>JAKSZT010054335.1:10516303-10549514 GCA_026826555.1 Tolypeutes matacus | reverse complement strand
GTGCTGCCTGCAGGCACCTCCACTCAGGTAAACTCCTGGCACTTCTATCTCAAGGTCTGAGCCTGTTCATTTGCTTTGTCGTCCAAAACTGCTGGATTTCAACAAACAGTTGAGCTCAAGTCATTTATCTACACTTAATTGTTGTCCTTATATTCAGTAAATGCCCAGTGTCACCTGCAATGTGCAAATGAGCTCTTATGAGATATTCTTTAAAATAAGCCGTGGTCAGAGAGTGTTTCTATCTTTACTAAGGATTCATGAAATTGTTTAAAGCCAATTTCAGTGAATTCAGTAATTCTTGCCTGTTTTTAGGCCAGAAGGACAATGAAGCTCAAAGCTTTTATCCCAAAACCTCAAATACTTGGAAAACATGACCACATTAAGTTACCTGACACCTAGGCATTAGCTCTATTCTCAGCTCTATTATTCTTATGAAAACCAGAAGTATTGGAAAAGTCTGCTGCTTTAGTCACCAGAGAATTTTAAATCCCAGTGAGAGGACTGAGGCCATATGATCAGCCTTTACAAAAACTGAGGACACACGGAAAACTCTCTCCAGACGGACCCTAGCAGATGCATTCCTGGTTTCTCAGTTCCCTCTCAGCCCAAATGGAGTCAGAGCGGCATTTTTTCACAGTTTAAACCACTGCCAAGTCACTTTCCATCAAGGCATGTGTTTGTAATTTTCCTTGGAAAGGACAATTCGGAAGAATTCTGGCATTATTTCCCCCTCTGCCCCCAGGAGCACTGTCATAATTATAACCCAGATCATTAACATTTCTATGGAGTTGCTATTTGCAAAGGGATTTCAGATGTGTTATTCCATAAATCAGTGATGTATGTAGAGGTATTATGGTTGCTATTTTTGCTTTGGGGACTTGATGATTTGTGGATTCAGGAATAGCCCCCAGATGCCCTCTCCGGCATCCCAGCTACTTCCACCCGACCTCGCTGACGTGGGACAACAGAGGATGGTGCTAACTCTGCGGAGAAGCCCCGTGCTCTGTTATTCTGTATCATAAACATTTCCAGGGGAAAGGACGATTCGCAGAACCGTGTGAGCCAGTGAAAAGGCAGCACTTATTTGATTTCTTTGTGTTGAATCAAATTAAATTCTTGGATGAAAGACTCTATCAAAATAGCATTATATAGAAAGTTTTAAAAGCATAAATCCTGTGCAAATGACTGGGTCTTAATGGAGCAGTGAAGTCATTGTTTTCCTTGGCGAGAGCAAACAGCTGGTGAATTTATAGCTCATTGTTCTATAGCTCAGCGGCAATAACAGAAAACCTGTCATCACATCCGTGGGCCACAACATAAGGAGTAAATGTTATTATCCGGAAAATAATCCCCCAAGAAAATGTATTCCTAAGTGATTAGCAAAGCTGGAGCACGTGGGCCCTACACAATGAGGCAACTTTGTTTCTTAGCAACAGGAGAACAAACCAGAGTGAAATATGATGGGCTTGACAAGGACCACGACTCGGGGTAAGTCAGTGTGACTTGAAAAGATCAGCGGGAGAGAAGCTGATCGGTATTCAGCATTGCAGAATAATTCCAGATTTAAAAATTTTCAGCATAAGTCTACCACAGAGTAGCACAGTATTAGTAGCAAAAAAAAATCTGAAGGAAGAAAATTTGTTTAACGCAATAAAATGCTTCACTGTCTTTCATTATATTAGGATATATTACAATCTAACAACCAATATGTTAAGGAACGAGAGGGGAAAAAACTTTACTTGAATGCTTTTAAAATGCTATACTGGCAACTGATCATACACAAAAACACATTTTACAGAGTAACTGGAATTTTAATGTATAGGAGGAAGGTTTACAAAAGATTTGTGATATACATTTTTTATTCTTTCTCTCAGAATTCATTTGAATTTTCAATGGGACGGGGAGATTTCAATGTGCAATATAAATATTTTATTCAATATTTACTGTCTATGGTGCCTACTATGAACCAAGTGCTTTCTAATAAATTTACAGAAATTCTTTTATTTAATCTCTGCAAAACCCATGTGCAAAGGACAGCAGACACCCTCGTGGTAAACAGAATTGAAAGATGCCTAAGACCCTCCTCCTTTGCTGTGCTCAGCCCATTGACTCTCCCACCTGCAGGTGTGGGGAGAACCTGTGAATATGATGGCAAATCATATCCCCTTTGATCAGACTACCAATTAGTTGGCTTCAAGTCAATAAAAAAGAAGGCTCTGGAGGTGGGCCTGATCTAATCAGGGGAGCCCTGGAAGTCACCTGGCCACTTTCTGAATTGGAGGTGTGGGTGGGCCTGAGGGGGACCACGTGACAAGACCTGAGCCCAGCCGACAGCTAACAGGACAGTGGGGACATCAGTCGTACCCCCAGGAGCCAGGCTGGGAGGGGAGCCCCGAGCCTGCGAGTTGCAGGCCTGTTGATGCTGATGAGATGCCAAGATGAGCTCTCAGACCCCTGGACCCAGGCCATGCTATCCAGAAGCCCGAGGGCAGAAGGCAGGTGTGGGTTCAGGAGAAGGAGGACACCATGCTCGAGCTGCCTGGCAGAGATATGAAAACACAGGACCGGCTGATTCTGTCAGTCTTGCTTTTAAACCCCTCCCTCCGAATTTCCTTAAAAACTAGGGGTTTTTGTTTGTTTGCTTAAAATCTATAGAAATTGCCATCTGGCTAACTTTAGAAGGAAAAGTAAATGGATTTCACTTTATACAAAATACTGGATAGTTCACAGAAATTAAAAAAAAAAAAAAAAAAAAACAGACTCGGGAAGACAAGACACACACGGTTCCCGGAACCCCAGGCGACTGGTTCTGCCTCCAGGGCCTCGGCCTGTGCATCCCTGCTCAGGGCTCAAGTCCCTGGGAAGGGAGCCCGACTGTCCCCGGGGGTCTCAGACCCACAGCTCCGGTCAGGGGGCCGGAAAACTCCTAGAATCAAGAAGCGCAGAGAAACTGCTCTGCCAGGCAAGCAGTGCAGGGTTGCTTTGCTTTCTGTTTTATAGAGTGGGGAGGGGGCTTTTAGGGATGGGGATGAGCTTCTGATGCGTCCACTTGGGCTTTGCTTTGTGATATCCTTTTCCTCTGGGCCAGGGGACCAACAAAAGGATTCTGAAGGTTGGTAAGAGTATCATTCTAAAATTGAATGTCCCAATACTACCAACATTTTGAATTTAAAATGTGTAAACACAAAGATATTCAGGAGCTTTAGTTAATTTATATTGATAAGAAAAGTGGATTGCTTCATTGTACTTTCAAACTGAATTGTAGAAAAATTCTATACTTAGGAGACGCTTACCCAGAAATCCTTTCTACTATATCCTTTTTATCATCAATATTAATTCTCTCAGCACCATCTCTGAAGAAGCATTGTAGACGATCAACAGGATTGAAGTTTTAAATCCTAGGGACCTGTCTTTGATATGATTTCAGATTTATAGTGAGGAACTGAAACATGCCATCTTGGAGAACAAAGATCAGATCCTGGATTGGGATGGATTTCAAACCTACTCCCTGACTTATTTATCTGACGTCTCTTGCCGAGTGCTGGGCACGCTGCAGAGCTCCCTGGGGCATGCAGAGCTGGGTTCTCGATGCAGTTTCTTACTAAGTCAGCGGCAAATGCTTTCTCGGCTCTAACTCTAGTAACTTCTAACAAAGCACTGACGAGCGTTTGTCATTGTTGTAATGTCTACTTCAAATTCCTCACTTCTTTCCTCAAAGAAAGAAATATAATGTAGCTCACAGAAAGCAGTGCAGATGAAGCTGTTGGCTGGAACTCAGTCGTAAAACCTTTTACGTTCACCATGTGCTGACATGTATGTACAGATCACCGCATGCTTGTCTCTACTTTCATGAGGAGAAATGTACCTTAAATATGATTTGTCCGCACGTGTGCACATGCCCACACGTAAAAGCACAGAAAGCTTTCTGTTTTTCCGTGGGTGGGGATCTAAGGCCTGTTTCTTACAAAGGCTCCTGCATTCTTCACTTTGTCAGTGGACTTAATATCAGCTGTCTCTTCCCCTCCTTGGCCCCCCGCCCCCCAGTTCAGCATGTATAAACATCTGCCTAATAATCTCTAATAATTACTTTTGGTTAAACAAATCTTGTTTTTTTTGAGCAACTTCTGCTTTGAAACTAGTGCGGATTTGCTGAAAGACTGTGTTCTCCCAACAGCTAACCAACCCCGAGCCACCCGTGGCCCTTCCCGTGGCCACCTGTCCACATACTGGCACCTCCCTTTTAGACTTTCTTGATAGGGGAAACCCTATATCCAGAGACACAGGTGTGATTTATCTAGAATTAAAAATAAAACAGTAGAACCAAATAGCTAGAATGCAATAAAAATTCTCCCTCTTCTAAGGACCATCGCTTGTTCGGTTTGACCTGCACCCAGCCCCCCAGTTCTTAAAAGCTCTCAAGAAAATGCTTGTGGGGCCTGAGATCACCTTACTCTGTGTAAAATTTTTCTGTCTTGCAGGAAGCAGATGGGTGCAAACTATGGCCGACTCCTGAGCTCGTCAGGGCCTCAGCACGGCTGCTCAGAGCGAGGCCGTGTGTTTATAACGAGGAGAACCAAGCAGGGCTTGGTGATCCCCTTCCAGAAGCTGTCCTTCTGAGAATCATGCACGCCTGTTTGTCCCACGTGTGCTATATGAGTAGATCAGGAGGAATTTGCTCACTGATGTTGTGACTCAGTGCGATGAAGGCCCTGTCGGAATGGTTTTGTGGGCCCTGGGTTCTGTGTGACCAAGCCTGCAACTGCTGCCCACCTGCTGCGGCCATAAACAGGTGTCACCAAGGCTTGGCTTCAAGCAGACGGCTTCTCTCCTCTGTTGCTCTCGAATGGGGACAACTCCTTCTACTTCAGGGATCTAAGGCCGTCTGGACGGCCAGAGACCACCCGCTCACTCAGTAGGGGTGGCATCACGCAATACACTGAAAACAAGCAGAAAGAGGAGCTTCGTCAGTCCTAATTGTCAGTGTCACTCTGGGAATGGTGGACGTGGCTGGAGCTCCAAGTCCAGCCTCCTGCCCCAGGACCGAGGGGCTGTGGCCCTGGCTGCTTCTCAGTGCCTCGCTTTCTTTCTCTTCAAAATGTGGACAGTAACGATGGGTTTGCAGAAGGCACCACCTGAAAAATAGAGGTAGAATGTCCAGAACCATGGCACACTGGTAAATGTTTAACAACTGACGCTGGGGGATAGCCCTGGATTTTGGAGTTTGCCAGTTTCTATGGTGTGGCAGCTTGATGTAATTATGAATTCCAAAAATATAATTGAATCATGCTTGTAAACTGATCTGTTAATCTGGGCATGATTAGGTTAGGATTAGGGCGTTGAGCCCCACCCCTTGGTGGGTGGGGAATTGAATATAAAAGGCAAGGCAAAGGACAGTTGAAGCAGTCTTTTGAGAAGCAGTTTTCTTGTTGGAAAGAAGGCCCCAGGAGAAGAGAAGCAAGCCATTTGCCTGATCGTCTACAGCTGACCTTGTGGAGGAAACAGGAGCTAAGCCCGGAGAGAAACGCAGCCCCGGGAAGAGAGGAACCCCCGAAGCCTGAACCCTGGTAAACGCCGGCAACTGCCTTGCCCTAACACGTGGCAATGGACTGTGGTGAGAGAAGAAACGTAACGCTTTATGGCCTGGTATCTGTGGACTTCTACCCCCAATAAATACCCTTTATAAAGACCGACCCATTTCTGGTATTTCACATTAGCGCCTCTTTGGCTGACTAATACATACGGTGTCACTTCCCCCAAGCTGCCATTGTGACATCACTGAGCTCAGAGTGGCCCTTGGATCCACCTGAGCCGATGCCAGCATCACTGCTCTGAATAGTGCCTGAAGAGCAGGCAAGAAAATAAGTCCTACGTGATGAAAACTGACAATAACACACGGTCTCCGCAAATGGTGGCCACCGTTCAGAGCAGACCCTCCAACGTGCTGGCGCCCACGGGGAGCTCCTGGTCCTCTGTTCCGCACGTCCGCTCCCCCCTGCCTCCCTGAGTCCATCACTGGTACCCACGTCAAAGCACCAGGAGAAAAGCGCCGCCCTGCCCCGGCGCTATCCGTGGTCCTGACAAAGGAAAGCAGCCATGCAGAGCACAGGGCAGTTTTTGTTGTTCATGTTTGTTTTAATTACAGCTTGGGACTTAAATAAATGCCTTCAGCAGTTTCTCCATTTAGTTCCCAACCAAAGATGCTGCAATTTGTTGAACCAAGTTCTGGATTTCTAATGACTGGACGCTGTTTCCAGCAGCTGTGTGGGGCGTGGAGCCTTCAACTTCTTCATAGCAAAGGAATTTCTGGAACAGAATCTGCCTGCAGTGGGTGAGTTCTCTCAACTGGAGCAAACCTACAGCCTTAATAAAAGCCACAAACAAATGTTACTTTGATTTTGGGTTGTATTGCTTTTTTTGAGATGAAGAAATCCTTATCTTTCTGAAAAAGGAAGAGAAACATTGTTTTGGTTTTCAGTTATCCCACAAGGGCAAAGTAAAGCCATGCAATTTGGAGAGTGTGACTCAATCACATAGCTGACTCCTGCACTCATGCCCTCACTCTGGGGCCAATTTAACACGGTTCTCGGATCACGGTGCTATTGACCAACATATTACACTTTTGTGATGAGATTGTTTTGAAGCAGGAATCATTCCTGGAATAGACAGCGCTCTCTCTGGCTCCCCTGATTCCTCCATCTGACAATGACAGTAACAAGACAAGAGCATGGTGGTGTGTGGAGAACAGGAGTATGAATCTTCTGTTTTCTGTGTAACAGATGACTCAGTGTCTTCAAACAACACACATTTAATATCTCCGGTTTCCACAGGTCAGAGGTCCGGGCACAGCATCACCGGGCCCCTGCTCAGGGTCTACCAAAGCCACAGTCGCGGTATTGGCCAGACCTCTGCAGGCTTGACTGGCAAAGAATCTGATTCTCACTCACTCGGGTTATGGTTGTTTCCCGTATGAATTCTCCACTGATTTACTCGGAGCCTTTCCACTTGGCCCCCTCAACAGGCAATCTACAAAATGGCTGTTTGTGAGGATGTCCCCTCAGGAAGGGCCTGTCCCTCTTCTCCACCAGGACAATCTTGTGGTTAACAGAATCGGGGCAGTGGACAGTTTAGGCTTGCCCAGCATTGTAGGAGACACTGGCCGGGACAAGGTGAGGGTGTGATAAGTAGTCGCCTGTTTTTACACTTTGCAGGCTGAGCTGGCAGGACGTGGAGGTGAATTAGCTGTGGAATAGTGACCATGCTACCGTGAGTTGGTCATGAGGCTTAACTCGGAATGTGTGCATATGGCATTGTTGTGGTTTTCCTGAGATGCTGTGACATACACCAGGCAGTGTTGGTTTAAACGACACGTATTTATTGGCTCACAGTTTTGAGGCTGGACAACGTTAGCGAGGTGAAGCTTTCTCCCCAAAGTCTGTAACTTGCTGGTCTCTGGAGTGCTTGGCCTTCCTGTCACGCAACAGTCCTCTCCTTTCCTTCCAGGTTCCCCACAACTTTCTGCTGTGCCCAAATTCCTTCTGCTTGTAACAGACTCCAGTAATCCAGATTGACTCACCCTCATTCAGTTCTGCCACAGTTTAACTAACAGCTTCAAGAGGACCTGTTTCCAAGGGGTTCACACCCTCAGGCATGTGCATTAAAGTCAAGAAAATGTCTAGACTGGTACTTAATTCAAACCACCACAGCACAGAGCAAAGCCTCAGCAAGCGTTACTTACCATCCATTCATAACAAATAGAATTATAATTCTTATTTGGAGAAAACTTATTTCTTTAAAGAATTTCACAGCAGAGAGGCCTGGCACCCTTATAGAATTTAGACATTAACAGTTTTTTTTTTTTTTTCAGTTGAGGTAATTGAAGACTAACAAAGGAGCAGTAAAAATTAGAATATAAAGGAAAGCTAATTTCCTTCTTTTTCACTCTGAAAATTCTGAGTACATTTTTATTCCTTTTGCTTTACACTCAACCAAGGAAAGGGGGGGCAGAGAAGGAGTGGGGGGCCAGCAAAGGCCGCCGGGGGGGGTGGGTTGCAAAGAAGGGGTGGCAGTATTTGGATGTAAGACCTAACTGCATTTAATTGCACTCTTTAATGAAATCTGGCTTATGTCTGGAAGCAATAGGTTATTCCAGAGAAAAATAGCTCCTTTCACCTATCCTGGAAAAAGAAAAAAATTGCACCTTCAAATCTGGGTCTCTAGAGGGCCACTAAAGCCAAAGGGTTTATCAAAACTTCCATATCCATAGTCTCTATGCTCCAGCACAGAACAATATTTCAGAATCTCCATTATGTTTGTATGCAAGAAACTTAGAGAAGTGAGCCAGCTCTCTCCCCAAGGATGGCTGAAGTTTAATGAGTCTGTGGTTGAAGATGCTTTTAGCTTCTGTGCATGCACGTTTTTAGAAGACACCACTCTATTTTGATTGTAAAGTACACAGTACCTTCATGTAACCTTTTAGAAACAAAGATGACTATGAATTTTTAAGTTAATTTTAAAGATAGTTTCTCTTACTGGCTCTTCACCAGAGACTCTCATCTACAGTAATCATACTGATGGATGACTTAGAATGTCAGCTGTCTACATGGAGACTGTCACCAAAACTAGGCTTGCAATTGGAGAGAGAAAAGAGGCAGCAAATAGTTGGGTAGCCAGAACCATTGCGTGTGCCCATGTGAATAAGCCCTGCTGGCTTCCAGAATGGAGATCTTAACCCTGAGTGCACGTGAGAATTCTCTAGGTACTCCTAAAAAGTAGCAATGGGTGGGCATCACTTCAGGAGATGATGTAACGAGCCTAGGCAGGATGCTGGGCACAAGTACAGTATTTTTTCTTTTAATAAATGTGGAAGGCAGAATGACAAACCCCAAAGGTGTCTATGTCCTAATCCCAAAACCTGTGAATATGCTACATTATAAGGCCAAAAAGAGGATTTTGCAGATCTAATCACGGTCACAGACTTTGAAGTGGGGAGATTACCCTGGATTATCTGGCTGAGCCCGATCTAAGCACAAGAGCCCGTGGCTGCGGATCAACCATGAAGACTGCATAAGACATCCAGGGTGCTGTTCCCGCACAGAAACTTTGAACAACTTGAAAAAACTGCCTCAAAACTCCATTAAACAGCTAAAGGGTTGCAGTACCCGGTGGAGCGCTGAATCAAGAAAGCGCAGCTTTAAACCATGGCGGACGCCTCCAGTTCCCAGCACGCTGTGCAGCCAGCCTGCGCTCCCGCAGTGGGGAGCAGGTAACCGGCGTGCACATACTGGGGTGCCTGGGTATCAGGGCCCACACGGAGGCAGCCTGCAATACTGAACCAGGAGGCCTGGCGCAGGCTCGCCTACCCAGGTGTTGGCCTGAAGTCCAAAGCAGCTTGCGGACGGCTGAAGCAGCAGGAGAAAGTTTTAAGTCAAGCAGCCTGGGGCAAGGGACTACCTGCTTTCAGGGATACGAGAGTGTGCCCTGGGTGTGGGGGCAGGAATTCCTATTAGCAGGGGAATTCCTAAAGCTGGGAACAAGCACAAGCCCAGGACAAGACACAGGCTTAGAAAAGGCAGAGAGGACCCTGCCCTCCACTGTCGTCACAGGCTGATTTTCTTCCTAGGATGGCTAAGCTCTCAAGGAGACCACCAGCCAACCCAGAGACAATTTGCAGAAGATGAAAGATGTTTCTTGCATTAGTTTGTTTTTGTTGGCTCCTGACAATATGGAAAAGTCTCTCATATCACTAGCTGGAAACTAAAGAACAGTGAGCACAGAGACTAAATCCAAGAGACAACACTTTACCATATTAAAATGTGCAGTGCACAGCAAAATGTTACAAGGCAAACAAAGAAACAGGGAGCGACAGCCAATCCAAAGGAACAAGATGAAAAGCAAGAAACCATTTACAAAGTGGACCAGAGTTTGGACATACTGAACAAAAACATTTTAAAATAAAATTTTATTGAAGTATATCATGCGAACATGCACATATAGAAACAGTAAGTTATAGTACAAGTTGTGAACTTACAAACCAAACATGCATATCGTCATACAGGCGCCACCAATACCCTGCACTGTTGTGAAACGTTTGTTACCAACTATGAACTAGTTATAGCCCATATCTCACATTTGGTGTTTTTTTCCCTCCAACCCACCCGATTATTAACACCCTGTAATAGTGTTAAATATTTGTTATAGCTCATGAGAGAATGTTCTCATATTTGCCTGTTAACCACAGTCCGTCATCCACCCCTGGAGTCCCTGTGTTAATCAGCCGCATGCTTTGTACAATCCATTCAAAGTGTGCCCTCAGTGGCTCTCATTTTCATCACAGAGTTGTGTTGTCATCACCTACTTTAGAACATTTCCACTACTCCAGAAGTAAGAATCCCATACCCCTTATAGCAAACTATTGTCCCTTAGAACGGATATATCTTCTTTGCCATTGCTGCAAAAATATTGCAATATTACTGTAAACTCTCATCCATAAGTTATATTAGCTGTAATTTTCCCATGTATCACCATATTCTTAACACATTGTAAAAGAAGAACATTCTTATATTTATACTATTAACCATAATCTTCATCCACCACTGAAATCACTGTTATACATTCCCTAGATTATTATCTAGCTTCCTTTCAATTGACACTTACATCCACATACTATCCCTTTCAACCACAATCATATTTATGAATCAGCAGTGTTAGTTACTATAATGTGTTATCATCAAGTCTATTCATTTCTATACTTCTAGAATAAACTTTATTAAAAATTCTGCATACGTTAAGAATCATCTCCCTTTCTCACTCCACGTTCTATCTCTTAATAATCTATATTTAGAGTTTACCTCTGTGAGTTTACTCATCATATTTAATAAACAAAAACTTGTAAAAAATGATCCACAATATGCTCAAGGAAATAAAAGAAAACATAAAGAACTAAAGGATATCAGGAAAATGATGAAAGCACAATACAAGAATCTCAATAAAGAGAAGTCTTAAAAAGGAAACAAACAGACTGGAGTTGAGGACCACAATAACCAAAATGAAAACTCCCTATAGAATTTCAACAGCAGATTGGTGCTAGCAGAAAGAGAGTGAACGCGAAGACAAAAATCGAAATGATTCAGGCTGAGGATCAGAAAGAAAAGAAGAATGAAAAGAAGTGAAAAAAGCCTAAGAAACCAGTGGGACACAACAAAGTGTACGGATAGAGGTACCGTGGGAGTCCCCGAAGGAGAAGAAAGAGAAGGCAGTGGGATGAACTATTTAAAGTACTAAAAGAAAAATAATAGCCAACCAAAAATTTATGTCTGGCAAGACTGTTTCTCAATGGAGAGATTAAGACATTCCCTGATAAACAAAAGCTGAGAGAGTCTGTCACCAATAGACTTGCCTTACAAATAATGCTAAAGGGAGTTCTTCAGACTGAAAGGAAAGAATACCAGACAGTGGGTCAAAGTGGCATAAAAAATATAGAATTCTGGGGAAATATAAATGCCAGTACTATTGTATTGTATCTTTTAGTATGTAACTCTACTTCTTACTTCTCACAGGTTCTAAAATGCAAAAGCATAAAGTTATGATAACTCTATGACTTTGGATATTCAATGTATAAATGTATACAATGTATAAAGCCATAATTCATAATGAGTACAAAAAATGTTGGGAAGACTGAGAAGTATTGGAATAGTGTATGTGTATCATATTGAAATTAAGTCAGAATCAAATCAAACATGATGATTATAGATTTAAGATGATAAATTTAAACCATGTGGTAACCACAAAGAAAATATCTATTATATACAGAAGGATGTGAGAAGGGACTCAAAATGATACATTATAAAAAATCAAATAAATATGAAAATAGAAATTAATGGAAGAATTGAGGGGCAAAGAAGGTATAAGACATAAGACTTACAAAGACCAAATATCAAAATGACAGAAGAAAGTCCTGCATTATCAGTAGTTACTTTGTATGTAAATGGATTAAACTCTTCAGTCAAAAAGCAGGGAAATGACAAAGGATGAAAAGCATGAATCAATGATATGTTTTTAGAAGAGACTCACTTAAATTCAAAGATACAAGTATGTTAAAAGTGAAAGGACAGAAAAATATGCAAATAGTAACCAAAAGAAAGCTGGTGTAGCTATACTAATATCAGATAAAATAGACTAAGTCAAAAACTGTAATCAGGGAAAAAGAAGTTCACTATATACTGATAAGGAGGTCAATTAAACAAGAAGACATAACAATTATAAATAGATATGCAACTAACAGCATATTATAAATATATATGCCCCAAGTATAAAAATACATACAAAGGAATGTTATCCAACCATAAAAGGAATGAAGTTCTCATATATGTGACAACATATTATCCTTGAAAACTGAATGAAATAAGCCAGATAGAAAAAGACAAATAGTGTCATCTCACTGATATGAAGTAATTAGAATAAGCAAATTTAGAGATTCAGAAACCAGAATACAGTTTACCAGAGCTAGGGGTGGGAGTGGGGAATGGGGAGTTAATGCTTAATTGGTACAGTTCTGTTTAGTGTAGTGAAAAAGTTTTGTTATTGGGTGGTCGTGATAGTAGCACAATCTTGTAATGTAATTAGCAGCATTTGAATATGGTTAAAAGGGGAAATGTCACCCAAACTCATGCAGATTTTCTGTTTTCTTCCAACAGTTTTACAGTTTTGTACTTTACACTTACGTTTATAATATAGTTTGAGTTAGTGTTTGTGTGAAGTATAATATCTGTGACTATGTTTTTTTGCATATTTATGTTTAGTGGTTCCAGGGCCGTTTGTTGAACTCACTCTCCTTTTTCCGTTGAATTGCTTTACGCCTTTGTCAGTATTTAGTGGGCTATGTCTGCGTGTGTCTATTTCTGGGCTCTGTCTTTTGTTTCCTTGGTCTATGTGTCTGTTCTTTCACCCACCACGTCGTCTTGAGTACTGTAGTTTTAGAGTGAGTATCGAAATCAGGTGGCATTAGGCCTCCAACTTTGTCCTTCTTCAATATTGTGTTGGCTATTCTAGTTCCTTTGCACTTCTATATAAATTTTAGAATCAATTTGTCAACATCTACAAAATAGCTTTGTGGGATTTTGGGGAGACAGAGTTGAATCTGTATATCAAGTAGAGAAGAATTGACTGCTTAACAATTTTGAATTTTCTAGTCCCTGAATGTCAAATATCTTTCCATTTATTTAGATCTTTGATTTCTTTCATTATTGCTTTTAGTTTTCTACATGCAGAACATCTACATGCTTTCTTATGCTTATAGCTAAGTACGTCAATTTTATAGTTCTATTGTAAAGGGATTTTCTTTTTTTAAAATTTCAAATTCAATCGTGCATGCTGGTATATAGGAAAGCAGTTGATTTTTGTATACTGACCTTGTATCATACTTGCCCTTCTCATTTATTGTAACAGTTTTTTTGGTTTGTTGGTGTTTGCTGTTTTTATTTTTGCTTTCAATTCTTTGGGCTTTACTACATAGAAAATCATGTCATTTGCAAATAAAAACAGTTTTATTTCTTTACAATCTGTGCACATTCTCTCTCTCTCTTATTATACTGACTAAACTTCTAATATGGTGATGGATAAGAATGGTGAAAGAGTATATCTTTGCCTTGTTCCTAATCTAAAGAGTAATGCATTCAGTCTTTCAGCATTAAGTATGATATTGCCTTATCATAAATGATTTTCATTTATTGCTTTAAGGACTTTCCCTTCTGCTTCTTTTATTTGGAGAGTTTTTAAAATTTAATTTAATTTAATTTAATTTTATTTTATTTTTTTATCATGAATGGGTGTTGAATTTTCCTGAATGTTTTTTCTGCATCTATTTATATGGTCACATGACTTTTCCTCTTCAGTCTGTTAGGATGATGAACTAATGGATTGATTTATGAAAGTCTGAACCACTCTTGCATTCCTGGAATTGAACTACTTGGTTGTGATTTGTTATCCTTTTTATATATTGCTGGATTCAATTAGCTAATATTTGGTGAAAGACTTTTGGCAACATTGTTAATCAGAGATATTGGTCTAGAATTTTATTTTCTTGCATTGCTTACCTGGTTTTGATAAGGTAACACTGCCTGACAAAATGAGATGTGTTTGCTCTGTTTCTGCATTCTAGAGATTTGGAGAATTGATATTGCTTCCACTTAACTGTTAGGTAGTGTTCACCAAGGAAATTCTCTGGACCTGGTTCTTTCTTTTTTGGAAGGTTTTTAATTGTTGGTTAAGTTTTCTTAATAGAATTCAGGTTATTGTCCTTGAGTGAGTTTTGATAGTTTTTGTCTTTCACAGAGTTTGTCCATTTATTAAGTTATTTAATTTGTGGTCTTCAAAGACAAAGACTTTCTTCAGTGGTACCACCAATGAATAGGGATTATTAGTTCAAAGGTATCTCTGAAATAAAAGCATTACCCGAACTATGCATAATGCCGAGGAAAATGAAGACCTCACAGGAAGTAGGGTTAAAGCTTGACCATAAACTCTGGCTTAGGTCATGTGAAAGAGCACTCAGAGATAAGGAAGACAACAGGAAGGCCTTCCTCTGCCCGTTACCAAACTGCAACAACGTTGCGAAACAAACACTGAACGAGGAGAACCCGTGACGGACGACTCGAGGAGGCTGCAGACCGCAGGGCCTCTGCCGAGATGTGGGCGCCGCCTCCACGCTGGCGCCAGAGAAAGCCCGCCAGCCCCACTGCGTGTTAAAGCCCCCCCGTGACCACCTGTCCCAGTCTACAGCTCAGGGCTGCGAGAAGGAAAAGTGGCTGATCCGAAACCAGGGAACTGAGTTGTGTCCCACAAGGACGCGTCACGTCCTAGTGCCCGGTCCTGGGCAGTGACCCACTTGTGAGTAGGAACTTTGAGGCTCTTCCTAGGATGAGCGCAGGCTGAAGAGGACTGTGCCTCTGGCCACATCGCTGGACTCCACAAGCAGGGGAAGTGTGGACACGGGCAGGGAGGATGCTGAGTTAGGGACTGGCAAAGAAGAAATGAAAATGTGCATTAATAGAGAAAATTCATCCAGAATCCATTTTACCTACCAAATTGGTCATTTTTTCCCTTTAAAAATAATAATACCTAGTGTTGGCAAAAGTATGAGAAAACGGGCACTTTCATGCAATTTCATGGGAATATAAGTTGGCACAACTTTGTGAAGGACTTTTAGACCATATCAAAAACCACGAAGTATACTCTAAGTGGTGGCCCAGTAGATCTGTTTTTAGGATTTGCCATAAACTAGTAATGTATGAAAGACTTGGGTACAAGGATGCCCATCAGGTATGGCTCTGCCCTCAGACACCCCAATAGGCTGATTTCCTGATTCTGCCACAGCACCTGGCAGTTGCCCTCCACCCCCATCTCTACTGTAGTGATCCACTGGTACCAATAAGAGTGTTTTGATGCTTTCTGGTATTTTGGAGCAAGACAAAAAAGGCTGAGAATAGCTGTGCTTAGAAAAACAATAACCTGGAAAGTAATTCACAGAGTATAAGAAAGCAGCTTATAAAACAATATCTAGAGGGACCGGATGCAGCTCAAGTGGTTGAGCACCTGCTACCCCTGTACAAGGTCCTGGGTTCGATCCCCAGTACTTCCTAAAAACAAAAGAAACAAATGGAAAAAAAAACAACACAGCTTTCACTGGGGAGCAGATGTAGCTCAGTGGTTGAGCACCTGCTTCCCATTTTACAGGTCCTGGGTTCAACCCCCAGTACCTCCTAAAAAACAAAACAAAACAAAGCAAAAATGTCTAGAATAATTTTTGAAATGTTAATATTTATGTCAGGGATGTGAATGAAGTGAATCTTTTTTCCTCTTGCTTTTCTGGATTTTCTCAAGCAAACAGGCATTTTTGAGTATGCGGTTTAACCTTTGTGGGTCTCATAAGCAGACAAGAAGCGAGGGTCTCTGAGGGTCCCATGTGGGCAGCTGACTGTGAACACAAAGAACAGGTACAAGGTGAGATGTGCACCTGGATGCCCGCAGAGCTGGGTCTGTGCAGAGGTACGAGGTGACACGTGCTCCTGGATGCCCGCAGAGCTGGATCTGTGCAGAGGTACGAGGTGACACGTGTTCCTGGATGCCCGCGGAGCTGGGACTGTGCAAAGCATGGGCAAAGTGACCTCCTTGGGATTTCTGAATCTCATCCAAATGATGTACTTTGTGCTATGGCTTTTAGCGCTGGCTTGTCTAATTAAAGCAAAATGTCAGGAGACTCATCCCAGACCACGTCTCACCACACAGTGTGTTCCTCAGTAGCAATATCTCTCTGAATGTCAATTTGACTGAGAAGGCAAATTGAATATTTTAAATAGGAGTCACTGAAGTAGATATGAGTAATTAAAGACTCAGTAGACTGAGCTAAACAGATTCATTTTTTTAAAAGAGCCAATAGGAATATTCTGCCAATGCTTTTAATCAATTTCTTTATTTAATGGTTATATCCGTGTAATAAAAAAGGAAAGAGAACACTTCCTCTCATGAAGATGATTACGATGTTTTATTATCAGTCTCTAGATTCTATCTTTAGACATGAATTCAACCAAAATGCTCTTGAGAAAATGTTCAGCATTTATCATACACTTCACAATTCTAGGAGAAAATAGGAAAAGTTATAGAAAAAAAGCTTAGGAAAGATGCATAGTACTTATTTTGCACTCATTTTCTAGGGGGTTATAAATGTTTTGAATGAATTTCTATCTTCAGAATAATTGCTTTTTCAATTCTGACAGTGGAAAAGTATTTCTTGTGAGTAAATGGGCCAATTATAGAGAGGCATTGCTTACTGGAACAAAAATAATGCTAATTCTGAATAGAATTTTATTTCATGACAATATTTTCTGAAATGTGGATGATAAAATGGTAACTATAGGTGGGGCATAGACTACGTTAAATAGTATTGAAGCATATCATGAGAAAGTTACTGAATTTTAGTTCTTTTTCACGCCTTCCTCATTAGATCAATATGAAAGTCTTAGTTTGATGCCAATTTTTAAAAATGTTTTTAATTTAATGTAATTCTGAAGAGACAATAATGCATATTATTCAGAAACTGAAATTTAAATAAAAAGTCTCCATCCCATCTTTGGCTCCCAGCCCATCTTACTGCCCTGTAGGCAAACGTTACTACTAGTTTCTTTCATCACTCTTCATTATCTATTCATTCACATACGTATTATGCTATTTAGGTAGGAACCTAAACAGTGCTCTAGCAAATGTGCTTGGGCACCTCGCGATTATCCCCCTTTATTTCTTGGTTTTAACACTTGCTTATCTCCCTTTTTAACAGAAAGCCATATGCAGTGCTTTTACCAGTTAATAGAAGCCAGCTAAAATGTAATAGCATCATTCAACTTTCATTGACTTAGGTTTAAAGTTACCATCTATTTATGGCAAAGAAGAATGGTGTGATAATATTAAGTAAACATTTTAGAACTTGAGCTATTAAAAGAAAAAAATCCAATGGAGAAGTTTGTATCAAGAAAGCCCTACCAGACAGTTTGGTGGTTCCTCAGGAAGCTAAATAGAGAACTGCCATATGATCCAGCAACCCTGCTACTAAGAATATATTCAGAAGAACTGAAAGCAAGGATGCTAACAGACATTTGCATACCGATGTTTGTAGTGGCATTATTCACAATAATTGAATTGTTTATCCATTCTTCGGTTGACCTAAGTGCCCACCAACCAAAGAATGGATAAACAAAATGTGGTGTGTGCATATGATGGAATACTATTCACCTGTAAGAAGAAATGAACTTGGGATGCATATGACAACATGGATGAACCTTGAAGATATTATGCTGAGTGAAATAAACCAGACATAAAAGGATGACTATTATATGGTCTCACTGGCAGGAACTAAATACGAAGAGTAAACTTAAGGAATTAAAATATAAGAGTGGAGGTTAATAGGAGACAGAATGTAGGTTGAGAAGGGGGAGCTGATGCTGAATGTATGTAGAATGTTTAATAAAGTCAATTGTAAATATGTGGAAATGGATGGAGTTGGTGGTAGCACATTATAATGCGTATAACTAACACTGCTGAGTTATAAATGTGATTGTGGCTGAAAGGGGTAGTCTAGAGAGGTTAATGCTAAGTGAAAGACAGCTAGAGGATAATCTAGAGACTGTATGACAGTGATTTCGGTGGTAGATGGGGATTGTGGTTAATAATACAAATACAAGAATGTCCTCTGTTATAAACTTTTAAGAATACAGTGATATATGGGAAAAATACAACTAATGTTACTTATAGACTATAGTTAACAGTAATATTGTAATATTTTTGTAGCAAAGGCAAAGAAGGTACTATATCAATGCTTAAGGTCAAAAAAAGAATATAGGATTTAATTTTATGAGATAGGAATATGATCAAGCATGTTTTACTCTTCATTTTCTTTATTAACAAGGAGACCTTGGTCAGGTCATCTAACCGGTCTGTGCTCATTTATGCATCTTCCTGAACATTGGAGAAACATTTGAGCTTGTTTTTAGGATTAAGTGAGAGAAATGTGCCCGGACAGAGTTTTTAAAAATAAATCTTCCATAATTTGTTAAGCTGCCTTAGATCTGTTATTTTCTTTTTTGAAATTGAAATAAAGTTTACTTTTAAAAAAAGAAGGCCCTACCATCATTGAAAGAATCATTGAAGAATATACTCAGCATTCATTAGCATGAAGGCAAGTAAACTGTCTTGACTAAAAAGCAAACAAATATGGAGGAATGTCCATAAGCTAGTGAGCCATGCACAGACGGTAGAATAACCCTCCTACCACTGCTTTCTGTTTTTAACTTGGAACTCAATTTTGGTATAACAATGGTATGGAATTTGAGAGGAAAGAACATAAAGTGGTAGATAAAGCATGCTAAGTTACTTATCTTTTGGGGAGGAGGATAAAATTCCTGAAAACTTTTATAAAGTCTTATCATATATATAATAATATTTAGACAATAGCAAAACAAGCTGTAACATCAGACTCTAAGCCAACGGAGCCACGGGGAAGGCAGATGGAACAAAGAAACTATGACTCTAACAGAAGGCAAGAAAGAAGAAGGAATTAAGGGAGAAAGGAAAAGCTGGTGTAAAGAGGCTACCAGATGGAAGCTGCTTCAGCGTGCTAAACGACAGCAGCAGTTTTAAGTCTTTGCACCAGTTTCCTTGACACTCTCACACTGATGCTGGCAGCCTTCCTTCTCCAATCCCGGCAGGGTTGAGCGACTTTTATCCGTGGACTTTGGCACAAGTGACGCTAAGTGACTCTCAGGACCCTGCCGCCTTCTCTGCACACTCTAAACTGCTGGCTCTCCAGATGCCCTCAGAAGCCCAGCCTTCCAGCTGCGGGAGCCCACACACCAAGGGCAAGACACACGGGGGCACCCTCCAGGAGCCAGACAGGTGGGGAGAGCACCCACGGCCACCTGAGACCCCCAGCGGGGCCCCAAACCATGTGGAGCAGAGAGGAGTCTAACCCAGGGACCCCACAGAACCAGTGAGCATAATAAAACAGCTGCTATTTTATGCCACCAGCTTTGGGGCAGCTGGCTGCCCAGGAGTAATAAACGGCACAGCCATGCGGTACCATTAAGATTGCCTCTTGCTTTCATGTAATGGAAACCTAATCTATGAATTCTTTTAGGCCTGGGTTCTTTCTCCCATGGTTATGTATTTATGATTAAGCCATTGTGTTATGAGTCGCTGCAGTTCATTTTCATTGCCCTACAGAATTCTGTTATATGACATGTTCTAATTTATTTATGCATTATGCCACCGAGGGACATTTGGTTTGTTTCCAGTTTAGAAGACGGAACAATGTTAAATGGACATTCTTATATTTGACTCTTGCTGTACATGTATACAAATTTAATCTGTAGCACAGAAACACACAATTTCAAATGGTTTGCTGAAGTTGTTGGGACAATTTACATTCTCAGCAGCAGTGTGTGAAAATTCAGGTTTCTCCCCAAACTATGGCATTACCAGACATTTATATTTTTCAACCAGATGGGGTATTAATTTGCATTTTACTGATTACTAATAAGGGCAGCCACCCACCCACATGTTCAGCAGCTATTTGGGTTTCCTCTTTTGTAAGGTGCCTGTGAGTGTATAGCATTGTCTCTTTCATGCCAATTTTGAAGTGGTATTTCATGTACTCATCAGTTATGTATGTTTCACATATTTTCTCTCAATCCTTGGCTTGTCATTTCAAACTCTTTCCATGGTCTTTTGAAGAACAGAACTTTTTAATTCTAATAGAGTCAAATTTATCAGTCTTTCCATTGGTCCAAACAATTTTACAGGAATCTAAGGATAGCTCAATATCAGAAAAAGAAATTGATGTAATTCACTATGAAACAGATTAAAAGGAAGAACGATATGAGCATATGAAAAGGTCTAGAAATACTATTTCATAATATTCCACATTTGCTCATGATCCTCTTACAGAACTAGGACTAGAGTACATTTTTAATGTGGTAAGGGATATTTATAAAAAATTCATGAAAATTTAAAGTGTTTGCACTCAAGTCAGGGTCAAGAGAGGACCTATGTAGTGCAATAAGAGAAGATGCAATAGCCATAAAAACAAACAAAAAGTTAGTACTACCCTTACAAAATGAAAGATTGAATTAAAACAGGTGTCTAAGGTACTCAATCATCATTTCCAATAGATATGATGGTCTACCTGAAAAAGTCAAGGAAAGCTCTACAAATGATTAGAACTAATAAAAGAGGGCAGTAGTCTTGAGAAATACAAGGTTAATATTAAAAACACACACACAAAACAAAGAGCATTCCCATACGTGATGGTTAGGTTAATGTGTCAGCTCGATCAGGTAATCGTGCCCAGTTGTTTGGTCAAGCAAGCACTGGGCAAATTGTAATACAAGGACATTTATGGGCTTTAGTCATCAGTGAGTTTACTGCGTGGATGTTTGATTACATCTATATCAGCCAGGAAGATTGCATCAGCTATGAGTGACGCTTTATCCAATCAGTTGAATGCCTTAAAAGGGGAAGTGATCTCAGCATTCAGGGAGAATTTCCCAGCTCATCTTTGGACAGCCAGTGTCTCCTGGAAACTCAAGGGCCTTCACTGGACTTTCATCGGAGCCCCTGGTTTGCAGCCTGCCTGCGGAACCTGGACTTGTGCATCCCCACGGTCGTGTGAGGGACTCTTATAAAATCTCATGTTATTGACAGAGATCTCCCGTTGATTTTGTTTTCCTAGAGAACCCTGACTAGTACACCATACAAATGCAATAACAAAATAAATAATATAATAGTAAAAAAAAAAAAATCTTGTTTGTAAGCACATTATCTAAAATAAGTTGTGGGAGAACATTTTGGAATTTAAAAAAAAAAATCATTATTGAAGGACATAAAATAAGGTCATTATTTATTGCCTGGATTATTGCATTAGTTTCACAGCTACTCTCACACTTATGGATGCCAAAAATGAAAAACTATAAGCACAGAAAAAGACAAGTTGCATACTGGAAAAAGATATTATTTACAACATGTAGTAATCAAAGAAATAATATTTTAAGTAACAGTGAAATATGATTGCACAATAATCAGTCTGGCAAACAACATTTTTAAAACATGATAGCATTGGTGAGGTTGTGGGAAAAAAGGAAATCTCAGGCAATATTGGTGGGGAGGACAATCACTTTGGGCAATTTGTCAGTGTTTAGTATATTTGAATATATATATGCTGTCCAGGTGCATGAAGAGATATTTATGAGACTGTTCATTGCAGTAGTTTTTGAAATAAGAAAAAAGTGGGAAGTACCTGTCTACAAATAGGGAAATGGATACAATGAGCAATCTATGTCTATATGTATCAGTAAGAACGGCTAGGCATGTACTAAATTTCTGGTAGGGATGCTTTGGGATAATGGGAAGGAATTGGGAAGGAGCTTGCAACAAAAGTGACATCTACTCCATCTATTTAGCGTTTAATTCCTCTCAGAAAAAATATGCAGCAAGATTACAAACTGTAAATATTAATTCTGGGTAGCACTGGGGAGCACTATATGTTCATAGACATATATTTAACTACAAACAGAATGCATATGTCTTACCCAAAGACTGACCTTTAGGAAAGAGCGTTCTGGTCCTTGTAGTTCCCTGATGGCTTGAAAATATTTATGTATCTGTAAAATGAACATTTTTTTCTGGAACAAATTTATTTCTGATTTGATTTAGCCATAAAATGATCCTGGCCTTAAGGCTGGCACTTTTATTCTCTAAGTCGAGCCTAGCAGTGCCTCTGGATACACTGTGCTCACTGACTCATAAACGCATTGCGAGCTCCGTGAAAGAATGCAAGGCCACACATGCCGATCCGTGTCACTGCTATTGCCGAGCGTCTGGGCACTCACAGAGGCAGACTACACATGCGGTGTCTTTTGCAGCACGTCTTGACTAATGTTAGTTATGATTATTTTAATTATTTTGTAAATAAAATTGTCACCTGTCCATATTCATTTTGTACAGTTTCTAAATCTAATTCATTTGGTACAATATTCCTCAACTTTTTTGTGTGCTACACAGACTGATGCTCCCCTCTTTGCATGTTCTTTTCTTTCTAAGTAGGACGTATTTTACTGTCTTTTTTTGGTGTTTTGGTGATTCTTGATAGGAGGGCTCTATTAATGCAAATGCAGTTAATGGGCACTAAATATGCTATATATTCTAGAGGTGCTGGGGATAAAATGATAAATAAAAATCGCAGAACCTGCACCAGGTTATGGTTAATGTAATGTCAGCCCAACTGCCTACTGACAGGAAAATGCGATTACCTACCTTTCCTTTTCTGGAGCTAGTGCTAGACATCTCACGAAAAAGTAAATGAGAATATGGGTATTAACTAAGTTAGTTGAGAGATGATGTGATAAAATAAAACACTCAAACTCCTCTGAAATTGTATATTAAATTGGAATAACTAAAATAAAATACACTTTAAAAAAGATTAAATGTAGGGCTAAGAACAGCAGATAATGTTTCTATGCAGAAATATATCAATAGTTTTGTACAGAGTCATCTAAAGATGGGACTTTTGGTGGTTTGAAATTGTATGCACCCCAAAAAATCCTGTTCTTAAAGCTAATCCATTCCTGTGGGTGTAAACCTATTTTTTATTAGACCACTTTCATTAAGACATGGCCCAGGGTGGGTCTTAGTCCTTTTACTGGAGTCCTTTATAAACAGGATGAATGTGGACAGAGAGAGAAAGTCATGGAAGCAAGAAGCTGAAATCAGTGAAACCCGAGAGAGATGGGAGAGGCCCGCGGCCACGCCTGTGCCTTGCCATGTGGCAGAGGAGCCAGAATCTCTGTCTGGCAGCCAGTCTTCAAGGATGATGCCTTCCTTGCTTTGGCCATTTCCATGGCTTCAAAACTGTAAGCTTGTAGGCTAATAAATTCCCATACTTAAAGCCAATGCATTTTATGGTATCTGCTTTTGGCAGCCCAGCAGACTAGAGCAGGCTCCTAAAAAGAATTCCAGGAAATTCACCATCCTCAGTGGCTGGTGGAGTTCTCAGAGGTGTCTGGGGAAGACCTGCGAGTTTCTTTGATTCTGAAAGAAAAACTTAACATTGATTTTTGCAAAGCCCTAAGATGACATCATCCCTGAAGATATTTCCAGCCATTGCCCCCCGAGACAGGCAGATGGACTTCCAAGTCACCCACTACACTCACAGACCCCGTCCACAGAGAGGGCAACAATGGACTGCCCTGCAGCCAAGAGGCCGATGCCCCTGAGGCCTCGTGATGCAGTGCTTAACGAAAGAGTGGTCTGTGCTTGTTTGTCATGACTCTGTCTTCCTATCGAGGCATTTTTATATTAAATTTTAAAATTTAGTCTAAAATAGATGTTATGGTTTACATTCTAAGGTGCCTTTTCATGAACTATTTCAGTGTGTTCAGAAGCATTTTATCAGTTACAAAGAAAAGAAAATACACCTTTTAATATTTCATTGACAAAATAAAGCACATGTTAAATGCATTCTCATAAAAACAACAGTGCAATACAAATAACTAATAAGAACCGTAAGTGGCTATTAAGTTAAAAACGTCTTATGTATTCTGAAGCTGCCTTAGTGCAATCAGGTAGAGACCCTTTAGCACTGGTGACTGCTGACACCACGATGGCAAACACGGCGTCTCGGGCCTGGAAGTCCTGAAGGCAGCGATTGTCTCTCTGACATATTGGTGAATGAATAGACCAAGGAGAGAGCAAAGAAACGATAATTTGCTCCTTTAAGTTATGTGGGCTTGACAATGCCAGCCCAATGCCTCTTCATCATGGCCTCAAATGCAACTTTAAGCAATTAAGGGAAAGAAGAAAAGATGTGAGTTATGATTTCAGCTGCATCAAAGAGCTGGAGGTGAGCAGAGGGCACCTGAAATAGTCAGCAATCAGAAGAGTCCGTCACTTGTTGCTAATGCGTTATTGCACGTCTGTGAATAATCCATTTTAACAATCTTTAAACTGTTGACCAATCAGCAAGTGAACTGCACCATCACCCTGTCTCAGCTTGTGGGGCCCCAGGATGACCGAATGCACTGAGCACAAAGAAGCAGACAGGTAAATTGCTTTAATCTGCTTCTATGAGACAAATAGGTTTGATAAACACGGTCAGAAAATATGTGATTCATAATTATTATCACCAATTCTCGTTGTAGAGAGGGAATTTGTCTACGTGTTTCTTTTCTTCGCCTTTTCCACAACTTGCTGTGGATTTTAGATTTGGAGCGTTTTGCTGTTCATCGAGCTATTAGAGGCCAGTGAGGAAAACGGGAGCGACTGACTTTCATTCACTCAGCAGCCCCTGATGGGGCTTTTAATATATGGGATTAATACATACGAGGGCATTGCGTTCCCTGCTGTAAATAGGGAACAGCTATTCACAGGTGACTGGGATGGTTGAAGACAGTGATATTTTAAGTTTACTGTCATTAAAATATTAACTTTAACCTCATTCATTTACTATGGATAACAGGCACTTCATAGGCATAGATAACTGCTTTCTATGTACTTTGTATGACACATTTTCCTTGCATCATGCTTTATATTCACTGTTTTTTTTTTTCCAGTGGCTCACTTTATACTCTTTTGCTTGATATTCCTTCATTATTAAGAAAAATGTACTCAGTAGACAGTAGGAACAAGATACTGCAGACCCTTGTACAAAAAACAGAGACCCCTGCCTGTTTTTCAAGGCCCTCCACTCTGCTCTGCGCCTACCAGCCTTACTTCTCACAATTCCAGTTTCTGATCATATCAAGCTCCTGCTTGCCCCCACACTGCTCAGACTTGCCCACTTCTGTGTTTTCACCCCGGCAGTTGCAAACCTGCCTAGAGTCGACTGAACTTTTAAACCCCATTTTAAATGATTGTGCCCCAGGAGGCTTTCGTGTTCTCTCCACTGCAAGCCATTTCTCCTACGTATTCATGGATTTAATGCTTATTTAGACTTTTTCTATCATCTCCTCACAGTAATAAATGAATTAACTCATTCTATTCATCCATTTATCAACTCATCTTTTCAAATATTCCTAAACTGTAGCTTCTTCAAAAGCAAAAGCTGAAATCTTGGAACCCATCAGGAGGGCACTGCTGGGGAAATCTTGGGCAGGCTCAGCAGCCGTCTCCCAGCCACGCCCACCCCCTCTCTTCCTTCTTGCTTGTTTGCATGCAGGTGCTCAGTATGTTTCCATTTTACAAGAAACCACAAGCAGCCCGGTGGAGACATGAGCTCGCAACCGGGAAAAAGCCACACAGAAATGGAAGGGCCTACTGGACCTTGAACCCAAGCCCCAGCTACTTGCCAGAAACTCTCCACAAAGGTTGCTTGATGCATGTTTTTTGTTCAGTGGTAGGGCCCCTCCCTCTGGGGTGTATAAAAACCCAGCACTCAGGCAGCACAGAAAGATTTCATAATGTGGCAAAGGACTAAGGCGGGCTCTAAACTCTAAGTTTTAACACCTGCGTATGAAAAGCTGATGAATATTTACTGATCCTTGTTTCGGATGTTTGGTGCTATGTTGAAAGGCTAACACTGTACATGAGGGTTTTTATGGGGACAAAAGGATGGAATAAAGGAAACTATTATTTGGTAAATATTGTGGTCGGAACCCATCTCCTTCAAACACACTTATTTTCCAAATTTTTAAATGTTCTTTTTTTTGGAAATCAAAGATGCTCTGTGATGGGCTAAGTTCATGTGTCTGCTTAGCTAAGTTATGGTGTCTAGTTGTTTAGTCAGACAAGCACTGGCCTGATTGTCACTGTAAGGACATTTCATGGATTTAAATCATCAGCCAGTTGATGGCATCTGTGGCTGATCACACCCACAATCAACCGAAGAGAAGCCTTCGCAGTGAGAGAAGTCTCATCCAATCGGTTGAAGGCCTTTAGAGAGAACTGGTGATTTCAGCAGTCAGAAAGAATTTCTATCTCTACCTCAGCCAGCAAGCTTCTCCTCGGGAACCCATCAAAACCTTCATCAGAGCTCCAGCTTGCAGCCTGCCCTCCAGGAGTCAGACTTGCCCATCCCTACCGTCACATGAGTTAATTCTAGAATAAATCTCATAATCTTTATATACATATTTCCCTGGAGAACCCTGACTAATACTAACACAAACCCTTGCCATACCAAAAAAGAAAATTTACTATAAGGCATAAAAAGCCATTTCTGGGCAAAATATGCTGCAATTCCCATAAACAGAATAACTAGTAATTGAAAGATGCCATAAACTTGGATGTTCTATTTTGGTGTTCCATTTTTTTCTCTATGTGAATTTATTTGTGAAAGTTTCCATTGGCATATCTTCAAGCTCACTGAGCTTTTCCTTGGCCCTGTCCAGTTTACCGATGAGTCCATGGAAGGCTTTCATTTCTGCTTTTGATTTCTAGCATTTCCTTTAGATTTTCTCTTAAGGTTCCATCTCTCTGCTTACTTCACCATCTGTTCTTGCATGTTGTCTCCTTTCTCCATTAGTGCATTAGCCTATTAATCAGAGTGGTTTTAAATCCCGTAGCTGGTAATTCCAGAATGTGTCACCCCCGAGCCTGCTTTGACTCTTCAGACTGTATATTGTCCTTGCCTTTGGCGTGTGCTGAAATGGACGTGATATATTTGGTAACAGGAAACAAGAGGCTTTCAGGGTGAGGCTTTACGGCAATGTGGCTAGGAATTGTTCTGTGCTTGCTGTTTGCTGTAGGTGTGGAGAACTCAGTTTTCCATGCTCCTTGTTTTAGCGTCTCCTGTTATCTAAGAATTCCTTCTTAAATAGTGTCTCCTCTTTCCGCTGTATTCCAGTTTTTTACACTGGAGCCCTGCTGAAGTGGCGGTAAGAGCAGGGGAGGGCAAGCATCCTAAAACCAGGGAGTCTCGTCCTGTCACCCCAGTCTTTCAGTGGGGCTGAGTTCCTGGGCTGTGACTGGCAGCAGGCCAGCGGGGCCTGGGGTGGGTAACGGCCTTACACGTCTCCCCTAGGAATCTGGGCAGGTCCTTTTCCTCAGCGATTAGGCCTTTCTTATGGAGAATGCTTGCATCCGTTTCAAAACGGTTACCTTTCTCCTTCCTGCCAGAAACATGAGCGGATAACTCCTGGCCTTTTGCCATGAGAATCTGCAGGGTTTGACGAGAGTGTGGGGCCCCTAAGGCTGTGCCACCGAGTTCTCACTCTTGAGAAGCAGCAGGCGGCCAGAGTCTCCGGCCGAGTGTCCCGCATTCACGGCTCCAGAGGGTCCTGCTCCAGGTAACCTGGGGAGCTGCGAGATGGCCAGTCCACCGCGTCAGAAAGATCGGCGAGGGCCATGGACAGTGGTCGGAAAGTGTCCATTGATCTGGAATGATGCGAATCACATCTGACCTTTATCGCTGCAGGTTCACTGAAATTTTGAGGACTTAGATTGCTATAGATTGTGTAGCAGGTGGAAAATGAGTAAGTTTAAAGTACGAGTGGGGAATTAGGCTTAGCTGAGAAGGAAAGGAGATGTTAGGATAAGACACAGGAGAAGGCACAAAATCTGGGAGGGATCACTACTTCAGAAAGGAAAAATCTTGAACATGTTCATAGGTTGGGAGGGGGCCATGTTGAAAGGAAGATGCTGAAGAAATGTGGGGGTGGGTGCAAACTGATGGAGCTTCTCATCGCGTCCCAAAGAAGGCGCGAGGAGAGGCAGCCAGAGCCCCTGACTGCTGCAGGGGGTAAGTTCTCCTTATTCGCCGGCGTGTTCCTAGCACAGTACCCAGGACAACCTTACCAGCTTCCGAGAAGGTCTTATTTTAGTTTTCATGGAAAAAATACTCTAGGAGCCATGCACATCCCCCCACATCCCCTGGCCCCTTAGTATGAAAATGCTTTTAGATGAGCGTATTTTTGTTCCTTTTCTCAAATGATCTCTGATGGTGGCATTAAAGCACTTGCAAGCAAGGAAGGCAACGCTTTACACAGAGTTGTTTGTTACTGTTGTGTTTGTGATGGGGAATAAGTGAAAACTCTCTAAATGTCAAGCAAGAGGAAAATAGTCAAGTAAATGATAGCATAGGCAAATAATGAAGAATTTTAAGGCCACTAAAATTACCTTTTCCATTTCCATTATTCATTATGTCTGAGACATAGTTGATATGTGATATATATGTGTTAAATAAATAAATAATAACCTGGACAGAAGGGCTCAGTGTGGACCTATCTGTGCATTTTCTTGTTGTACCGACAGAAAGATTCTCAACCACTGTGAATTTCCAGATGGGAAAGAAAACATTTTGTCTTGGTCCTGGGAGTTTGTGTAAGAGGAAATCTCAAGGCGCCTCTTTGCCAAGTGCGTCTTCTTTCTTCTTTCTAGCCCCTGCTGTCAGCCAGCACGTGCTGTCATAAACAGCTCTGCAGCCAAAGGCATCCCCTCACTGGCCTGGTTTTGGAGGGTAGCTACACGGAAACCTGCGTTTTTAAACAGGCACTCATGCTAGCTCTCCTTTATGCGTTCTCCAGTAAACAGAGGGGAGCCTGGGAGCTCGGTCTCCAGACCCCTTCTCCATCAGGGGAGGCTGACAGCTGCCTGGGCTAGCAGACCTTCAGGTTTCCCGCAGCGTCTGTTCCCCTGCCAGCCACTCGTCCGGGCGGTGCAGGCAGCTGTGGCCGTTCGGTTGATTCCATCAGACCCTGACCTGGCTGCACGGAACTTCTCACCCCCAAAAAGCTAGGCACAGAACTGAGAGCGACTGGTGGCCCTGCCTGGGTGTCAGAGCTCCAGCCCTTTCAAAGGTTTTGAAACCTCCTGTAATAAATCTCTCATTGCTTGAAATAAACAGAATGGTTTCTCTTTTTTCAGACCAAACACTGATGAAGTTGCCCTAAGCTGGAGACTAGAGGCTGAAATACAAACACCTTAGAGGAGCTGGCCCAGCACTTTCTCCTGCCATTCTTAGTTTGTTCACCTGAACTGCTGCATGTCCAGAAGCTTCTAGACTCTGTATTCTGAATACTTTCTTAACTGTGTTGAATAGATTGTGGTAGGGTTGAGTACTGAAGACCTAAACAAATCATCCAAAGCTTCCAGATAGTCCAATTAGTACTGTTTTTGAGAACCTCTATTCTCTGTTAAGGAGCCACTGGAATGCCTGGATGTTTTCCTATCACAAGTTTAAAGTTCCGATAGAAGTCATTCATTCTGAGTTTATAATATGCTGCATTTGCTTGGCAAAATTATAAGCCTTCTGGTAAAGCTGTTCCTTCAAAATGATACCCGCTATGGTGCTTTAGCAAGAAGATAGTGGTGAATTTCAAAGTAACAACAGTTTTGAAAGCTAAAGAAATAATAAATACACATGGGCACCTCCCCTTTCCAATTGATCCTCTAAACTACTGTCAGAATATTTCCTTATAAAAACCTTTCTGATTATGTCATCCCAGTGCTAAAATCTTTCCAAGCCTTCCAGGAACAGAGAATAAAGCGTGGACTCCCGGGTACAGCATCTAAGCTCTTCTGTGAACTCTCCCTTCCATTCGCCCTTCCAGGATTCTATCTGCTTTTCACACACATGGAACCATCTAGAAAGACTGAACGCCTGGTCGTTCCTCTAACACATTCGGACACATTTGTGTTCCTAGCTCAGGTTCTCTCTTCCCAACAATCCTTGTCAAAATCCCACCCTCTCTTTAAGCTGCCGACCAGCGCCATTCCTCTGCAAAGCCCTCTCAATCACATCAACCCCTTCGTTTAATTCCTCGGAAGATTTTTTCTTTATTACTCTTATGGTTCTGAGGCAAAGGAAAGTAGTGAGAAAAGGCAGCTGGAAACCACAGACTACAGTCTTCCAGGAAGATCAAGGCTGAAGACAGAGATTTTTGGAAAGCCCTGCACAGAAGCAATAAATAAAAGTGTAGCTAGAAGTGATCGCAGTGTGGTGAACAAGTGTTTCAGCTGCCCTGGTTACATGCATGTTAGCCTTGTCTACATTTGCAACTGCTAAGTAAAAGATACTAGACTTGAAATGTATTAATAAAAAACTGAACGCAGCCACTCACTTAAGGTGGCTGAGTCCACTAAACTGATAATCTTACTTTTTGTGATACTTGCCCCTTGGAAAGGCTGCTTGGTCTACGCTTGGTAAACCCTCGTTTTAAAGTTGGGTAACTTCCTTTAGTCCCATTGGAGATGATTTAAGCACGCATTAAAAGACTTTATTCAGATTGGCACAGCATTTTCTTCCCAAAGCCTGCTTCTGGTCATTTATTCCCTGGACCGCTGAACGTCTGTGACATGCAAAGCTCACTGGCAGGAATTGGAAGTGGGAAAAAAGACTTGAGGATTTGAGGAAGAACAACTGTGCTGATGGAGAGAGCAGAGAGAAAGGCGAGAAAAACATATCGGACACAGAGCCCCTTAAACGCACGAGCACAGGGTCCGCTTCATTCCAGGGGCAAATGGAAACTAACGCAGCTTTTGGACATGTTAAGGGGATGCGTTAGGAAGATTTGATTCCGTGACAAATGGAGGAGAAAGAGGGAGGCTGGGAACATAGTTATGTGGCAATTGCAGCCACTGGTGTGAGGGGAGTGTCACCAGTCCAGTGGGACAGAAGGGACAGGTGTGGGGAGGGCTTTTGGGAAGTTAATCTTCCAGGGCTGTAACTTGGAAGCTGATCAGATACATGCGGCAGGAGCAGGGATAGCTTCAAAATCTGCAGGGTCCAGTGCAGAATGAGCAAGTGGAGCTCCTTGTTCAAAAGGCAGGGAAAAAAGTACCACTAGAAGTAACAAAGTGCAAAGCTTTTTCCTGTAAAAGCTGTCTAAAATATTAAGAACTATTTCATTACTTTAAAATGTGGTCAGAGTAATAAAGACACATGAGTAAGAACATGAACTTACAAAATGAAAAATTGATACTTTTGGTGTCATAATTTCACATAATTCAAAAAATTAAAATACTTTGTTAACCTAGTGTATTAATGGAATATGAGATTTTTCTGGCTCACTTTCTACATTTAAATTTGTTACATCATCAAACTTAACACTTTTAATATAAAATAAGTTTTTCTTCATTTTAAGCAATACAGTTGAAGGTGACATCGCTTACTCTTGGCAAATGCAGGGCCTCGATTTTTAAATACCTTTTAATCTGGGGATGGGTCTTTCTGCTGATGCAACTATAGTTGGATCTGCTAAGAGTATTTTTTAGGTTGGGAAACAGTGGGACAAATTTCTGATTAATTATTTCAAAATATATTTTTTAGTACAGCTAAAGCTGTTGATTCTCAGAGAACAAATTTTCTTAAAAAATTTAACTCTTTATAAAAATAAATTCCCTGTCTGAATTTAATTTTAAATATAAATTTATACAATGGCATTGTAATGTCTCCTCTGACATTTCCTGTAACTTACAGAGATCATACAAGAAACCAAAATGGCTTCATGATTTGTCTATAATCCAAAACACCTGTTTATTCACTTTATCACTTACATTTAATTTTAAGGAAAAATAATTTTAAAATTATATTCCTTGTTAATAAATCATTTCATCTGAAGTTTCATTTGAAAGTATGTATGGCAATTTTAAAATTCGATCTCTCCAAGCCTATGGATTTTGCTTTGCAGCATTGCAGCACTTTTCAAAGGAACACGCCTGGTAACTCCCTGATTTGTTTCATGGCGTGGCCATGCGTGGTTTTTTTTGTAATGGTGACTAAGGCCCGGCAGTTTGGGTCCTGGCACTCGGCCACAGCGAGTGTTTGCACAGGGACGGGCTCCAGGGACAGACAGACGGGCGAGGCCGTCCCGGCGCTGCGTGGTCTCCTCAGCTGCTGCTGTTGCCATGGCCACCGCCAGCTGGGGCCAGGTCTCTCCCTGGAGAGCCCCTCGAGGCCGCGTGGCCCCCAGGCTTCCCCAGACTGGCAGAGGCACGCGTGGGTCCTGCGTAGGCACTGCCCCTGGGTGGGAGCAGCTGCGGGACACAGCCGCGTCCTGCCCTGCTCCTTTGCCCCAGGTTCAAAGATCAAATTAAGGACATCCAGTTGGTGACACAGAGCCTGAAACCAAGGGGCTTCTCAGCACGGGGCCTGGGGGCTGGCCAGGGGGCATTACCGAGAAGCTGGGCCTGGGCCAGGGCGAGGGGTGCGACTGCCAGCACCAGCCTTGAAGAATTAGTTTTAGGGATGGAGGCTGGAGGGAGGCCAAGGTAAGTAGCTGGGTTTTGGCATATGGATTGAAAGGGGTCAGGTAAAACCCCAGACTAGCCCAGGTGGAAGCAATGCGTGCTTCAGATGCTCCAAGCAGCTGTGCAGAAGCGACCTCCTCCTTCCCAGTTTCTTCTGGCTTCTCTTCCTTGGGCTCTCTTTTCCTGTGGAGCCTGCCCTCTCCCTTCCTTTCAAGTCCCAGGGATACAGTAACAGCTCTAAGGGGGGTTGAAACCACTAAAGCAAATTCTTGACACTGTTCTGGAAGGAATTGTGCCTGCAGCCAGCAAGGTCCTGTGAAAATGACAGGTGCAAGCTGTGCAGCTTCTGCCCGGTTCTCCTGGAAGAGTTTGCAGACACCAGCTCCTGGAACAGGGAATGCGCATCGCAACTGCTGCACCTGCTTAGCCTGATCCAGGTACTGCACCTGCTCAGCTGATCCATGTGCTATACCTGCTCAGCCTGGTCTAGCTGCTG
>JAKSZT010054335.1:10435893-10516293 GCA_026826555.1 Tolypeutes matacus | reverse complement strand
CTCAGCTGATCCATGTGCTATACCTGCTCAGCCTGGTCTAGCTGCTGCACCTGCTCAGCCCCATCTAGGTGCTGCACCTGTTCAGCCCTGTCCAGGTGCTGAACCTGCTCAGCCCTGTCCAGCTGCTGCATCTGTGAGCCCAGGAGCCCACAGCTGACCCAACCTCTAGCCCTCAGTTGTCTTCACAGCTGAGGGCCCAGACTCAAAGTACCAATAAGCATAATAAAATGGTTCATTTACAGCCTGCAGTTTTAAAGTTGGTTTGCAACACAGCAGTAGTAACTGGGGCAGCTTCTCTCTTCCACACATCATGGGGCCAAAAATAGCATTTTTTCCCCTCTTTCCTTTCAACACACTGAGACAAGCTGGGATATTTTCAAGACATTTACCGAAAAGCTTAAAAATAGCAAAAATAAAATAATGCAGGGAATGTAGAAAGTGCATAAAAAATCTTTAAGATTACAAGGGTTAGATTTTTAATACTAGTATATCTAACCTGTTTACACAATTCATTTCATTGTATGAGAACCCAGAGGAGCCAGTGTTTAAATTCTTTAACTTTTTCTGCGGCTCTTTTCCTTTTCTTATCTTTTCTTCCTTAAGGTAAATATTCAATTAACGGACCTTCACGTGAAAATAGTGGAAAGACCTGTCCTTTAGGTCAATGGGGTGCATCGCAGACATCCTGCAGGAGAGACAAAGGTGCCGACTCAGACCCAGAAACTCTGGCTTCCACTCCTCCTTTCCTCGCATTCTTTGGGGAGGTTCATTAAGCAAGTGACAGTTTGGCCAGTTCTTGAAAGACACCTTTTACCTGGCAAATAGCTGGCACTCGACAAATGAATTGAAGAAACGAAAAGAATGGAAAGCGGCACAGCGTCGGGGGCCAGTGCCCCGGGAGGGCTGGGGTGGGCAGCGAGGGTGGCAGGCTCGAGAGGAGGGGCTTCCGTCCCTCAGCGCACAGAAAACGGCCGTTCCTGCCGGTACGTGAACCACTGCGTCTGCTGGGACCTGAGTGTACGTTTTTTCCTTTGAAAACAAACTTTGAGGTTACAGAAATATGCCCTTAGTAGTCAAAAAGCTGCTTAACACTTTTCCATTCCCTTCTTTAATTCAATAAGCTATTTTTTAAATAAGTCATTTCAATTGTGTATTAACAATAATTATAAAAAAGACTTTTGAAACTTTAAAAAATTTTCAGGTTCCCTATCATTCATTCTTTTTATGTATAGAATTTGAAAAATCAAAGCTAGTTGTTAAACCCGAAGCACCAATTTAATTAGTGTTAATAGGGCTCAAAGTCAACAGCAATGAAAAGCCACTCAGCGAAAGGAGAAACGCGGTTGAAGAGCTATTTTCACAAGTGACGAAGGTCTAGCACCTGGAGCAACAGGAACTCCTACAGCTCAACAATGACTTGACTCCAATCAAAGCGTGGGCCAAGGACCTGGATGGACGACGGAGAGCTACAAGTGCCCGGGGAGCCGCGAGGAGATCTCCGCGTCGCTGGCATCAGGGGACAATAAGACAAGACCCCTGTCCACGCCGCCACAGTGGCCTCCGTTGAAAGGGAAGTCGTGCCGGGCAGCTCTCGGCGCCCTCCTGCAGCCACGGAGACAGCGGGCACCCCACAAGCCCGGGCAGAGCCCCCCAGACCGGCAGCCCCGGCCCCGGCACGACGCGAAGGCCGCCGAGCAGGACCCAGCGGGCTCTGCCCGCCGACGTCCGTCAGCAGGTGGATGGCCAGGTGAAGGCGGTGTCCCCCTCAGCCGTAAGTAAAGACGCTCGACTGTGGAGAGGACAGGAGCAGCAAGCCTCAGCCAGCGGGGCCCGTCGGCACTGCTGCTCGCGCTGTGTCTGGGTCTCTGAACACAGGACGGGGCAAAGATGAAGAGGATTTGGGGGTTCATGGCGGCCTGAAGACGCAGCTGTAGAATAAAATATTAAGTTCAGAGCAATCGGCTTTGTAAGCACGTTTTTTCTTAGCCAAAAATGTAGTTCTCTATTGCCCAAACATCTGAACATTGATTTATTCTATATTCTGCTTGAAAATAACGATTGACAAGGGAAAAGTGGTCCCGCTGACTTCTAATCATCAGTCATTAGGCAAACGAGCCTCTCTCCCCGTAGCTCAAGCCGCCGGGCAGCTCTTCATAAAAGCTAATAGGAGCATCCAAGGCCAAAAATAGAATACAGATGACTTAGGCTTAGTTTGGTTTTAAATTCATGAGAAAATTGTCCATAAAATAGACATAAATATGCTTTTGTAGTCTGTGATTCTATTCTCAGATGACAACTTGTCAAAAATATTTATATCTAATTCTAATTATCTTGTTACTGAACAAAGAAAAACATTGCCATTGTCAACATTTCTCTTTCCCTTTCCTTCCCAATTACCTCCTGTTTTTATCATTTGGGAACCATTCTACACTTATGTTTTCAGGTAATAAATAAACACATGTACTGTGCTTGTTTATAACTAAAAACTTATCAGGTTTATGATTTTAAATATTTTATAACTTTTACTATCTCACTTATACGCCAAGTGTATGTGAACAAAATAACCTGCTGAGTCCCAAGGCAAATAATCTATCCTCGGGAAGGATATTAGTTAAACTACTCTTCAGCCACTTGCACTTTCGTTTGCGTGACTTTGGATCTTGTCATAAAACCAAAAGACAGCCAGCTTCCTGAGGAGCAAAGAGAAGTTTCCTGTCATTCATTAGTTCCTTTAACATTTTTTAGCACCTGCCACATCAACTTCTGTCCTAGACAATTGAAATACAGAGACAGATGAGATAAATGAGATCTTTGCCCTCACAGAGTTTACATTTTGGTTTATACTGAAGGGAAATGGAAATTCAGAAATAAACCTGACTAATCACAATTTTTCCTAAGACAAGGTCATTTGGAAACTTGCCAAATTTAGCCGTGGCTAAATTCTTGGGTTAGACATCACTTTGGGTCTTGTTTTAGTTTGCTAAGGCTGCCAATACAAAATACCAGAAATGGGTTTTATAATGGGAATTTATTTGGGGTAAAATCTTACAGTTCTGAGGCTGTGAAAATGTCCAAATCAAGGTATGGTCAGAGACGCTGCCTCACCAATGGTCGGCTGACGGCCCTGGCGAGGCAAGGTGGCGGCTTCCTGCGCTGAGCCTGCTCTGCTGATTCCTGCCGCCGGCCTCTCTCTCGGCCTCGCAGGGCTTCTCTGTCTTCCTGCAGTCCTGGCTCTCGCCTGGCGGGGTCAGAATCGTGGCCATCATTCCCGCTGTGTGCCTCCGCTTTCAGTTTTCAGTTTATATCAGACCCAGCGAGAGGGCGGAGCCCAACACGGGCCACGCTTCCCTGACGTCCAGTCAAAAGCTCTAAAGCGATCTAATCAAAAGTGACTAGCAAGTCCCTCAGCTGGACCTACTGCAATCAGATGGTCTCACACCCACAGGAATGGATTACTTCAAAGAGCATGATCTTTTCTGGGATTCAGAAAACTTCAAACTGTCATCGTTCTTTTTAAGCACAAAGAGATAGAAGGTTCAAGACTCCAAATGCTAGCTGCCAATGGATTTTATATTTTTAAATTAATTTTATTTATGCACACTCTATATCCACCAAACATACACTCCAAAAACATCTTGTTGATTTTTTGATATTGTTATTTTTTTGTTTCAAATTCTTTCACTCCCTGTCAAGGGCAATGTTTAATATCACTCAATGGTACCTTCCCTGTGGTCAGCCTTAGGCTAAGCAGAGCGTGCTCTGAGCTGGTCAGTGTCGCTGGGGCAGAGAAATGGCCCCAGGGGCCTGCGAGACCCTGGCCAGCCCTGCAGGCACCGTGGCAGGCCTGCTGCAGAGGGCCTCCTCCTCTGGGCAGAGGGCAGGGCTCATGGTGCCAGCAGGTCAAGCCACCTGGGCAGGTCTTCAGGTGGCATCTGCGGCAGATCGCACTCTCCTCCTCGTGTTCACGCCCTTTGCAAAGCGGCTCGATCACTCCTCCTCACAAGTGGAATACAATTCTTCTCGTGTGACCTGCATCGGGGCCCACTGCGAGTAGAGGGCGTGACGGACCTCCGCCTGCTTCTGCCTTCTCTTGGACACGGCCTGGCCATGTGGGCAAGCCCGGGCCAGTCTGCGGAGGACGGGCCTGCGTGGAGCGAGGCCGCAATTTCCCTAGTCGCTCCTGCCAAGCCAACGTGGACCCACTGGTCCTAGTGGCCCACCACCCGCCTGCAGAAACCTGAGTGAGGCTGGGCAGTCTTGGGCCAGGCTGTGCCAGGTCAGACACGCCCGGTCAGTGCAGCCCTACAGATCTGAGCTCTACAGATGGCTGCCGTGGAGTGTTTGACACGGTAAAGGCTGGTACAGCATCCGGTCTTCTCTTTCCTCATTCGAGACACCTTCTCTCTTCTCTCATAGAAGAATAAATCTCACCAAGAGAGATCTCCCCCAAGACTTTGTAAACATATGTCCTCTTTTCTTCTTGCAATAGATGGACTGTATCTTTTGGCAAAGGTCATGGAAAGCTTGGAGATCTGTTTTTGACTTTTAAAATTAAACTTCATTTACAAACACTTCATATTCACCAAACGTGTACTTCTCCTTCCCTATCCTCTCGTCCCTTGGTAACCTCAAACCTACTTTCTGTCTCTAAATTTGCTATTTCTAGACATCTCTTGGTGTAAATTATTTCAGAGGCAATTTGATACAAAAACTAACTGGACCATTTGGTTGTATAATTTCCACCTTTTAAAAGCCAGCCCAGTAGGCAGAAGTATCACGATGTATTCTAGATAACACAGGTGTGCTGGAACAAACTCAACTAAGTAGTTCGGTTACATTGTACTGGACCTCAGTCACCAACAAAGCCAGCTGACACTCATCTATTAAAGTCCTCCAAAATTCCCCCAAATTTATTGAAATATCCTAATAGTAAGTAAGGACTGCTGTGGTTTGAAGCTGTGTGTGCCCCAGAAAAACAGGTTCTTAAACTCTGTCCATTCCTGTGGGTGAGCCCCCGTTGTAAGTAGGGCCTTGTGATGAGGTTCCTTCGGTGAAGGTGTGAGGCCTTGATCCTATTACTGGGTCCTTTATAAGAGAATGAAATTCAGACAGAGAGAGAGGGAGAAAGCCACGGTCAGAGCAGCCAGAAGCTGAAACATCAGAACTCGGAGGAGAAGGGAGAGGCCAGGAGGGGCTGCCGTGTGCCTTGCCAGGTGACAAGCCAAGGACCAAGGATCTCGGGCAGCCAGCCCCAGAACGCCACAGTCTTCGGGGAGAAAGCATCGCCTTGAAGGTCCTTGATTTCAACATTTCCCAGCCTCAAAACCAAAAGCGAACAAAATCCCATTGCTTAAGCTGCATCTAGGAAAGTAAAGCAGGGCCCAAGGCTAAAATAACTGAAATGCCTTCAGTTCTATGTTACATAGTGCTTAAGCAGAAACATAACTATATTTTGTATTTTATCTTGAATATTATTTAATACTTACCACTTGGATGTGTGCAAACTTGAAAAGCACGCCATTTTCATAACTTCATGTCCCCCTTTGATTCTGCACCCCAAGCACACTTGCACATATTGCCATATCTTCTTGCCTAACTGGTTCCTGCTATTTTGTAGTCTGGCCCAGTCCTTAAAGCTCTGTTGAGCTCCCGTTTACAATCTGTGTCTCAGAACTTGCTCCCCTGCTGGTACGTCCCTCCCCTCTTTTCGGGCCCCAGGTGGGGCAGGGCTGACATCCACTGAGCAGAGCAGCTGAAACCCAGTGCCCACAATGCAACAAGGGTTTAATGTGAATTTATTAGAAGAGGAGAAAAACGATGACTAACAGCAATGAACCCAGCCTGGCTTCTATTTGTCTTTTCCCCGTGTGGTGGCAGAGTCCACTTCAGAGTGGAGGAAGGGGCCGTGAAGGCGAAAGCTCCGGGGTGGACGAGTCCTCCTGGGAGATCTCCGCTGGGGAGGTGGGCTTTGTGAACTCGGTCTCGTCTCCCGCCAGCAGGGCCAGGCTGCCAGCCCCCAAATGCGGCTCCTTGGGAGCTTGGGGCGGTTTTATGCCAGTGTCCTCTGGGTGCCGACGTGAAGATCCGCGGCCGGCAAATGTCGTGAATGATCATTGTGACTGGACAGCACAAACCCAGGTCTACAGAAAGTAAGTCAGTGAACACAGGGCCGGAGGGCTCCCTGGAAACCAGGTCGATTTCTCCGGAAAAGGAAATAGAGTTGTAGGACAGCCAGAAGGACATATTGTGCATTGTGTCATTGAGTAGCAACAGAGCTTAACTTTGATGTGAGTGGGGAAAAGGCATTTCAGGGAACGGGGAAGAGCTGGCGGAGAGGCTTGGGGCCTCCTGGATGAGAGCGATCCCGTGGTCACAGCAGCCCACCTGCTGCGCGAGCCCTGTCTCCCCGGGCCGCCTTGCTGCTCTCAGCGCCTCCTGGCTGCTCGAGCGCCCCGCGCAGTGTCTGGGGCAGGGCTTGCGACAGGCAGAGTTTCAATACCCAGATGCAAGGAGAGCGGGAAAGAGAGCCTGATGCCCGTCTGCGATGGGAGGTTGAGTCTTTCCTCCAAGCCGTATAAGCTCTCGTAAGATTATCTCCAGTACAGGAGGATGCATGGACACTGGACAGGGAAGAAGAATGACGCATGTCCACTGCCACATCTGGGCTGAAAACTGTTGCCATGTTGAGCAGACTCACTGATGCCACGGTGTTTCCAGGCACAAGCCAGCCCCCCGCCCCGCGCCCCCCATAGCCTAAACGAGCATTCTTAGCCCATCATACACACACACATAAAGGAAATAATCAAATCACAGAGATACTGCTCCTAAACTGTAACTGGGCTGTTTATTTGTCTAAATGCTAGACTAAAGTATGAAAAATAAAAGCTGAATTAATACCATCTGAGGGTATTTTTGCCTGTCTTGCTTTTTTGCTTACTGCTGACAGTTTTGTATGCTGCTTCATCCTAATTCTGGAAAATAAATGCTGGCTTGTATGCATTGAATATATTCTAACCATGTCTTAGGGGAATTTTATTACTGTTAAAATCAAATTAAAATAACTATAGTGAGTCTATGTAGTCCTAATAATGGAAAAATGCGAGCTTAGAATACTGCACTGGAATTGAACAAGAACATCCAGTTTTAGCACATTTAATTAGTGAGCTCTTTCATTTTACATCCATGTGGTAGGAAGTAGTGAACCCATATGAAAAGGAAAGCTCAATTATGTGCATTTCTCTCTTTTCGTGTACATTGACATGGCTTATATTCATGGGTTATATAACATTAAAGCTACCGAGGCTTTGCTTTGACTTGCTTTCTTTAAGGAATATAGTCTCATTCATCACTTCAACAATTTCGAGCAAATGAAATACTGAGCTAACTTGCTGCATGGTATGGTGCACGAGCACCCTCTGGTGCACATGTAGGATAATGCATGTGGTCCCCGAGGCTACCCTTGTCAGTAAGTTCTGCTGTTTATCTCAATGACAAGGTATTCTTTTTGTACCTACTGCATAGAGTCAGCTGACATGCGATGCTCAGGGAAAACCCTAGAATTTTAGTATATGTGTGAATAGGAAATGCAAAAAATGAGGCAATTTCTATATCCACCCCATCATCATCATCATCTTCACCACCAGTGGTTCAATAGGTTCAGAATGAGGAAGGCTCGCAGGGGGTCCTGACGGAGAAGCGACTCTGAGCGCCCACAACAGGTGACAGGCAAGTCACGTGGCTGCGAGTGGACTAAGGCTCAGCCCTTCCCTGGCACTTTATAAACAGTCAGAGACCAAGTGTTTTAAAGTGTTTCTGGTACTGAGTGAACAAAATATGGATAAGGCTTAATTTTTAAATGCCCACTGCCATGATTCCTGGTATCACGAATTATACCAGGATTTTTTTTTTTTTAAGGAGGTACCGGGGATAGAACTTGGGACCTCGTACATGGGAAGCAGGTGCTCAACCACTGAGCTGCAGCCACTCCCCAGTGAGAGCTGGTTTTTTCATTTACATATTTGTTTTTAGGAGGTACCGGGGATAGAACCCAGGACCTCGTACATGGGAGGCAGGTGCCCAACCACTAGAACTACATCTGCTCCCCAGGAATCCAATGTTATATTCTCAGAAATAAGATAGAGAAAGGGCCCTTAAGGAAGATCGAGGACCCTGGGGCATTGTTAATTTTACCCACATCTGCTCATGACTTCCTTTGCTATCCCAAGTAAAAACTTTCTGGGCTCATTCACCTACTGATCAGTTATATGCAATAAGCATCCCTGGGGCTGGTAATAAAGTGGCTTTTGGGGGAACTTATGCTTATTTTGTGCTGGGCTCTGGTCTAAGGGTTTCACAGTGTTATCTCATCGAATTCTCACTTTACCCACCAGGCAGATGTTCCTATTTTTATCTCGCTTTGTCCACGAGGAGACTGAGGCACAGAGAATTTTAATGCATCCCTGAAGACTGCACAGGTTGTTGTGAGAGAGTCAGGGCTCAGCCAGGGCTTTGCAACTTACGATCCTGCGTTTCAGGGCGTTTCAGTGATAAGCCAAGTTCATCAGAACGTTGGGGAGAGGAAGCCGGCGACCCCGCCAGCAGCAGGGCGCCTGGTCCTCGGTGCCGAGGCCGAGGTAGAGCAGCACAGACTGGCTCACAGCTTGGAATCCTTGGAGCGGTTCTCGAGGGGGAGGTCAGACCAGCCCTGCCCTGGGGAGCCGCGGACACCTGGTCTCTGGCAATCACAGTGGCTCCTCCCCAAATTTTGACCAAGGTCTCTGGCAATCACAGTGTCTCCTCCCCAAATTTTGACCACATCATGTACATATTTTCTTGATACCCTGTCTTCAAAAAAGGAGAGAGGGGTATTTTAATAATTAACATAGTAAGCCAGGCAAACGCTAATTCAGCACAGATATAGGATGAGATGCTCTGGTTCGTCAATATTCTTATTAATAAATTCCGTTTATTAATGATTCACATGCCTGCTCCTATGTGCCCTACATGAATTTAATTTATTTACTTATGTGATGTTATTTAATTTATTTACTTATGTGATGTCTTCTATGAAACTGCAAGTGCATTGAGGGAATGGTTATATTCATGAGTCAGTTTCTTGCATAATTGTATCAAAAGTTAAATGTGAAAATTAAATGTCCCATAGCCAAAATAATGACAATTATTAACATCACAAAATAAATTGTCCAGGTGATGCTTAATTTAGTGGGAAATATGCCAGATATACTAAAAGAAAGTTGTTTCCTGAGCAATTGCCACTTCTATTCCATTGAAACCAAAATGACTGACCTGATGCCAATTTGGCAATTCATATAGATGCGTATTTACAGGGCTGTCACATGAGGAAGCTCAGCAGTAACATGATTCATAAAACTAGCGTGGCACTGTTTTGAGTAACCAACCAAGAAAGGTACAAGGAGGAGTGAAAATCAGATAAAAAATAATGGCAGAACCAATATGTCATTATCTTGGAGGATAAAGACTGACCAAAGAGCAATAATTTTGTTCTGTAATATATTTTGGCTCTTGAAATTATTAATAAATATGCCAAAGCCGTATTTCCTTAGTAATGAAGGATGTTAGTATCATTTCTGGGTTTAAACATAAATACAATTATAACTACACACCCTTGCCTTAAATTCTGAAACAAGAAAAAATTATAGGTAAACTACAATTATAAAACCTCTATAGGTCTTTCCCATATTGTATATTATATATTTTGGTTAAGTCTAAATGGTTGAAATAAAAATCATTTATTGTTATTCAAAATACACATCCAGGAATTGCTCACACTGATCAATACTGATGTTTGAGGAACTTTGAGTCCAGGAGGATTATAAGATCCATCCATCCTTAGAGAAAACCCTTGGTGACTCTGTGGTGCTAAAACATTTGGGGAGATGTCAAGCTTGAATGAATTAGCCAATTATGTTTCTTTTTTCTCTTTCAGTACTAAAAATAAAGAACTTGGTGTGATGTCATTTATATCAGGCTAACACAACAAATCTAAAAAATATTTTCCAACTTTTGAGAACAATATATTGCAAAGAAATGTAATTGATGGGTTAACCCAAAAGTCAGGGAAGTGAGTATACTGGGGTGTAGACAGAGAGAGTGGGATCGATTGGGGAGAAGCACAGGGAGGTTCAAGGAGCTGGTAGTGCCCACTCTATTAGGTGCGGTGGCATATAGGTGCTCATTTTACTGTAATTTTAAAAATTGTACATGTGCTTTATATGTTCTTTCTGTATTTCATAGTTTACAACAAAATTAAAGATTAAAATAATTTAAAAAATTACTGGGAGTGCTCATTTGGCATCCCACATTACAAGTTTGTTTGCTCTATATACGTATCTTTGGTAATTACAGTGTTTGCTTTTTCATATTTATCTTGGTGCAATGAAATACTTTATATCTACTGGTTTTTAAATCTTTAATCTGTTTTAATTAGGATTAGGTTCCGCTTCAATAAAAGAAGAAAAACAACAACAGTGGATTAAAATATATAGACATTTATTTCTTTCACATTAAAAAATGCTTTGGAGGCAGAAAATCCAGGGTGATCTGGTAGCTTTGCTCTAGCACTTCCTCGGCTTCTGGGGCAACAGCACGGACTCTAGGCTCTGCCTTCCTACTCCTGATTCCAGGCAGCGCCCAGCACCCCTCAGCTTCCAGGAGCTGAGCTAAAGGAAGGGGCGAAGGAGGAAGTGCAGAGGATGTGACCCAGCTATTTCTTGGGGAGGCTCTCCCAGCAGCGGCGCTAGCTACTCCCACCCCGTTGGAGAGTCCTAGTCACAGGGCTGTGCCTGCCTGCAAGGGCGCTGGGAAAGGCCGTCTTTGTCTGGGAGGCCATGTCCTCAGCTACCCATCTTACCACTACAGAAGAAGAGAAGAGGTGCTGAAAAGTACCGAGGGGCTTGAGCATGAGACGGCTCTCATTAATGATAAGAGATAGTGCCTTTTGGGTCATTCTGTTTACATATTTTAAATACTTCTCTCACATAATTTCAAGTTTATCAAATTAGAATCTTCCTCTGCTGATCCATGTCTTTTATGCTTTCAGATATCCAAATTCAAAGACTGAATGTTTTTAAAGGGTTCAGTAGACCCTAATCCTTTCAATAATAATCCAGTTGTATTTTAATATAATAAATCAAATGGAGAATTCAAGCTAGTAAAACAAATATGTTGTCAGCTTCTGTGAAATTATTGCTATAAATTAAAGAGCAATACTTACTACTTGTATGAATAAAGTTACTACTCTTTTCTACCATTGATTTGTTAACTATATTGAATTTTCTATTGTAGTTCTTCATATATATATATGCCATAGAAGGCAGATTTTAATGTAAAAATATTAAATATATTTAAGAGTGAAAAAACTTTCTTTTCTACTATCATCATAATTTGAATTTAATAATGCATAAGTTATAAAATCAAGTGTATTTTTCAGTAATTTACTTAAAATAGAATAGCTGAATGTTGTTTTCAGATTATTCCAAAGAAGGATTGTTTTCCATCATATTTACATACCTGAGCAAGATTTTGAAAACTTTAAAATATTCATTTAAGTATATTTCTTTCTCAGTTTATTTATAACCACTTAATGCATTATTTTTAAAAGAGCATCTAAAGCAAAAATGTTCGACTCATCCTTCACCCAGAACTTCAAATACAACTGATAAATCAAATCCCTCTGTTTCACTAGAAACATATTAAATATGCCGTATAATACTCGGTAGTCAAACCAGAGAGAAGAATATGGAGAAAAGAGAAGCTATGAGCAACAAAACCATGCCAGGACCTTGTCTTCAGGAGTTGCTGGCTCCAGCTGCTCCGCAGCGGGCACCTCTCTTAGGTGCGAGTAGAGCAGGTGACACAGCAGGTGCTCACCTGGGCGTGCCGGGCAAGGTGGATTGCTAACTGGAAGCCCTCCACTGAAAGCCAAGACCGGGCTTGGGGGGAGGCCCCGAGGCTTCTGCAGCCCCCCTGGCAACTGGGTGGGAGCGCCCCAGACTGGCGCCAGATCCTCTGAGCGCGGGATTCGCGCTAAACTCCAGCCGCTCCGCAAGGGAACCGCGGGCAGTTGCCTGCCCCAGGCTAGGGCTGGGCAGGGGGAGGAGCAGCTTCCGTTCGCGGTCCTGTGCGGTTTCAGGTGGCGTCCTGGGCACAGGTGGGCTTCTGCTGGGGACCCCACCTGGCGGTCGCAGCCAGGGGAGCTTGTCCGCTGCCCGACAGGTGACAGAGCAGGTGACCGAAGGGGCCCGGCAGCCAGCTGGGGGGCTTCCCGTCCAAGCTGTGTGGCTTTGGGCAAGGTGGTTATGAGCTCCCGAAGCCTGGGTGATTGTTTGCGGGCGTGACGGGGTGATGGATGCGGGGGCCCTTGCGAGGTACATTTCATACAGATGCAAGGATAAACATATTCACCAAGCTGACACTTTACCAGGAGGGTCGGGGAGGCCCTGGAAATTGAAGTCGGTCATGCCAAAAGCACTCAGAAGGAAGAGAGTGACTGAAACCCCAGCGAATCTCTTGAAAACTCTTGACACTGTTGCACTTTTACTCCCAACCCGATTCTTGATTCTGATCACCTCATCTGAACCGCGACTGCAAGTCTGAATCTCTTTTTTAGTTTCCTGGGTAATGACACGTAACCAGGTCGGGGGCTGCCTGATCAGAACGTCGCAGCACTGCCCCTTTCTCAACCACTGGCTGCTGCCCAAACACAGCAGGCTCCCCCCCACGCTGTGTGTCTGCACAAAGCACTTCCTCTGCCCCCCTCACTGTCTTCCACTGGGAAGTCGGCTCTGGTGTTAATACCCAGCTCAAACCTTTCACTTTCCCAGGCTGCGCAGGGTTAGTGGCTCCCGTGGCCCTACCTGTGGCCCTGCCCGTGGTCCTGCCCATGGTCCTGCCCGTGTCCCTGCCCGTGGTCCTGCCCGTGGTCCTGCCCATGTCCCTGCCCGTGGTCCTGCCCGTGTCCCTGCCCGTGGACCTGCCTGTGTCCCTACCTGTGGACCTGTCTGTGGTCCTGCCCGTGTCCCTACCCGTGGTCCTGCCCATGTCCCTGCCCGTGTCCCTGCCCGTGGTCCTGCCCGTGGTCCTGCCCATGTCCCTGCCCGTGTCCCTGCCCGTGGACCTGCCTGTGGCCCTGCCCGTGGCCCTGCCCGTGGACCTGCCCGTGGCCCTGCCCGTGGCCCCGCCACAGCTCCTCCCACCCAGAAGGCTGCTCGGCTCTGAGCTCTCTGGTGGCTGAGGTTTACAGTTTGTTTCCCGGAGTGCCAGCTGCCTGCATGATAGGAAGTGGGCGCTCGAGGGGTGGGTGTAAAGACGTGCATGCACTCAGGTGCTTACAGAGGGTGAAGACTTCATCAAATAACCTGGCACAAGGCCTGGACCCTGCGACTAAAACGCTAAATTTGTATCAAATATCGTAGAAACCCGGAAGAAGGAGGAGTGGGTTGTGCCCCATTTGCACACGAGGACATCCCGAGACAGCTCTTGTTCAGCGCCACTGTGGCGTGCTGCACGGGAGCGAGGAGAACGGGAGACGTGAGTCTTGGTCTCTAAACCCGCAGTCGAGTTGGGGGGACAAGGCCATGAGGGAGTGTACAAGTAGGGGTGAAACTGAAAGGTTTATGGGAGCCCAGAGATGGGAAATCAAATAGAGCTGTGTTATCACAAGCAAAGAGAGCTTCCTCTGAGACTAGTTTTGATGTAAAGAACAAAAAACCCACAAAAGCAGTGTTGTACAGAGGAGGAGAAAAACAGACGGTTTCTAGATGAGAAGGCGAGATGTCGGAAGTAAGGGGGGAGACGGGAGGCTGGTGTTTCAGGGGGAGCTGAGACGGCGCCCAGATTGCTTGTTGCAAAGTAGTGGAAATGTTGGGGGATCGGTGGGCTGGGGCGGATTGTATGTAAGTTTAGAAAGAGCTAACTGTTAACCAAAGTCTGAGATTCTTAGGGTAACGGAACACAATGACTGAAGAGGAGGAGAAGAAAGCCTTGTGGTGATAACCGCTGACCATTATAATTTTCAGTGCAACAGCTGCCACTGAAATTGCAGTCATTCAAAATGGAAAATAGACACTGTTCTGAAATAGCTTGGACTATTTGGAACCCTGTTGCATGAATTTATCCTATGTAGTTTTGCTAAGAACATGACAGGGGGTGGGTTCCTTTTTCCATTTTGTCATAATGGCTTGTTCTATGGATTGAGAATTCAAACCGAGCAGCAATTTCACAGTCAGAATTGGAGTGTGGGTTGTAGAAAGTTGTAGAATCACTTTCCAAAGTAATGAAAGCTCCATCCAAGCTACCTCATTACAGTTTCTGACAAAAAAATAGTATTTGACAAACATCTACTGCTTAAATAAATTTCCTGACTGTTAAAAATCTCTCATTTATTAGCAACTCATTAGTTACATTACCAACTCACAGGTTTTTTCCTGAAAAAATTGGCCCTGAAATTTGACAGGCTATTTTCACTCAAGATAAACATTTACAAAACTAGCCATGTTACACAAACTGCCAAGGCAGCAGTAATCCGTGAATATGATTTACAGATAAGCTCAAGGTTACTTATTGTTTACTGCCCTGAATGAACAGTTTGCTTCCGAGAACATCATGTTAGCATTTGCGGTTGGAAGTATCTCCTAAATTAAACGGCCCAGCATTAACACTCTGCGCATCTTTGTTTACTGATGGCGCCACGTCTCTTCGCCTCTAATTTATTTTAGACCAGCTTGCCATGCCAAGAAGCGTTGGCATCATCCTATGGGAGGTATCTGACAACAGAGAAAGTGAAAAAATCCCGAGCTCCGCTTTGGAGAGATGATGCTGGTAGGAGGAGGGGGATGAATTACAGGGCAACAAAGGAGCCAGTTACACGACAAATGCTCTGTGGGAACGGAAGCAACGGAAGGAGGAAGCATTTTAGGTGTTGAACAGGACTCGTGCTAGAAAAATTGCATGAGCGAGTACATATGAAATGAGCATTCAGGGGAGCAGACGTAGCTCAGCGGTTGAGCCCTTGCTCCCCATGTACAAGGTCCCGGGTTCGATCCCAGGTACCTCGGAAAAAAAAAAAAAAAAAAAAAAAGAGCATCAGTGTCACCATCCCAGACTTTGCTAAGAGTGACAGCGAGCTCTGGATACGCTGAAGGGAGAACGGCAGAGGCTCCTCGGACAGCAAGGACAGCGGCTCCCAACGCAGGCTCTCAAAAGCCAAAGCCGATGGCGGAGCTGGACGCGCCGGTGTTTTGCTATGGAAATGTGAGGTCACCCAGATACCAGAAGCACACTTAGGGCTCCCGGCAGCGAAACGAGGCAGTGCTTCACCCCCGAAGGCGCTCGCGACCGCATCTGGGAGATGGACGGCCGCGGGCGCCGGTGCCTGTGCTCGGCGCGTTGGTGCCTGGCGCACCTCGTCGCCTCCTCACCTGGTCACCTCACCTAGGTCCGTGGTGGAAGGCAGCGGGGAGCGGGGCGCACCACAGAGCGGAATGCCTGGGGCCGTTTAAAGTCATGGCACGTTTTTGAGCTGCATGAACTTGGGAAATGTGTTTGACCTCTCTGTGCTTGCCTCCTCATCTATAAAATGGGAAATAATGACAGTGCCTACCCTGTGTGTTGTTACACGAATTAAATGAATCTGTGTTTGTGCAGTGCTTAGGTGGCTGCCTGGCACGGAGTGGATGTCAAAGTTTTTGTTAAATGAACAAAAAGTAGAAAATGTTTTTGTTAGATTCCTCTCGCAGTGCTAACTGCCCTGTGTAAGTGGTTAGTTTTTACCTAAATTTGCCTTTATATTTTTCCATGGCTCCTAAATTTAAAGAATGAAAAAAGGAAGGCAGAGAAGACAGGATTAAAATGCACTGGCCTTTACTTTGTGCCAGCCACTTTCAGAGGGATTATCTCATTCAATCCTCACAAAACCCACACGAGGAAGGTTTGCTTACAGCATGCTTCATATGGGAAAAGAGACCCAGAAAACTGAAATTATCCACTTTGCCACAGGAGGCAAATGTTGGAGCCAGAATTTAAAACCACATTTCAATGACTTTAAATTTTACGTTCTCTAAATTACACCAACACAGCATTTCTCAGAGAAGGTTAAGTTAAATAAGAATTAATGAACGTTGTGATAATGGTTAAGTTAATGTGATGAGTATTTTATTCTCATTTTATCATTATCTAATCTTGCATTTTGAGTAGTTAACAGTTTTTTCTCTGCATTGTCAAGTGTACCAAACTGTCAAACTGTTTTTATTACTCCAGGGTGAGGCGTCATGTTCTACAGAAGAGAAGAGTTTGGTTGCCTGATTAATGATGGATTCAGCAGAAAATATAATCTAACCTGTGACCCTAAACACCCACCACCATATTTAAATATGCCAGATTTTCCATCATGACTGTATCGTTTGATTTTTTTTCAGACTATGGCTTACTAATTCTTTCCCTTACAAATGTTACTTATAGCATTTTGCATCTAATAATTTCATTTGGTTTTGAGATGATGATGGCGAAATTCTTTTGTGCCATTTTAGGCAGGAGCAAATGCCCACTACTGATGTTTTTAAAGAACTCATGCATACCCCACAGTCAAGAGTTTGTCATGTATAAAGAAGAAAAGAGACTCCACTGACATAAGATGAGATATACACAATCCATCATTGTATTTTGCAGTATCACCAAGTTTAGACTTAATAAAATATGCTATTTTCTAGTTACTTTTTAGTGCACCATTTTGTCAAATTATATTCATGGCTAGTGTCCCAAACTGCACCGAGGCAAGGCTTTCCATATCAAAATGTAAGGGAGGACAAACATTCTGAGAGCAAGGAAGGAAAGCGGTTGTTGCAGCTAGTCATTCCTCAGGTTCCGGGAGAAAATGGAAACGATTTTAGAGGCGGCTGAAGGGGTGAAATGGCTCTTCTCTGTTGCTGCTATCTATCAGTTAGGAGGCAACCTAATGAATTAGAAGGGGAAGCAGGGGGAATACACAAGAAGGCCACGAGGATGTTTTCCGTTTTTAAGTTCAAATAATTCATCATTTCCATTCCCAATTTTAAGAAAATCCAATGAAAATGTTTTCCACCTGCCAATATGCTAGTGGGTCGTTATCTTGTTCTGCTCATCTTCTCTCAGTATAGCCTAAAAGGGAAGGAATGTAGCCAAGAAGAGAGAACGACAGTAACGACAAACCCCGAAGGTAACTAACCTCTTAAACGTGTCTAAACAAATGCATTATTCAGTGCGCGTTTTAATAATTGTACTTACGATTTTGAAAAACAAGATCATCGCTCAGTCTGCATAAAATTAGACAGCCTCAGTATATGTCTGAGACAGTGAATACACACTTTTGAAAAAAATAATAGAAAAATGAATCCCTAATAAATTCATGGTTAGCTGTCATATATGCTATGAAATGTCATAGAGTGTGAGACACTGAAAACTTTTCTTAAAATTTTCTCCTTCAAGAAGTGATTTTGGAGAACTTGGAGAGAGTTCTTGGAGACAAGCTAAGCCTTCTACAGGAAAATATTAAAACATTTGTAAACAGAGATGGGGAAGAAAGACTGAACTGTACTTGAAAAGGGAAGTTAGCCATCTGGATTTCTTCAGCTGAACAAAGGTAACTTTAAATTTGTTGTAAGGAGGAACGTTTTTAACTAAGTGCTGAGCATGCCAGCGATTTGCCGTCTCCCGCCGTGGCCACACCCTCGTCTCCATCCTGCTCCGAGCCCACCCTGGGACCACGGACTTCCTGAGCTGCACAGGCTCCGTCTGACCTCCAGCTGGGTTTGGCCAGTGCAGGGATGAGCAGGCATCTGCGCGCGGGCGGAGAGGGAGCCGGGAGTACTGGTGCCCCGGGACAACTCTTGCCAGGCTGCAGGCCATGAAGGAGCCGTTTGGCTGCCCCCTCGCATCCCCTTCCGGACCCACCGCGCTGCGCCGCCCGGGATTTCCCGGCCACAGGAGACCAGCGCGCAGAGTTCCCGACCCCCAGCCGTCGAGGCGATGGCAGCCACGCGTCAGGGGCGCGTCCCCTGCGCGACGGCAGTGGCTGGCTCCTCGCACGGGGGTCCCGGGGGCGCTGCTGCCCCCTGGGCGCCCGCCACTCCCCAGGCCTTGGCCCCACCTGGCCCCACGCCCTAGCTCCACTTCGGCCTTAGACGCCCCCTGCGCGGCGGCGCGCCCAGGACTTGGAGCCGCGCACTGGAGCGGGCAGGCCTCTCATCCACCCCCGCCAGATGCAGGTGTGCCCCAGGACCCCAGGGGCGGAGGGAAGGTCCTTGCCACTGCGCCCTTCCCCTTGGCACTGGCCCTGCGCGGGGCGCACACCCGGTACCGCCCCGGGGGCAGTTCTGAGGAAGGAGAGCGAACTCTTGGACCCTCCTTTCAGCACCACAGGGCGTCGGGGGTCGGGAACGCCGCCAGGGAAAAGCCCACTCAGGGGAGGAAGCACCAGGAGAGGGCCGCAGCGGAGGTGGGCGGAGGGCAGGAGCCTTAGGGCGGGGAGTGGTCGTGTGCAGGGGACAGAGGCTAAGCCCGCAGGCTGCGGCCTGGGGAGCCAGATTCATCCCGGTTCAAGAAGAGCGAGCATGCAGACGGTTGTCAAGTGTCGAATGAGGTTGGAAACACATGGCTCTTAACATACAGACGTGGGCGTGGAAAGGTCGGCTGTCCCCACGAGCCAGCGTGTGAGCCAGTTCCGCGAGCACGTCCCGAAGCCCATCAGCTCGGAGCGCCCACAGCTTGTTTTCTAAACACTATTCTCCACTAAAAAACAGCACTCGGGGGGAAACGGGGAAGGAATAAGGTAGACCGAACACCTTGTGGGGCCGGAAAGACAGGGCTCAAAGAGGGACGGAGATAAGTCAACTCAAAGAGGGACGGAGATAAGTCAACTCATAGGGGTGCCGACTCCCTACCTAGGATGATTTGAGCCAAAAACAAACAACTGTAATAATGAAGCATGGCCCACGGAGTGAAATAGAAATCCACGAGTCCACGGTGATAGGAAGATACAAATGAGTGAAGGAAGAAGCAAGTGAATGGAATGGCGAGAATTCAATGCCAACTAGTAAATGCAGAAAAAGGAGGAGTTTAATCTCACTATTTGACACCCCCCATTCCCTTCCGGGAAAATTGATTCAGATAAGACTCATCAATGGAGGTTTAAAAAAAGGAGTGAAAATGTAATGAGTAGTGGATTATTTGCTTCATCTCAAAGTAACTACCCATAATAGTTTTAAGAAATATGTATTTATTAATAATTAAAAAATAAAAAAATAAGCACATTATATGTTAGCATAGAGGACAAAAGTATTTTTCCAAAAAATTAGTGAGAAGAGTGGCATAGTTTCATTTTTTTGAAAATCTTATCAATATTGGCATTAATAGAAGACAGCTGGGTTCTCATATCTGCTTCTGCATTTAATCTAATGCATATTGTTGTTTTGGTTCAAGTATATAAAGGAAATCAAGCCTTGCACATCTGTACTTGAAAAAGAAAGGGGTATTTTAATAGCCTTTTCAAATAATGGTGAATATTTTTCTTTGATACTTTAGCAAAATTCAACAAGCATTGATTTCTTAAAGGTTACCTGCAATTTGGATCTAAAACCATATGATGAAATTTTCATACTGGTTTACTAAATTCCATTGGTTTTTCTTGCATTTTAAAAAATTAATAGACTTTATTTTTAGGATAGTTTTAGATTTACAGAAAAATTGAGCAGATGGTACAGAGTTCCCATGTACCCCTCCCCTGCATACAGTTTCCCCTATTTCTAACATCTTGAATTATTGTGGTACATTTGTTACAAATGATGGACCAATATTGATACATTGAATTCTTTACATTAAAGTTCACTGTTTGTGTTGCTCAGTTATAGGGGTTTTGGCAAATGCCTACCATAAGTGTATCCACCATTATAGTATCGCACAAAACGGTTTCACTACCCTAAAAATGCCCTGTGCTCCGCCTGTTCATTGCTTCCCTCCCCCTTGATCTGCTGGCAGCCACTGATCATTTTTTACTGTCTCTACACCTTTATAGAATGTCATATAGTTGGAATCATACAATATATAGCATTTCTAGATGGACTTTCAATATGTGACACTTAGCAGTATGTGTTTAAGCTTCCACCTTATCTTCTTGAGACGTGATAGTGCATTTCATTTTATCACTGAATAGATTCGACTGTACCGACGTACCACAGTTTGGCTATCCATTCACCTACTGAAAGACATCTTGTCTGCTTCCAGTTTGGGGCAGTTATGAGCGAAGCTGCTCTAAACATTCTTGTATGGACATGTTTTCAGATTAGTTGAGTAAATACCCAGGAGTGTGCTTGCTGGAGCCCACCACCTCCAAGGCTGGAGCCTTGAAGAAACTGCCGGACTGTCTTCCAGAGTGACTGTTTCATTTTGCTCCATGTCCTCACCAGCATTTCGTATTGTCATATTTTTTTGAATTTTAGCAATTCTAATGCACATGTAGTGACATCTCATTTTGGTTTTAATTTGCAATTTCCTAGCTAAACATGTTTTCATAGATTTATCTGTCAGCTGTATATCTCCTTTAAGAGGTGTCTCTTTGGATGTTTTGCCCATTTTTAACTGGGTTGTTTGTTTTCTTGTTGTTGGATTTTAAGAGTTCTTGTATATTTTGGATACAAATCTTTTTATCACATACGTGTTTTGCAACTATTTTCCCTCATTCTGTGTCTTGTCTTTTCATTGTCTTAGCAATGTCTTTAACAGAGCAGAGGTTTTTTTTTTCTTTTCTTTTTTTAAAAATTTATTTAAATATATCACTCATACATAAACACACATAAACAATAAGTGTATAGTAATAGTCGTGAATTTACAAAACAAACATGCATAACATCATACAGGGCCCTCATACCTCACCCTACCACCAATACTTTGCATTGTTGAGAAACATTTTTAACTAATGATTAAAGAGTATCCGCAAAATATTACTACTAACCAAAATATTTCCCCCCCTACCCACCCTATTATAATTATTATTTTTTATCATTTATACATGAACATACATAAACAATAAATGTATAGTAAAAGTTGTGAACTTACGAAGCGAATTTGCACAACAGTATACAGGGGTCCCACACATCAACCCACCACCTACACCTTGCAACATTGTGAGACATTTGTTACAAATTGTGAAATAATATGGTCAAATCTTACTACTAACTATAGTCCTTATCTTACATTTGGTGTATTTTTCCCCCAACCCACCCTATTACTAGTTTTTAAAATATTTTTTTATGACAGACATTGTAAATTACAAAACAATCATGCACATGTGCAGAATTCCCATACAACACCCCTCTATCAACACACCACACCATGGTGGAAAATTTGTTACAGATATGAAATAATATCATCAGAATATTACCACCAACCAGGGTCCATCATGGACATTTGGCACTCTTTTTCCATACTCCCCCATCATCAACACAGTACATCTTTGGCATAGGTGCTTGAATATTATGTTATTACTATTAATCACAGACCATAGTTCACTCTAGTTGTATTTTTCCCACATTCCCACCACCCTGCAATAGTGATGTGCATCTGCTCTAGCTCACAAAGGACACTCTTGCATCTTTACCATCAACCACAATTCTCATCCACCTCTGCGTTTACTGTGCTATTCAGTCCCTAGATTTTTCTCTAGCTTTCTGTCAATTGGCACTTACATCCCTAGACTACCCTTTTCAGCCACATCCCCATTTATAAACCGGCTGTTACTCATTATAATGTTTTACCATCAACTCTACATCTCCACACTTTTAAAGTAAATTAAAACTTCTACATATATTAAACATTAGTAGTCCATCTCAGTCCTCCTCTTATCTCCTTTAAGAATCCACCACCTACCATCAGGTCTTGAAGATATTTTCCTACATTTTCTTCTAAAAGCTTTATGGTTCTTGCTTTTATATTTAGGTTTTTTGGTCCATTTTTAGTTAATTTTTGTATAAGGTGTGAGATGGGGGTCCTCTTCCCTTCTTTCGCTATGGTTATCCAGTTTTCTCAGCACCATTTGTTGAATGGACTGTTCTGCCCCAGCTGGGTGGGTTTGACAGGTGAGTCAAAAATCACTTGACCATAGATGTAAGGATCTGTTTCTGAACCATCAATTCGGTTCCATTGGTCTATGTGTCTGTCTTTATGCCAGTACCATGCTGTTTTTACCACTATAGCTAGGTAATATGATTTAAAGTCCAGAAATGAGAGTCCTCCAAGTTTGCTTTTCAATGTTTCTGGCTATTCAGGACCCCTTACCCTTCCAAATAAATTTGATAATCATGTTTTCCATTTATTTAAAAAATGCTGGTGGAATTTTTATTGGGATTGTATTGAATCTGTATATCAATTTGAGTAGAATTGACATCTTAATGATATTTAGTCTTATAATCTGTGAGTATGGAATGTTCTTCCAATTATTTAGATCTTTTTTTATTTCTTTTAACAATGAGTTGCCGTTTTCTGAATACAAGTACTTTACATCATTGGTTAAGTTTATTTCTAAATATTTAGATTTTATCTCTCATATTTTATTTTCATCACTCTTTTGACACTTTTGGTTACTTTTATTGATATAATCTTTATTTTTACACTCTCTTCTAGGCCTCTCTCTCCTGTCTTTTCTTTTCAGGCTGTAGTACACCCTTTAGTATTTCCTGCAAAACCAATCTCTTGGTTACAAAATCTCTCAGTTTCTGTTTATCTGTGAATATTCTGAACTCGCCCTAAGTTTTGAAAGACAATTTTGCCAGATATAAGATTCTTGGCTGGAACTTTTTCTCTTGCAGTATCTTAAATATATCACACCACTGTCTTCTTGTCTCCATGGTTTCTGATGAGAAATTGGCACTTAATCTTATTGGGTTTCCCTTATATGTTATGCATTGCTTTTCTCTTGCTGCTCTCAGATTTCTCTCTGTCTTTGGCATTTGACATTCTGATTTGTATGTGTCTCGGAGTTGGTCTATTCATATTTATTCAGATGGGAGTATGTTGTGCTTCTTGGACATGAATATCTATGTCCTTCAATAGAGTTGGGAAATTTTCTACCATTATTTCTTCAAATATTCCTTCTGCTCCTTTTCCCTTCTCTTCTCCTTCTGGGACACCCATGACATATATGTTTGCATGTCTCTTGATGTCGTTTAGTTCCCTGAGAACTTGTTCAATTTTTTTCCCATTCTTTTCTTCATCTGTTCTTTTGTATGTTCACTTCCTGAGGCCATTTCTTCAAGCTCACCAATCCTTTCTTCTGCCTCCTCAAATCTGCTATTATATGATACCAGAATATTTTAAATTTCATTTATTGCACCTTTCATTCCCATAAGATCTGCTATTTTTCTATGTAGCTTGCAAATTCTTCTCTGTGCTCATCCAATGTCTTCTTAATATTCTTCATTTCTTTAACCATCTCATTTGAATTAAGGAGATTTGTTTGAACATCTATGATTAGTTGTCTCAACTCCTTTATGTCATCTGGAGGCTTATCTTGTTCCTTTATCTTGTTCCTTCTTCCTGTTTCTTGGTGTGGATTGTAATTTTTTGTTGGCTTCTTGGCATCTGGCTTACTAGATGTATTTATTCTGGGTGCAGTTTGTCTCTTTAGTTTAGGGCTTTCTTGCCCTTTCTCTCTTGCTGGTTGTGTAGTAGGAGCCAAGAATGTAGTTGGTGCTGTGAGCTGTGGAGGCTCAAGCTGCCCTCATTGCCCCAGGGACCAGTGAAGCTTCTCCCAACTTTCTCCTTTGCCAGGGGTAGGGACAGAGCCACAGCTGTGTGGAATAATCCAAGTTGTGCAGGCCTAGACTGTAGTTGCCCAGAGAGACTGATGGAGCTTCATGCCCCTTTCTCCCTTGCCTGGGGTGCGGATGGAGCTGCAGGTGTGGGCAGCAGTCTATGCCATGTGGGTCCAAGATGACCACAGTTGCCCTGGTAGACTTCTGGCTATTCAGCCTGTCCCAGCTAAGTATACCTGCAGTTACCTGGAGAGGCTGGTGCAGGGCCTGTCAGCTTCCTCCCTGCCAGAGGTGGGGCTGAAGCCTAGGCTAGGGCTACAGGCCAATCTGGGTGAAAGAAACCGGTCTCTACCATCACTGTGATTTTCAGTCAGCCTGGCCTCCCCTCATGCTGGGGGTGGAGTCAAAATGGCGGCTACCGGCCTCCTTCTGACCTGGACAGGTTCAAACTTTAGCTGTTCTTAGGGTTATACTTTAGCCAGCCAAATTTACTAATCAGTAGCTGAAGTCGGTGGTCATCCATCTTCCTCCCCTGTTTTTGGGAAATGGAGCTTCCAATTCCAGCCACAGAATAGCTCCTGAGGTGGCTTGCACTGCCAGAGTACCATGATCACCAGCCTCTGTGCTGTAGCTGGTATTTTCTGGAGTGGCTGGGGCAGCTCCTTCCAGTTTCTTCCCTGCTGGAGGTGGGGCCAGGGCTTAGGCTAGGGCTGCAGGCTGATCTGGATGGAAAGAAGCCAGTCCCCACCAGCACTGGGATTTTCAGTCAGCCCCGCTTCCCCTTGTGTCAGGGGGGAGTTAAAATGGTGGCTACTGGCCTCTTTCTGACTTGGACAGGTTCAAACTTTAGCTGTTCTTAGGATTATACTTTAGCCAGTCGAATTTACTAATCAGGAGCTGAAGATGGTGCCCAACTGTCTCTTCCTCCTCCGTTTTTGGGAAGTGGAGCTTCTAATTCCAGCCATGGAATATCTCCTGAGGTGGCTTGTGCCACCAGCGGAGGATGGGCAATGCCTTCTGGGCGTGGAGGGCTCTACTCATGCATCCTCTCTGCAGATGGGCATCTCCTCCTTCCATTCCATCAAGGATGTGCAGGACACTCTTCTGGTCTCCTGGAGCCCCCAAACGGTGCTTTAGACAGCGCTGGGTGATCACTAGCTGCGCTGTAGCACGAGCTGACTCCAGGAATGCCTGGCTCTGCCGCCACCTTGCTGGTTGTCTGGTTTTCAGTTTTAATGAAGTCCAACTTAACAGTGTTTTTCCTCCCGTAGATCATGCTTTGATATTGTATCTAAAAAAGTCATCACCAAATTGAAGATCACATAGATTTTCTCCTAGGGTATTTTCTAAACATTTTTATATATTTGCATTTTACATTTAGGCCTATAATCCATTTTGGGTTAATTTTTGTGAAAAATGTAAGGTCTGCATTCATTTTTTTTTCCGCATGTGGATGTCAATTGTTCCAGAACACTATTAAAAGAATGTCCATTCTCCATTGAACTGCCTTGCTCCTTTGACAAAGATTAGTTGATTCTATTTGCATGGGTCAGTCTGGATCTCCATTCTGTTCCATTCAACAGTTTGTCTTCTGCCAATATCCTTCCTGTCATTTTGCTTATCCATATGCTTTGTAGTATCTATTTCTTCAAAGTACCTATTAAGTCAATTTAGAATAAGAAAAAAAAAAATTTATTTTACCTTTGCTCATTCCTGCTCTGACACTCTTCCTTTTTTTTCTATGTAGATCTGAGTTTCTGACCCGCATCCTTTCTTTCTCTTTGTAGAATTTCTCTTAACATCTCTTACAAGGCAAGTATACAGACAACGACTTCTCTGTTTCTGTCTGTCTGAGGAAGCTTTTCTTCCTTCTCCACTTTTGAAGGATGATTTCAGTTGTACAGAATTCTGTACAATTCTGGTGTTTTTGTCTTTCAACACTTTGAATATTGCACTCCACTCTCTTCTTGCTTGCATGATATTTTATTTAAGTCTAGTGCAATTCACACCCTAGTTCCTCTATAATTAAGGTGATTTCCCCCCTTCTGGCTTCTTTCAAGATTTTCTCTTTATTTTTTTAAATTTAAATTTAAATTTTTTGCAGTTTAAATATGATATTCTTATGTGTAAATCTTTGGGGGTAATTATCCTGCTTGATTTCTGAGTTTTCTGGGTATGTGGTTTGATGTCTGTTGTTAATTTTGGAATATTCTCAGCCAAAGTTACGTCCAACGCTCTTCCGCTCCATTTTCTCTTTTTGTTGTTCTGTGTGATAGAACAATCACCAGTATCTTACAGCTTTTGAAATTGTCCCAGAGCTCTTGGATGTTCCACCCTGTTTTTCATGTTCTCTTTTTTCTCTTTGCATCTCATTTTGGAAGTCTATATTGCCAGATATTTAAGCTCACTGACCGTTGCCTCCTCCCGTCCAGCCTGCTGACAAGTCCATCAAAGGCCTCTTCACTCATTAGAGTGCGTTTCATTTCCATCGTTTCCTTTTGAATGTTCCTTACAATTTCCTTCTATCTGATTACATTGGAGGTTGCCTACTTTCCCGTTAGAGCTATTGCATTTTAACCACAGTGGTCTCAAATTCCCTGAGGGGTAGTTCCAGAATCTCGCCATGTCTGAGTCGGGTTCAGATACTGCTGCTTTATCTCTTCAGACTTTTTTCTTAACTTTTGGCATGCCTTGCAATTGCTTTTGGGTAATAGGAACTGAGGTCAATGAGCCTTTTATTTGAGGATTTTTAAGACTTTATTATGTAATTTAATAATTGAAAATATAAGCAATTCAAAAGAAAACACAGTTGAATAAAACATACATTTCTCAATTAAATGTACTGGATACATATAATTTTTTTTTGAATCACACAATATTTTATACAGCATATTTGGTTCATAGTAATGCATTCATACAGTATTTGTCCTCTTGTGTCTGTCTTGCTTCACTCAACATAATGTCCTCCAGGTTCATCCATGTTGCCATATGCTTTATGACTTCATTTCTTCTTACAGCTGCATAATATTCCATTGTGAATAGACCACAGTTTGTTTATCCATTCATCTGTTGATGGACACCTGGGTTGTTTCCATCTTTTGGCAATGGTGAATAATGTGGCTATGAACATCGGTGTGCAGATGTCTGTTCGTGTCACTGCTCAGTTCTTCTGGGTATATACCCAGTAGTGGTATTGCAGGGTCAGGTGGCAAGTCTATATTCAACTTCTTTAGGAACTGCCAAACAGTCCTCCACAGTGGCTGTACCATCCTGCATTCCCACCAACAGTGAAGAAGTGTTCCTATCTCTCTGCATCCTCTCCAACACTTGTAGTTCTCTGTCTTTTTAATAGTGGCCATTCTGATAGGTGTGAAATATCTCATTGTAGTTTTGATAAACATTTTCCTAATCATGAGTGATGTTGAGAATTTCTTCATGTGTTTTTTTTTTTTTTCCCCATATGTATTTCTTCTTAGGACAAATGTCTATTCAGGTCTTTTGCCCATTTTTAAATTGGGTCGTTTGTCTTTTTATTGTTGAATTGTAACATCTCTTTATATATCCTGGATATTAAATCCTTATCAGATATGTGATTTCCAAATATTTTATCCCATTGAGTTGGCTGCCTTTTCACCCTTTTGACAAGTTCCTCTGAGGTACAAAAGTGTTTAATTTTGAGGAGGTCCCATTTATCTATTTTTTTGTTGTTGTTGTACCTGCTTTGGGTGTACAGTCCAAGAAATTACCACCTACTGTAAGGTCTTGAAGATGGTTCCCTACATTTTCTTCTAGTAGTTTCATGGTCCTGGCTTTTATATTTAGGCCTTTGATCCATTTTGAGTTGATTCTTGTATAGGAAGTGAGGTAGGGGTCCTCCTTCATTCTTTTGGTAAAAGATATCCCGTTCTCCAGCACCATTTGTTGAAGAGACTATTTTGTCCCATTAACATTAACTTGATAGCTTTGTCAAAAACCAGTTGACTGTATAGGTGAGGGTTTATTTCTGGGTTCTCAATTCTGTTCTACTGATCGATGTGTCTATCTTTATGCCAGTACCATGCTCTTTCGACCACTGTAGCTTTGTAATATGTTTCAAGTTCATACTTGAATTTGGCTATTTGGGTGCACTTTCCCTTCCAAATGAATTTTTTAATTGCCTTTTCTAATTCCGTAAAATAAACTGTTGGGATTTTGATTGGTATTGCATTGAACCTATAAATCAGTCTGGCTAAGATTGACATCTTCATGATATTTATTCTTCCAATCCATGAACATGGAATATCTTTCCATTTGTTTATGTCTTTTTAAAACTTCTTTTAGCACTGTTTTGTAGTTTTCTGCATATAGGTCCTTTATTCTTTGGTTATATTAATTCCTGGGTGTTTGAGTCTTTTCGTTGCTATTGAAGATGTACTTTTTCCCTGATTTCCTTCTCAGATTGTTCAGTACTAATGTACAAAAACATTATTGATTTTTGCATGTTGATCTTGAATCCTGTCCCTTTGCTGAACTCATTTATTAGCTCAGGTAGCTTTGTCGTGTATACTTCAGAATTTTCTAAGTACAGGATCATGTCATCTGAAAACAGTGATAGTTTTACTTCCTCTTTTTCTATTTGGATGCCTTTAATTTTTTTTCTTGTCTAATTGCCCTAGCTAGAACTTCCTGTATAATATTGAATAACAGTGGTGACAGTGGACACCCTTGTCTTGTTCCTGATCTTAGAGGGAAAGATTTCAACCTTTCCCTGTTGAGTATGATGTTGACTATGGGTTTTTCATATATTCCTTTTCTCATATTGAGAAATTTTCTTTCTATTCCTATCTTTTGAAGTGTTTTTATCAAAAAAGGATGCTGGTTTTGTCAAATGCCTTTTCTGTTTCAATTGAGATGATCATGTGTTTTTTTCCCTTCAGTTTGTTAATGTGGTGTTTTATGTTGATTGACTTTCTTATGTTGAACCAGCCTTGCATACCAGGAATAAATCCCACTTGGTCATGATGCATAAGTCTTTTGAATATGCTGCTGGATTCTATTTGCAAGTATTTTGTTGAGAACTTTTGCATTTATGTTCATTAGAGAGATTGGTCTGTAATTTTCTTTTCTTGTAGTATCTTTGTCTGGCTTTGGTATTAAGGTGATGTTGGCTTCATAAAATGTGTTGGGTAATATTTTTCCCTACCCTTCAATATATTTTGAAAGAATTTAAACAGGATTGGTGATGATTCCTTTTGCAATGCTCTGTAGAATTCATCTGTGAAGCCATCTGGTCCTGGGAGATTTTTGATGACAGATTTAATATCTTTAAATGTGATTGGTTTGTTAAGTTCTTGCATTTCTTGTAGTGTCAGTGTAGGTTGTATGTGTGTTTCTAGGAAGTTGTCCATTTCATCCAGGTTTCATCCTAGTTTGTTGGCATACAGTTTCTCATAATATCCTCTTATGATTCTTTTTATTTCTGTGGAGTCAGTCATAACTTCCCCCTTTCATTTCTGATTGTAATTATTTGCATCTTCTCTCTTTTTTTCTTTGTTAGTATAGGTAGGAGTTTATCAATTTTATTGATCTTCTCAAAGAACCAGCTTTTAGTTTTGTTGATTTTCTCTATTTTTGTTGTTGTTGTTGTTGTTGTTATTCTCAATTTCGTTTGTGTTCTTCTTTATTATTTCTTTCCTTCTGCTTGCTTTGGGATTGGTTTGCTTTTCTTTTTCTAGTTTCTGTAGCTGTTCAGTTAAATCTTTGAGTTTAGTGCTTTCTTCTTTTTTAATATAGGCATTTAGGGCTATAAATTTCCCTTTCAAGACTGCCTTAGCTGTAGTCCATAAGTTTTGATAAGTTGTGTTCTCATTTTCATTTGTCTCAATATATTTACTGATTTCACTTCCAATTTCTTCTTTGACCCAGTGATTATTTAGGAGTGTGTTGTTCATCCTCCCCAGTTTCATGAATTTACTTTTTTCCTGTCTATTATTGATTTTCAGTTTCATTCCATTATGATCTGAGAAGGTGCTTTGTATCATTTCAATCTTTTTATATTTATTGAGAGCTGCATTGTGCCCTAACATGTAGTCTATCCTAGAGAAAGATCCATGGGCACTTGAGAAGAATGTATAACCTGCTGGATTTGGATGCAGTATTCTGTATATGTCTGTTAGTGTAACTTGTTTATCATATGGTTCAAGTTCTCTGTTTCTTTGTTAATCTTTGGATTATTGTAGAGATGTCTTTTTCTCCCTTCAGTTTTGCCAGAGTTTGTCTCATGTATTTTGGGACACCCTGGTTAGGTACATAGATATTTATGATAGTCATATCTTCCTGGTGGATGGTCCCTTTTATTAATATATAGTGGTGTTCTGTATCTCTTATAACTTTTTAGCATTTAAAGTCTGTTTTTTTTTTTTTTCCTGATATTTGTATAGCTATCTCTGCTCTTTTTTGGTTATTATTTGCATAGAGTATCTTTTTCCAATCTTTCACTTTCAACTTTTTTGTATCCCTGGGTTTAAGGTGGGTTTCTTGTAAGCAGCATATGGATGGCTCATGTTTTTTATCCATTCTGTCAGCCTGTATCTTTTGATTGGGGAGTTTAATCCATTCACATTCAATGATATTACTGTAAATGCACTATTCACTTTCACCATTTTATTCTTTGGTTTTCATATGTCATATCATATTTTTGTCTGACTTTTTACTCTTTTGCTTATCCTTTTTGCTATTCTTTCTCCTATATTCTCCTCCAAGCCTCTCTTTCCTGTCTTCTTCTTTCAGGTTTTAAGGCTTCCTTTAATATTTCCTGTAAAGGTGGATTCTTTTTTACAAACTCTCTTAGTTTCTGCTTTTTTGTGAATATTTTATACTCAAATTCATATCTGAAGAACAATTTTGCTGGATAAAGAATTCTTGGCTGGCAGATTTTCTCTTTCAGTTTCCTAATTGTGTCATACCACTTTTGTTTCCCCTCCATGGTTTCTGAAGAGAAATCCGTGCTAAGTCTTGCTGGGCGTCCCTTGTTAATGATGGTTTGCTTCTCCTTTGTTGCTCTGAGAATTTTCTCTTTATCTTTGACAGTTGTCAATCTGAGTACTATGGTCTTGGAGTAGGTCTATTCAGGTTTATTTTGATTGGGGTACTGTGCACTTCTTGGACATGTAAGTTCATTTCTTTTGTGAGAGTTGGGAAATTTTCATCTATTATTTCCTCAAATACTCTTTCTGCTCTTTTTCCCGTCTCTTGTCCTTCTGGAACTCCCATGACATGCATGTTGTTGTGTTTCCTGCTGTCATTCAACTCTCTGAATGCTGGCTCAATTTTTTCCATTCTTTTCTTTCTCTGGTCTTTTTTCTCTTCAATTTTAGCTGCTCTGTCTTCAATATCACTCATTCTTTCTTCTATCATTTCAAGTCTGCTGTTGTATGCCTCTAATGTATTTTTTATCTCACTTATTGTGTCTTTCATTCCCATGAACTTTGTTACTTTTCTTTCAGGATTTCAAATTCTTCTTTAAGCTTGCTGAATGTCTTCTTGATGTAATTTATCTCTTTAATATTGTCTTTCAACTCATTAATTTGATTTTGGAAATTTGTGCTCATCTCACTGATTAGTTCTCTCAAATCCTGCATCTCTTCTGGGACTTTGGTATATTCCTTTTCTTGGGCCATGTCTTCTATTTTCTTAGTATGGTTCGTAATTTTTTGCTGATGTCTATGCATCTGATTAGATGTAGTTTACTCAGATGCTCAATTTTTTCTCTTTGTAGGGATTTAGTGGCAGGAGGCTGAATGTTACTACTGCTCTTTGATTCTTGGCTCAACCTGGATTGTTGGGATTGTCCCTGCTGGTTGCTCAAAACTGGGTTCTGGTCCCAGTAATTGGTTGTAGACTCACTTCCTAGGGCCTTGGGGAAGGAGGCTATAGAGGCTGGAAAAAGCCTCTCCTAATTATTTTTAATTTTCTCATGTGCACTTCCTTGATCTGCCAGCAGATGGAGCTCTTTGGCAGCTCTCAGTTCAATGACTGGTTGGGGTGTATTTGTTGCAACACAGACCAGATCAATGTGATAGAGCTTCCTGCCTGAAGGCTCTGAGCCTTGTAATTCAAACTTTCTCTGAGACAGTTCTCCAGTCTTCTCTGGCAGCCCTCGCCCTTTTCCTGGCTAGGAAATATTTCCACTCCCCTCTGAGTCCTCAACAATCAATCCTGGTTAGTAGAGAAGGAGTTTGGGAGGTTTGTATATCTTTAGCCCCTTGCCTGCTCCCAAGTCAAACAATGGCACAGCCCCACCGGGCCTGGAAGGGCTCCTGGGACACAGCAGACCAAATCTGTGGGTCAGAAGCTGAGTCAGCCTTAGGCTGTGTCTGTCTCTCTCCCCTTTCCTGGGGCATCCTCAACAATCAGTCCCAGCTAGAAGAGAGGGAGATTGTGAGGGTTGGATTTCTCCAGTCCTTTGCCTGCTCCCAGGACAAACCACCGTGTGGTCCCACCTGGCCTGGAAGGGCTCCTGGGACACAGCAGACCAAATTTGTGGGTCGGAAGCTGAGTCAGCATTAGGCTGTGTCTGTCTCTCTCCCCTTTCCATGGGTGGTAGATTCCCTGGAGTCCCCTTTGTCTGTAGCATCAGGCCCAGAGACCTGAGAATTCTGAAGTGTCTTTAGTGTAGGGAATGGTGCCAGTAGCGACAGCTTCTGGTTTCAGCTCATAGTTCTGTCATTGTGATTTCCTTCCTTCATCCTTCTCTCCTCTGAGCAGTGTCCAGTCTACACCTGGTGTCCTAAAACCTAGAAGATCCTTTTCTAGGCTGTTTCAGCCTGTCCTCTAGGTATTTTTCTGGTTGGAAGAAAACTTCGGGAACTCAGAAACAACAGGTGTGGGGAGGGGCTCCGAGTATGGGAGGGGGCTCTGTGGGCAGACCCGATGCTCCTGCTGGCCATCAGGGTGGGTGAGGCCAGGATCCGGGGCTCGGGATGCACCCCTGGACTCCTAATTGAGGATTTGTGTTCATCTGGATAGGAGTTGGGCTGTGTTTAAGATTTCTTGCTACTATAGGTGCCTGGGCTTCAGTCTCCCTGGTGTCCTTGTGTTTGTCTCCATTTGTCTTTGGGTTTCCCTAAGAACTCCTTCTTAAATAGAGTCTGTACTTTTTAGCTCTCTTAATTTTAATGTGGTGGTAAGTTTTAGGGAAAGAAACATTCCATAATCTAATGATTGTCTGTTTTTCAGTGATCCTGGGTCCCTGAGCTGTGGTCTTCAGAAATGTTTCTTAGTCTTTTTATTTCCTACTGTTGTCCGGGACTGCAAGGCTAGAAGGTCCTGCAGTTGTCTAATTGCCCTGACTTCGGGTCAGGTCAGGTTCTGGTGTCTTCCCTGCAGAACAGGCCTTTGTTGGCGACAACACTCTGGGCATATTTCAAAAATGGTTACTTTCCTCTCCTTCTCCCCCATTTTCCCTGTGAGACCCTGGTGGGCTCCTGAAGGTAATGCCCAAGAAAGTAGAGGGCTGCCTAAAGGAGGGCCTCCAGGAGTTTTTAACTCTCATGGTAGTTCATACTCAGTGTACTGCAATTTGTCAAAACTACCATTTATGCTTTCTTATCAGTTCCTGCTCCTGGCAAACTGAGTTTGGCTGGTTTTCTAAGTTTTCCAGTCTCCTGGATGTCTGTGGCAGTCTGCCCTGTGACCCCAATTCTCTGATGGATCTAAGAAAGTCCTTGGTTTTCAATTTGTTCAACCCTTTCTTATCATGAGGGTGGGAGTGACATATCGAGCTTCCCACATCCTTTTTAATAAGTACAAAACACTCATCAGTTAACTCAGAGTGAACAAACTTGGTGAACACCATCTTAACTGAATTATAAAACTCAGCCTCTCCAGTTCTGAAAAGTGGACATCATGTGCTTGCTGGTAATATGCACTGAAAAGAACACAGCATCACTTCTGTGATTCCTGCCAAACATGCATAACCTGAATCTAATCATGAGGGAACACAAGCAAACCCAACCTGAGGTCATTCTACAAATGGCCTATACTCTTTTAAGTGTCATGGCCATGGAAGACAAGGCAAAACCAACACGCTATTCCAAATCAAAGAGGGATAAAGTAAAACAATGACTTTGTGCCGTGTGTGATCCTATTCTGGCTCCTAGGCTAGAAAAAAAATGCATGATGGTTAAGACTCTGACGGAGCAATTGCAGTATTTGAGTGGGATTGGATCAACACTGATTCTCTAATTTTATGGTTACATAGTTCAGTGTCCTTGTTTTTAGTAAATACATCTTGATGTTTGTGGGGATATCAGGGCATTGTGTCAGCAACTTACTTTATAAGGCTCAAAAATACAATAATAACGTGTTATAGATCTATAGATAACATATCTATAATTATTTCTCTATTTATGTATACATAGAGAGAGAGAGAGAGAGAATGATAAGACAAAAAAGGTAACATATTAACACCTGAGGAACCTGGGCAAGCATTATACAAGAATCCTTTGTCACTTATTATTAGTTGTATGATCTTGGAAAAGTTGTTTACTTCTAGGAGCTTTAGTTTCCACTTGGATAAAACAATGATAATAGCACTTATCAATGTATTGTGAATAATTAATTGAATAATGTATGTAAAACACGAAGCAGAACGTCTGGCAGACGGTGAACCGTTGGCAAAAGTTAGCTATTTTTAGAATGCATGCAATAAATATTATTATATCATGAAAAATAAGATGTCTTTCAAAGTTTCTGGCTGTTCTGTATCCTACTGAGGGTGTGTATCTGGGATATATCTACATGTCTGTAAATGTATATATAGATATACAGGCATGCAGAAATGGTTATCTTTATATGCATTTTAAAAATGGCTCTGGGGATCTGTTCACAGTAATGTTTGCTTCAGCAGACTGGAAGTCTGCTAGAAGAGTTACAAGACCTATCACCACTTCCCCTGCTGGAGAAAACTCCAGTAAGGACCTGACTTGGAATACTAAAACTCACATAGCACTATTCTATTGGACTCAACATGCCAAACACATCCTGGAATATTCTGCTGGACTTTGGAAAAGCCCATCTGTTACACCTGCTCCCCAATCCAATGAGTTATCCAAATTCTGAATAAGACGGGATTTGGCAGCTACTCCATTGTGTCCTCATCAATTGTCCTGTATAGCTATAAGCCATACACACTGAAGGAATAGATTACCCCCTGTTGATAGGAGGTAGACTATTCCTAAAAATGTGAAGAATAAAAACTTACACTTTGGGAAAAGTAAGAAAAGAGGATGGTTGACTTTAAGAGATAAGAAAAATTTAGAATTGGAAAATTTCCATTTGCCTTTTCCCTTGGACCCTTCAAACAGTAAAAATTTGTCCACATTTTTCATTTTTTTCATATTTTATAGTTACTCTCAAATTTTCCCAAATTTTCAGTGAAGACTATTCCATAAAAGAGTGTATTTTTTGGTGTTTTTGGAAATTAGAGGAAATAGCTGTGAAATTTAAATCGTGTCATTGCCTTTGCTTTTTGTTGTGTAGAACAGTGTCTATTACACAGCAAGTACTCATGAATATTTGATGAATGTGTGAACAGGTGGTAAATAAGTAAACAAATAAATATTGATTCACCTCTTAGGTGACCTGAAATATTGAGTCAAAGTCAACTGCAAAAATAGCAGTCAGAGCAAATATGAATAAACATATTCTATGCCTATCTTGAGATTATTTAGGAAAGTAGAAAGTGCTAAGCATTTCTGATCTACTATTGTACATGAAATAATTGAAAGATATCAAAAAGTGGTCCTAGAGGCCCATTAGTAGAATAAAATCTCTATCCCCTTTCAGCTGATTTCTATATAATAGAATATTTCACAATGTTTCCCTGTTTTCAATACCAAACTTATCCTATTTTTTGATGAAGGATATATCTTTTGAGACACTGTTAAGTTATTCACTCTTCCCACTTTTATTGAATGTTTGGGTGTTCTTACCGCTATTACCCCTCATCTGGAAAATGGAATATACGATATAGTTGAAATATATTACATTCAACAAGTGGTGGCATTTCCTTCTGCTTTACTACATGGAATCTCTCAAAGAACTCCATCTCAAGATTGAGGATATTTTGTTCCAGAGAGTTCTGAATCTCTGCTGAAAGGGAAGTAAAATCTGATAAAACACATCTTACACCTGAATTCTATGGTAAGGCAATACACAAAAATATTTTCTGACTGATATGTTGACTAGAGTGAAAAGTGTGGAGTCTGTTCTTTTTGGGCTGAAAAAAAAATGGGGGCCAAGTGGCATGGCCAAAAGAAGCTATGCCAGATGCCAGTGAAGCCGCATGTAATAAAAACACTTCCTCCTCCTCTAAGAACCTTGGTCAGGAGAGTGTTCCCAGACAGCCACAGAGCAATGGGTCATGTGGACCCACAGAAAGTGAAAGTATGATGGTTCTCAGTGAAAAGCCAGTTTACAGAGATAAAACTTCTATCAAGTTTACACAAGTTCCACTTCTAGTAGATTCTGTCAGTGGATTTGGATTAATGAAATTTCATAATGTGAACTTTCAAACATGCACAAGGTTTAACATCCTGAAATGCTCACTCTCCTCCAGTTTTAGAAGCAAGTAGAGTTGACCAGGAGAGCAAGTGGTTGAAAGAACACCCAGGGTTACGGGAGTTGGGGTGGCTGGGAAAGAACGTGAGAGCAAGGGCAGAGGACATACTAGAGCACGTTTCTCTGCTGATGCTGGTGAAGAGGCAGTCTGGGACTCCTCCGGGTGGATTTTCTTGTCCTTTGAGTAGCATGTTGACCTCAGGCAGCAGGGAGTGAGAACTTGCACAGAAAGAGGTTTTGTTTGTTTGCTTTGTTCTTTGTTCTTTAAGAAGTAGCTGAGTACAAGGAAAAGGACAATTGAGGTTTGGGATCAGATTGATGAAGGTCAGAGAACCCACCAGCCCAGAAGACACTGTTGATTGAGTGATGACGTGGAGGGCTCCAGCTCTGCAGAGACACTCAGAGTTGGTTACCTCCTCTCGGCCAGGGCCGTCCGACCAGGGCCCCCGGGAGCCTGAGGGAGACAGGGTTCCCTGGTAGCAGAGGCTGGCGTGGCATCTCCACCTGCCTCCCATGGCGGTTCTAGGATGTCTGCTTCCCTTAGCGTGGGCGTCACTTTTCCCAAGCTTCTAGGAGCCATCCCGGCAGCGGGCAGCTCCATCTCCAGGGCGCTTTCCAGGGCGTGGAGTCCTGTGTTGCAGGAGCGAAGACCCCTCTCTCTGACTTCATGTTCTGTTGCAGGAGATCTGGGAGCGTCAGGATCAAGTTCTCCTGCTGGTGTTTGCCCAGCTCTGGGGCGGCTCCACAGGCCTCTGCCTCCTTGACAAGCGAGAGCTCTGGCTGGGTTTTGCTGTTGTTTGGCCTGAGCTGTTGGTCTGGTGGACCCTTAGGGAAGGGCATGGTGGGACCTCTGCTGCCCAGAGGGTCTGGGGAAGGGGGAGCCAGGTTTCCCAGTGGGTCCTCGCCACGTCACACCAAGTCTGCACTTCCTCCTTCCCGATCTCGGTTCTGATCTTGGGGTGGCGGGCTTGCTGGGGTTGACTGTCAGCTGCCCTTGTAAAGAAGCTCTGGGCTGCTACCCAGGTCTTCCCAGGAGATGGAGGCTCTAAATGTGCTTCCTCAGCCTCACACTTTGCCTCAAACCTTCACCGCAAGAGGCGGCCTGTGCTCTTGCCCTAATGTCCTTATACTTGCCAGCCCGCCCCAGCCGCTGAAATGCTGCTCCCGGAGCCCGTGCACTGCAGGGTATCTAGCAGCATTCCTGGCCACTACGCGCTGGACGGCAAGACCCCTCCCACCCCCGAGTCAGACGATCAAAACTGCCTTCAGGCTCTACCAGATGACTCCTCGGCTGGGAGGGGTAGGGGAGGCCCCAGGCTGCCCCACCGCAGTCCTTTCTCCTGCACGCCTGGTCGCCAGTGCAGCAGGTCAGCTCCCAGGGGAACAGACCTGAGATGGACATGGGCAGGCAGGGGGCTTTGGGGGCAGCGCTCTGGGGAGCAGCGCCTGTGAGGGAGGGCTGGACGCGGGAGCGGTCAGAGGGAGTCGCTGAGCTGCTGTGCGGTCCAGGCAGAGCTTTAGCCCTGAGGCTTCCTGACGTCTCCATCTCTACTGGAGGCAACTTGGCGTCTCCAGATCGCCGCCACCTGCGATGGCCGCAGGCTGCCCGGGGAGAAAGCTAACCTGGGTGAGGCAGCCTTTTTAAACCCTTTTTCCCTGTTGGAGAGGGGCTGTGGTTTACAGAACACTCACGCATAGACTGCAGGGCCCCCGCACACTGCCCTGCTGTGGATGCCTCGCGTTGGTGTGGATCATTTGTTGCAGTTGACGGCAGCACATTTTCATCCTTGTACTGCGTGGTGTAACTTAGGGTCTGCTCTTTGTGCAATTCTGTGGATTTTTTTTTTTAAAGGCAACTTCAGGATCAAGCTCTCAACTTTGGCTGGAGGTATCCCGGGAAGCTCTTGGCATGCTGGCAGCTGGGAAATGAGGCATCTGTGAGGTACTGTGATAACATCCCCTAGAAATGCTGAAAGAGAAAAGCTTGCAAATAATTCCTTCTGAAAGAAGCTGGTAAAAGACTTGGTTTTTGCTTTTAAAGAGAACCTGGCAATGCCGTGACAGCTTGGGATCCTACAAATAATAAGTTAACGAATATTTATTGTGTTTCCCCTGTTCTGGGTGCCAGGAGCTACGCAGATGAAGAAAAGTAAGATGCCTCACCGTGATGTGTGATCTGTGCCACCCATTGCTGGTTCTTAAACATGTCCCCAAAGGCTCTGCGTGCTGGTGTCACAGCCCTGGGCTTGCCATGTGCAGCCACATGGCAGACACGGCACTGTCTCCATTTGGTGGCTGGTTTGTCCAGAAAAGTTACCTTCACTGATAAATCTCTCAGAAAAGTGAAACTGTCTTCTCAGTAACTCTGGGTTTTTTGTGCTTTCTTGGCTTACTTTTGTGGAGGACAGTGAAAGAAGACAAAATTAAGTGTCTCAGGGTAGTGGTGGTTGTTCTTAAAATATTCCCTCTTGATGAGATTTGATAACAGCTTTAACTGTTTTTATTTATTTATTTATTTATTTATTTATTTTTTTTAGGCAACTTCTTTATTTATTTATTTTTTTTCTTTTTTAAGGATTTATTTATTTACTTTTATCCATTTTTACACCCCTTCCCCCTCCCCCCCGTTTTTGCTGTTTCTGTGTCCATTCGCTGGCCAACTCTGTGTCCATTTTCTGCCCTCTCTTCTCATCCTTCTCCTCCTGTCTTCACTGGGATTCAATCCTTGGAATCTCTGATGTAGGAGAGAGGCATCCTGCCCACGCAACCTTAGTTGCTGGTTTTTCGGTGCGTCTCATCTTGCCTCTCCCTTGTGTCACTCTCCTATTATGTCATCATCTTGCTGTGTGGCTCGCGGGAACTGGTGGTGCGCCCGCGCACAGGGCCTGGCGGCCCACACACCTTCCATATATTTTTTAAATTTTTACCAGGAGGTCCCGGGGATCGAACCCAGGTCCCTCCATATGGGAGATGGACGCCAACCAGTAATAGCCCCCTGCTATATCTCTTAAGGCTGACCAGAGATACCTAGAGTTACAGTCTTTTCCCATATAGGATGGACATATAATAAATCAGGCTTAGTTTATCCCCAGCATTCTAAAAACCAGACCTAGGGAGGAAAACGAGGTCTGGGGACACATGCATGGTTTCTAATATAGCGAATGTTTAGCCCACCCTGATTATCACAGAATCAGGACAGTGAGAATATTCGCAAGCTTTAACTGTTTTTCATCTCAAATGAAAGCGAGTCATCTTTTAAGAAAGGCATTGAAAAATATTTTAGGAAATATGTATATGGAATGAAAAATCTAATGCTAAGCAATCGTTTAAATTCTAAAATATTAGGAACCAGGATGATTTTGTCCCCCAAGGAACATTTGCCAATGCCTAGAGACTCTTTAAAAAAAAATTTTTATGAGTGTTCATAGCAACTTCATTTGTAATAGCCAAAAGGTGGAAGCAACTCAAGTGTCCCCAAAGTGACCAAAAGATAAAAAGCATGGTCCATCCAGACAGTGGGCCACGCGACAAATCCCTGAGAAGATCGTGCCGAGTGAAAGAAACCACACACGGAAGACAAACACTGCGCGACTCCATGTATGTGAAATGTCTTGAACAGGCAAATCCATAGAGCCGGAAAGCAGGTCAGGGGTTGTCAGGGGCTGGGGGAAGGGACAGGTTTCCCTTTGGAGTAGGGAAAATGCTCTAAAATTACTTATGGTGATGGCTGTGGAACTCTGTGAATATACTACTACACTTTAAATAGGAAAATTACATGCTTTGTGAATTTTATCTCAAGAAAGTTGTCAAAAAAAAAAAAAAAACCCACACAACAAAAATTAAAAAAAATTTTAAATTAATAAAACAAAACCCACATATGTAAAGGTAAAACACAGTAACAGCACGTCCTCACGCATTAACCATCTAAGCTAAATAGAGACACTTTTATTTTTAATACAATTTTCTATTTTTAATACTTTTGATAGCACATTTGAGACATATGATTTCTTTAGAATTCTCAGAAAGAATACCTGTATAATATATATATTTTTTAATTGTGGGTAAAAATCAAAATTTTCACAATACATACCAACATTTGCAAAATGATATATAAATATATATGCATATATGTGCATTTGCTTACAAAAATGTCATTTATGTATATATATATAAATATATTTTAAGAGGTGCTTAGATACCCAAAATATTACACGGGACCCACTGGGATTCTCATGTTGCCCACCTCCCACACCTCCCACCACATCCCACACAAACATCTCCCACAAGTGTGGCCCACCACCCTCAATGGACTTACACATCCTGGTGCCTTGCCACCAACCATAGACCACAGTTCACACCATAGACCACACTCTCTCCCACACAGTTCTGAGTGGTGTGTGCTGATTTAAAATGGCCTACATCCGTTGCCACAAAGGTACTCAGGACAACCTCCAACTCCCAAAGAAGCCCCTGTATTTCAACTGCTAGTCCCCTCCCTGCCCCAAAAGTGTCTAGTGGCCACTGACTCCACCTCATTGTTATCATTTCTTCCATTGCTAGAATCACCATATGTGAACAACAGAATACCATCAAGTCCACTCTAGTCCATAGTTCTTCCCCCAATCCTGAGGGGACTGGGATGGTGATGTCCACTCCACCTCCAAGTGAGAGAGGGCTTATATCCCATGGATATGGTGGGTGGGATGATCCTGCCTGCAGATGCAGGCCCTCTCCATTCCCTGGGAGTCCATTGAGCTATAGGGTAGGAGTTGCAGCTCCACCAAGATTCCATGCACACCTGGCACATAGGTAGGCGGGAGGCTCCAGTCTCTGGAAGTATACCTAAAAACTTCAGCATCACATATAGGTTTGAATAGAAGGTACAGATGAACCATGTGCAGGGAGGACTTATTTGAGTCCAATTCTGTCAATCTCAGGAGCACAGATTCCAAAATAGAACCCACTGATAAGGCATCAGTCTCTGGGGCTATCCCCACTTATATAGGACCTGGGTGTCTCCAGAGCTCTCAGGAGCCCCTCTGTGTGGGGTGATAGGCACTTAGATGTTCTATGAGCTCCTACTGAGGTGTGCGTAAGAGTTACCTCTGGGATGACCTCCCGACTCTCTTTGAAGTTAGAGACACTTTTGATGGTTGATGGAGTTTCAATTAAAGGCCATGGCAACTGAAAGAATAGAAGGTCACCCTGGAATGTAGGAAACAAGCCCTCCGGTCTCATGCTAATAGGAGCTGGGTGGGGAAACATCCTGAGCTTGTAAGATTTACAATGTCTGTGAATTTCAGGAAGGAAAAGAGGAACTGAGCCATTAACCTTTAAGACTTGCTCATTTTAGTAAAATGTAAACTGTCGAGTATCTATTGACTTTGTATATGTACATATATATTTTCTTTGTTCTAAAGCCAAAATAAAAGCCACACCTTATGAGGTGGCAGGGCTCTTCTCTGCATATCTGACGGAGAGTCCCCTGATCCCAGTTTTTCTTCTCTTTGTCTTATTCTTTCTTTCTCATCCGCGGCACCGTTTTCACGGACCCAGAGCCTGACCGGCAACAGATGGCGCCCAGCGTGGGGCCCTGAAAACGAGACTTTTCTTTCAGTCAGTGCGCGGACCAAGGAGCTCCTGAGAGCGGTTTTAAAAGAAAAAGAAACAGAAAAGGTAAGCTTCGTCCTTGGAATCATCAGGGTAATGGGTAATCAGCAGTCGAACTTTGAAGAGTTCTCTAGAGTGTTAAAAACTTTATTAAAAAGCACCAGTGTAACTATTAAATCCTCGGCTTTTGAGGAACTTTTTTCTCTTGTACAGAAACATTGTTATTGGTTTCAGCCGCAAGGGCGGGATATTTTAAACCTGGAACAATGGAAGTTAGTGATGAAAGCTTTAAAAAGAGCTCATCAAGAGGGAGAAATAATTCCTCTTCATGTATGGTCTTTGTGTAGTCTTATTTCTGTTGCTCTTGAACCTTTGCAATCAGATGAGGATGAAGATTGTGAACAGGATATTGCTATTGCTGGACCGATGGCAGAACAAGCTAATGGTGATTTTGATGAAAATGTACTTGCGGGGGTTAGTGAGCAGGCAGGAACAGATAGACTCAGGTCTAATAGAAAGAAGGAAAGGAAAGAGGAAGCTTATGGAGCTTTTTCAGCGGTCACTATGCCGTCTGCTCCAAATTATGATTTGTTGTCTTTTGAGCCAGCATCTGCGCCGCCTAAGGCATCTGCTGATCCATTTTTTACAACATTTGATGACCCTCCTAAAGTTTCTGTTTTTGTGCCAGCACCATCCTCCTCAATTATGAAAAGTATAGCACAGGGAAGTAGAGAGGGAGATTCAGAGGCTATGCAACTCCTTTCTACTTTTCCAGTAACAGTAACTCAAATTCCAGCAGATGCTGACAATCCCCAAGGGGGTGTACAGTATGAGCATGCTCCTATTCCTTTTAAAACTTTCAAAGAATTAAAACAGGCATGCACTCAATATGGTGTAAATTCTCCTTATACTCAAGGATTGGTGCAAGGAATGGCACAAGCAGATAGATTAATACCCTGGGACTGGGATTTGTTAGCTTGAGCTGTTCTTAGTCCAGCAGAATTTTTACAATTTAAAACTTGGTGGACTGATGAAGCTAATATTGCAGCACGACGAAATCAACAGCAAAATCCACCAGTGCCTATTACTGCTGAACAAATACTAGGAATAGGTCAATGGGCTGGAGTTCCTTGCCAAGCACAATATGATGATATTGCCATTGTACAAGTGCGATTGTGCTGCCTAGCTGCCTGGAGACGAATCTCCACTCCTGGACAGGCTGTACAATCATTTTCAAAAATTGTTCAAGGAAATACTGAACCTTACGTTGAATTTGTAGAGGCTGGCAGATGTAACTCAGCCTGACCTTAAAGAGATGCTTATTCTGATGTTGGCTTTTGATAATGCTAATAGTGAGTGTAAAAAGGCTTTGTGTCCGATAAAGGCAAATGGAGGTACTTTACAGGATTATATAAGAGCATGTAAAGACATTGGGTCTAATACATATAACATGACCCTTCTTGCAGCTGCTATAAAGGGACATAGTCCTATGATTAACAATTTAAATTGCTTTAAATGTGGGAAACCAGGTCATATGAAAAAAGACTGCCGAGCCAAAACTGGTGTAAGAGCGCCACCTAGCGGCAATAATAGATCAATACCGACTCGCGTATGTCCTATATGTCAGAAAGGGCTGCACTGGGCCAAGGAATGCCATTCTAAATATCATAAAAATGGCACTCTCATTAATAAGTCGGGAAACTTCCAAGCGGGCCTCGCTCAAGGCCCTCAGACAAACAATATGAGCACATTTCCCAGCCTTGCTCAAACCTACCCAGTCAGCAACGGAGCAGCTCACTCCGGCCTGTAACAGAGCTTAAGGCAGTTACCAAAGGCAGCGCAGCTGTCGATCTTCCCTCAGCTGAAACCAAGTTCATTACGCCTTCACTTGGTATACAAAAAATAAGAACAGGAATTAAAGGGCCTATCCCAGAAAACAATGTAGGTTTTATCATTGGCCGCAACAGTCTTACAACCCAAGGTGTTTTGGTGCAAACCGGGATCATTAACTCCAATTTTGATGGAGAAATTTGTTTATTGGTACAAACTTTAACTCCCTATCAGATTGAATCAGGAGATAGCATAGCTCAACTTCTTTTGTTACCGTATCGTAAACCTCCTTTAAAATGTGCAAAGGAATTTGGTTCCACTGGGCGTAAAGTTTTTTGGCAAACAGCAATTGGAGATGAAAGGCCTGAAATTACCATAAAAATAAACGGAAAGATATTTTTAGGATTGGTGGATACTGGGGCTGATGTTTCTATTATTGCTAAACGATATTGGCCACAAGCTTGGACTTTGCAGAAGGTGCCTACAGTTTTCACTGGCTTTGGCACAATGACGGATGTTTACCAGAGTACTCAGATATTTAAGGTAGAAGGTCCAGAAGGACAAGAGGCCCTCTGCAACCTTATGTTGCAGATGTAGGACTTAATTTATGGGGAAGAGACTTATTATACCAATGGGGAGCTTATTTGAATATTCCTCATGTTTCTGATACAGCTAAACATCTTATTACTCACATGCAATATGCTCCCCCTTCCCGACCTGAAATGCGACTTATTGGAGACTGCCGAGGCCTGGGATATTCAAATTTAGAGTAGGGGCTACTGTTACAAAGGGCTTCGCGTTGCCTTTAAAATGGCTAACAAACAAACCTATCTGGGTAGAACAGTGGCCCCTTCCGAAAGAAAAATTGGAAGCCCTGAAAGAATTAGTGCAGGAGCAGTTAATGGCAGGGCATATTGAGCCCTCTACTAGTCCGTGGAATTCTCCAGTTTTTGTAATTAAAAAGAAATCTGGCAAATGGCGCATGTTAACTGATTTGTGTGAAATTAACAAAGTTATTCAACCTATGGGATCTTTACAGCCTGGTTTGCCATCCCCAGCTATGATCCCACAAAATTGGCATATTATTATTATTGATTTAAAAGATTGTTTCTTTAATATTCCTCTTAATCCAAATGATAGAGAAAAATTTGCATTTACTATTCCTTCTATTAATCATTCAGCTCCTACTGAACGATATCAGTGGAAAGTTTTACCTCAGGGAATGATGAACAGTCCTACATTATGTCAATCCTTTGTTCACATTCCATTACAAATTTTACGAAAACAATTTCCTAAGGCTATGATTATTCATTATATGGATGATATTCTTTTTGCCACTGAGCAATCTTCAGAGCTGAAACAATTATTTCAGCTGGCTAAAGAAATTCTTCCTCAACATGGGTTGCAAATAGCAGAAGAAAAAATTCAAAAACAGGTTCCTTTTCAATATTTAGGTCATACTATTGATAGAAATATTATAACTCCACAAAAGGTCCAGTTTCGAACTGATAATTTACGTACTTTAAATGATTTTCAGAAATTACTGGGTGATATTAATTGGGTACGGCCTACTTTAGGAATTCCAACTTATGCTTTAACTAATCTTTTCAATACCCTAACAGGAGACCCTGACTTAAATAGCCCTCGCTTTTTAAGCCCAGAAGCAAAAGAGGAGTTAAAATGGTTGGAAAAAAGAGTGCAAAACAGCCAACTAACAAGGATAAATGTTAATCTTCCAATTTCTCTTTTAATATTTCCATCTTGCCATTCCCCTACTGGGATACTTTGGCAAGAGGAGGGCATAATAGAATGGATATTCCTACCCAACAAAGATACAAAAAACAGTTCAAATATCATTTTGGATTGGATTTGGAATTATTGTTATATGCATTTTAATTGTGTGTATTTTCAAGGCTAAAGTAATTAGACCTGATAAATGCATTTATGTTAAGAAACATGTCCATGAAAAACTAATTTTGCATTACTTAGTAGAAAGATTCTACTAATAACCCCTTGATCTTAATACTAAATATCTGCACAAAAAATATTCATTTAAGGAACCTGAAGAAGCATAAATATTAATGAAATTGCCTTCCATGTAAGAGCTCAAAAGCTTGACTGGTAGTCAATGATGGGTAAGATTCTCAGAGGAGAACAACCTAAGACAGGCACAGTCACAAGAGCCTATGGAAGAAGACAAGTGTGACAGGAGGTCACCTTGTATCAGCTTATATAAAGGTTCCTATGAGCTTTAATTAATAAAAAAGGGGGAAATGATGGAGTTTCAATTAAAGGCCATGGCAACTGAAAGAATAGAAGGTCACCCTGGAATGTAGGAAACAAGCCCTCCGGTCTTATGCTAATAGGAGATGGGTGGGGAAACATCCTGAGCTTGTAAGATTTACAATGTCTGTGAATTTCAGGAAGAAAAAGAGGAACTGAGCCATCAACTTTTAAGACTTGCTCATTTTAGTAAAATGTAAACTGTCGAGTATCTATTGACTTTGTGTATGTACATACATATTTTCTTTGTTCTAAAGCCAAAATAAAAGCCACACCTTATGAGGTGGCAGGGCTCTTCTCTGCATATCTGACGGAGAGTCCCCTGATCCCAGTTTTTCTTCTCTTTGTCTTATTCTTTCTTTCTCATCTGCGGCACCGTTTTCACGGACCCAGAGCCTGACCGGCAACAGATGGTACTACCTGGGGGCAGGGGTTGCTCCCGGCTTCTGGTGGGGGAGCCGAGAATGCCACCAAACATCCCATAGGGGCAGGTCCGCCCCCCACAGCAAAGAATTGGCCAGTTCAAAGTGTCAGTAGTGCCAAGATTCAGAAACCTGGGTATAAAGAGAGGAGATATTCTGTGTATTTTCCAGTTAACAAGTATTTTGGGATGCTTCCAGAAATCTCTGCAGTGTTTTATAGACTTCAGGTTCATAGAATGTAATAGTCATATCACCAGCTTTTAAAGAACATTTAGTCTGAACACTTTTTTCATATGTTTAAATTTATTTTTAAAGAAGTTTTAGATTACAGAAAAGTTACATAAAAAATACAGGGGAGGGGGACGAATGTGGCTCAAATCGTTGGGCGCCCATCTCCCCTATAGAGGGACTTGGGTTCGATCCCCAGGACCTCCTGGTGAAAAAAAAAAAAAAATACAGGGGATTCCCATATACTCCAACCCTCCCCCTCTCACACTTTCCCCTATTAATAGCATCTTACATTAGTGTGGTACATTTGTTACAATTGATGAACAAATATTGAAGCATTGCTACTCACCATGATCTATAGTTTGCATTATGGTTTGCACTTTGCACCGTTGGATTTTGTAGGTTTTGATAAAATGTTTAATGGTCTGTATCTGTCATTGTAATATCATGCAGAACAATTCCAATGTCTCCAAAATTCCCAGTGTTATACCTATTCTTCCCTCTCCCTCCCCTTAGAAACTCTGGTGACCACTGCCTTTATATCAGTGTTACAAGTTCTTCTGTTACTACAACAATAATAAGTCTATTTTGGTCCATGCTTGCATTCCCTTTTATGTTTGTTCATTCCTCAATCTTGAGGATTTGGGAATGGTGATGCCCGCTCTGCTTGAGGTTGAGGGGGGATGTTAGCTCTTATGGGCAGATGGAAGGAATTGTTTTGCTTGCAGATGTAGATACTCTTTGCTTTTTGGAATGGGGGTTGTCCATAATCATCATTTTGTTAGTTGTCCTCCACAAGTCTGATGAACTGGAGAATAGGTGTTGGCTGCAACTATGCTGAGAGTCAGGGCTCAACTGGCATATGAACAGACCAAAGAGTGAAGTCTCTGAGACATATATTTAACAAGTATAGTACTAATTATAGGTTCAAATAAAAAGAGTAGAAGAATCATGTGTAGGAAATTATAGATGTCCAACTTTGTTACACTGGGGAAATAGGTTATCATATATTCCAAGGTATTAATCCCTCAGTGCCAGGGAGGCTCATTCCCAGGAGTCATGCCCCATGTCAAAGAGAAGGTAGTGAGTTTATTTGTCCCATCCAGTGGGACGATCAACGGAAACCTGGAGAGGGGGAGCGGGAATGGGATGGGACAAGAGACACGAGAGAGTGGAGACAAGACAGGAGTCTGATCAAGTCTCGTTTATTGGGGTGGAGTCGTGGGTATATATGGTGTTTGAGGAAGCCTCCTGATTGGGCGCTCCTGCTACATGGAGTCCCCTGATTGGTTGGGTGCTCCTACTATATGGAGTCCCCTGATTGGTTGGGCACTCCTACTATATGGAGTCCCCTGATTGGGCAGCCCTCCTACTATGTGGAGTCTCCTGATTGGGCAGCGCTCCTACTATGTGGAGTCCCCTGATTGGGCACTCCCACCTCTGGCAGGAAACCACCGCCCTGTACTGGCTGCTTAAAGAAGAAGTACAGATTGAGAAATAGGAACTTAGCTGGATAGTTGCACAAAATGGTGTTAGCACACAAGATGGCCATAATAATACCGGTGCCAGGGACAGCTTCCCACATTTATTTGTTGAATTTGGCTTAAAGAGAGGTCACATTTGAGCAACACAGAGGTTTTCAGGAGGTAACTCTTAAGCAGTGAGTTTACTACATTGATGGCTGATTACATCTACACCAACCAGGGAGATTACCATCAGTAATGGGTGATGCTTTAACCAATCAGTTGAATGCCTTAAAAGGGGAAGTGATCTCAGCATTCAGAGAAAAATTTCCAGCTCGTCTTTGAACAGCCAGTGTCTCCCAGAGATTCATCAAGGACCTTCATTGGACATTCATCAGAGCCCCTGGTTTGCAGCCTGCCTGTGGAGCCTAGACTTGTGCATCCCCACGGTCACATGAGACAATTTTATAAAATCACATACAATTTACAGATATCTCCTGTTGATTCTGCTTCCCTAGAGAACCCTGACTAATACTCAGGGTTAAAAAATGAGGTCACAGAGAGATTGCCCAAGGACCCCTGGTGGGGTTTACTGCATGTGGGCCTTGTGTGGGAAACTTCTTTTAGGAGTTCATGGTTAATGATTTCTTTGTATTCAATGATAGATCATTTGGTTTCAAAGCTAAGTTAGCTGCCTAAATGCACATAATGAGTAGACGGATTGTTTCCATTTAAGGCCTTAAGAGGCTGAATGGCCCCTGCAGGTGACTTTGGTCAGTCTCTTGAACTCCACTCGGTCTCCAGTCTGGTAGAAAAGAGTAGTTGTCCACACCTATTTGCTGAAGGAACTGATGTGACTTGAATACTTTTTCACTTCTTCCTCTACTAGATGTGTATTGAAATAGCCCTCAGAACAACAAAAATAGGAAGGCACTTTTGTGCCAGTGTTGGAATCTCGGCAAGGGTGGTAGAAATAAACAACAAAGTTTATTTGTGCTAAATATAGTACTTAAGGTCCAGGATTGAAAAAAAAAAATTCATTAAAAAGCTGATCTGACCATGTGGAAGTTTGAGAAGTACGGTGGTCTGAAGCTGCGTGTGCCCCAGAATAACATGTTCTTTAACCCACTCCTGTGGTGTGCACCCATTGTAGGCAGGACTTTTGATGAGGCTGCTTCAGTTAAGGTGTGGCCCACCTCAATCAGGATGGGTCCTAATCCTATTACTGGAGAGCTTTATAAATGAAGTGAATTCAGACATGAGAGAGACAAAGCAATGGAAGCAAGAAGCCGAAACAGAACCCAGAAGAGAACGGAGAGACAGGGCATACTGCCACGTGCCTTGCCATGTGACGGAACAGCCCAGTATCACCGACAGCCAGCGCCAGGACACATTAGTTTTGGAAAGCAAGTATCGCCTTGATGATGCCTTGATTTGGACATTTTCATGGACTCAAAACCATGAGTGAATAAATTCCCATAGTTTAAGCCAAACCCTTTCATATTATTTTATTGAGCATCCAAAGAAACTAAAACAGATTTTGGTACCAGGAGCATGGAGTACTGCTATTGCAAATACCAAATATGTGGAAATGGCTTTGGAATTGGGTAATGGGTAGAGGCTGGAAGAGCTGTGAGGCACTTGATAGAAAAGTCCTACCAACAGTCTCTTCAAAGACTAAAGGTCTAAAGGGCCATCTTCTTACATCTCATTGGCCAGAAAGAAATCACCTGACCACACCTTGCTGCAAAGATAGTGGAAAAGTATAGAGTTTCATTTTAGGTGGTAATTTGTCTAGCTAGAAATTAGAGTTCTGTTTCTAAGGAGGAAGGGAAGACTGGTTATTGGGCTAGACAACTCTCAGCTTCTGACAAATTATAAGGAAGTTAGCATATAATACAGGTGGCATTTTATGGGAAATGATGGATTTTTATGGGAAATTTTATAGGGAAATGATGGATTTTTTTTCAAAAATGATGCTGGGAAAACTGGTTAACTATTCAGAAAAATACAAGTTCAATCTTTCCTTATAGTATATACAAAGTAAATTTCTATTATATTTATTTTCCAAGTATATCTTATTGGGATATTTTAAATTTTATAATTATCACCAATTTCTGATTTAAAATAATATGTCATTGAAGAAAACTTAGAAAAAAATATATAGCTATATCAAAATCACTATAATGCACTACTAGAGATCATAATCATTAATATTTTTGTATTTTTCTTTATATATAAAGATATGCATGGATTTATACAAATACATGCATAACAGAGGTAATACATTTATGTATACATGTAATAAATGTGTTTACACACACACTCAGTTGGCTCAGTTAGGATGGAGTGGTTGAAAACATCACAAACTGAATCTAGCACATAAAAAGCCAGTGATGTATTGGAAAATAGCTCCCCAAAGATTTGAAAACCCTACATAAAGTAAACCATGGAAGACACATCATAGCCAGAAGATAGGCTACCATAAACCGTCAATTCCTATCTATTCCTATTTACAGATGAGTCACAATCATGGCTCTACACTTTTCAGAGATTTCCTCGGTTATATGGCCCTCAGTACCCATCAGCTGTAAGAAGTCTTCCCTGTGGTACAGCTGGAAAGGGCTTACACATACCCAACCATGCAGTACCACACAGCAAGTTCACCAACATCCAACACCAAATGCGAGGCTGCTGCTTGTCTCCCGGTGTAAACCAGTGTAAGCGAGCAATGTGTAATTCAGTTGAAGCTGTTCCACAGGAAGCCACAGCAATTGTGTCCAGCTCTGCAGCAGTCATGGTTCTGGGCTTTCCAGAATTTTCCACAATGGTTTTCAGAAGAGGGTCCAGTGGAGATCCCAGGTTCCCAGTAGGGAGTGGTTTACATTAATTCTTAGAGTCCTGCACATGATTTTACTTGAAAAAAATATTTTTTCATCACTAAAAATGATAATAGCTTTTAGAAGCCTCATTGTACGAGAATTGATGGTCTGCTTGTTCTCTAGTCTTCCACAAATACTAATTCTCTTAACTGAGTGACTGGCAAGTATTAGGTGAGAATATGTTAAACACTGAATGCCTTGCAAATTGCCTGGAATAAAACTATTCTAAACAGCTGGTTAGGCACGTAACACCATGCCTGACCAGTCAGACAAGCTGGGGATAGCACTGGCATCCTGCTGTAAAAACGAAAATCTTAGCAAGAGCACGCACCTCCTGCACCTCACTAGACAGTCAAAGGTATGAGGCTGAGCCAGAAGAGCGCCTAAGGTGAAGCCCAGACTTTCTTCAAGCATTCTTGTGAGTCTGCACTGATATTCAGACAAAAAATAAGCGGGGCCCTAAGGTCATGGCACAACTGTTGCAGCAATTTAGCAATCATGACCCTAAGTCAGCCATGTTCCCAGGAGGAAGCTTAGGCCTTGGCTGCATCCTCAGGGGCCCAGCAGCTCTCAGGATATTAGTCAACTGGCCTTACCATTCCAAACAGTAGAACGAGGGGAAAGGGAGGGGTTCTGTTACCATAGTAACACGGAGGCACTTGGCTGGAGAACTCAAGACGGTCTGGCCCACCTGGACGACCCTCCCTCACCTGTACCAGGCAGGCAGGGTGAGGAAACATGCAGGTGAATGGCCCCTCTTGGCTAAATCTGCAGCCCCACATGCTGGCGCTGCGCTTTGATGAGCTAGGCTGCAGATATGCTCCTGGGAGAGTCCTCATACGACGCTCGCCTAGAGAAGCTCAAGTCAAAGCTGGACAAATGATCTTCCTTGTCCATCTCAGCCCTGAGCCTAAGCCACAGCCACATAGCTTACTCTTCTGGTCTACAGAAGACCACATCCAAGAGAACCAGAGAAATAAGGAGTGTGTCCCATTAGAATGTACCTATTTATAACTCTCCTTCTAAGGTTTTCCCTAGATGCACCAGGCAGCCTGAGTCCTGGAATCTAGGTGGACACTCTTTCTTCTTTCTTGCAGCATAAGGCAGGTGGGAGAAAAGAGAGATTGAGGTCAGGAGGGAGGAAGAGAATTTTCCTTCCTAGAAACCAGGGCCCCCCTAGGTCTTGTGGATAGGGTTAACCAGGAGTGTGGCTACTTTCCTGAAGGGAGATCAGTGGAATATAAAGTCAGAGAAGATGCCCTTACAGCTTGCTGCCACTGCTCTCTCTGCCTTCTCTGTGTCTCCTTGGGCTCCATAAGGCACAGCATACCCTCAACACTTTACAAATGGCATTGCACATCCAATTATTTCCCCTGAAAGGTCATCCACAGGGTCAAGACACTAGGTTGCACCCGGAGGTCACCCCAGCTCAAAATCTCACGTTGTGGTATATTCTTTTATCCTCTTCCACTGGGTCCAGCCAACGGACCGCAGGCAGAGCTGAGGCTCCTTGGAGCCCCACGGTCTGCCGGAGAACACCCCCCACCACCCCAATTAAAGATTCCTGCTGACCTACAGAGAATTTAGACTTACTGCACAATTTTCCTCCCTGAAAACTGAAAAGGTCCTGAAAACCTAGATTTTTCCTGCCTCTTTCCTATTTTCCCACTGAAATTCTTGAAACTGCTTCAGTGTATTTCAACCCCAAGTTTTCCATGTAACTTTCCATTTTCCAAAGCTCAAGGAAGGCAAGATTATTTTTAAAATGTGTTGCTCCAGCTCCATACCCACAGGGCTCAGTCTTGAATGGGAGATCTTTTATTGTGTTATATGATGGGAACCTTTTCATCAGCACAATTGTAAGGTAGTAGGGGCAGTTTTCTTACTTTGTCAGAACAGGCTTGAGCAGCTGACAGCAATCAGATTCAAGCCATCATTTCCGATTGGTTCAAAAGGAAAAACTGATCTCCTACCAAAAGGATGGCCAACTACGCATGGGCTTTCTGGCCTTGCCTAGGGGTCTCCTGGCAGGACACAGACGGTACTTTTTTAAAAAAAAAGATTAGTTTTTTAATTTATTTTTCTTTCTTTAACCCTCCCCCAAGTGGTTCTCTTATCTGTCTGCTCATTGTTTGCTCTCCTTCTCCAGGAGGCACCAGGAACCAAACGCAGGACCTCCCACACGAGAGGGCAGTGCCCAGTGACATGAGCCACATCTGCTCCCTGCGGGCTGTGGCGTCTGCTGGCTTGTGGCCTCTGCTTGTTGCGGCGGGGGGCGGCGTCTAGCTCCTTGTAGTGGGGGTGTCATCTACCTCATTGCAGGGGTGGCAGTGTCTGCTCATCTTCTTTAGGAGGCACTGGGACCCGAACCCAGGACCTCCCATGTGGTAGGCAGGTGCCCAACTGGTTGAGACACATCTGCTTCCCCAGATGGTACTTTTGAGTGCACCACGGTGGCATGAAGCAGCCATCATTTCTACTCTCATTTTTCTCCTTGAGGAATCCATGTGGCTTCTCTGTGAGTGATGATTGTGATTCTAAATGGAATGATGGTTCCCACTTGCTCATTCCAAATAGAGCTTAAACACTCACCCTCGTAGGTATGTAATGGATTTAAAGCTAATCGGTGGTAACTCTTAGCCGTTCAGGTGATTCTAAATTCACTCTGTGTTATTGTTGCTTGTACAATATTTGGGTAGCTGTCCACTCACATGTCCAGTGCGTTCACGATTTCTTAGCTTGGGCACTGGACTCCCAGTGTCCCTCCCTAAGCCCCCTTTGCCAGAAGCTGCCCGCGTGAGCCTTCAGCACTCACCTTGGTTCCTTCTCCTCTCTAGACACCTGTGGAGTTCATTCCCAGGCCAGTGCCCAAGCCCCCCCTGCTCTTTTTCCTTCTTGTTTAATATCCCTAAGCTTCATTGCTAAACCCTCTAACTTCCCTGCCCCGCTTACCCATAGTGAGCTCTGCTCCCCTACTTTGCAAATAAGAGAATAGTAACACCACTAAGAAGCAGTGTGTGAGCAATTTCACAGGTGAAGGATGCTATAAAATAAGGAGTTAATATGGTATAACCAAGGGACAATTTCTTGTTTAGAAAATAAGGACATGTCAGGGAAATGGAGGCCATTGATATTATTCTTTGTAAGAAAATTCCCATTTTCAATTTTTTAACTTCCATGAATTAAACATCAGGGAGACATGAATTTTCAGTCATTTAGGCATTGCACAGTGCCAGCACTGCTGATGTAGCTCTCTTGCTCATCTTTACGTTAATATTCAAATTGACGTTAACTATGAAATCAAGAGGAAATATTTAATAACTATCAACGGTCCGTGCAGAGGATTTACAACAAGTGCATCAAAAACTCCTATCAGTCTTAACACGAGAACTATAACGTATTTTCCCCAGGAGAATAATATTTAATACAAATATGCTAAACATTTTAATATGCTCATGAAATAAACATGCATGGAGAGAAGCTGACAGATTTGTAGAGAACCATAAACTCACCTTCTGAGAAATTTTAGATCTGAGTAATAGTAAGATGAAATGCAAATTCAACGTTCCAAGAAGCATTGTACCTCAATGAGATGATTCTATACCAGAAATTTTTAAATCTTCTCAAAGATTTTCAGATTATTGACTGGCTTATGTTATTTTAGTAAATCATTACAACTACCTTGAAAACATTTTAAAAAGTAAATCAGGGAAGCGGCTGTGGCTCAATCAGTGGGGCTCCCGTTTACCATATGGGAGGCCCCGGGTTCGGTTCCCGGGGCCTCCTGGTGGGGGCGGGCCCGCCCGCACGGCGTGGTTGGTTGACCCAGCGAGCACGAGCAGCAAGGGGGGGATAAATGAATAAATAAATAAAATCTTAAAAAAAAAAAAAAAAAAAGTAAATCAGAGGGAAACAGATGTGACTCAGGCAATTGTGCTTCCATCCACCATATGGGAGGTCCAGGATCCGATTCCCCGGGGCCTCCTGGTGAAAGGCAAGCTGGCTCACGCGGAGTGCTGGCCCGTGCAGGAGAGCTGGCACAGCAAGATGATGCAACGAAAAGAGACACAAAGGAGAGACAATAAGAGACGCAGCAGACCAGGGAGCTGAGGTGATGCAAGAGATTGAGCCTCTCTCCACCCTGGAAGGTCCCAGGGTCGGTTCCCGGTGCCGCCTAAAGAGAAGACAAGCAGACACAGAAGAGAATGCAGAGGGCAGCCAGCCAGCGCAAAACAAGGAGGGGCGGGGAGGAATCAATCCATCCTTGGAAAAGGAAAAGCAGATGAGAGATGTGGAAAGGGCCTTGGCCTGCCATGTAAGACCCGCAGGCCGGGGAAGCGCGGGTTTCGGTTTCCCGTGTGGGGGCGGGAGCAGAGAGCGGGGCCAGGGCAGGGCCGGGTGTCCCGGCGGCAGGGGCCAGGCTGCTTCCGGGCTCCGCCTGGAGGGGCGCCGGCGGTTCCGGGGCGCCAGGCGTGGAGGGCGGCCGTGCGCGCCCGTCCCGCGCTTTGGTCCACGTGCCGCCCGCGGCGTGCTGCGCGGGGAGGGTGCGGCGGCCCCGTGCGCAGGCACCGCCACCTCCATCAGGTTCCCGCAGCGCCGCGGCCGAGCGGGCGGAGTTCGGTGCGTGCAGCTCAGGAGCTGCCCACGCAAGGCGCCGGGGCTCAGCGCCGCTGGGCCGGGGTCCCGCCGAGTCCGTGGCCGTGAGAGCAGCGGGCAGGGGGCGCCTCGGGCTGGCCCGGCTCCAGGAAAGCCCCCGGCGGTGGGGAGCCTGCGCGGCCCTGACCACCTTCTGGAAGCTGCCCGAGGAGCGCGGCCCCTGCGTGGACCCGGTGGCTCCAGGGGGCAGCAGGCGGCTACGAGCCCCTCCGCCTCCCGCGGCCGCGCCCAGGGCTTCAGGGCCTTCGCTGCTGCCCCCGAAGGAGCCAGGGCTCCTTGCGAAAATGACCAATTCAGGTCTGGGGAGGGGAAAGTAGGAAGTAAGCCTGGGATAGCTTGTTGTATCAAAAAAACACAAAAACCACGCAGATTCTCAAAGAGTGAGGAGATCCTGTTTAAAAGGGCTTGGGAGGTATTTCAAAGGGGCCACTACTGACCAAATTTGGTACAATACGCACCTCTTAAGAACAGTTTATTATTAAACACATGAATAAATTCAAATCCATGAATTTATAGTTTAGTGGAACTCAAAATCATCAAGAGAGAAAGATCTAGAGAGGGAAAGAAGAAAGAGAGCCCTCCTCTTTACATTAGAATACAATAGAATTTAAAAGGGACCATTTTGAAACCCCAACGTAGGAGCAATAGAGGAATGGTCATCAATAGATGCTACAACCAGTAGGTGAGAGATTGTTTGGCAGCAGGTAAAATATTATCCGTAATTACTTACCAATTACCTACAGAGATATGTGCTTTTATAGTGCAGAGGCATGGTGGCTGCTGTCTTAATTAAAATAAGCATCACCAAAAGCGAAACGACCCAACATTGGGCACCTTCTGCTATGAAGTATGTTGGCTTCAGGTTGTGAAGTCACCCTTGAAATAGTTTTCCCTCTAAATTTAACCTGAATCTCATCAAGCTGCTACACCTAGCAAGATTCAGGAACAAGTTAAATGACCAATGAAGAAATAATCAGATGAATGCAGAATGTAAGACATTCTAGGAAAATTGGCTTGGATTCATCCAAAAGGTAAGATTTTAGATAAATAGATGATACATGGATAGAGATAGAAAAGTCCCTTCTAAACTAAAGAAACATACTCCCAAAATGCAATGCTTGACTCTAATTGAGCCTTGTTCAAATAAAATAGCTACAAAAGACATTCTTGGGAGAATGGGGGAAGTTTGAATGAAGAATGGATATTCGATGACATTATAGAATTATTGTTTATTTTCTTAAGGATGATATTGTGGTTATGTAAGAGAATGTCCTTATTCTTAGAGATATGGTCATATTTTAAGGGTGAAGTCTTATAATATCTTTCACTTCTAAGGGGTACAGCATAGACAGTGATAGATAAATGGTAGAAAGGTAATCGATGGAGATAGATAGGTAGATAGATAGATAGACAAATAGATATAGATAGATGATGATGGATAGGTAGGTAGGTAGTTAGGTGAGAGATGGACAGATGGATGGTGGATACATAAAGCAGATATGACAAAATGTTAACAACTGAGATAGAATATGTATGTTTTTTGTAATAGGCTTTCAAATTTTCTGCTCATTTGAAAATTTTCCTAACAACATTTGGGAGTAAAAAAGACAATCTGAAAGAAAGATTGCATGAAAACAAAAGAATTTAGCAGTTTTTGATTTCGCATTTCTGGGGAGAGGTTGATCTGCAAAACCTACTATCTAGGTACATTTCATCATATACTGATTCTTTCCTAATTTTCATTTCTATTCCAGTTGTTGCCTCATACTATGAAAATGATATTTAATCTCTAAATTGTTGAGTGAGTCATTTTATATTCAAATCTGAGAATAGTAATTATCAGTATGGACTTTACACAGTGACAATGCTTTTTGATTTATGAGTAAGTATTTTTGTCATCATATTTTTGGACGATTCCTGTCTTCAGGCCAATTTTTCAAGTTTGAAGGAAGGCACGGCCTTTATCAAAGTCACCTTGTTTAACAGCTACGGCAGTGCCAGCTTCTCTGACAGTGTTAAGATGAGGACAGCACCCAAAGATAATAAGGTGACGTGGAATGCAACCCAAATTCATGTTGCTTTGTCTTATCTCTTTTCTGAAGGCTTCTAAATAATGAGCACGGTTTTAAAGGAAAAATGCGTTAAAAAACATACTTGTTTAAGAAAATCCAAAAATAACCTTCTCGGAGATATTCGGAGGGCACAGAGAACATTAATTATTATGAGCTGGTATCTGGTGGCGTGTGTCTCACACGTTTGTATTTCATTTCATCTTAGCAGTAGATTACAAAGCTGCTTGCTGGACTGGTTAGTCAAGCCAGTGTGAACCGCTCTACGTAAACCCGTGGCTCTTACTAAGCCACATGTGGAGGACAAAGTCATGGGAAACTTCTCTCTCTGCCTTCCAAGCTCAATCTGTCCACAGTTTCCTAGACATTTATTTATAAAACCCTACAGAGCATATAGCTATAAATCAGGAATGGACCTGGTATTTATAGTCCTTTCAAAGAGATATGTCCTGTTCCTAAATAGCTATGAAGCTGAGCGAGCCAAGGTAAACACTCGAGAAAGACGTAAATATGCAGATGTTATAGGAGTTTGGGGAAGCTAAGAGGAGAAATAGTTTCATGTGGAATCTCAAACCCGACATGTTCTGAACTGCAAGCTTGGCTCTTTCCGTCCTCAAGTGCTTACTGCTTCCTTCCAAGGAAATGATAAAGTACTAAACACGTGCAGGTGCTGCACTGTGGTGGTGAGTAAAATGCCATCCCCTCCTCAAGGGCCCTCCACCCCCTACAGTGTGTCTCATTTAGCAGCCCCTCCACGGCCCCTTCCACCAACTGGGCACCTCAAGCTCATCTTCGACTCCTTCTCCTTCATACTCAGGTGACCCTAAATCCGTCCTGCTACCCCTTTCTTCTCACCCCCACTGCTAATTTCTACTCCCCCCGTGGCGTCTCCCCGCCCTGACCACCTTCTGTGCCGATGTCCAAACACTGGCCTGTTGCTGTCACTCCCTCTGCTCAGAAATGGTCCCTTGCTTGCCACAAAATGGTGGCTGCTTCCCTGGTCTGGCCACCGTGGCTTTCCCGATAGGAGGCGGCCTCTGCCAGCCTCCCTCTCCCCCTCCCCCAGCCCCTAGACCCGAGACCGCAGTCACGCCTGACTAGGTGCTTTCCAGAAGGTGCCCTGCCCCGGGTGCCCTGCTGTCCCTGAGCTTGGGCTTCTGCACAGTTGACCTCCCCTCTGCCTCACCCGCCTTCAAAGTTGTGGCTAACCCTCAGGCTCAACTTCTCCTCAGGCTTTCCCCATGCCTCGTGTCTTAATTACTGTCGTCTTCTGAATTCCGGGCCTTTTCATTATGTCTTTATTGAGACATTTGTAGCTCACACTGTCTTTGATTTGTGTAATGATATTATGCAGTTTACCAGGCGCTTTCACAAATGTCTAACGCTCACAACCGTGACATGCGAGCACAGGAAGCCAGAGGAGGAAAGAGGTTCAGAGTTAAATGGCCTGCCCGAGTCTCAAGGTCCATTGCTCTCCAACAACACCGGCTCATCCTTAAGCAGGGCTCGCGCATCCGAAGTTCAGACGGGCTTCCTGTGCTTGATCCGGGTCCCATGCTTCATGCCTGGACATGGAGCCTCCCAGTGCCCCGCTGAATCCCTGTGTCCTGCTCTCCACAGCCCGCCTCCCTCCTCAGCTAAGCCCACTCCACCCCTCCGAAAGAACTTAAGGAGACAAAGATCACTAATCAGGTCAGACCACACCTGCCCAGCTCACACCTGCATGCCAGGTCAAGGAGTGCATGCCTTCACCCTGTTTCTGAGATTCTCAAAGTAGTAACCCACTCCCAGCTACCAATCTTCACCTTATTTCTTGGGCCTAAGTCCTGGTCTTAAAAATCTGCTCAGAAAGAGCAATAAATAGTCACGAAAGCTAAACTATGCCTAATAGATTGACCTGTGGAAATGTGCTCTGTTGATAACTCTTGACTACCTTAGCCACCCTGTGCCTGCCAGACACTGAGCCAAATGCTGCATGGCCATGCTTGTTCCTTACAGAGGCCCACCAGGCAGGCGAGTGACCCTTTCCATAGAGCACAGGAAGAAACAGAGGCTTGGGAAGGTCAAGTGACTTTCCCAAGGTCATATGCTAATGGAGATAGAGTTGGAGCTCACCCACATGTCTGAGGGGCATGGCGCCCTGTCGTGTTTTACTGACTAGAATACGTACAAAAGTGTAAACATATGTACATCTGTATATATGTGTGTATATATGTGAGTATTTATATTTCTATGTAATTGCTAATAGAAAATGCTTAAATGTACTTTGAAGTTGATACTCATATATTTTCTTGTGGCAATTTTAATTTTTGCAAGCCTTTTTAGAAAACAGCATGAATTTGTTTACTATTACCCATATCCTTTGACTAAATGTTCTCAGGATGCTCATGAATGTTTATTTTGGAACTGGATAGTCTCTATCCTTTACTAGTAGTGTAATCTTAGGCAAATTTATTGAGGCTTCACCATGACTTAGAGAGGTCAATGAAACTTAGAATATTGTACACAGTTTGTGTTTATGGGAAATAGAGGCATGGAAAGGTCAATAAGTCTGCTTAATTGTAATTGCTGGCTTGGAGCCTTGGCTCTGAAGGCACCTGTTTATTTACTACATAATGAAGGGTTGGACTAGATATTTGAAGGTTCTGTCCAGCTCTGAAATTTCACTATTAACTCTAGATTGATTCATCTTTTGTTTCTTCTCCCAACAGAATTTGGAAAATTTTTGGTTCTTCCAAGAACTTTTTTTTAGCCACAGTAAAAGATCATTAATTCAAATAACATGATCTGTAATAATTTCTTTAATTTGGAAATTTTGATGGTAAAAGATTCAAAATGTTAACTGCTAATTTCAAATGTCATATATGAATTTTTTGTTAAATTATATTTCTACCAGGAAAGAAATTAAGCCTTCAATATTAATAAAAATCCTGGCACTGTGAGTCCTGAATATTTTCCTATAAATTACTAAAAAGTGGATGGGAAGAAAAATGCTTACAATCCAAGCTTGACATGAATTAGTAGAGACTCTGTATCCTGTAGTTATAAATATTAAAAGACTGTAGTTTTTGTTCTCTTTAGTCACTAATGACTTTGGCCCAATTATTTCAAGTGTTATTTCATTATCTTCACATTAAAAGGAGTGATATCTCAGGGTATTAGAGAAAAGCAATGACAGGAGAATTCTCACTTCCATTAGCAGAGCCAGCAGCCCGCCTCTCCTCTGCTCTGTCACTAAAAAGCCAGCTTTGGAATAATGTTCTTTCACTCCCACATTGCTCCGTCCAGTGGAATTTTAAAAACGATAAGCAGCTCATCAAAACGTTTGGCAGCTTAAAATCTGCTCCACACTTTTCAGTGTCTCCTTTGATGTTGCAAAAAAAGCAGGTGGTTCTACGAAGGAAAGCAACGCTGGGAGTGATAGGTTTCCACTTCGGCTCTGAGGACATCTCCGCGTGATCATCTTGCCTGGATTCTTGGCACTTCTGGAACCAGGAAGGCTCCACTGCTACCAAGTCATGTCTGAGACCAGCTATCGGAGGAGGGCACCGGCTTTCTGGCAGTAGGGAATTAAATCTAAATCTTGAGTCTCTATCATGAAATTATTCTGTAATGAAGTAGAAGTTGAAGTAAAACTTGAGGGAGAATTTTTGCTCCACTGGAAAGTGTTCAGAATTTACCTGAATTATTATCTTCCATTCTGGGCACTCTGCTTTAAGGAGAAAATAGTCAAATAGAAACATAACCAGAGGGAAAATCACAATCACATGACAAGGGGAACAGTTGAAGGAACTGGGGAGATTTATGTTGGAAAAAATCAGTGTTTGGGAGGGAATGATATTTATGTTCAAATATCACTCAAAAAGGATTACATTTGTCTAATAAGGCACTGCTATTTAAAATAAACCCAGTGGATAAAGTAATAAAAAAATAAATAAACAAGAATGAGTTTTTGGAGCTTTCTGTAAAAGGAATATTTGGTTCAGAAGACACTATATTTTTGTCACTAGAGATGTTCAAAGAGGGTGACAACAACCTGGAGACTGAGTCTGTAAAACTGATTCAAACACGGGATGGCTGAGTGGACCAGATGACAGAGGGGTCATTTGCAACTGGAGAGTCAAGGATTCCTTTATTCTGAGTCTATAAAGACGGAGCACCTGGAAAGTGACAAAGATCTTGTAAGAATGCATTTCAAACACAGAAATAAATTAAAATATTACTCTATTTATAAGATGATGTCTTTTAATTTTCAGAAAAAAATAATTCCAACTGATGTTTTTTTCTTCTTAAAGAATCCGAGGACATATAAAGTAGACAAATTTTTTAGAATAAAATAGGACACAATTCTCTTTGGATTTATTCACAATTTTATCAATTATTTATGAAGCTGAGGTAAAAGAGAACCTGGCAATGAGAATTTAATCTAACAAGATGAAAAATTCAGGTGGCAGGGCTATATGAAAAGAGTTTGGTTAAAAAAAAAAAAAAAAAGAAAAAAGTAAAACATATCTGAAGGATATACACCAAATTAAGTATGGAGGAGTATTGGAGAAGAAGCAACTTTAACATTTTATTCACTCATAACATTTGAAATGTGTTCCAATAACTGCTGAAAAATTACATTTAAAATACTCTAAAAATAGAGTTAGCATAGGACAAACACCCCTTCAAGACTTGCTAAGTATGAATGAGGCTCACTATACAAGTTGTCAGTATGTATTCTTATCCACTTGAACAAGTTCTGCCTTGCGTGTGATTTAGTTTTGGATTGTAATTGTGCAAAAATGTCTGGTAAATTTAAATACATTCCAAAGGAGCAGCAAAAGGAAAATAAAGCGCTATTCCTGCTTTCCCAAAGCTTATAATCAAAGAGAAAAAGGGAAAAGTAATTTATAAAGTAACCAAAGGTCATATTCACTAAGCAACGTATTAATGGAGTGGAATTCTTAAGAGGATGGGACAAGCTAGGTACATAAATGCTTGAGGAATCCTGAACAAAGGCAGGGTTAAAGTTAGGTGCAGCTGCCGGAAACATCTGGCGGATGAGCTAGGATGTCAGTGCATTCTGAAGAAGAGGAGGGGTAGGAATAAAGGTAGGTGAGCTGTGGTAGCCTGCTCCTGCCACTCTGCTAAGTGCTCAACCAGTTCATGGAATTTTAGAAGAGGAGACCTCCTGGTGCCTCTGAGTTTCCAGGTCCCTTGGCTTTCACCTGCTAGTGACCACCCTAGTTTAGGGTAGGCGTGTTAGGTCAGGAGCACAGATCATGGATTTGTGGCTCCTCTTGGGCATGCTGTGTTCTAGAATGTGCTGTCAAAATAAGCTTTGCTGACTTCATTTGCAAGAACAGGAGGGCACAGGAGAGCCTGTGTGCAGCTTACCTGGGCAGGAGCCTCGGGGGCCACAGGCCACAGCTCTCTCTGGCGCCCCTGCCAGGTAGGGGGGCTGTGGACGGCGCCATAGGACCCACGGGTCTTTGTAACGACTGAAGCACTTTTTTTGCTTTTGTTACTTTCTCATGGCAGCTGAGCTCGAGTCTCATTTTCTTTAATTTTTAGCTATTCAGAATAAGGCAGAATCTCCCAGTTATGTGAAACCCAAGGGCCAGGCATTCTCTAAAACTGTGGGCGCTGAAGGTTTCATGACCACTCTCATCAAAGAGAAGAAGAGAGGGAACGCTGTTATGAGGAAAGCTGAAGGACGTCTCACCCAGCGCCAGGGGCGGGGTAAAGCGGCCACGGGCAGGAGAGGGTCATCATCTCTCGGTGCCGAGGCCCTGTTGCCGCTTCAGTAACTACCACCAACGTGGGGGCTTGAAACGGCACACACGGGCCTCGCTGGGCTAAAGCACGGCGCTGGCGAGGCTGCATTCCTTTCCCTTCGGAGGCTCCGGCCGAGGACTCGGCTGACTTGTCTTTTCCAGCTCTGAAGGCTGCTCGTGGCCCCTTCCACCAGCTCCAGAGCCAGCGGCGGTGAGTGGGCCGCACGTGGGCTTAGCTTTCTGGGCTGCTCAAGCAAATACGTGAAGAGGTTCGGCTTAAACAGTGGGAATTCATTAGCCGATGGTTTCGAGGCTGGGAAAATGTCCAGATCAAGGCCCCTTCAAGGCAACGCTTTCTTCCTGAAGACCGTGGCGCTCTGGGGCTGGCTGCGAGCCGATCCTTGGCTCCCCTGGCACGTGGCAAGACACGTGGTGGCGTCTCCTGGCCGCTCCCTTCTCTTCCAGGTTCCACTGATTTCAGCCTCTGGCTGCTCCCGCTGTGGCTTTTCCTCTGTCTGATTGTCTTTCACTGTAGAGGACCCCAGTAAAACGATTAGGGCCCAGCCTGCCTGGGCTGGGCCACCCCTCAACTGAAGTGGCCTCGTCGACGAGTTCACACCCACAGGAATGGGTCAGGTCTAAGACCACGTTTTCCTGGGGCGCACACAGCTTCACCCCACCACCCACGCCTCGCTCCCTAGTGCCGTCATGCCGCCTCCTCTGACTCTGACCCCCTCTTCCATCTTTAAGGACCCCGTGATAGCTTTGAGCCCACGATAGTCCAGGATCATCTCCTCAGCTCGGGGTCGGCTGATTAGCAGCCTTAACCGCCCTGTGCCGTATACCCTCACATTTCGCTGGTGCCAGGGACAGGGCGTGGGACCCTGGGATGCACGATTCTGCCACCTGTATTCTTGGGTGAAAGAGGGGCGGCATGGCCCGGTGAGCCGGGGAGACGCCAGGGTGTGCAGGACACTGACACCAAGAGCTCACATGCTCACAACAGCCCACAAGGAGGCTCTTTAGCCCATTTGTGAAAACAGGTGGTTCAGAGAATTTTCCTAACTGAACTTGCCGTCAGACAGGAAGTTGGCAGCATCCCTGCCTCTGCGTCCTGCACCTGCAGCCCCTGTGCTGGGCCCTCACGCCAATGTGTGCAGAGCTCTCCAGAGCCGCCGCCTGTGGCGCCTCCCCACGCTCAGGGCCGAGGGTGCAGCGGGCAGACACCCAGGCCCACCCACCGCCTCCCCTCCCTTGTCTCGCGTCCTGCCTCAGCGCCTGGCGGGCCGCTGCGCCAGGGTCACGGATGCCATGTCTTTGAAAGGCCTGTGCACATCCCACAAAAGGGGGCAGTGGTGGTGTGGGACTCTGTACCCCCGAAAAACACGTTCTCAAACCTAATCCGTCCTGTGGGCACAAACCCATCGTAAGTGGGGCGTTCTGATGAGGCCACTGCAGGTGGGTGTGGCCCAGCCCAGTCAGGGTGGGTCTGAATCCTAAGCTGAGGCTCAGGAAGGCACGGACAGAGCTAGAAGGTTCCTCCAGGAGCGAAACGTCACTGGAACCCGAAGAGAAGGGAGAGGCGGGGGGAGGCCGCCATGTGCCTTCCCTGCAAAGCTGGGACCAAGGAGCGCCGGCAGCCAGCCCCCGAACGCCAGTGTCTTCGGGGAGAAAGCATCGCCTGATTCGCCTTGGTTTGGACTTTTAGCCTCAAAACCGTGAGCCAGTAAGTGCCCGTTGTTTAAGCTGGCCCACTGCATGGTATTTATTCTGGCAGCCCGGAAATGAAAATGGGCATTAAGTGTGGTGTCCTCGACCCAACCAGACTGTCCACCTGTCCCCACTTCCTGGGCTTTCCCTCGGACACAGAGGGTGCAACTCCTCCACTGGGGCTCTCCCGACCCCTCCCCTCGTCCTAAGAAGGGCTTGCCCTGCCTTTCGGGAAGCAGTTTGTTTATTGACTCATTCTACCTACTTTAGGGTTCTTTGTGAAAACTTCTGTCCTCCAGTGTTCCAGGCTTGGCTTTTGGGGTTTAAAGGAAAATGGTGTCCTCATTCAACAAAGCCCAGTTGTCACAAATCAGAAGCACTTGATTTCAGGCTACAGTTTTCCTAAGAGCTCAGAAAACTACTTATTTTCAAACTCAAAGCAGAGCAATTACTTCTTTGTGTCCAAGAGTTTCTAAGAGAATAAATGCCTTGCTTTCAGTGTGGGGTGAGCTGCAGGGCAAGGAAGGAACAAAAAGCAGCCACAGGGAACATTTTCAAAAACTTTTCCCCAAATATTTTAGGCTTTCTTGTTCACTTTTTGAAATACACAGAATTTATTAAATGTCATTTTTTGATTTGGTCTAGATTAAGAAGCCATAAAAACTTTTACTATTATTTAAATTAATAATTCCTTGATGTCATTTTATAGCCCTTGCACAGTATCTGGGTACTGGTTTAGGATCGTGGAAACACAGTAGACCATAAAATACCTCAAATTATGCGGTAGTTGTTTTTCTTTTCCCCATGCAATTTTCGTTTCTAAGAAAATTAATGAAAAATAAGTTACAAATTATAAGCGTTTGTCTGTCATTACAGACACTCAAGTGAACTCTGTTTGACAAAATGGCACTTGTTCCGTCTCTATATTCCGTAGCTCCAGCAGAGCTGTTGCAGGTCCATATTTTGGCTTTTGAAAGAATCTGTTAGAAAGCTATCATGTGTCCATCACTGTATTGACTATTAGGTTATAACTATATTTTTAAGAGCTCCCTACCCTCCAGGAACCTGGGCCTGCCACTCGCCTGCTGCTCACAGCACCTTTCTCCCCTGCAACCCCCTTCGGATCTGCGCCGGGCTCAGGCGATGCTGAGATGTGACTCCCGCAGCCGTAGTTGCTGGGCACCTGCTCTGTCACACATTTCTCCCGGAGCCGCAGATGCAGTTGTGAATAAAAGAGACAAACTTCTTGACCACATGGAGCTTACAGTGACGTGAAGGGGGAGGGAGAACAAAGCCTGCAGCGGGCAGGCGAACGCCGGGTCCCTGCTCCCAGCTCCGTGTTTTAGAGGCCGCTGTGCTACTCCTTTTCCGGCCACGCACCTCCCCTCTGGGCGAGTTCTCCACAGAGCTGGAGCCCCAAGGGCTGAGGGGTCCACGAGCATGTGGAGAAGGGACAGGAAGAGAAGGGCGGAAGGCTGGGTCTGCTATGAACGCTGGCCCCAAGCCTGCAAATGTAGGCTGTGCCTTTTGACTGATTTTTATTGACCAGGCTGTGTTACATGTCTGTTGCGTTAGAAATTAATCTGTAGAAAGACGACAGTAATGAAAATAATTGTCCACAGCAGTGCAAGTGAATTTGTCCAATAGAATTCCAACTAATTTCTACCCTGTGAAAAAAACAACAGCCTGAAGATTGTATTGCCCTGAAAAATATTTACCAGTTTTGCATCTATCAGCAACTCCATTTCAGCATTCCTGATTGTCCATCTGTATGTCTATGTAGACACACAATCACACAAATGTGCAGATTTTTTGAATTCTCCTTTGAAAAAGGAAAATATCTTGGCCTGAATATCTTGTTGGCCCTTCGTTAATTAAGGAGTGGAATGAAATATTGGATGCACATTCATCTGCACTTGCATCAGAGCCATGATTTTACTTTGTGTAAATTATCCTTCAGTGAGGGTTTAACATTTACATAGAGTGGGGGGAAAGGACCCACTGATAAGGTGGTTCTTGGGCAGGCTTGGAGGGAGACCGGGGCAGCCATGTAGTTCCACGCAGGAGGGAAAGCGAACGCAAAGGGAAGCGGGGTGGAGAGTGAGGGGAGAAGCTGGGGTCCTTCCATCTCGCCCACCCTGGGGAGGGTCCTCCTGCACGCGGGGTCCACGTGGAGCAGGCAGAGGAGGCAGCGGCACCGCTGGGAGGACCTGCAGCAGGCTCCCTGCCGAGATGGGGGCGCGCGCGGTGAAATTGGCGGACGGTCCATCAATCGGTTGTGCTGCTAAGCGGATGGCCTGTGGCTGCTCGTGTTGAGCGAATGTCACAGTCAAGATGTTTTTTCAAAACGACTCTTTCCTAAGTCATGGAAACGTGAGATTTAATAAATTTCTGGTCACCTATTTGAATCATTCCGCCTATTGGCTAAAAGAGAGCCTAGAGTTTTCTTTGTAATAAAACTGTTGCGTTAATGTCGTAGTAAAATAACCATGAAATGTAGCTACAGAGACTGTTCAGAATTAAGATACTTTAGCCTGGGCACTAAATTAATTGAAACCTGATTAGTCAGTTAAGTCAGTTCCCAATAGTATATTTCAGAATGCAGAGAAATAGTTGTAAATAAAGATATCTAACTGTAAAAAGTAAAAAGAGAAGCAATTTTCTGCTAAACAAAGTTTAATCCCTCTAATAATTAACTAAAGTTGAGCAGGCAGGTGATGTCGTGTTTTGCATTTTGTTATATTGCCATAGTGACGAACAAGGCACAGATGGAAGAAAGTTGATTTAGCTGTTTAAAGCAACTATTTTGTATTTCCCATCACCAGGGCAATTCCTAAAGAGCCACTTCAGGACTGTCAAACCACACATGAAAAGAAAATAAAACTTTCATCAGCAAATAGGTCATTTTCACATATTTTTAAAAGCTGATGGGCAGGCTGTCCGACAGGTTTTTACTCTTCTGTTTATGCTCTGTGTAAAAGCTACCATTCTGACGTTTTAAATCACTGGGCCACAGGATAAAGACATGGGCTGTTTTTGATGTTTGGCTGCACTTCCCAGCCTTTTCTTCAAGTGCACATTTGCTTTGAGCAGTGAAAATAAATAGTCCTATGAAGTGGGATTTGCGCCCAGCGTCTCATTTTCCTGATCAGCTCTTGTCAGTCCACAAGAGCACAAGACCTCCTCTGGCTAGGACGGGTGGTGCAGGGGCGACCCTGCCTGAGCCTCGCAGACGTGCTGCTGGGTGCCAGGCGCTTCCGGCGCCTCGCAAATAAGAGCCCGGAGGCAAATGGCCACTCACGGTGGGTCCTGGCTGCACACAGGCCCAGCGGCCACTGGAAACCACTGCTGGGAAGAGGCCACCAAAGGACACTGTCAGGAAGTGGAAGAAATAGCACAGAGGAGACGGGGCGACGCTGACAGCAAGAAGAGAAGCTCCGGTCCCTTACAGCTCTACATGTCGGAGAATATATACATATATATACCACCGGGGACTTGGGATGCAGGAGAGGAACCAGCAAGGCAGTGTCCCGTGGCTGTGCGCAGTAGACTCTGGCGGGCGGAGGAGACAATTTCAGGAAACCTCAGAGCAGTGTTAAGACAGCTGGGATGAAAGAACCCCTTTCATCCTCAGGAATCCACCAAAATGTGTCACTGGGGGACAAGAGGTCAGGTGTGGAAAAAGCTACTGCATCAATGTTAAGTTTTCTGGTTTACAGTGACTAAACCAGTTCTCTAGTTCCTTGTCAGTCAGTTTTATGATGGACAAACCATTCCCAGCACTGTATCATAGCTCTCCCACTTCCACAAAGCAGTGTAGCCATAAAACTCTTGATCCAGGTCTTTTTGGGCATCAACAAAAGCAAAAATTCATACATGAGTGAGTGTGTGTGTATGTGTGTAGTTGAATTGTACATAGGCATTAGCGGAACACTATTTGTTACTGTCCTTTTGTTTTGAACATCTTGGAATAGATTTGGGGAGGCGATAGCATCTCTGAAAATCTGTGGTTTTAAATTGCAGTGCTCTTTTCACATCATTCATTACTTGAGTCAATGTCTTTTTGCCAAACACCTACTTTGCCCCAACCCTGTTTGGCACAGTTGGATAAAGCAGTAAAACAAAACAGAGTGTTTTCATGAGCATATGTTCTCCAAGGGGAGAAAAAGAATACACAAGTTTATAAGTTGCGGGTGGGGATGAGTGCCTTGAGGAAAAAGCAAAACAAAACAGTAGGCTGATGAAGCTCGGGATGAGGACTGCCCAAGAGTGGGCATCATCTACAGGGCATGGCCAGGGGACTCCTGCTAAGGTGGCACGGGAAGGAAAGAGCAGTCATATCTGGGGGTGCGGGAGGTGCCTTTTTTTGTGTCAGATAGGCTATACTACATTTCCCAGTTATTCCGTCAAACACTAATCTAAGTGTTTCTCCAACGGTACTTTGCAAACATAAGTGAAATTTGTAGTCAGTTGACTTTTGGTCGGGGAGATGATGGTGACCAATCTGGGTGGGCCTGGCTTAATCAGTTGGAAGGCCGTAAAAGCAGGGCTCAGGCTTCCCAGAGGGACAACAGCTTTGGCCGTGCCTGTGAAATTCCACCGTGCCTGTATCCCCTTCCTGGCTGCCTGCCCGAGCGAGTGTGGACTTGCTCGGTCAGCCCCACAGCTGCCCATTGGTGGTAGTTGACACCATTACGTCAGGCTGCCCTGCCTCTCTGGCTGAACCCTCCGAGGCAGCGGCGCAGAGCACGGTGCAGAGGAAACCGCAGGCGCTGGAGCGAAGGTGTTGGTGAGTCCGGGCACCAGCCGCAAGGCAGGTGGAGAGGCCGGGGGTGGGCAGCTCAGCCCGCACGCCTCTGTGCGGAGCTTCTTGGGCATCTAAGTGGGGAGGCCACGTGGGCATTCGACGAGTCCCTGTGCAGCTCGCAACGGGCCTGGACTGGGCCTCGGTGCAGCCTGGGGCCCTCCCACGTGGACAGATCAGGAGGACGCTGGGGGGAGGCGGGTCCAGCCCGGGGAGCCCAGATGGGCTCTGCGTCACCAACTGTGACGTCCACCGTTTTGGGGATATTGGGACAAAAATCGGACTGAAGTGGCTTCAAAAGAGCTTGGAAGAGGCAGCAAAGCATAGCCAACTCTAGTGGGCTTTTCCTCAAAGAGAAAGTAAACTGGGGCAGTAGGTGGCGGAGGATGTCCCAGTTCCAAATTCTCCTTTGAATATGGCTTTCTCCTTCCCTTGCCACTTAGTGTTTTCTGAAATTTACAGTACTTGCTCAACAAAGTATTATTTAAAGCATAAATAAAACAAATAACTAGGAAATGCTTTGCTAGTGGCAACAGTGTTAACTAAGATATTTTCAGAAAAATTGACATTAGTAGAAGGGATATTCTTATCCAATCACCGCTGCCCAGAAATTGCCTCAGGCTTCTTTCAATATCTCCATTGTTTGTACATTCGGCTTATTTCATTGTATGGATGTTATTATTGTATTTGATACATGATACTCACAAGCTGCAAATTTCAAAATATGGTTAAGGGACCTGAGTTGGATTTTACTAAGTATTCCAAGTGAATTGATTTACCCAAGAACAATGAAGTGAAAACTAAGTTGTAAAGCAGCTCTGAACAGGAATGTCCCCCACCACAAACGAATACCGTATTTTAACACGTACGGAGTCACTTCACAGCTCTACAGTTTTTTCTTTAATGTAGTGAGTTGGTATGGAGGCAAAAATTATAGATGAGGAAGAGGAATTCAGAGCCGGAAATTTAAATGGTATGTGTATAGAATGGAAACCAGTAGACAAATTGTTCTCTTCTCATTCCTTTGACAAAAGGTCAAACTAATCCAGTCCTAACGACACACAATGGTGACAGTTATTTCTGCATCCTAACTAAAGACTTTCTTGCAGCAGTCTCCAGTCAGGTTTTGCAAATACTGATAACTGGCCAAATTACGGTGACGTTGGCTCCAGTAGTAAAAGCCTTCCAGAGCTCCTCGAAGCTTACCGAATTAAGGCACAACAATCTCAACTGGCAATCCAAGCTCTGGCCTTGCAGACCTCACTTGTTATCCTACTCAAGCCATTCTGTAGTAGCCCCATTTCCCACAGATGGTGTCAGTCACCCCAGGAAGTCAAGACACCTCCTTTAGGAAGGTTCCGGCTCGGTACCTGGCCAGGTGTCGCTCTCAGCCCCCAGCGGGTGGAGGCACTAAGAAGACCTTTAGCCCGTCGAGCCGCAGCTGAAGGAAGGGAAGCCTGCCCTTGCTGGACCTGGAGCACGGGGCGTTGGCGCCGTGAGGATGCGGGGGTGACTCGGTGCCGATGCTGTGAGCAGCAGGAGTGCGATGGCTGTATGTCCCAATCAAGAACGCCATTTCTGTCTCAGCAGTTAGAGTTTTTTGGAAAATAAATGCATTTCTCCTATATAATAAATGAAATATTCCTAGCATGTGGTGCAATTCTAGCTAAAGTATTCAATAAGAAGCTCATTCAAGGCCACAAACCTCAAATCCTTGAAGGAGGCAGGGCATTAAAAAGTACATAAAACGGAACATGAAATGCTACGACAATTTTGCTCTAAGTCTTGAGTCACAGGACAAGTGTGACACTTATATTATATGCTTTCCATATTATAAAAATAACCTCCCCATATAAGCTTATTCTCAGAGACTATGATTTCACCGGGAAACAAAACCATTTTCTACAGTTTCATAACTGCCTAAAAGCTTTTCATGCAGATACATGAGCTCTAGAAAAGTTACTTGAAATGAAAAACAAAACAAAAACTGTTTATAATGAACTCCTTTGTCGAAATGTTTTAGGGAAGCTAATTCCTCAGGAAATATAAAATGGTCCACTGCCAGCTAGAACGAATTAAGGCTTCGTCTTCCGCAGGAACCTTCCCACACCTGTGTCTAACATTTGTTCCTTGGACAGATTCCACGCGCTCAGAGCTCTGATTGCCCCTCCTGTGGCCGCCTGGTCTGAGCCCTCCCCAGGTGGCCTAGGAACCTACTTCCCTCCGTCGTGGTGGGTCCTGGCAGGTGAGGTGACGTCTATCAACACACATTCCTGAAAGGAATCCCAGAGGCCACAGTCCTACCTATGCACGCGGTTGCCTGAGAGGTGCAAGTGAACTTGGCTCCTCCGAAGGAGACGGCAAAGCGTCTTTCCATATAGACTGCTCCCAGGAGAGCAGGTGGTGAGAAACCTCTTACCACAGTTCCGAAATCCAGCTAGAGACGAACTGAAAACTAAGTACTGGACGTTTGAATGCATCTGTCCCTATAATATGATGCGCCTTTATCTCTATGTGCTGACTTCTTGCCATTTGGTTGAGAGCCACGTTTGCCCAAATAGCCAGGTCTCGGAGTCATCCACTCATTCACTCCTGCAGAGAGCATTTACTGGGTGTTTATCCTGAAAGACTTACCAAGACCCCCGCCTGGGGATGGAGGCAGCTCAGACCACCGGGGTGTGCACAGAGAGTTTGCTATGGAAGCTCAAAACGGGGGACCCCAAATCAGCCCTTCAGGAGGAGAGCTGCAAATTGGAGGTGGCCTACGGGGTGCCCCAAATCAGCCCTTCAGGAGGAGAGGTGCAGCTCGGAGGTGGCCTTCGGGGGGCCTGCCTGAGCAGAGCCTGGAGGCCAGCAGGCACGAGCCAAGTGCAGAAGCGGAGAGAGTTTTCCAGGTGACAGTGGGAGGTCATTTCAGGTGGCTCATGGGGCTGGAGCCGGGGCCCTTTTTGGGGAACAGGTGGCAGGGGACTGGTGACATTAGCTAGATGGAATTTTGGCCACGAGGCCATTACACTCACATGCAGTTGCCTGCGTCTTGCTGATGAGTCTGGGCAGCACTGAGGGAGCTCAAAGGCTGAAGTGATGTGATTAATGCACGTTTGAGACGCTTTAGACAGAGCCTCTGGCCGCGTGGAGTTGACTGGAGGGTTGTCGGATGGGGATAGGGCAGACATGGTGAGACCCCAGAGAAGAGGGGGTGTCGTGGGGATGAGGAGTCAGAGAGGGGCTTGGGAAACATGGCCGTGCCGTCCAGGATTCTACACCTGGATGACAGGTGTGGCAGGAGGATGGATGTTCAAGCTGCGGAGGCTGCGGTGAGGGGGCGAAGACCACCTGGTTCCGAGGGCCCCAGTGAGACCCTTGTGCTGTCTTCTGCCCACAGGAGAGGGCTGCAGAGCGGATGGGTGAAGAGGGAGGTGTCGGCAAAGGGGAAGGAGCCCGGCCCGGGACGCGGGCGCGCCCAGCTCTGGCTTGGGTGCCGGGGCAGCCGACTCTCTGGCCTCATCACAGATGCCGGCCCAGCAGCGCGATGCCGGGTCAGGGCGCGTGGCGCGTGCCAAGGAGGACGCTGCCCGTCTCCGCTGCCCCTCGAGGGTCGGCGGCGAGGCTGGCAGCAAACCTGGCAGCTCAGCAGGGGCAGGGCGCTGGCGAAGGAGCGGCCGGGGTCGGCGCCTCCACCTGCCGCTGGCCAGGCGGCCGGCTCTGGTTTTCCAGGACGTCCCTCCGCAGGCGCTGTGCCAGTCCACGCCGCCCTCGCACCAGCGTCTGGTCGTCACCTGTTACGAGAACCGGCTTTTCTCAATTAGCTTTCGTTCTGTCGTGGTCAGCGTGGTTACCGTGTATTTTGGGGATTCAGGATTATTTATGCCGTTTCAGCACATGCCAGGAAGAAGCCTGGGCTTGCGAATAGAGGCAGGGAGCAGGTGGGCAAGGGGGCCCTCGCTGTGCTACGACACTTGGATTTGGGGGCTGTTCCTGCTGCAGCCAGCCCACCTTGAATAGTACAAATACAGGAGTCTTGTGCTTTTATTAACACATTGCATAAATCCTTGTAAATAGTTGCTCGGGAAAACAGTAAAATTTAGATATTCTAGCTGTATTTTTAACTCTGGAATCAAGCACTAGGACTAGAAGCAAAACATGTGACTCAGGGAACACGAATGCGCAGGTTTATTAGACCATGGCAGGATTGCTCCATTTGCCTGCAAATGTAAATGGTATATTTCCCTCAACGCAGGATTTCGCAACGACAGAGGGCAGAGCAGCATTTTAACCAAAGCGAAGGTAGTTCACATGTTGTAGGGATTTGTCTAAGGAAGACGGGAGCTGATTTTGAAATTAGCTGGTAAGACTTGTAATAGTGATTTTTTTTTCAGTTTGCTAAAAAGATATTTCTGGTTCTTAGTTTCTAAGTCAATAATGGAGATAATATTGTACTTTATATGCCAGGCTGAATAAAAATTGTGATCAAGATTCTGCAAAACCCTCAGATTTTTTCATAGACAAGACAAACAGTAAGTTCATGAGGAATTCGTTGTTCATTTCACGCCGTTGAAGTATTGAGCAAATGTTAGTGGAGTGCGCGCTGAGTTAGTGGCTGTGCCAGTTCTGTGCAGAAAGCTGGTTTTTCCTCGGTGTGGAGTGGTCCGTCCTGCTGCTTCATCCTAAACAGGGCGGTGGGCGCTAGGTGGTGGCGAGCACAGAGAACGTGCAGCCTTGCTCCTTTCAGAAGCATCTTGGGAGAGGTCAGCTGCTAAGGGCATTTTTCATCAGGAAGGCGTGGAAAGCAGTGAAATGACACAGAGTTGTACAGAGACGCCTCCCCCACCCCTTTCCTCCCCTCGGAGGGAGAAAGCACCAGGCAGCTACACTTTGCAAAAGTTAAGAAGCACAAGGTTTTGGTCTCACCCAAATCTAGACTTTGTCGCCTTTCTTGGTGAAAGAGATTTTAGAGATCAGAAGGGACCCCACATCCCATTCTATTCTTCCTCTTTATGGAAGAAGAAACTGAGAATGGCACCTGTGTGAAGCCAACCGAAGGCAAGGGAGAACTGAAACTAGTAACCACAGTGGGCTACCCCTAAGCCCAAGCACTTTCTGCCCAATTATGACTACCTTTAGTAAAGTATTTTTACATGTTTTCCTGCCTTATCATTTCAACCAGTCTCATCTCAAATACCCCAACACAGTGCTACCAAAAAGTAACCAGATTTTACAGAAACATTATCCACAGGATAAATCACAAACTATGTGCCTTGTTAGTTCTATGCACTATTAACTTTTGTTTTTTTAAATATTTATTTATTTATTTCTCCCCTCACCCCATTGTCTGCTCTCTGTGTCCATTCGCTGTGTGTTCTTCTATGTCTGTCTGTCTTCTCTTTAGGAGGCACTGGGAACTGATCCTGGGACCTTCCGGAGTGGAGAGAGGCTCTCCATCTCTTGCTCCTTTGCTGTGTCTCTGTGTCTCTTTTCGTTGCGTCATCTTGCAGCGCCAGCTCTCCTGCGCGGACCAACTCGCCTTCACGAGGAGGCCCTGGGAATTGAACCCTGGACCTCCTATATGGTAGACAGGAGCCCAGTCGCTTGAGCCACATTTGCTTCCTGAGCCTCTTTTTTAAAAAGTAAAGGTAACTGCTATTTCATGAGTCTGGGCGCTCTGATTTGTGGCCTCTTTCTAAGCTCCTCACAGAATCCCAGTATTTTCTACTGCGAGGCCGTGGTGAGCACTGGGTGTGGAGAGCATGGCACAGGTGAGGCTGGGACTTGGGTCCTTGCTTTGCCTGCAGGTGAGGAGCAGTGAAGAGCACCTGGTGCTTCCAGGAGACGGCTCCGTGCTTGCCACCTGGCGTGTGGGCAGGAGGTGGGCGTGGCCACCCTCTCCCCTTGGGCAGGAGCTGAACAGGTGACTGGAGGGGGGAGGAGGTGCTCTTCCGTGGACCAGGGGCTTGAAGTGGGAACGGGCGCCTGAACCTGCCCCGCTTCCAACATGAGCCTTTTGCCTCTGACCTTGAAAGAAGGACAAAGAGCCTTTTTCACCCTTTCTGTGAGCAGGAGGCAGGTGTCCCGCACGGGGTTTGTGACGTTCTAATCGGACACCTGCGTGCTTGTAATGAAGTAGCTCTCAAAACAGTTTGAGATGTTTTTTGTTCCAGTTTTATCTTAGAACACGTCTGTAACAATTGGAACTTCATAACTTTGAGATTGCCAAAAGATATAATTTCCAACAAAGATACGGAATTCACCTCAGCTGAGTTTAAGAAAGAGATAAAGATGTAATCAGTAATACATTTGCTTAAAATTCCGGGCGCGGATCTGTAAATGAAAGGGTAATAAGCATCCAATTTTATCACATACTCAATTTTTGATGTGCTGTTTTGAAATATCTGTGAAATTGACAAATTTTGCTTTACTTTTATAAAGAAATTACCACAGCAAACTGAAGAAAAAAAAAAAAAAAGAAAGAGATAAAGAAACTACTTATCTGATTTGATACCTTTGTTTCTCATTCATCATCAAGTCAGTTGCCAAGATGCAAAGACAATACAACAGAGAGAATATTTCTAGACTCAAATCACTGAAGAAGCCTGGCCATGTAAACCATATTTCTCATTTTTCAGTGGCCCACGTTGAATGATTCCACCCAGCCCTAATGTCAATAACGTGTCAGCCTCTTCAAACTTTTATTAACCATTTATTGAGTCTTGCTTGGCCAGCACCTACTTTTCCTTTTCTTTGTTTTTGAATATCACAAGCTTTGTTTCTGTGTTAGGTGCTAAGAATTCTTCCTAAGGGATCTCACCGTTATGACTGATGCACAAGGCCAGTGTGTGCGTGTGAGCAAATGTGTTCTTGTAGAGGTATTAAAACATGACCCCAAATCTGCATTCTTCCTATCAAGACGTGGGCTCCATGTCTCCTCCTCTGGACTCTGGGCGGGCTTTGGCTGCTTCACTCAGCAGAGCATGTGGGAGGGATGCTTGTGTCCCCCAGGGCCGTGGACAGCCAACCCCACGCCCGCAGCCCCGAGCTGCCACCAGAAATCTCGCTCTATTTACCCCGCCTGCTGGAGAGGCCTCACCTGGTGAACGGCTTGAACCAAGCTCAGTTTCGTTAGTTTAGGTCGTCCGAGAAGTTCACTCTAAGACAGCATGAGGTGTGCAAAGGAAAATGCCCGTGAAGGACAGAGAGAAAGGAACAGGGTGCCAGAGGCGCGAGGCTGGCCTGGTGCCTGTGAATGGAGAAGGCATCACAGTCCCGAGAGAGCTGCAGGGGCTCGTGGACCATCCCCACGCTCACGTTCCCCATTGCAGCAGCCCTGCTTCCTGCAGGAATGCATCGGCCCAGGCCCCACGCTGTGTCCCCAGCTGGAAACAGGCCCCGGGAAGCCTGGAGTGGATGCTCAGGAGGATGGAAAGGGTGGCTGCTGGGGCTGCCAGCCCTCGTGGGCAGCGCTGCGCCCTGGCCGCTGAACCAGCTCTGCACCTCTCCTTGCCAAGGCTCCAGACGTGTGAGCGGAGCCTTCCTGGTCTCCCCAGGTCAGTCCAGCCCAGGTGAACCCCCAGCAGCCTCGAATGATGCAGGGGGAACGAAAGAATCACGCCACCAGCCCTGCTCAAATCCTGACCCCAAAATTGTTTGCTTAATGAACGTTTGTTGTCATAAGCCACTGTGTTTTGGAGTAATTCGTTACGCAGCAAATGACATCTGGAACAAAAGCCATTTCTTCCAGGGAATTGGAAAGAATCAAGCCATTTGAAGCCCCGTCTGTCAGAACTTCCTCAGAGAGCCAAAGCAGGTCGAGGAAGCAGCACTTCCTTTAGACCTCTGCTGCTCCCAGTCACCGGAGACCCACAAAGGCCTCCTGTGCCCAGGAGCAGGTGTGTTGACCTGGGGGGATAAGGCACAACCCCGCAGATAAGGGTCCTGTGCTGCATTCCTTCCCTATTGTCCAGAGCATTTGTCAACATTCACTGGAGACAGCCTGGCTCCCGCACAGCACACTTGGCCACCTCCGCTCACACCCCCCCCCTTACTTCTCGCTTGTAATAAAGTCGCTCTCTGGTGGGGAGGGGGGCGGCCCCCTCACCTGCAGTAAACACAGGAGCAGGGGCTGCGTGCTGGGCCTCACCGTGGTCAGTGGTGGATGGAGAGCCGCTGGCCGAGGGGAACCGCCGGGCGCAGGGCAGCTGGCCCTGCTCCGAGGCTTCTTCAGTAAAGTGCTGTCCATCCAGTGTCACGCGAACCCTGCTTCCAGGACAACCCTGACAACTGCAAACCTGGAGTGAGGGGCGCCCCAGGACTGAGTTCCTGGTGAGGCAATGGTACGCTCTGCCACCCTGCACGTGGCAATGGGTGTCTGTTTCTCTCTGACCCTCAGTTCATGTAGGCAGCAAATATTTTGACGCATTTACCATCTGCCAGACATGGCACTGGTGTACCTAAGTGTTCGAAACTTAGGGGTACACAAGGCAGGCACAGTTCTGCTCTGGTGGAAAAGATAGAATTTAAAACTTAATTGCAGTAAAAATTTAAAAAAAGAAAGAAAAAGCTTAGTTGCAATAAAATGGGATATGTGTAATGGTGCAAGAAATTAAGTGCTCTGGGAAGTTACAGAGATGGTCTCAATGAAGGCCAGCTTCTTACTAGATAAAATTTCATAGTGTAAACCATAGAAGAAGTTTTATATAGGTCAGGAGATTCAGGAAAGGATTTTGTTTCTTTTAAGCTCCCTTTAGTTATATTTCTTAAGAATTCCATCTGTTTTAGTTTGCTAAAAGCTGCTGGGAACAATATACCAGAAATGGGTTGGCTTTTACAATGGGGAGTAATTAGGTCAGAAGCTCACAGTTCTGAGGCTGTGAAAGTGTCCAAATCAAGGCCTCATCAGGGACGGTTCTCCCCGATCTGCAGCTGTGGCGGATCAGGCACGAGGCAGCTTCCGCTCCTCTACCCCGCTCCTTGGGGCTGGTTGCTTTCAGCTTCTGGCTCCCGGGGCCTCCTCTCTCAGCTTCTGGGTTCCTCTGTCTCTGCAGCTTTATTTTGTGTCTGCAGCTTTTTATTCCTCTGTTTATAAAGGACTCCAGTAGAGGATTAAGACCCACCCTGGTTCACGCAATCTACTCAAAGGCTGTTAGCTGAGGTAATTAATCAAAAGATCCCATCTACAATCGTTTTATATGCACAGGAATGGATCAACCCTCAGGACACGATTTTCTGGGGTCCATAAAAGCTTCAAACTGCCACACTATATGTCCATGTGTATGTCAATATCTACACCTATTTTATGTAAGGCCAGATTTGCCTAGTGCTTTTATCCAAAAGGATGCAATAGACAGCCTACTGGCTATTCCTACTTCTTAACACCTTTCAATCTGTTCTTCAAATGCAGTACAACTTGTCTATCAGCACATGTATGAGAAACGTGCAGCACTGTCACGAAATGCTCTGAACTCTGGCTTACAGGATAAAGACATATACTTGGCCCAGATTTAAAACCTTCCCTTAACCAACTCCTTTTCCCTTTGGCCCGTGTGAATCTTCACTCCAGAAAAATGGATTCCCCCTCTCTATACCAAAAGCAATGCTCAGGCCCAACTCTAAGCCTCAGCTTATTCTGTATCTTTTTCCTAAAGGCCCCACCTCTCTAATCTCCACCTTTCCAAATCCACCTGACTTCTCCTGTTCTAGCTCACCTTTCACATTCTTCATGAGAACACGCCAGTTCTCAATTCTCTGATTTTTCTTTAACTCTTATTACTCATGGTCACTCTTTGATAGTTTATCATAGTCTACCTTAGTTTCTTTACTGTCTATTGTATTATTTTCTACCCCAATAGGTTTTAAATTCCTGAATGGAAGGAATTAAATCATAAATTTATTTTTTACCCCCTTAGTTTATAATAAAATATGACACACCTGAGAGGTTTAAATCAAAAGGCTTAACTGGAAATACTCCAGGCATCTTAGAACTGGGTCCCGAGCTTGCCTGGAGGTTCCAGCAGAGTGAAATAGCTGCACAGTCATTTGCCTGTGTGATACACTCCCTCTGTCCAGAAAGACGATCCTCTTTAACAGAGCATAACCCTTCTGAAAGGAAACACAGTCGATAACTCAGCTCTGGCAATTAATCAAAACACTGTTATTATTTCTACACATTCATGGTTTCTACACTTAGAAACACATCCAGAATCAGATTGTGTATCAAGGAAAGGGAAGGGAAGGGAAGGGAAGGGAAGGGAAGGGAAGGGAAGGGAAGGGAA
>JAKSZT010054335.1:10418852-10435883 GCA_026826555.1 Tolypeutes matacus | reverse complement strand
AAGGGAAGGGAAGGGAAGGGAAGGGAAGGGAAGGGAAGGGAAGGGAACCATTCTACCCTGAAATGACGGTATCTGAATCCTCAGGAAATGGTCACAGAAATACATACTTTAAAAATGTACCCCACATTTGAAACCTTAAAAGAAATGGACTAATTCCTTGAAAAGCAAAACTACCTTTTTTGAACTCACACAAGAAGAAATAAATAATCTGATAGATAATCTGCTAAAGAGATTAGATCAATAATTAACAACCTTCTTAAAGGAAAGGGCCAGACCCGGATGGCATCACTGATGAATTCCACCAAACACTTAAGGAAGAAATCATACCATCCCCTACAATCTGCTCCAGAAAAGAGAAGACGGGGAATACTTTCCAACTCAGGTTGTCAGGCCAGTGTTACCACAATACAAAAACCAGACGAAGACACAACAAAGAGGAAAACTGCAGATTAGTATCTCTCATGAACACAGACTCAAAACTTCAGAAAATATTTTAGTAAATCAAATCCAATAATGCAGACAAGAAATTGTGTGTCACAGCCAAGGGGGTCAGTGGTGGAATGCAAGACTGGCTCAACATTTGTAAATCAGCCAGAGTGAGCGAGAACAGTATGATCATATCAATAGACACAGAAGAAACATTTGAGAAAATTCAAGATGCACTCATGATAAAAAAACAAAAACAAACAAACAAAAAAACCTCTCAGCTAACTAGGAATGGAGGAGAACTTCCTCAACTTGATAATGTTAGCATTACACTTAATGGTGAGAAACTGGACTTTCCTCCTAAGATTGGAAAAATGGCAAGGATGTCCTCTCTTACCACTCCTATTCAACATTGTACTGTAAGTTCCAGGTAGTGTAACAGTATAGCAAAAGGATATTAAAAGTATACCACTTGGAAAGGAAAAAATAAAATTGTCTTTATTTGCAGATAGCATAATAATCCATGTAGAAAATCACAAATATTAAACAAACAAGCAAAATACTCCTGGAATCAATAAGCAAATATAGGAAAGTCACAGGATAGAAGTCAACTGCTTTTCTACATGAGCAATTAGAATTAGAATTTTAAAAAAGCAATGCCATTTATAGTACCACTAAAGAAATGAAATAAGTATAAATCTAATAAAATTTGTACAGGATCTAATGTGGAAAGTTATAAGACTCCAATGAAAGAAATCAAAGACCTACATAAATGGATAGTTAGTCCATGTCCACAGATTAGAAGCTTCAATATTGTTAAGAGGTCATTTTATCCCAAATTGATCTATTGATTCAACTAAATCCCCATAGAAATCCCAGAAAGCTACTTTGTAGACACTGAGAATTTGAATCTAAAGTTTTTAGAGAAAATTCAAAAGAGCTAGAATAGCCAACCCAATAGTGAAGAAGAAGAAAAATAAAGTTGAGGGACTAATGACACCCAGTTTCAAGACTTATTATAAAGCTACAGTAATCAGAACAGTAGGACATTGACAAAAGAATAAGCAAATAGATCAATGGGATGGATTAGAGATCCCAGACATAGACCCACACAAATATGGTCAAGTGATCTTTGACAAAGGAGCAAAGACAGCTTGATGGAGTGAGGATGGTCTTTTCAACATATACTGATGGAATGTTCACATGCAAAAAGAAAAAAGAAAAGAAAGGAACCTAGAACAGGACTTGCATCTTTCTAAAAAATTAACTCAAAATAGACCGTAGACCTAAGTGTAAAGAGGGAAACTATAACACTTCTATAAGTTAGCAAAGGAGAAAATCTAGGTGACCTTGAGTTTGGTGATAAAGTTTTAGGTACAACCCTAAAAGAATGATCCATGAAAGAAAAATGTATAAGTTGGACTTTTAAAACTTAAAAAATTTGCCGTGTGAAAGAGACCATTAGAATAAATGATAAGCCACAAAATAGGAAAAATTATTTGCAAAACACATATGTGAAAAAAAACTTGTGACCAAAATGTTCAAAGAACTCTTAAAACTCAACAATAAGAAAAAACAAACAAACGACCCAATTGTCTTTTGGCAAAAGATCTGAACAGACATCTCATCACAGAGGATACACAGATGACAAATAAGCAAATGAAAAGATGCCAACATCAGTTGTCATTAGGGAATTGCGAACTAAAGCAACAATGAGATGCCTCTTCACACTTATTAGAATGCCTAAAATTAAAAAAAAAAAAAAAAAAGAAACTGACAATTCCAAGTGCTGGAGAGGATGTGAAGCAACAGGAATACTCATTCACTGATGGTGCACATACTACAGCCAGCTTGGAAGTTAGCTTGTCAGTTTCTTTTTTTTTTTTTTACCGGGAGGTCCAAGGGATCGAACCCGGGTCCCTCCATATGGGAGACGGATGCCCAACCAGTTGAGCCACATCCGACCCCCAGCTTGTCAGTTTCTAACAAAGCTAAGCATAGTTTTGTCATATGATCTAGCTAGATTTTTACCCAACTGATTTGAAAATGTATGGCCACACAAAATCCATAACATGAATACTTATAGTAGTTTTATTAATAATTGGTCCAAACCAGAAGCAACCAAGATGTCCTTGGATAGTTGAATGGATAAACCAACTGTGATGTATCCATACAATGAAGTACGGTTCACTGGTAAAAAGAAATTAGCTATTAAGCCATGAAAAGATATGGATGAAACTTAAATGTATGTTGCTAATGAAGGAAGCTGGTCTGGCTACTTATTGTATAATCCCATTTATATGGCATTTTGGAAAAGAAAAAACTAGATGATAAAAGGCAAATGAGAAGGCAAACTGATCAGTAGTTCCCAAACATTTGAGGAGGGAAGAGGGTTGATAGGTGATGTGCAGGGGACTTTTTTAGGGTAGTTAATTATTCTGTGTGATGCTGTAATGGTGGATATATGACACTATATATGATAGAGATATCATATATCTGACACAAAGAACTTTGTAGTATGAAAAGTAAGCCTCAATGTATGCTAATTTTAAAATATCATTTAGAGGTTGGGGGAAGAACAGGAAAGAATATAGAATGTGACAAAACAATCTAACTGTACTGCAAAGGGATGAAATAGTCTCACTGAAGGAAGAAGTGCTGACCCGAGTAACTTTGGAAATGAGTGGAGTCTGTAAGGCCAAGGAAACCGTACATAAGCACTGCATGGCAGTTGATAAGTTGTTTCGCTTGGGATTGTGGGTTAACAATTCTTACACAACTGTGCATGCATTCCAAAATTGAACGACTGGTAAATGGATGGTAGATCCTGGCAGCCAGGCTTCTCACTGTTGGAGTGGGAGGTTGCAGAGAAGCAAGAGGAAAAGGCCAGAATTGTCTACGTGGTACTTGATTAGTTTTGGAGACAGTGTGAACTCATGCTTAATTTCGTATAGATGCAGATGGATTCTCACAAAAACATTTATGGATGCGCATATGTGTGGGTTAATATCCACACACTTCTCCTTGCTCCATCAGCCAAGGCGCCCCAAAAGCACTGGCACCCTGTGACAGTGAGCGCACCCGTCACCTAGCACTTATCTTCTAAGACCACTCTCCAACCAAAGGAGCCAGGGCCCCTTGCAGGGCTGGCTAATTCTAGGACTGGAGCTGAAACTATATGTGATGAGCCTGGACCATTCTGTGTGCCGGAAAGTAAGTGTATTAGTCGGCCAAAGGGGTGTTGATGCAAAGTACCAGAACTCTGCTGGCTTTTATAAAGGGTATTTATTTGGGGTAGAAGCTCGCAGTCACAGGGCCATAAAGAGTCCAGCTCAAAGCTGCTTTCTCACCAGTCTGTTGCCACATGTTGAAACAAGATGGCGGGCAATGTCTGCAAGTGTTCAGCCTTCCTCTTTCCTCTTAAGGCTCTGTGGTCCCAGCTCCTTTCGAGGTCAGCTTTAGGATGGGGGGCTCATTTCTTTCCAGACTCAGCTGCTCTGCTCTCTTCACACAGTCAGCTGTAAACTATCAGGCGAATGGCTCATCTCTCTTCCTGGGGCTGCAGGATCCTCTTCCGTGCCTATGGAGCTCCCTTCCTCTGTGTACCTTCTCTGTGTATCTACTTCTGTGTGAGTGTCCCCTTGATTGAATTTCCATTTATAGAGCCCTCAAAGGGGGTGGAGACTCAGACTGAGTCATCGTAATGATGTGGTCAAATCAAAGCCCTAATCTTAACATAATCAAGTAAATGTAAAACCTTTTAATTTAATACAGTCAAAGAGTATCATGCCCAGAGGAACAGACTAGTTTACAAACATAGTCTATTTCTCTTTTTGGAATCCATAAATAATATCAAACTGCTACAGTAAGGAAATGGGAAGAACTCCACAATGACGAAGGCTTGTTAAAGGGGCATGGAGGACACTTGAACCAGCCCCAGGGTCAAGTCTGGAAGAATTTGAGCCACAAAATAAGTAAGGTGCCTTGGATTATAACACAAATTATAAAACACCCATGACCCATGCCAATATGAAAAATGTTTGATAAATAACAAATGGGGGAGAAGAGACAAATCTCCTGTGTAGAATTCCAAGTAATTCGTGCAGTTCCTGCCCTCAAGGGGTGAAGCATGAGTCCCCACCCTTACGAGTGGCTGCGGACAGTGACTTCCTTCCAAAGACTCCTGTCTGGAAAGTGGGAATCAGGAACTTTCCGGTGGACAGCCTGACCAGGTGGTGAAGGCCAGCACTGGCACAGGGCAGTCGATGGATGAGGGGAGAAGGGCCCTTGGCCTCGGGGCCTCCCTCCCCAAACCCACGACCAGCCTACTCATGAGGGAAATATCAGAAAAGTCCCAACTGAGGGACAGTCAACAAAACTCCCAACCAGCACTTCTCAAAACTGCCAAGGTCATCAAAAGCAAGAAAGTCTGAGAAATTGTCACAGTCAGGGGGCCCCAAGAGATGTGACACCTGAATGTCATGTGGTTTCCTGGATGGGACCCTGGAACAGAAAAGGGGCATTAGGTAAAACCTATGAGAGATGGAATAAAGCATTGACTTTAGGTAGTAATAATATATTACTATGCATTCATTAATTGTAACAAAGATGTCATTCTGATGTTAGATGTTCTTAATAGGACATGGGTACTGTCTGTATTATTTTAATAATTTTTCTATAAATCTAAAACTTATCAAATAAAAAGTTTATTAAAAATTATATATATTTACCTATGTGTACATGTATACATATACATTTATGTGTGTGTATACCCTTGTGATAAGATTTGGGAACCACTGAACTATATAACGTGATACAAGCATAAATTTTGTTGTACTACATACAAATTCCATATAATAATAGAAGAACCGTCTATCTTGTTTACTAATGTTTCCTTAGTACATGACACAGTGGCTGGCACAGAGTAAATCCTTAAAAGCATCCACTTACTGGATGCTATACACAAACAAGTGTAGGTATGTCATATATCTTATAGCATTTTTATATAATTATGCTTATATATCATTTTCTATAGTAAATACTCCACCCATATAATATAAATTGGATCCGGAAGTATTTATAAATTTATTCAGCTCAAGTCCCCAAATGATCCCCAATCCACTTGTATCAAAGTTTCCACCTAATTTATTTCAAATAATTCGTTTGATTTCAAGCATTGGTTTGCTCATCACTGTGTAGCACCTTAAACTGCACCTTGGGCCTCGAGTTCTCGCTCGTTTGCAAATAACACCTGCCCTTCTGAGTTTCCTTTGGTTATTTGCTGTGTCACCGATTCTAGATTTCCTCGCTGGCCTGCAGGTCTAATTCTAGCTGAAGAATTTCACATTAGTTGAGAGCTGATTTTGAGCTGATTTTTGTCTGTGTGTGCTTGGAAGAGCCTGAACCCGTAAGTTCTCTTAGTCCACTGTTCAATGCATATCGTGACCGTTGTCACCTTCCTGCGGTGGCTCACAGGCCAAGGCCAAAGGGCTTCCTGCAGGCCCTGGAGGGTGGCCAAGGGAAGCTCACATGAGGTCTTGTCCACTCAGGGCCAGTGGTTGACTCCGGACGAGATTCCTCAGCTGTTCAAAATCTCTTGTCACACTTCTATTTTGCTAAGGATGTGCCTGGAACTTTGCACTCCCCCCTTCTCTCTTTTTATTTATATTTCTGTGACTGGCTGAGCCTCTCACACTGGGCCTGAGGGCTCAAGCTGGGCGAGAGTGGTAAGCTCTGGGGCAGTCATAGGCATGCTGGCCATTTGAAAGACTCACGGAGAACCGGCCACAAACAGTGCTATCGCCGCATCCTTTTAAGGCTCCTCGTCATGGGAACCCCTTCGCGGTGCTTGTTGTCAGGGTTTTCCTTGTCGGCCAGGACTGTAAGAGGAAGATGTGTTTTCTAAACGGCTGAGTGGTCCCCCTGGTCCATGCCTATGTGACCCGGGGCCTGTGTTTTGATTTGCCGGAGGCTGCTGAGGGGTTGGCTTCCACAGTGCAGATTTAACAGCTCAGAAGCTGACGTTTCCGAGGCTGAGAAAACGAAACGCCCAGGTGAAGGCATCAGGAGGCACTGTCTCCCCGGGGACCGTTGCAGGAGATGCTGGACTCTCGCCGCTGGCAGGGCACAGTGGCAGCGTCTGCTCTCTCCCTTCTCCTCCGGGTCTCGCTGCTCTCGGCTTCTGGCTTCCTCCAGCATCCTCTCTGCTCCTATGGCTTTCTCTCTCTCTCAGTTTCCATTGATTTCAGCTTCTGGCTTCTGGGGCTTTCTCTCTCAGCTTCTGGGAGTTTTCCTCTCTGAGCTCCTGTGACCTTTTCTCTCTGTATTCATCTCATTAATAAAGGACTCCAAGGAGAGGATTAAGACCCACCGTGGGTTATGCCCTACTGAAGCGATTTAATCAAAGGCCCTTAACCCAATCAATCATATCAAAAGGCCCCACCCACAGGAATGGATTAGCTCTAGGGACACAGTCTTCCCTGGGGTCCATAAGAGCCTCAAACTACCACAACCCATGAAATGGCTCCTAGCAGTGCTCAGAGACTGGGAACTCATGCTGCTTTCACAGCCTGTGTCCCCTCTCTCGCACCCACCGCCAGCTAACAGAGAAGGATGTTTGCTGTGTCCTGGCATTTGCCTTTTGAGGAAGTCCTAGCTAGCATTCATTGACTTATTAGTCGATTTAATAGACAGTCATTAAATATCTAACTTAGAGGAGGCAGCGTCACAGATGCTGCTGACAGAATTTGATCTACTATACCCAAACTTGGGGGCCACTCTCCTTAATGTCCCCTTATATTAATTAAACAAGGGGTGATTAAGAACAGCTCATGTGCACATTATTCTAATAGCTGCCACGTGTTTTGGCTTCTCTTCTGCACTTTCTCTTGGCTTATTTGAATAGCGGTTATTCTGCATATTAGGAACCAAGGAGTCCCCACAGGTCCCTGGAGGAGGCTGTGATGAATCACACCTTGTCTGCCACAATGGCTGGCCGGCAGTGCTGGCGGAAGGGGGGCCAGGGAAGACCGACCTCCTAACCGTGGCCCAGCCAAGGGAGACAACTTCCCAGACTGACCTGGCCCAAGTGCACACCCACTCCAAAGAGGTGGCCAGGACGCAGCTCTGGTCACACGGCCTCGGCGCATCGCATGAGGGGGCCTGAGCAGTGGGGGTGGATCGTGGTTTGGGAAGGGGCTTCAAGGCGTGGCCTCCTGGGTGGCTTCTGCCTCCCCACGAGCCCCTCACAATATCCTCCATCACTTCAAACGTACAAAATAAACAGGCTGACAAAGGGACTCACATGGTCGCTGGCAGCAGCTTTCTCTCCATGATCCAAATCCCCGAGAGAGCCTGGTTCCGTCCATGGGAGAGCGGGTGGGATGCAGCGGCCCTCGGACACAACTCTGTGATTCAAAGCCCTGGACCACCTGTATGTCAGCACGTGACGGCCAGACACTGCCAGGGAGAGCCCAGGTCCGAGGCTGCCGGGTCCAGAACTGGCAGGACTAAGCTCCATGGAGGTCATCAGAGCAGCAGTTGCTCCTCGAGGAGTACTGGCAGGGATGGACTGGACAGGGCCTGGGAAACTTTCCAGAGGGTTTCAGTGTTGCATGCCTTCAACTGTCAGCAAATATACATTTAGGATTTGTGCATTTCCCTATATGTGAATTTTACGTTAAAATCAGTAAAAATAAGTAAATTGTAATATACATACTGATGTATTTAGGGACAAGTATACACTGATGTCTGCATCTTCTTTGAAATGCATCAAAAAATGAGTTGGCAGAGTGACTGTGGTAGAAGGGTGACAGCAGGAACCAGGTGGAGGGCCTCAGGTGTCCTCTGCAAGATTCTTTCACATTTGCTGGATATTCCAGTCTTCATAATGAAGGTTGGACAATTGTCCCTTCCAAAAAATTAAATGACTGTGCTAATAGTCAAGTGCACTTTACTTTTTCATATTTACATTGGCATTTTAAAATTTCAACGGTATAAGGTTTTAACAAATGTCCCTCAAATGAGATCTCCGATTGTTACTTCTTCGTGGGAAATGTTATGAGAATCAGAAAAGTCCAGTGCTAAGTCTCCATTTTTGTCCGATGTAGGAATGTCAGAACCCTGGGGTTCGTTGTGCCATAGAACACCGCAAGGCCCGTCTTCCCCAGCCGGCGCTCTAAGTCAGAGCCGATAGTGTGACACTCTCTGCACACTCGCAGAGCTAGAGGCCCTCGTTTCTTAACACCTGCCAGAACCAACAGAAAGAAAGATCATCTCACAGAGAGGCCGACCAAGCAGCAACTTTATGCATCTCTTCTAAAAACAGAAAGTGCATTTGGAAAAGTTGATTTTGTTGGATCAAGAATTTCAGCTCTCTCACTACAAATTAATTAGCACTAATTAACACCACTAGTTATCAATAGCTCTCATCTTATAAAGAGTGTTCCAGTGGATAGCTTCCAACAATTTTTTTTTAAAGTTTTGTTGAAAGATTGGTATTTCAAAAATTGCTGATTGTATTAGTTTCCTAGCTGTTAAAAAAAACAACCAAAAAACATACGATGGATTGGCTTAACAGCAGGAATTATTGACTTACAGTTGGCCTAGGAGAAGCCCCAAATTGAGACATTAGCCAGGCAACGCTTTCCCCTGAAGCTTGTGGCACTCTGGGGCTGGCTGCTGGAGATCCCTGGCCCTTGACTTTTCCATAACACGGCCATGCACATGGCGGCATCTTCTTTCTCCTCTGGGTTCCGTTGGCTTCCAGCTTCTGGTGGCTCCCTGTGGTTTCCCCTTTCATTTCCAATTTCTTCTCCTTACAAGGTCCTCTGCCATATTGGACTCAGGCCCATCCTCATTCAGTTTTGGCACCTTAACTAATAGCATCTTCAAAGGTCCGATTTGAACCTGCCTTTTCTGGGGACATATTACAGGTTTGCCATGTGTTTTTAAGTTATGGAAATGAAAGAAATTCTAAAAGAAAACCAGGAATAACTCATTTTTTTTACAATAGGACTCAACCAAATAAAAACGCGAAAGTCCAGAAAGCATTTGTGTTCACATCTTGAAATTCAACCGTATGTTTCATTTTGCGTCATTTTTCTATAATGAATTGCAGCACTTCATAAACAAAAAAAAAATGTATTTTCTCAATACTTGTTAAATTATTTTTCTGTCCTATAGATAGAGTCTTGTTGGTAGGCTGACTGAATATTTAGGTGCGTGTGAATGTTCCAACATTTCTCAGTAAGGACAAATGTAAAATAATGCAATTACAGAATAATTCTCACTTCTCACCCTAAAATAGATTGTATAATAATCTATAGTTATTTTATATTTGACTCCAATCTGCTAGCCATAACTTTGTATACCCTCTCATTAGTTTAGCCAATAAACTTTCATTGACTATCTAATTTTTTAGGCACGTTTTTGAGCACTGGTACTAGAGATTTAGCTACTCAATCCCTGCCCTCAAAAAGCTCACAGTCATTTTGCAGCATATATTAAGTGCTGTGATATAAAAATGTGGATGGTGCCTTGCAACAGAGAAGAGCTCCGTGCCTAAGCCCTGGAGTGTCAGGAAAGACCTCTCAAAGACAGTAGTGCATCTAAAGGGTCTTGAGGGATGAATAGGAGTTTAACAAATGGAGAAGACTTAGAGAAGAGATGCAGAATCTTAGCACAATTAAGGGAACATGCAAAAACAAATGTGAGAACATTGTGTATTATTGTATATTCAAGGAAGAAGAATTTGTTATTCTTGGGCCATATAGGAAGCATGTAGGTAAGATGAGACATGATTATGCAGGATGTGCCAGCAAGCTGAGGAGCTTTGGATCTACCACGAAGACAACAGGGAGACATGAAGGGTTTTAGGCAGATGAGGGCTACAGGCAGACGTGTTCATGAGCCTTGACTAAAGCCTAACAGTCAAGCCTCAACTCATTTCCTTGGACATGAAACGTTCTTGTAGAGCCCTGCCTAATTCTTAAATCTGAGCTCCAGCCCCCGAGACCACTTCATGTGCCAGGCACCCTGACTACCTCAACTCTCCCTGCCAGAAAAGCCTTTTTGCTCCCGCAGCCTTGAAGCAGGCACCAAGCTCGAGTTTCGGCTTTGTGGAAACTGAGGCAGCAGCAGAGCCCTCCAGCTGGTGTGAGGCAGCTTAGGAAAACTCTTAACAGGACGGGCTTGGGGTCATAGCTGCTGAGTTCAAAACCCGAACCTGCCACTCACTGGTTGAGTGAGGTAGCTGAGCTGACGTCTCCACCCCTGTAAAGCTATCGTGAGCAAGTTTAAAGCCTAAGAGGCCAAATCAGAGGCCCTGGAATAAGATGTCTCAGGCAAGTCAGCAGTTCCTCTCTCCGCCATGTCCGGCCAAGTTCACAGGCTCGCAAGGAGGCCCTGGGCTTTCAGCTGTGGGCTCCGGGCAGCTGCTCTCACCAGGGCAGGGCAGGGCAGGGCACACGCGGGGCCCAGGAGTCCATTCCAGGGCCGACGGAGCAGAGATGCAGGCTTGGAGATGCAGAGGCGGCGGACGTGGGTGCAGCAGAGGCTGGCACCCGAGGATTTTGGTCTGTCTTGTGGAGCTGATGGGAGCTGACACACACTAAGCGGCCACGAGTTGTTGCTTGTATTTACAGAATTATTTCTATCGAGGGTTCGTATGTGCAGCCGTCCAAGGGAAGCCTTCTACTGCCCGAGCAGGCTCCAGCTCAGGAGGAACTGCGTTGTCTGCCGGAAACCGTTCTACCAATAGCAGGAACGTCTCCTGCAAAGAAGATAAAACAAAAACTCTCAAAATCCCTTTAAGTATTAAACGCTGTTCAATTTATCTTAGGGGGCCTGGTAAATGTTTTGGTTGCAGTTTGAAATTCCGAGACTAGATCTGTCACGTTCGGAGGTTCCTAGCAGGATGCGGTTCAGTCTCCGCGACTACAGGACGGTTTGTCTGTGTGAAGCAAGTGGATTATGTGGACTTTGCAACAGGTTCCCTAACTGCCAGCAGGAATTATTTTTTGGTGTTTACTTTCTAAAATAATTCCCTTAAAATAACTGAGGCATTGCTTCATTCGACTCAAGTTTCATTGCTCATGGACGAAAGAGAAGTGCTGGGGCCCTTGCAGGGAGCTGCCCAATCTGGGCAGAGCCGTTTCCCTGAGCTCACAGAAGCCCTTTCTTAGCTCAGGGAACTATCCATCCGACGCCCTTGCCCATGCATCTGCTGTCCACTCCCCACAACTGCCCTTTAGCCTCGGGATTTCCCGGTCAGTGTCTCCAGGCCTCCCCAGGGCTGCCCCACGCGTCCCCACGCCTTGCACAGCTGCCCTGCCCTCACCCGCCGGCAGGCTGGTCAGAGAGGAAGCCCCTGGCGGCTCCTGCCCGGGGCCACACAGCAGGCTGGCCCAGGGCCGTGGAGAGAGTCGTGCTGTATAGCAAACCTCCCAGGCCAAAGGTGCCGCCCAGGGCCGCGCGGCCTCTGCAGAGTCTTCTGCCCACACGCTCAGCTAGCGCCAGGCCCACCCATGCCAGAGCCTGAAAAAGGAACAATCAGCAGCACTGATCCCGCCTTTATTTTTTTTTAATTTTGATATGCTGTTAATTGTGGAAAATTTTTTTGCCTTAAATTTGATTTTTAAAATATTATATTAAATTATTATTCTTCTCGGAAAAAAAAGAATTAAAAAGAAAAGTGCCCCCACCAACAACTGAAAGGAAGGGGATATAAAAAAGGCTGTGGGAGAAAATGGTGTTTGAACTGCAGTGGGCTCCTTTCTCCCTTTAAATCTGGGACTCCACTCCCAGTTTCTGTCACTGACGGTCAGCAGGGGCAGGGGTCAGCCAGGCATTAGGGCAGACGCCGCTGTGTTCCCTGGTAATCGGGAGAGTTTGTAGCAGGCGTCAGAGTCGTTCCTGGCATTGCTTTCCCTGAGGAGTGAAGGGCACTTTTTTGTTCATACAGGGACTCACTGACTGATTCATGTGTTTTATTTTTTCATCCATCTACAGAAACTACACCATGTTCCCGCTGTAGGCTCAGCCCTCACACTTCTCCTTTTCCAGGTCCTCTTCCTGCCGTGAAGCAGCATCACTGTGTCTTAGGGCTGGGCGGGGGCACGTAAGGCAGCCACGAGCCGCAGTTCCTGCTTGTGATGGGGCTTCCTAGAAACGCCTGCCGGGGACGCTGGGCGTGTCCTTGAGACATGATAGCCCTGGGATTGCACAGAAGCCCCCTTCAAGCTGGCTCGGGGAGCGAGGGGCCCCGTGTCGCCCTCGGGGGCTTCGCCCAGGGACGGCTGGGTGGGAGCTCAGCCTCTAGCCCCGCTGCCTTTCCTTCCCAGGTGCTCTGGTTTCACTGTCCCCCACCGTCGACCCCTCGACTCTTCGCTCACTCTGTGCCATCTGCACTGCTGACCCCTCCTGTTTCTAGAACATGCCACGCACGGCTCGGCCTGGGGTCTCTTCGCTCACCTTCCTGCTGCCCCAGTATCCACCGGGCTCACGCCTCATTCCATTCAGGCCAATCACTGCCTTGTCCAAGACGCTCCCTGACCACACCACGGAAAACAAGACACCCACACCCCGTCTCTCCCTGTCCCCCACCTGCTTGGTCCTTTCCACGGTACTTGACAACTTAGCTATCGTAAGCTAATAAACGTAAGCTGCAAGCGAGTGGGGGCAGTTTTCTATCTGGTTGTATTTGAGTGCCAAGAGCAGGCGCCGGGCAAACAGCGGCCACAGGCCAGGCTGGCCTATTTACCCACGGCCTGCAAGTTAAGAATGGTTTTCGCAGTTTGAAGTGGTTGGAAAAACTTAGAAGAATATCTTGTGATGCCTGGAAACATGAAATTCAAAATCCCATGCCATAAATAAAGTTTTATTGGGACACAGTCACGCTTGTTTGTTCACGCGTTGTCTGTGGCTGCGTTGACGCTTCCGTGGCAGAGCTGAGTCCTCACAGCAGCGCTGTGTGGGCCAGCGAAGCCCAAGCTATTTACCACAGCTCTTCACAGAAGACGCTCGGCGACCCCTGGTCGACTCAGTGGCTGGAAGAACGGAATGAAGTTAAATGAGTGTGTTTCCGCTTCCTCAGTAAGAAGCAAGTACCACGCAGTGGGTTGACTTGGCAACAGGATCCCTTGGCTCGTGGTTTTGAGGCTAGGAGAAGTCCAACATCAGCATCTGCAAGGCGCTGCTTTCTCCAGAAGATGGTGGCGTTCTGGGGCTGGCTGCTGGCAGCCCTAGGTCCTGGGCTTCCCTGGCACATGGCGATGTCCTCTCCTTTCTCCTCTGGGCTCCAGTGGCTTCCAGCTTCTGTTCCTGTGCATGGCTTTCTCTCCATAAAGTCTGCAGTGAGAGGGTTAAGGCCCATCTTCGTTCAGCTGCAGGCACCGTAACAAAAAAGAACATATTCCCAAGGTCCCACTTGCAATGGGCTCACCCACAGGAATGGATGGAGATTAAGAACATGTTAATAGAATAATAATAAGTCTACTTTAGTCTTTGTTCATTCCCCAATCTTGAGGATTTGGGAATGGTGATGCCCACTCTGTTTCTAATTTACAGGGAATTAGATCCCATGGGGCGGATGGGTGGAACTATCTTGCTTATTATTGTTCTATTACAGACTTACTATTATTCTAGCAATCGAAGAACTTTTAGCATTGATGTAAAGGCAGTGGCCACTGGAGGTTCTGAGGGGAGGGAGAGGGAAGAAGAGGTGTAACATGGGGCATTTTAGGGACAGTGGAATTGTCCTGCATGACATTGCAATGACAGATACAGGCCATTATACATTTTGTCATAACCTATAAAATTGTACAGGGCAGAGTTTAAACTAAAATCTGAACTATAGTCCGCGGTTAGGAGCAATGCTTCAATATGTGTTCATCCATTGTAACAAATGTACCACACTAATGAAAGATGTTAATAGGGGAAAGTGTGGGAGGGGGAGAGGGTGGGGTATATGGGAATCCCCTATATTTTTAATGTAACATTTTTGTAATCTAAAGCTTCTTTAAAACTAAAGTAATAAAAATTAAAAAATTAAAGGGATTGGCATTGAAAAAAAAAAAGAACATGTTGTTTTCTGGGGCACATACTCTCTCAGAAATCTGACAACTAGACACAGGGTTTGCCTGATCATTGCCTCCTCTGTTAAAAGGATTTAACTTTCCCTGATGAAAAAGGAACTGGCACAGGATCCAAAATACATATTATAAGAAAAAAGAAGGAAAAAATAAGAACAACAATATTACAACATAGCTGTGGCAGTTTGATATTATTTATGAATTCCAAAAAGAGATAATGATTATGTTTGTAAACTGTTGTAAACTGTTTCTCTGAGTGTGATACCCTTTGATTGTATTAGATCCAGTTGAGATGTCTGCTTATGTTAATGTCAGGGCTTTGATTCAACCACATCATTAGAATGAGCTGATAAAACAGACTCTCACACGGAAGTAGACACGCAGGAGAAGAACATAGAGAAGCAGATACATGAGGAAAGAGAGACGGCTCCATTAGACACGGCAGAGGCCCTGGGAAGAGAGATGAACCTGATAATCTACAGCTGACCTTGTGAAGACAGAAGAGCAGCTGAGCCCGGAAAGAAGCCCTGGGGAGAGAGACGAGCCCTATGCCAGCCTGCAGCTGAGATCCGAAGAAGCTGGGCCCACGGAGCCTTAAGAGGAAGGAGGAAGGCTGAGCCCTCGCAGACGTCGCCCGCCATCTTGCTTCAACACGTGGCAACTGACTTTGGGTGAGAAAGTACCTCTTACGGTACCTTGAGGTGGACTCTTCAGAGCCTTCTACCCCAAATAAATACCCTTTATAAAAGCCAGTAGATCTCTGGTACTTTGCTTTTAGCTGACTAATACAATAGCACATGAAATTAGGACCAATCACCTCTCCAGGAACTTGACACACTTAATGAAATATGCAGCTCCACACCTGGCTTTGGCCCTTTATCTGCTAATTCCTTTGTTGCTCGCTTTCTCTGCAGTGGGGCCACCCAAGCGTTTCTCTGCTGCAACCTCTCACCCAGCTAAACAGAGCATGGTGCTCAGTTCCCAGACACACGGGATTCCTTACCCCAATAAAGCTGCCTTGGTGGGAAGTTCTCCTCTTTTGCACATCTGGTGAATGCTTGCTTGTCGCTCAAAACAAGAGACTACAAATGCGCTCACCCCTCCACCACCCCATGGCGAAACCTCCATGCCTGCTTGTCCTCGGCTTCACTCAGTCACTCACTCACTTACCTGACACGTATTTCTTGGGCGACCAGTATGTGACAGGGGTTGTTCCCGGTATTGGAGCCACAGCAGTCAGGAAGAGACATTTAACTTCGCTCTCAAGAGCTTATATTTTATTAAGGGAAAAGACAATGAAAAATTTTTAGACAATTGTGTCAAATAGTGATATGAGCTATAATAAACACAACAAGTTGACAACAATGAGCGTGTTACATTTCATCTTGTGCTACACAGTCCTTTACACATCTCTGTTTCCATTGACAAATAGGATGACGTGTGGCTGTTTCTGCACGAAGCAGCCCCAGAAGGGACCTGCCTCCTCCTTCTGTTTTCCCAGGGCACAGCAGTGCCCGAAGGACGGAGGGGCTCATGGTTGGATAATACAAGCTGCTAATGCTTTGCTTTCTCTTTGTAGGGAGCGAGATGCAGAGGTAATAGCTATATGAGCGTTTTGAAATGTTTATTAAAGTGTGCATCAAATTCACAATTATAAAATTTAGGAGAGGAATAAATGAGGTTTAAAATGATTGATATTTAAAGATATTTAAAGAGAGCATAAAACGGCAAACATTCAGGGTAGGTTTGAAAATAGTTTGAGTAGGGAAAATTTCTGTTGCTGGGACTGAATCAGATAATTTTTTCAATCATTTGGTTCATTGCTTCACAATATCTCTTGTGCAGCTGGAATCTGGAAGGACCAGTTCCACAGAGTTTTACAGCGGCCTTCGTCTTAAGTCAGAATGACCACGTTTTTAAGATTTGGTTTTTCTCTGCTGATTCCTTGCCATAAGAAAAAGGCGAGAAAACACTGTCTCAAGCTAAGTATTTCCATATTAGAAAAAAATTAAAAGGGGATAATTGGCCAAGAGTGATAATATTCTGAATTTAAAAAGAGGTAAATTCCGTACTCATTTTTTGGTGGTTTTGTCTTTGCTATTTTGTCTATTCAAATGATGAAAATTCAATGAGCTATTATAATTTTTTTTACATTTACTTTTTCAAAAGGGTCAAACAAGGTCAAGATTGTCAGAGTTTCTGAGAACTTTTCTAAGACTTCTAGAGATGAAAGGCAGGGAGACAGCTCTTTGAAAAGTAGCTTTCAGAGATACTACTTTGCAAGGAAAACATTGTGTGTGCATGTATGTGTGTGTGTGCATGCACACAGGCTGTGTGTGTGAGCGTGTGTGCGTGGGTGTGCACACTGGCTGTGTGTGTGGGCGTGTGTGTGTGCATGTGTGGGCATGTGGGCGTGCGTGCACACAGGCTGTGTGTGTGAGCGTGTGTGCGTGGGCGTGCACGCTGGCTGTGTGTGGGCGTGTGTGTGTGCATGTGTGGGCATGTGGGCGTGCGT
>JAKSZT010054335.1:10403757-10414935 GCA_026826555.1 Tolypeutes matacus | reverse complement strand
GGCCGTGCTAGGAGGCAGGGCTGAGGCCGTGCTAGGAGGCAGGGCTGTCAGACAGGCACACCGGGGCCAAGGCCCCTTAGAGCCCCACGCAGACTTCTCTGACTGTTGATTTGGCTGCTCAGGATTGAGTGCCGTATAAACCGTGACATTTAACATGAAACTAATAGAAGCTCGAGGCAGGCCCTGTGGCTGCACGCTCAGCACAACGCACATGCAGTGCACAGACGCCTGCTGGGGTGTCGAGGCGAGAAGGGGCCCTTTTCTGTGCCCAGGACCTGAAAGCCACAGGCTCCGCCTTCTGAGCCCGCTGGAGCCAGTGAGGTTGTTGGAGCCCAAACTTCAGCTCAAGGAAGCTATCAAGGTGCTTAACCCTCTAATCACCCACCGAGGGGGCTTGATAACAGCTCCTGCCCCGGGGCTTTGAGGCTGGACCCCTAGCACACTCGGCGGCATTTCCAGGTTAACGCCCAGTGAGCGCTAACTGCCGGCATCACGATTTCCATTAACTATTTAACAACTCCAGGGATATATAGCTCATCACATTTTCCACTATTGCTAAGCTATTGGCTCAATTTTTAGTGTCTGTGTAGACGTAACTGGTTGTTAGTTTGGCGCAGTTCAAGTCCAGAATCCATCTCTGTCTTCTCTTTCTAAGTGCACCATCACAGGCGTTTAGTTAAAGGACTTTGCAGCTCAGTTTTAGCTCAGACAAAAGTATTCTTTGTGCTTTGAATCAGCATTTAATTTATATAAATAGTCTTATAGTCCCACACTCCGTCTTCCTGCATCTGAGTAACACATTTTTATTTAAACTGTAGGGAGCTCTTGCCATCAGAAAATTTTATGACTTACTGATTTTAATAAAAATTTACCTGTTAAATATCCGACATTAAATTCTCATCAATGGGAAATATTGTAGAGTCAGTGACAGATGGCACGAAGTCTACTCTAACATCATCATTCCGATTCTCTGCTTCCCTGTAGCAACCCTGGAAAGAATTGTTTATGTCCAATCTGCATGTCTCCACTTCCCATTGCTCTCGAAGCGGATTCGAGTATCTTTCCTCCTTTTCTTCTCACATAACTCACGACTCCATCGTTAGCACGTTTCTAGATGTGTTTTCCTCATCTTATCTGCTCACTGACCACGTCTTCCCTCTGAAAAGCTCTCGTCCCACCTAAGGAGTCTCTTGGCTGCGATGCCATCCCCAGTGCTGCAAATAGCGAACAACCGGCCCTTTGGGGAAAAAAGCCTGCTTTTTAATGTTGGTCAATTTTCGTAGTGTAAGAATGACAGATTTTCAGTCACCGCATGACGTCACCGAGCAGGCTGAGAGGCCGCAAATCCTTCAGCCTTGCACGCTGGTGTCTGGTGGATTCTGAGCACCAGGATTCCCGGTAAGGTTTAATAAGATTTAATTAAATACTCAGAAAAATAAATTTAAAATTTTAGTATCTTTAAATAATTTTTATTTTAAAAATTGAAATAGCTTCAATTTAAATAGTTTCTCTGAAAACCAAAGAAAACCTACATTTTTATGAAGAAAAAAATACAAACATTTTTAAATTCCTTTGGAAATCTTGATTATGACAATGTAGTTGGTGGTTTTTTCTATAATGGTAGCAAAAAGAAATTGTGTGGCATCCATGCACTCATCACTCACATCCTGTGTAAGTCTTTATTTTATCGTTCATCTAGCTCTCATTGGCCGTCTACAGAACTTCTTGGTGGGAAATAACTAAACACAGTTGTCTTTGATATTTTGCCAGATCTTAGTATCCTTACAGGTATTTTTTAATATCATTACTCCGGGGAAGTGTTTGTCAAGGCAGGAGGGTCGACCCTATTTGCGTCGCGGTCTGTTGGCTTCATTCATGCCACATGTGGCCATACTGGCCGTGGCTCCAGCCCACCTCCTGGCAAGGGCAGGGCAGGCCCACGCAAAGCCGGCGTCTGCCTCCATCGCACGATCTGCCCAGCAGGCAAAGGGACAAGCTGAATGTCACTAGCCCCACATATTTGACCCAGTTCGATCTGATTCCAAAGCCTGTGTTGGAAGAACTGCCTTGCTGCCTTCTACCTAAATGGAAATTAAATGTTTAAAAAATATATAATAGCTCAACCATTCACATCAGGAATTTATGTTTTCCAAATTCTACTACACTGAAAAATACAGATGGACAATTTTCCAAACTGAATCTGAACTGATTTATTCTGAGACCTCAATAATTGCATGCTATGTGAAAACATTATCACACATTATTTTTGAAGAAAACACCATTTTACGACTCAGGAATTTCATAAAGTGAAAACCAAGGTGAAGGGGTCTGCTTTCAAAGCCATGGAGAAGCTTGAAAAACGTGAGAATAAATGAGACAAAAATGGAAGATAGAGCTATAAGGCAGAAGTAAACCAGAGGTAATGTGGTCAGTTTTAAATGAAAAGCTAGAAGGAGCAGATGGAGAGTGACGATTACTTTGAGGCACATCGCAGCTTCCATCCTATGCTAGAATCATTTTATTTGCTACCTAACTCTCACCAAGAAATGCTAAACCTTGGGCACTAGCCTCAAGTCACCTCTATCAGTTCTCTCGTCGCCTGACGGCTCCGTCGTTTCTCCTTTGTAGGTTCTTTTGGATTATTCATACAGGGGACATGACGAGAATGTTGAAATGAAAGATAAAGGCCCTGCGTCCAGGGCTCAGTGCAAGGCTCTTTCTAGCAGAGAAGACAAAGACAGCTGCACCCAAAGACCCCAGGCCCCCTAAAAGGCATGAGCTTAAACAAAGCCTCGCCCGTGGCGTGAAATAGAGACCTGTGCTCCTCGCTCGTGATCCTGTCCCGCTCCATGGTGGGGCTGGCGACGGCTGCCCTTGTGGAAAGTTATTCTGGTAACAAAACTCAGGTGATTACTAAGCCTCCTTTTATGATCTATTTCCCTTTATTTTAATTGAAGTCACCATTTTGAATCACTTTGGGATTAAGAATTTTCCTTTCATATAACTTTGAAGGTCTGCATCAAGAATAATATTTTCAGTTTTGGCTTCCTGGGAAGATAATATGTTCCTGGAGCACATTAAAGGCAAGTTTCTTGGTTTGCTCTCCTGACAGGGGGCTCTTGGCAGCCTTCAGATCGCAACTGAGCAGTCCTTTCTGCAGAAGGTCCTTGTCTGACTCCTCAGTTGTGCACTGTCTGACCCCATGTGCTTTGCCTCACTAGGGCTTGTGACAATTGCCACCTGCTTGCAGCAGTATGTGTTTCATGTCCACCCCACTAGGTGAAGTTCCACGAGTGCGAACAACATGCTTGTTTGGTCACCGTGACCCTGGCAGCCTGCACTGTTCCTGGCAAACATTCTTGCTCAAAAATGTGTTCTGCGTAAATTTCATTCACTGACAGGGACCCTCTGACGGCATTTCTATGCTCTGAAGGTTGTGATGTAGAAAGGAGAGAGAAGATGGCGCGATGAAGACCAAGGATGGCGAACACATAGGATTCCCCAGCGCGCAGGAACAGGCTTAAAGATGTTGGAAATGGGTTTTATTTTGGATGGAGATGGGTAGGAGGGCGGGAGGGTGGGCCTGGGCTTGGGCAAGAGGAATTTTCTGGCCCTTGAGTTCCCCTTGTTAAGAAAGAAGTGGTGGCAGATTCAGAAGGAGCGGCCTTGCATGCTTCTCTAAAGTGGGTGGCATTTGCCTCGACCCCCTAACCCGAGGGCAGTTGTTTCAGTGGATCCATCACTCACCAATATGATGGACCTGCTCTGGGTAAAAAGACTTTCAGACTGCAGTGACCTCATAAAGGGCATTTCTCCAGCTTTGAAAGCATTCCAGGTTTCCATTTCTGTTCTATTAAGTAAACTTCTGTCCTTCACGGAACTGTAGGTGGACTTGACTTTGGCCCAAGTGAGCACATAAAAAGTTAGGTAGCATATATAAAGCACCCCCTCCCAAAGAGAAGGTGAGCTTTCCTGTTCATCTGGCACAGCAGATGCCCGTGTTAGGGAGCCTTTCCCACATCCTCGCCCCGGCCTTCAGTGGCCCCCATCCGGACAAAGAACCCAAATACGTACGGCCTGCCGGCGTCAAGGAGACGGCACCACCAGAGTTAGCAGAGAGCTGTTAGAGCCTGGAGAAGCCCCCCAGACGCGCCCCCAGCACCAGGGCAATCCCAGCCAAGTTCCAATGCAGACACAGCAGGTTACCATCTTCTGTGCAGTCGTCGGCGATCTGTGGACATTGTGAAGGCGGATTAAATGCGACAGGAGTTGGACTGAGAACTTCTAATCCCAAGGGACGCACATGACATAAGAGCAGCAGATCCACTGGGAACAGAGGGCGGCTTTCCCCGGGTCTGCCGGTGTCCTGGGAAGAGCTGGCCTTCCCTGCAGGAGAGGCCCCAACCCTTGTGCTGCTGCGGAGCCTCCTTAGGGCGTCCCACGAGGCTTGGCAGCGCCGGCTCTGCGGCCGGGAGGAGAGCGGCTGCCTTAGGCACGCGAGGAAGCCAGCACCTTCCTCTCGCGTACAAAATCCGACCGTTTTCAAAGCCCTAGGATCCGTCCAGGTAGATGAAGCCCCTCAGAGCCCAAGAAAGAGAGCCCCCCTAAGGCCCCCGGCTCTCTCCACCGCCCCCCGGGCAGCTGCAGCGGCTTAGCAGGCTGGCACCTTCGGCAAGGCTCAGTCAAGCCCGCCCGCCTCCCCCTCGGGGGCAGGCCCCGAGGAAGGGGGGGCCTGGGCAGAGGCCGCCTGGCCGCGAGCCCACTGCCGCCTGCACCTTGCAGACCCTCGGGTGGGCGGGAGGGGTCTCTGGGCTCCTCGCCCCGTACAGTGTCGTCCTTTGTTCCCAGGCTCATCCCTGTGCGCCTGTCTGACGTCAGGCAAATCTCGCGGGCGTGTCTGCACCATTCGGAGTCTTAGCACACTCGTCTGGAGAATCTTTTAAGATTATGTTAGTTGGATGGATTACTTTAAACATTTAAACTTAATTCCCGTGGAAATTAGTAAGGAGAAGAATCCACCAGCAGCTCCTTTCTCGTACGACCAGGACCACAGCCCTTGGCAGTTCTGGGCGCTCTGGCGGGCAGAGCTCGGCCTCCTTCCCGGGGTCCCGTGGAAACGCGCTCGGCCGCGCCGGTGGCTCTGGAGCCTCGGCGTCGATCACTCAGGGTCCCACCCACCCACCTCCCAGCCTGGGTAAGTGGTGGCACGTCACAGGAAGAAGTGCCAGGAGAAAGCTCTGGAAAGCATCCACGTCCAAAGCGGGCTGTGCAGGGCAGGTGAGCAGAGGCTTTCCGGCTTAGGAACGAGCGTGGATGTGGACGTCCAGCACCAGCGTGGGCCTCGCGGGGTGGGTGCAGGCACGGGTGGGCGGCGCCCGCTGGGCCCTCGGGACTGCGCGCTGTTGGGACAAGCCGGGCCGTCCACGCCAGCGGCGCACGCTGCCCGCAAGGCCTGGCTGAGCGTTAGCCCACATTAGGCGCCTGCCGCAGGCAGAGGCTGCCCGCACGAGGGGCCGTGCAGGACGCGCGGCCTCGGCCGACTGAGATGACCCCGACACGCTCCCGCGTCCTCGCTCAGCGACGCTGACGTGCAATCTCGTGTGAAGCAAAAGCTATACGCCATCAGGCGGGGTTTTGAACATCTGTTACTGCTTTGAATATAGCACATTGAACAACGATCTGAGCAGGTTGAATCTGGGGGTGGGAAGTCTTCAATTCATGCGTTGTCATGAAATTATCGTCACAACTACAGGTAGTTCACGCTTGATATGACTGTCAGTCTCCATATAGATATAAAATACCTTCAATTTTAGCAACTTAACCAAATGCCAGTAATTTCTTTAAAATACCTAATCATCAATGAATATTTTTCATTTCTATTCAAATATGAAAAAAATCGCCAATTATGGAAACGAAAATAATTTATTCTTTGACCCTGATTTCTGCAATTCTAAAATAACCAAACACTTAAGTAAATTTAAGTTTTGCTTAGACGTTTGCTGATAGTTAAGCACATCCTAAGTGACAGAATTGCAAGAGTCCGTTACAGCTGAGCGTAAATGCTGATGGAGTAGATGAAGCAGGGGGAGGGACATAGATTCCAAGGCCACACTCTTCCCTCCAGGCTATTACTACTCATAATTCTGATTTTTTGTGAAAGGGAGCCAAAGCATCCAGGAGGAGCATGGACTATAGAGTAGAATCTTATTTTTAGGCAGAGTTTTTAATAAGTAGAATAGGTGGAATTTTATTATCTTGGCTAATTAGGAGCCTTAGAGATTTTCTAGAAGGAATGCCATATTCAAGGCAACACCTGGGGAAGGAGTCAGATGGAGTAAAATTGTAGTGGGCAGCTGAGGAAACGAAGGCAGAATATGAGACCCAACGTGGTGGAGTCCCAGGCAGGGCTGAAGAGGCCACGTGAGCCGAGGGCATCGTCGAGAAACCTCGGAGGCAGGCATGGCCGCTCGACCGCATGTGTTTACCTCGAGGGTCCTCCTAAAGCAATGGCAAAGGCATCTTTTTAAAGGCATAAATCCCAAGGACAAAGAATAGAATGTGTGGCCACAGCCAAAGCTCGGAAGCTGGAAAGCAGGTGAGCGCGTGGCACCTGATGAGCAGACCAGAGGTCGTGGAGCCTGCGCTGCCGGCAGACAGAGGTCCACAGCAAGACCAACTGCTGCAGAAAGCAAAAGAGCCCGGAACCTGCAGGACCACGAGCTCTGGCTGCAGTTAGGAGCAAACCGGAGATGAGATGAGCTAAAGGCCTGCAAAGGCAGCCGTGGGTCGTCAGACCATGGTCCTCCCCGCCCACCCTGGCAGCAGAAAGTTTGCCTTCCGGAAAGACTGGACTAGGGGAGCTATAGCCAGGCGCCAGTCTCAGCTGGTGATGCAGTTTCTCACTGAACCCCGGGGATTCAATGAATCCCTTCATAAAGGAAAGGAAAACCTCCCACCACTCTTCCCATTCAACTCAGAAAACCCTCCGTGTCTTCCTAGGCACGACAGAGAATTCCTCTCTGGGGAAACCTACGGAGCCAAAAGCTAAGGAGCACAGGCACCAACTATCGAGGGGCTTCCAACAAAACGACCTGGCCAGATTGCCCTGCAGGGAAGCTGGGCTCCAGGGACGCCCCTCCAACACACACACAGGGCTTCTCCCAGTCTCCAACATGAAGGACAAACGCAACATGATCAGAGAAAGAACTGGGAAAAGGACAGACCGTGCAAGTAGTAGAATATTCTCCAAATATCTAATTGGACTCTTCAGAGAAAAGAGAATATATGATATTCTTACATTAAAAATAGAAAGTCATTCTGATAATATACAAGAACTTCAGAAAATTAAAAATATAGAAGCAGGAATGAAAAATTCAACAAAAGAGTTGGACAACAAAGTTGAAAAACTGTCACAGAAAGTAGAAGAAAGACGCAAAAAGATGAAAAGACTGTAAAATAGAGAAGAAAATCAGAGATGAGCATCCAAATAATAGGCTTCCAAAAAGACAGAGAAAAAAATCACATGGAGATATGAGTTCCCAAACTGAGCACGAGTTTCCCAACGGAAAGGGCTCCTGTCTTCCCAAGACAATAAAAGTCTTCAATGAAAACAGACTCTGTGAACAGGAAGATAATTATAAAACGTACAGAGAAAAAAATGACAAAATGCAAAGGATCAAGGATCAAAGTGTCAAAGTGTCCTCAGGTACAATGACCATCCCAAGGAACCAAGAGAGTCTGCACCCATAAGCAAGTTAGTCCCATCCATCAGCCCCATGGGATCTGAGCCCCTCTCAGTCAGAGATGAAGTGGACATCACCATCCCATAATCCTCAGGATCAGGGGAATGAACGATGGACTAGAGTAGACTTACTGTTATTCTACCATGGACTCGTTGTTATTTTAGCAATGAAGAACTGTTATTATCGATGTGGAGTCAGAGGCCACCGGAGGTTCTGAGAGGAGAGAGAGGGAAAACAGGGATAATATGGGGCATCTTCAGGACATTGGAATTGTCCTGAATGACACTGCAATGATGGGAACAGACCATCATATATTTTGTCATAACTTACAAAATTGTGCAGGACAGAGTGTAAAGTATAATGTAAACCATAATCCACGGTTAGTGGCAGTGCTCCAGTGTGTGTACACAAATTGTAAAGAATGTACCACACTAAGGATGTTGTTAACGTGGGAAAGTGTGGGAGGGTTACAGAGCAGGGCATACGGGAATCCCCTATATTTTTTATGTGACATTTATGTAATCTAAAGTATTAAAAAAAAGTGTCATCAGGCTTCTCAAGAGCATTGGAAGATAGAAGGCAGTGGAGCAAGACTTTGAAAACTCAGGACTTTCTTTCTATCCATCAAAACTATCACTTGAGTGGGAAAGTGTGAAAAAGATCTTTTCAGATATTCAAGGCTTCAAAAAAAATATCTGATACCTGAAACTGAAAAATCCAGAAAAATATTATAAACATCATATTTAGAAATATAGAGGTAAAAACTAAGAAAACAGCTAAAATAGTTGAAAATAATTATGTCTGGGCAGTAAGAATCAGGAATAGAGTAAGATATTACCATATTTTTAGTTTTATGCCTTGTGGAACTAATTAACTTTTTAAAACCATTTATCTTTTTAATATTGGTTAAAATAAAAATTAAATTACATCAAAATACAAATTTAAAAAGCAACTAAAAATATGGTGCAAAGTAGTAAGAACAGTCTGCTCCCATTTAAATGGAAGAGGAGGGTGGTATAAGTGCCGTGCATGCATAGGTCACCTCTGCAGGAGAGGCCGACGCTCACAACAATGATCGCCTCTAAGAAGAAAAGTTAGGCTGCAATAGGAAGAAGACTTACTTTTCATTGTTTATCTGGTGTATTATTTTAATTTTCAGTAGTGTTATTTCTATTTTAATTTTTAGAAATAATTTAAAGCTTAATAACAAAGGCCCGAAGGCAGCATAAGACGTCCAGGTGTGACCCGTGCAGAGCCCGAGGCTCTGGACAGTGTGGAGGCGACAAGTGGTGGGAAGCAGATGACGTTTGGAGTGTGAAGAGAAACAGAACAAAGGAGGGGACAGGCAAGGGATGTCGGTGGAGATGGGCTATTGGCATTCTTAACCACAACGTGAAAAGAAGGTAAAATTTCAACTTGAGGAGAATTCCAGAAAATAAGAAAACAAGCACATTGCTATGGATTAAGGTCAGGCGAGATGACCGCCTGGATAGCGACGGTGAAGAGAGAGCGGAATCGGGAATATTTCTGCTGTGGGTACCTGGAAGGCTGTGCTTTCTGCAGGATTCCTACAACGGCTCTGATAAATAAAAATTACAGACATGTGTTTCCCCGTCAACAACTCTAGGACAGTCAAATAGCCGTATAGTTGCCAAACGTGAGGGAAAATGATGACAACAGTAAACAGTGAGTGGCCCTGCTGGCCAGACACGCGGCAGCACGCGCGTCAGCTCGGCACGGCCCAGGGACAAGAGGGCAGCAGTGCCATGGCCCCATCTCACAGATGAGGACGGGAAGCTGCGTCCAGGACTGGGCGAGCTCACCGCCGTGCCTGGCAGGAAGGGCTGGCTGCACTCGCTCTGGTGCTGTGATGCTGGACCCTCGTCTCATCTGCGTCGACACGGTTCTCCTCGACAGGCACACACGGACAATCGCCCGAACGGCTCAGAATTGCCGTCAGTCAGAAAGCATGTGTGAAAGCGAACAAGCATTAGGATTTATAAATTTAGGATCGCCTTATAACTCCCCCATCACATTTACATAAAATCAGACTTTAGCCAGGCATCCAACTTGCTCACCTAATTCCTGCGTCTGCTAAGAGCTTTAACAGGAATTACCTGACCCTCTGTGGCTTGCTGCCGCGTCCACACTGCACATCTGCTGTGGAATGAGGTGAGCTACTCGCGGCATGGACAGGAGGGAAGGCTGTTTCTCTGAGCCCCTTCACTTCCACGTGTCACCTTGATGGATCTCAGTGCCCAGCTGATAGAGGGACAGGAGACTGGCTGCCTGCAGGTGCGGTGCCCAGAGGCAGGTTCTTTCGAGTCGACATGCCACTACCTCACCACAGTCCCACCCAGGACAATAGGCGGGCTTTTATTCATGAGGGAGCTTCCATCACTTTAGAGCAAATCGAAGTACTGGGAACATTTCAAGCTACTCACTTTTTAAGAAAGAACATTTTAATGTTCTCCGTATTTTGTCCAGCCAACCTTTGCTGTAGTATGGGCTAAGAAATACCATTTAACTTCTTGCCTTTGTGACAGTTTTCACTTTATCTGGCTCCTGTATTCCTGACTGTAGAAGGGAAGAGGGTATTACTTGAATAAACTATCTGTCTGTACAAATATAGTTGCCTGGTTTTTGCTATCACCTGCTCTAGTGGAGTCAGGTGTTTTTCACAGAAGCACGAGCATTTTCTTGAGCAATGGGCTAAAACTGGGCTAGCCAAAATGGTAGCCACCAACTACATGTAGCTATTTTAATTTAAGTATAAATTAAATTTAAAGTTATAAAAAATCAAGTTAACAATTCATCCCTCAATCCCACTAGCCACATTTCAAGTGCTCAATAGCTCATGTGGTTACTGGATGACCGGCTCAGATGCAGGCTATGTCCATCATTACAGAAGGTTTTCTTGGACAGTGCTGGCCTAAAGAGATGTGTGCTGTATGTGCTGAACATGGGGTCATAAATTTATTTGAACCAAAGGAATTCTGTGTCTCGTGAGAATGGACTAGCCAAAGCCATCCCAGAGCTCTAGGTTCTATCCTCAGCATCCAAGATCCTCAGACTCCAACAGTTGATTGCTCTTGAGCTTTTAATAAAAGAGTTAAAGGTAATTTCTTTTAGATGAATTTCACTTATTCAAAACCAGCAGGTCCCAGGATAAATGTGTAGCATTTACATTAGATTGTCTTCAACATGTGTGACAATTTGAAGCTTTTTTTGGATTCCAGAAAAGATCATGTTCTTAAAGCTAGTCCATTCCTGTGGGTGTGGGACCCTTTGATTGGATTGTATTCAGTTAGACCCTTTGATTGGATCATATTCACTTGGGCCTTTTGATTGGATTATATTCAGTTGGGCTTGTTGACTGGATCATATCCAGTTGGGCCCTTTGATTGGCTCACATCCAGTTGGGCCTTTTGATTGG
>JAKSZT010054335.1:10384476-10403747 GCA_026826555.1 Tolypeutes matacus | reverse complement strand
AATTTTAAACATTTATTTTTAGATTATACAGATAAATATTATATTCTCTTTCATTATGTGAATACCAAGATATTTGCGTGAAATATTACTATCCTTGTCTCAACATGTCAAATAAATCACTCAATTGACACAAATTAATTCAATTTTTCAGAAAGATAATTTAGGTAACCAGCCTTAAGCAGGGATTTTCCTTTTTCACCAGAGAACAAACATATTCCGTAAATGCCTAGGTCTTCAGCATTTAACAATATTCGGGCAGTGGTAGGGACCCCGGGAGATGGTGGAACGCCGATGGTTAGCCCCTCACAGTCCCTGCCCTGGTGGAATTTCCCAGTGAGTGGTGGCACTGATGGTCAAGAAATCATGGAGCCCATGTGCACATCCTGGAAATGTGTCAAACAGGACCTGAAAGAAGTCTCAGAGAGGACTCCCGTCTGTGTACCTGTTCACTAATCCAGTACCTATTTATTGAATTCTGCTACATGTCAAGCCAGGACCTGAGGATGCAACAATAAATAGGACAAGGTCTTATAACTCAAGAAGCAGTCAGGATGGTTTCCTCTAGTCTTAGTCAAGTTTCACCTCTTGCTTTATTTTGGCCCAGATAGATGGAGACAGACCTCATCTTGCCATGGATTTCATCTCCTGGTTGTTTGGTTTGGGTATTAAGAGTAGAAATGGCACATGTTGACTCCTTCCTTAGAATGATAACAAGTATTTGTTGAGCCTTGAGATGCCATCTGTCAGGAGAAACAAACCAACACAAAGTGACAAGGCTATAATAGAAATATATCCAAGTACTACTGGTGAATAGGAGAGGATTCAGATAACTGCTCTGGAGGGGAAAGGTTGGGCTAGGAAGGATGTGCAAAAACAGAGCACATTTGAGTTTGGTTTTGCAGAGTAGGTGTGAGTTTGCTAAGCTGAGAAGGCCATTGCAGCATGGGGAAGCCAGGAAAATGCTGAATTTGGACTAGTGATTTACAGCACAGAATTCAGGGAGCTGAATTAAAGGGAACTAGAGGTCATATTTTCAGATGGGATATTTTTAAACAAGAGATATAAATGGCTTGAACTGAATTATAAATCAAGAGCTCTTTTACTACTTGATCCAAGAATAAAACATCCACTTTCTCCTTTTATATCAAGCTCTATCACAAAACTATTATTTTGAGGCATTCTGTTTTGATCAGTGCTGGTTGACTGAAACAATATAAAATTATTCTTAATATTTTTTATTAAATAATTCATTTATTCAACAAAATGTTTCTGAAGCACCTGCTGTGTGCCAAATACAATATTAGACTCTACTAATGGAAAAGATGAGTGAGATAGAGTCTAGCCTTGAAAAGTTTGCTGTTAGATGGGGTAAGGAACGACACCCCAATAATTGTGCTACAATGTATGAGTGATTGTTAGAAAAATGGACAAATCCTTTGGCCGTAAAGAAGATGTGGCCACATTAGGGAAAATCTGATATTTAACAGAAAAAGTCATAGTTACCATGTCTTTAGGATAATCAAGAGTTTTCCAAAAGGAAAAGTGAAAAGAAGGCTAGAGACAAATGATAGAGATAAAGGATAGAGATAAATGATAGAGATAAAGGATAGAGATAAATGATAGAGATAAAGGATAGAGATAAATGATGTCCTTCTAGCTATAAATGTCCTCAGCACACATTTCTCTGCCCTAGTTATGTGTGTCAATAAAGCATTTTCAAATTTTAAAAGCTCATGTTTTTATTAAGATTCTTGCTAATATAAATATTTTTTGCTTGATTTTATCTACAGCCAACTAGACATCATACTTCTGAAAAATATTTATGCAGTAAAGCTATTCCTAAAGTCAAAACCAGTGGTCTCCGTTTTCATTCCACCGTTATATCCTGGATATATTTCCACTACTCAGGGAGCTCCTCTTGAAATTGCTGTTGATACGAATGAGACAAAATTTAGAGTAAAACAAAAACTTGCTGGTATGGGAGACTGAAAACAGAAAAGCCACCCCAGGGTAATCTAAAAATTCCTTTCCAGTGTTTCTTTTAATTTAGTCCATGGCAAGTTTGTGAACAGCTTCATAAAATACACTTGGATAGGATTTCCCTTGTTTTTTATCTAACTCTTCCAGTATCCCTTTTCTTTTAAATGCATAGTTTTATTAAAGTATAATTTATATGTAGTGAAATGCAAAATCCAAATGTAATACTGAATTTTGACAAATGTATAATCCATGTAACCCACGTTCCAAACAAATCAACAAATCAAACATCCCTGTCATCCCAGAAAGTTCCTTCTCATATCTTTCCATCGATACCACCTTCCCCCCAACACAGAGGCAACTGCTCTGACATCTATCACATACACGATCAAGCTTCCCGTCACGCCCCGTAGGCCTCTTAGTGCCTTTTCTTCTCTCTGTTTCAGTTGAGATATTTGCTGACAATGTATTTTTCAATTCACCGATTCTGTCTTCTGCTGTAATTGATCTGCTGTTAAATTTCTTCGTCAGGTTTATTTCTGGGACCTTTAGTACCTTTAGTTCTAAAATTACTATTTGGATTTTATGTATAGATTTTTGGGTCTCTGCTAGTATTCTCAATTTGTCTTTTATTTTCTTGAAGATATTACACAGAATGTCCTGTTGAGTCTGTTTCTAACATCTGTATTTTCTCTTGGTTCTGGGTCAAGTTTGTCTCATCGCATGCCTGGTTATATTTGAAGAATAATTTTAAGCTCTGGATGATGTATCTTTCCTTCAGAGAGAATTTACTTTTGATTCTGTCAGGCAGATATGCTCAGAGTAGTTTCCTTCAATCCATGCAGGGACTGAACTGATTCTCAGGTAGGCTTCCATCCTTTGAGGGCTGGTCTCCTTCTGTGACACACTTAGGGCTAACCCTTCAACCCTAAATAACAGGCTATACACAGGTGCACCACATGCCTGTTCAAATACTAACATACATCCAGACGTTCTGGTGTGTGATAGCAGCCCCCTGCCAGCCCACCCCGGCCCAGCCAGACCTCCCTTCGATTGACTAGTGCTTCATGCAGTACTGAGTTTAAAATTGCTTTAATTTACATTTCTTGATTACTAGTAAAGTAAATAGCTCTTAATTTGTTCACCAGCTATTCGGATTTTCTTTCTTATTATGTGGTTGTTTACAGGGTTTTGTTTTTCCTTCTGTTTTCTTTTCATGCTTTTCAAGGTACTGCACTATATTGTTACAATTACTCAATTTTTTTTTTAGAATTTTTAAAAAATTTATTTATTTCTCCCCACCCCCTCATTGTTTGCACTTGCTGTGTCTGTCTTCTTTGTTTCTTTGGGAGGCACTGGGAACTGAACCCAGGACCTCCGATGTGGGAGGGAGGTACTTAATCACTTAAGGCCCTCTGTCCCCTGCTTTGTTGTGTCTCTCATTATGTTTTCTTCTTGTGTCTCTTGTTGCGTCAACTTGCCCTGCCTGCTCATCGCATCAGTTCGCTGTCTTGCCTGTCTTCTCTAGGAGGCACCAAGAACCTCTGCTCCCTGCTTTTTGCTGTGTCTCTCATTATGTTTTTCTTCTTGTGTCTCTTCTTGCATCATCTTGTTGTGTCAGCTTGCCATGCCTGCTCGTCACACCAGCTTGCTGTCTTCTTAGGAGGCACCAGGAACCGAACCACAAAACTTCCATGTGGTAGGCAGGAGCTCAATCACTTGAGCCACATCCATTTCCCATTATTCAGTTTTGTTTCAAGTTTTTTCTTTTGTATGCATGTCTTGGGTTGGGTTTATCACATTTTATAAGTGTCATAAACAGAGTCTTAGAAGAGAAACATACAGTGTTAGTCATTATTTAAATATTGAGTTTCAGGTAGCGTTTTAGATTTTTTTCTTTCAGTGTTGTTTAAGAACTAAGTAACTTTTCCATTTCTTTTCAAATATAGGTTGTTTGGTAATACTTTCTAAATGTTTGTAATAAATTGTTTTTGGTATAAATTCTTTTTTCCATTTAGCTTTGTATTTTAAGACATTTCATCAAGACAACTTATTAAGGATGAAAAGAGTCAGAAAAGGCAGTCCTAAAGGAATATTGAAAGGCTGGCTTAAATATTACCTCTCTTCAAGTAATATGTATTGAAACTGAAAATTTGTCATTTTCAAGAAGGTAGAAATTGTCAGCACCAGTTGGTATCTTTTAATAAATTCTAAAACATCTCCATGGATAGAAATTCGTGTTCATCAGTATTTTTGTTTTTATTCTTATACTTTAATTTTATAACCTACATTGCCAACAAGGGAAATCTTGTCCCTGCCCAAGGAGAATAGTGTTTAATACATACATAAGCCGTACAAAGCTGACAATCTAAATTCTGTAAGAACAGTTTCTCTGAATATGCAGCAGTAATTTTCTCAAGGAAGAGATACCAAAATATCATTATCACTAGAAACATTAAACATTTTTATCAGAAAAAGAATGCACATAATTATATTTATGTGAATGAACACAAACGCCAAGAGTAGAATTAACAATGAATATGAAACCAATAAAACGTAAAATAGAACAATGGTATATGCAGATTTCATAATGAACTTCATGGGAAAAATGAGTTTTCAGTAGAATCCTAAAGAAAGAGGAAAAGAAGAGACTTTTGGGAAGGCATATGGAAGACAAGAAGGAAGAAGCAGATACAAGTGGCGTGTGCGTGCATGTGCCCGTGTGTGTGTGTGTGTTTGGGGCAAATAAAAGAAAGCCTCGAGCCTTAGCAACTGCTTTAAAAAAATTAACACTTATTTGAATTGAAATAGACCATAGAATCATTGAGTAGCTGATGAGTAAGAATATCTCAAAGTTCCAAACAAATCCCTGAGACACAAAGTTCTCAATGAACTATGATGCAAATACATGGTGTAGTCGGAAGGAACTTATTTTGCGACTGGTAGAGAAGACTTTGGTCCTGATTTTCACCATGTGATTAGCTGGCATTGACGGTGGGTGAATAATATGACCTGCTGCCATTGGATACTTTTCACCCCAATTGATACAATAATGCTCATTATAAGTTCTCCAGGATTGTTGCAAAGAAACAAGCTTTATGGATGAAACAAAACAAGAAAAAACCTCCAGGTCTATGTTTTCATAACTGAGAGCTTCCTACTGACACAGAAATCTGTACTTGGGCTGGTTTGCATGTGTCTTTGTTTTCATTCTTATTTGTCTTTCACATGAATAAATTAACTATCTCTTCAGCTGATCTGCAAACTCCTAACATTATTGAGCCCAGTTCTATATGTATGTAAGTATTCAATAAAGGTAAAAAATGGATTGCTCTTTAGATTGTCTCCTAATGTAACTCAAAGGCTTCCCAGAAATAGGCAATGCTACAAGTAGCTTCTTCACTTACTCTTCACATGTATACATGAGATAATTTTTGTTTATTTATTTTCTTATTTATTTTTAGGGTTAGTTATCTACTTACACTCTTCTTTTCTTAAATGGTCAAGATGGAGGTGACTCTCTATTTAGCTCAACTTGGAAAGTGCCTACTAGGATGCACGGCTTGACTCGAGACCTGGTAGGATATTCTGAGTTAATGATCGGGGTTTTTAGGTGCAATAGCAGTATTACAAGTAGAATGAGCAGACTTTCAACAACTGTCCTTGTTTGGGGAAAATAAGCTTTTCTGAAAAGAACAAAAAAGCAGGTTCTAAATCAACACAATAGAGAGCTATAGAAAGTCAAAAGGTCAAAAAAAAAAAAACACTAAAAGGCAGGAAATAAGGAATAAGAAAAACACTAAAAGTAAACTGAAGTGCTGTGATGGTCTTTTGAAGTTTGAACTTGGCTGGGCTATAGTCCCAGTTATTTATTCAATCCTTTCTCATCTTAGGGACTTTCTATAATGGTCTCCTAGAGGGAAATATCCTGAGAATATGGAGAAGACTTTTATTTACAATTTTCTTAAAGTCATTTCAGAAAGCTTTGTATCGACAGGGAGGTAAAACTGGATATTCAAATATTTTAAACAGAATAAACATTGTTTGAGTATTTTGTCATCAAGAAATCATAACCAAGAAAATTCCCTTAACTCATTTGATGCAACATATGAAAACAATAACCAAGTAAGAAAATTGCAATGGAGCCTTTCCTGGGTTTGAAGCAGGTATCCAAAGTACCAGTGTGGCATTCCTTGCTTATTTATTTATGCAACAAGGACATTAATCCTTCTTTTTGAGCTTAAGTGGCTGCCTTTGAACTTTGAACTGATCTCGCTCTGAAATGGTGTAGTTGATGACTGCCAGCATGGGCTCTCTTTTCTTACTTCAACAAACAGTTCAGCTCAGTTCAAACATTTACTGAATGCTTATTATTTGCTAGGAACATAAAAACTCTGTGACTACATTTTTGTTATTTGCTTATTAAATTCTCAAATCTAAAATGAGTGTCAGCATTCAGATACTTGTAATATTGAGATCTGTTAGAAAATTAGAAAACCACCTTTATTCATATTCTGAAAGAAATCTTCCATTGGGACTGAAATAAAACTATGATTTCTTCCCGAAATTTCAACCATCTTCTTTCTTAATCTAGAGGAAAAACATTCTAAATTACATTTTAATGTGATTCTGTATTTAAATTAATTACCACTTAGTACTTTCTTAATGGATGGATGAGAGGAAAAGAAAGAAGAAATTTGGCCAGAATGTAGGATATAAAATTAGATGACAAAATTAGAAGTGTAAATAAATGAATATGAAGAAAGGGTAGAGAAATGAGCTAAGAAAGAGAAATAAAGAAGGGACAAGGAAACAGATAAGGGATGGGAACAGAAAACAGCAAAATTAAAAAGAAAGTTCTGCTCAATAACTAATTAACAATAACATATTTTAGGATCCTTAGAGAAAGGGGCCTGTAATGAATCTCACGTAGTTGGCTCTCATTCTTTCATCAAATAGTCAGTAGGAAGATTAAACAGTTGCTAAGCCTAAGGCGAGAATTTTGATCCTCTAGAATTCCAATATAATACGATAGCATCATTGGAGAAGGCCTTGGAATGCACTCGTGTTTTCCGCCTTAGAAATCTAGGAAGGGTCTGAAGTCTAAGAAAGTGTTCGCTCGAGAGAATGATGGGCGGGTGCACAGAACTCTTAAAAATGTATCTGCGCTTTCTAAGCTGACCACGCTGGCGCGGCCGCCACCTTTCCCTAAGGACCTTTCATCTCCAGGGGAACGAACTGCTACAGACCTTGTCTTGAATCTCTGAAGTCAGGTCTGTTGTCCCCATAATCACACGATTTCATCTTCCCTCATTCCTACAAAGTAGCAAGACTTTTTATGCATGAAATGTTGGTTTGGAGCAATTTCCATGAAGCAAGACAAATTGAAAGATGGATGTCAAAGGTCAATTTTAGAAAGATCCTTTCCTCTGATTATTTTTCTCTCCTGATAGACCCCTCCTCTGGTATAAAACAAGGTATTTCATCCTGCCAATGTCTGCCAAAGGAAGACAGAAAAATGACTAACGCAGAGCTAGTTAGATTAGTGTAAATCCTAGCATGAAAAACCTTCACCACAAAATCCCTGTGTGCTAGGTTAATCTTTTAGTCCTTGCCACTGTTGAAGAATTTTTGTCTTCTGGTATTATATACCCTGGATGGGTTCCAAAAATTCCTTAACGAAAGAAAAATGTCTCAAGGCCCTAACCTATCAGTAAAGATGTATGAGCACTAAAGAAATTACAGATTTAAGTATTGAGTGTGGTCTCCATGCTTACTATTTGGTGTGTGTGTCACTTTGCTAGGCAGGTTTGACATGTGGTAGTTTATTGGAATCAGCAGTTGGAAATTCCCAGGTTTGTTTATTGCAAGCATTAAAAATCTTCCTATGGTAGATGTAGATGCTCATTTAGAATGCATTGGAGAAGAGATGTTACAACAATAAAAATTGTCAAAATTGGTCATCATCGTCAGATAAGATCAAGTCAAGTATTAGACATTGAAAGCTGGCAGCTGATGTAGGGAGTCAGGGAGAGCTTGGGACAGGAGGACCAGAGCTATGGGCACCACCGAGAGGGTGATTGCCATGTGGCGCAGTCACGGGCTCACTAGTCTACAAGTCGTATCTCATTCCATTGGCTTAGCAATCCATTCAGCTAAGCGATATATTAATATAAGTAATAATTTTATTCCTTTTTGACAGTTGAAGAAACTGGGGCATGGAGAAAAAAAATAATTTGCCTACAACTAACATATGGTGACGGGAGGGATTAAATTCAGATACCCTGGCTCCAAGTTCACTCATGGAAAATGCTTTGTCCCTGGATTATATACTAACATGACCACAGTGTGACTCACAGCTTTACAAGATGTCGACATTTCCTGACACAAAGGCCAAAATGACACCCAGCCAGTGTGCCAGGTGCTTGCTCAGTCTTAGCACACAGCTGGATGCAACTCCTCTTGATTTTCTCCACTTGGGGGGGGGGTGGATCCCATTTACGCTTTGAAAAACTACTCAGGACTTCAAATCGCCTTTGTTTACGTAGGTTATGGTTCTCTATAGTGACTAGATTAGAAATTAATTCTGAGAAGTTTTTAAAGGATATATTTATTCATTTTAATTTTAAAATAACAATGATAAGCCCACTTGTGTTAACATAAATAGCCTACTTTTAGGAAAGATAACTATGGTTTCCAAGACAAAAAGAATTTAGTGAGAAAAGTGGCATTTTACATTTTGCAATTCTTTTAATGTCTAGCTTAATAGAAAATTATTGAATTCTTATGTCTGCATCCGCAATTAATCTGTTTCAATGGGTTGTTGGACTAAAGTATATGAAAAAACCTGGCCTCACAGAGATATATAAATAGAAAAGGTAGGAGTATTTTAATAGCATTGTTCAAATAATTGGGGATCATCTCCTTTGATAAGACACCAAAACTTGATAAGGAGTACCTTCTTAAAGATTAGACGAAATTAGGACTCTAACCATATCAATGGAACTTTTTATTCTGATATATTAAAATGTATTGGTCTATCTTGAACAATAAATGGGTCCTTTACCCGGGCGTGATTTGGACCGCCAGGCTTCGGATTGGGATGACTCTTCACTATCCCATATAAAAACTTAAGTTTGTCCACATCACCACCAATCTCGTTCCCAAACTTCTTTTAGTATTGGAAAGTTGACTCTAGCACCGTGGCATACATACGTTTTTTTTAAATTCCCATTTTTCTTGAAATCTCAAATGTTATCATTGGCAAAAACACATTCATTTGTCTTGCTTGACAGGGGATGCTCATTTTGTTGATTTTTGAGAAAATGTCTAATACCTAAGCCTGATATAACCACAGTTTGTCAGTCATTCTTTCAACTAAAAAATGATGTTCTATGAAAAAAAAAAAAGTTAATTCAGCTTCCACCTCAAACAACTGCACACTTTCCCTCAAGACATCCGGGGTATTTTGGCACGGAGCAGAGGTGCTTTATGCATGTTTCTCTTTTCCACACAGTATAAATAAATCCCCAGGGTTGCGATTGAACAAAATTACTATTTTGTGCTGCTTCATCAATGACATTCTTGAGTGCAACTGGCTTATCTTTTAAACCACAAGCACGTGGTGGTGAATAATTCAACGGCTCCTCAGATAGTTTGAGTTTTGCCCACCATCACCCACTCAATGCAAAAATGCCACCAACGTATCCCAACAGGCAAATAATGTCCCAGCATTGCTGTGAAAATAGTGAAAATAGTTCTGCTCTTGCAGCTCCCTGAGAGGGTGCCAGGGATCCCCAGGGATTACGGAGCATGGGTTGAGCTGCCAGTTCAGAAAGCACATGGAAAATGCTTAAATGGTACAGAGCTTCTCTTCAGGCGATGGGACAATTCTGTAACGGATGGTGATGATGGTGGCACATCATTCTGGACATGATTAACACTGAATTATATAGTGGAATGTGATTCAAAAGGGAAATTTTAGGTTGTATGTATGTTATTAGAATAAAATTTTTTAAAATATTGAACTGTACAACACAAATGGTGAACACTAAAGTTATACGTAATAATAATATTGTTATATTAATACAATTATTATATAATAAATAAAATACAATATTATAATAATAATCTTTTATCAATTGTAACAAGTGTGCCACATTAGTGCAAGGTGCTGATAATAGGAGAATGTAGGGGAACTCTGTATTGTACACATTATTTCTCTGTAAACCTACAACTTCTCTAATTAAAAAAAGGAAAAAAACAAACGGAAGGAATCATAATTTGTTAGACAATGGTTTTCATCATTTTCTTTTAATCCAATGAGGAAAGTTATTGGGAAAAGACTAGAAACATGGATGTGGTTTCAAGAGCACAAAACAACACTGTGTTCTCCAACTCAGGGGGCAGCTGTTTCTGTAACCAAGACACATTTTGTTTCCTAAAGTAATTGTGAGAACTGATAATGGCTGTAAATGCCTTTTGTAAAATTAGAATAGTTGTATTTTTATTTTGTTTGGGGAACTTTACCAAAACAAGAAGAAAAAGATCAAAAGTTGTTTGGAGTTGATTGAAGCACCCTGAGACAGTTCAGAGAGAGCAATTGCACACTATGGCTCCTCTTTGAAACTCACTGGATGCAGCTCTGGGACATTTATGTCCAGCCTAGGAGGTGGTGAGTGGCCATGTGACCACGGAAGCGGCATGACCTGACAACGAAGAACAGAGTAGGGCAAAGTTCCTCAACCTCTCCTCTGGCCGTAATTAGCATGCTGGTTATAGACAAAACAAGCAAACAAAAGTAATCTTTGTCACGACCATACTGGCTAGAAGATGCTTGTCCGCACTCTGTGGGCGGCAAAGCCCTGCCGTGTCCCAGGGGCGTCCATAAAGCTGAGTCATCCGGTTGTGGTTCCTAGACGGCATCTATAAGCACAGCGAACTAGGAACAGAATGGACCGATGCCGAAGGACTGGGCGGACGCGCTCCAGTGGGTGGGACAAGCAGAGGCCCAGCTCGGATGTTTCAAGAACCTCCTGCAGAACAGGGCCACTTGTCACGCGTCGTCCTGGGCTTTGCCAACCTCAAAACTGAGAAACAAGAAGAGTTAAATTTAATGTCCTGTGCCAGATACGTTTTCTGAGCATTCGGACTTTTAGCTAGAGAGCTTTTGCCATCTTTATTTAAAACAGCAGTTTTCCTGCAGTGTGCTCTTCAGTGAAAGCTGCTCTCCAGCGACTTGTTTCCTGACTAATGCTTTCTCCCTCTATTCAGTGCAGTGATTATCGTGCTCTCGTGGCTGTCTATGAGTCTGGTACCAAGGCAAAGCACCAGTCCTCTTTGCACCCCCAGGGCCTAATCCAGTGCCTGCAGACATGCAGAGGAGTGATAGAGAACAGAGTTATCTGCTTATGTCTACATGCACACACACATATACACTTGGCGCGTACATGTGTGTGTATAAACTAGTCCATGAGGCAATGATTTCCTGCTACTGTGTTTCCAGCTCCCGGAGCAGCAGCTGGCATGCAGTAGGCACTCAGGATGCAGCTGGCATGCAGCAAGCACTCGGATGCAGCTGGCATGCAGCAGGCACTCAGGAGGTGCATTCCTTGCTCCCGGAGCAGTAGCTGGCATGCAGCTGGCACTCAGGAAGCAGCTGGCATGCAGCAGGCACTCAGGAGGTGCATTCCCTGCTCCTGGAGCAGCAGCTGGCACGCAGCTGGCACTCAGGAAGCAGCTGGCACGCAGCAGGCACTCAGGAGGTACAGTCCCTGCTCCTGGAGCAGTAGCTGGCATGCAGCTGGCACTCAGGAAGCAGCTGGCACGCAGCAGGCACTCAGGAGGTACATTCCCTGCTCCCAGAGCAGTAGGTGGCACGCAGCTGGCACTCAGGAAGCAGCTGGCACGCAGTAGGCACTCAGGAGGTACACTCCCTGCTCCCGGAGCAGTAGCTGGCATGCAGCTGGCACTCAGGAAGCAGCTGGCATGCAGCAGGCACTCATGAGGTGCGTTCCCTGCTCCTGGAGCAGCAGCTGGCACGCAGCAGGCACTCGGGAGGTGCATTCCCTGCTCCTGGAGCAGCAGCTGGCACGCAGCAGGCACTCAGGAGGTGCATTCCCTGCTCCTGGAGCAGCAGCTGGCACGCAGCAGGCACTCAGGAGGTTTTGCTGTCTGAGTGGCACAGGTATGGTTAGTGACACTTGACCATGTTTGTTTTTGTTGGCACGTTTCCTTACCACCACATGTGTTCCTGTGGTCACCGAGTCCTGGCGGGAGGCCGTCAGGTTGTAGACTCTCCAGGGACCCAGGCAATTCTTTTACCCCTCCCTGAACTCCGTCTCTGTGTTACTTTCAGTACAGCAGACTCCAACGACGTCTTTCATGATAAAATGTTCGATTCCAATTTTAACCCTCTCGTTTTTAGGTTTAGAAAATGTTAACCCTGTGTCCGCGTGTCTCACTTTTACTTGCAGCAGTAAAGCTTAGAAGACTGAGCAAGGCTCTTGGCAGGAGGAGTGCTAGTGACTTATGGGGAAACCAGACACCACCAAGGAGTTTGAAGAGGAGCAGTTTTAATAAGCGCTTGGCAGGGGGCCCTGTACCTGCCACCCACTCCTGGCCTGGCTGAGGCTCCGTGGACCTTCCCACCTGCGAGCAGAGAGAATTCCAGGGTGTGGCCGGGAGCGCGGCATCACCCCGGGGCTGGGAATGAAGAGCACAGTTTAGGGGGCTACTTCCGTGTGACGGCTGCCAGGAGGAGACGTCTCTGTAAGCACAACACTGGAGTTTTATTTGAGAGTAAGTTAGAATTTAATTTAATACCAGAGTTAGGAACACTTCATGAAAACAGTTTTTGCCATTGAAGTCCCCTGAAACATTTCAATTATGGAAATCAGGGCTCAATGTACAGGTGGACACGGCAACGTGAATGTGATCTGGCTAATTTCCTCAATATCTTTACAGTCTCCAGATTGTGATAAGCTTTGTTTATCATTTCCACATGGTGCTCAAGTAGTCTTTCCTCTAATAAAATCTCAAAATAGTTTTCAGCAAAAAAAAAACTGTATACATAATTTTAAATGCACAGAACTTCAAGACAGACACAGAAGTAACGAACGTGTAACCAAAATAGGAGAACGTCTTACAAGGAGTTGTAGGCATCGGAGAGAAGGAGGCCACTTCCTGAGTCCTCCTTGCTGCATCTGCCTGTGTTGGTCACAAACCAGAGAACAGGAAGGAGCTCCTCGCTGCGCACAGCGGCTTGCGCCAGCTCCGCCAGGCTCGCCTCCATGCCACACCGCCTGGCAGCTGAGGTTGGGGTGGGACGAATTCACCAGAGCACAATCACCGCCAGCCGTGAAGGCGGCTCTCACTCTTAATTGCAAGCTGGAACTTTCTAAGGACAGTGTCATCTCTTTATACTCTGCAGCGCTCTCAGGGGAAGGACTTCGAGGGCCATGGGGACAGATCTAAATATGCCAAAAATTAAAAGCCATGGAGCGTAGCAGACGTTGGTTCTGCTAATCAGCTGTACTTAAAACCTGACAATGTCCCCAAATTCCCTTTATCCCAAACAGCCTGACTTCACCTTCCACTCTGCCACTGAAATGGCTTGAATTGTCTTCTGGTCATTAAACCCCAAGACTGGTACTAACCATTCCACGGGATTCCCCTTCCACGCCTGCCCGCTTTCCCTCTGCCCTTCCGTGGTCTCCCTCACCCTGCTCTCCCTTCCCCCAAGACCCCACGCTTCCTCCCGCCTCCGTCACCTCCCCATGCAGGACAATCCCCAAATGCACCTGCTTATCCTCGCCGTTGCCCTGGGTGCCAGGCCTGCACTTTCAGCCGCCACGTGGACGCTTCAAATGCCACATAGCTGAAAGTGGGCTTTTCAGCCTGGCCTCATCACGTCACCCAAGCAGCATAACGCTTGGCTTTGCCTTTCGAAATTTTTTATTTCCGCTTGGTGTCAGCATCTTTTTCCAAGCCTCCGATGCACATTCTCGATCCCCCCTTGCTGCTTGTGCTTGTTGTGTCCATTTGCTTTTTTGCGTTTTTCTGTGTCTGCTTGTCTCCCTTTGTTGAACCATCTTGCCGCGAGCTGCGGGGACCGGCTCGCCTTCACCAGGGGGCCCCAGGAATCGAACCGGGGGCCTTCCATATGGTAAACAGGAGCCCAGCCACTTGAGCCACAGCCGCTTCCCGGGAATCGAGTTTTAGTGGTTCTTCCCGTTATTGGATTGAGCCCTATGAAGGCAGTATTTTTTTGTAGGTCTAAAGGTATCAGATATCGGCAGGTTCACTGGATTCATTTTAGGATCATAAAAAGTTTAAGCCCTTCTGATCTCAAGCGACTCCGCAGCCTCCTGTTTTCTGCATCTCTGTCTCTCTACCTGCAGTTCATTCTGGAGGTGGCCACCTATAGCCATCCTTCTGAAATGCTCACCTTTGAGAACTTTCTATTACCCAAAGCGAAAAGGCTCAATTCCTTCCCTTTACATTCAACCTTACACCATGGGCCCCAAACCTACCTGTACGGTCTCTTGGCTCTTTTCGCCTTCAGAGTTCCTCGGTTCCAGCCTACCTGCTGTGGGCACGGCCTCTGGCCCCTCGGAACTCCGAGCCGGCTCCTGTCCTAGGCAAGACCTCGCGGCTGGAGAGTAACTGGGGTTGGCCTTAGGTGGTCCAGACCCTTACAGCACTGTGGGCTGTACTTTTACCTATTTTACAAATGCATAGTCCTCCTAAATACCTTTTAAACGCCTTGAAAGTAAAAGTGGCCTTTTTATTTCGGTTTGCTTTGTCAGTGAGCAGAGCACAGGGCCTTACAGAGAAAGTTATTTAAAGGCAGTTGCTGCTCTTTAGTGAATTTTAAAATGGGTTGAGCACTGGCCCAGACGCCATCAGTTAAGCCACGCTTCTGAAAATAACCCTCGGGCTCAGGGATGGGTGGCTTTTAAAGTCGTTTTCAGGCTCTATTTCCTATCAGTGTAACTGCAATTCATTCCACCAGGCGTGTGTGTGCCAGTCTACTCTCAGATTTCCTCAGAATGAAAACCGATGAAAGATACAGAGAGTTTCCACAGATTTTTAAATTCTTGGACCAGACTTGAATTTCTTTATCTCCAGCAATGAAATCTTGGAGGGATGTATAGCAATATGTCTCAGAATCTACTAAATCTAGAAACTCAATGACAACAGTTAAATTGAGAAGCTTTGATATATGAATCTTGTTTTCATGGGAACTCATTATTTGTTATCTGGACATCCGGGCAAGAAAACGCCCCTTTTGTCATCAAGTCATAACTGTCTAGTTCTTGAACTGACTGCTTGATTTAATTTTAAACACCCTTGATCTTTGTGTGCTCATGGACATAACTAAAATGATCTCCGTAAATCCTGCTGGTCCTCCAGGGTTTTCTGTCTGTGCTTCATCTGTGCTTCCAGACAATGGCTGAACTTCAATCTTAGATGATTTAAAAAATAGTTTATATTTTTAGACAAATCCCTAAAAAGCCAACTCAAAATCATAAGGTGGTATTTCTTAAGAGATTTAAATTACACTGTATATTTTTATTGCACAAAGAATTAATTATTTTGACTTTAAAAATAATTCTGCTATTCATCAATAAATGTAGAGATAAGAAATAACTTCCACAAAAGAACACAATCCCTCCTGGTCCTTTAGCCCTTTTCAATGGCTGTGTATCAAAACAAGAGTCAGTACAATTAAGCTCCAGTGAGAAAAAGAAATCTTTCACAAACATATGTGAATAGAGTATGAAGTAAATTAAATCTGCACATATGATCTTCAAATGGGAAATGTGCAGTTATGTTTTCTAGGCATCATATGTGATCGCATCCATGGTCACTTGGTTTAAGTTCATAATTAAGAAATAATGCCAGTTTTATTTAAACACACTATATTCATTAATTATTGAGCCACATGTCTGAGTTGTTCTTCCAACTTTGGTTAAAGATTAATTCAGTTGTTCTTAAACTTTCCTTAAATCTTTTCCCTCTGTAATTAAGGAGAAAGATTATGTTTAAAGTTAAGTTCTATGTCATTTTAGGAAGGCAGGAAATTGATTGTGTTGGGCAAAAAATTTTCCCTTAGCTCGGTCATATTGATCTAAAAGTGAGGGCAAATGAAAGAGCCTTTTCATTATTTTTTAAGTGTAGACTTTGTTCCTTTTTCATTTATCTTGGAACAGATAACAAAGCTTCCTTAGTAAACACTTCCTTTTCTTGTTTCTTGTTTGATGTAAATATCATTAGAAAAAAAGTTTACCTCATCAATAGAAATTGACATCTCTACAAGTTCTGAAGTTACCAGTGTCCGTGAACTAAGTGAAACTATTTAAATTAAACATCCTAATTAATTTCGCTAAAGGAAAAATAGTCCCTTTCATTTGCTATAGTTCACCTCCACAAACGTTTACTGAATGCCTGCCCCATGAAAGAGCTTTCATAATTCCAGCACTCTTTTGGAGGCGATCCGAGCGTAAGGTGTCGACTTTTTGAATTTGCTGGCACCTGGTGCAGTGATCAGCTCCCTGGGGGGGCCTTTTGGTGGCTGCCCCCACGTGGTGTCATAGGTGGTGGGTATGATAAAGAGAACGTGGCGGAAGTGTGGCACGCACCTCCTAGACTAGGTTTTAGAGGACATTGCAGCTTCTGCATCTCCCTTGGATCCCTCGCTCTGGGGAAAACTAAGCTGCTGTGAGCAGCTCCAGGCAGCAGTCCCTTGGCAAGCAGCAGAGACCCCCGGCCGGCAGCCGGGAGGCGCGAGGGCTTGTGGGCTTGGACCCTCCCGCCCAGGCACGCCTTTAGATGCTGCAGCCCTGGCCGGCACTGCCCCTGCACTCTGACACCTGCCTGACCATGCTGCTGCCGGGTTCCTGACCCACAGACGCGGGCGGTCATCAGTGTTTGCGGCTCTAAGCCACTGAGTGGGGTGACTTGTTATGCAGCCATAAGTAGCTAAGACACCAAGGGAGTTGGGATAATTTGTATTTGGTTTTCAGATTCGGATCTCTTATTTTCCAGATGAGCCAAAGAGCAACATGTAACTGCCTCTTCCCTGCCATTGATTGTTTTTTTGTTTTTTTTTTTGTTTGTTTGTTTGTTTTGAGTGGATCTGAATAAGTTTACATATTTCCCTGCCCCAGGTAATGAGATTGTCCCCCTTGACTCTAGGGTAGGCCAAACCAACCCAAATTTCAGAGCTGATCAAAGTAAAATTGTGATTCTCATCACACGGTGGTCAGCTTGATTGAGAAGCTGTTCTCCAAGCAATGGCTCGGCAAGCGGGTTTCTTCTGTCCAGTCCCACCTCCACTCCTGAGGAAAGGAGGAGGGTCTCGGGTGGGTCTCACGACCAGCCTGGTTGCTGTCACATTCAGTCGCACAGCACCAACCTAACTTCAAGGGAAGCTGCAGAATGTGCTGCTTCCGTCTGCCCGAGAAGAGGAAGTGCAATCTGTGGCAATCAGAGGTCTGCTATAGGGATTTCTTTGGTCAACAGCTTCAAGAGGTATAAATAACAACATCCTCGACCCAAAATGAAGAGGAATCTTCCTGATTAACGGAACATGTGCCGATGCAAGGCGAGTATCTCTATGAGACGCACTCAGCGCTGCCAGCACTGTTATGTCCCAGAACAGAGAAGCAAGCACGTCCATCCCACGCACGCCATGTTTTGTGTTCTATCACACACGGACAGGGAACCAGTCCACACGTCTGGGCGTCTTCTCAGTCACAGGCTGTCCGTTTCCTACTCTGGCACTGAGGTCCTTGGCTGAAATCCTAACCTTCTACACCTGGGCTAATATCCAGCTTGCTAGTCGTGAATTGAAGTCTCCCTGCCCCTTTGGGAGCTTAATTGAACTAGATACCAGAGGGAGGCCTCCCAGGTACGTCTCCATCCCACCGGCCCTGCCCAGTCCTGGCCTCCTCGGCACCGGCCGGCCCCTCTGAAGCTGCAGCAGGAATCACGTCCAGGCTCCAAGGACTTAGCCCCATGATGTTTTCTACCCATGAGCCTCTGAGAGGAAAGGTGAGCGAGATGCAGGAGAAGCTTAAAAGGACTCAATATTTATTTTTGAAAATTGAGTATTTTAAGTATTTTTGGGGATTTGTAAGTCATTCCAAAACTGCCCCAATGTTGTCTTTTCACATATCTAGGTGATAAAGCTACAATGAAAACTATATGGACATGTAAAAGTCATTTATATTGGGAAAGAGAAATATAACATATAATAACATAAAATGCCCTAAATCCTTCTCTTTGTCTACTCATTGTTTAGTCTCTGGAACCCAGAATGGGGAGATGGGGAGGGGTGTTATCCAAGTTATCTGGGGCTCAAACAGGCTCTAGAATTTAACCTGAAATTGGAGATCAAGAATTGATTTTGTGACCACTTGGCACACATACTAAAGAAAAAAGGGATTATTCCTAAAATTCTGTCTGCAGCACTACCTGAACTTTAATGGTGATAAGAAGGCTGAGGTTGTTTTGTGATTTACGACCTTCACGAACCACAGGTGGGGTGGGGTGGCCAGTGGAGGCCATGTGCTCTAGGGAGCACCCTGACCCTGACCCTGACCCTGACCTTAACCCTGACCCTGACCCTGACCCTGACCCTGACCCTAACCTTAACCCTGACCCTGACCCTATCCCTAACCCTAACCCTGACCCTGACCCTGACCCTGACCCTGACCCTGACCTTAACCCTGACCCTAACCTTAACCCTGACCCTGACCCTGACCCTATCCCTAACCTTAATCCTGACTCTAACCCTAACCCTGACCCTGACCCTGACCCTGACCCTAACCCTGACCCTGACCCTAACCTTAACCCTGACCCTGACCCTGACCTTAACCCTGACCCTGACCCTAACCTTAACCCTGACCCTGACCCTGACCCTATCCCTAACCTTAACCCTGACTCTAACCCTAACCCTAACCCTGACCCTGACCCTGACCCTATCCCTGACCCTGACCCTGACTCTAACCCTAACCTTAACCTTGACTCTGACCCTGACCCTAACTTTAACCCTAACCCTAAACCTAACCCTAACCCTGACCCTGACCCTGACCCTGACCCTAACCTTAACCCTGACCCTGACCCTGACCCTATCCCTGACCCTGACCCTGACCCTGACTCTAATCCTAACCTTAACCTTGACTCTGACCCTAACTTTAACCCTAACCCTAAACCTAACCCTAACCCTGACCCTGACCTTAACCCTGACCCTGACCCTGACCCTAACCTTAACCCTGACCCTGACC
>JAKSZT010054335.1:10340166-10384466 GCA_026826555.1 Tolypeutes matacus | reverse complement strand
TAACCCTGACCCTGACCCTGACCCTAACCTTAACCCTGACCCTGACCCTATCCCTAACCTTAACCCTGACTCTAACCCTAACCCTAACCCTGACCCTGACCCTGACCCTATCCCTGACCCTGACCCTAACCATAACCTTAACCCTGACTCTGACCCTGACCCTAAGTTTAACCCTAACCCTAACCCTGACCCTGACCCTGACCCTAACCCTAACGGCACTCTTCCAAATCTTGATTCATCCAGACTTTCCAAATCTGGAAGCCCTCACAATCTTATCTCGAGCTCTGCTCTTCATCAGTGGACAGATTAGAGACGGAAATTTTAAAAACTAAAATAAAATAGCCTCACACATTCCAGCCTCTCCGTAAGGGCTCTGAAAGTGCGCCGTAAAGACTAAGCATGTGGTATATGCTTTTCTCTTGTCTCGGGAAGAAGTGGGCAGCGGGGCAGAAGTTTCCACTGTCTTCTTCCTGAGTGCTCCGTTGTGTCTGCCAAGTGGGCTCAGGGAAGAAAGGGGCTGACCATCTGCTGACGGTCAGAGCTGCACGAGCCATGGCCCTGACGCCCTGGGCCAGCCCCAGCTGTTTACAGGCAGTAACTCTAAGAAGACGAAAAGAAGGCTGACACAGAAAGGCCTAGAAGCTAGGCTAACCTTTGCTTCTCTAGACATAACTGAACCAATTTTGTCTTCCCCTCATTGCTGGGTGGGAAGCCTTCCTCCCGGAGAGGAAATACATGTTCTCCCATTACAAGCATTAACGCCTGGGTTAGATTCTAACATCTCACATAAGTGGCCTTTTAGGAGGGCCGTCTTTCAGAACATGATAGAACTTGTCATCGCCGGCTGGTGACTTTACATGAGAAGCATTTAACCTGATGGCCCACCACCATCCCCTCCCTTTCCCGAGGAAACGGGGAGTCCTGGCTGAAATTCATTCTTTCGACAAAAACCTTGAGGACTCTGTCCGAACGTCCTCGAGGGCCTGGGAGCAGAGACGAGCAGGCCAGACCGGCTTGAGAGCGGCCACGGCTCAGAGGCCGCTGCCCTGCTCTGCAGGTTCCGCCCTTCCTTCTCCCGCCGGGTCCCAGAGCACCAGGCAGGCCAGGTCTTCAGGCGCGGGTGGAGGTGGGGCTGTTCAGCTTTTGAAAGATGGGAAACATTTCCAGTCTCCAAAATGGACTACATTTCTGACAAACGATTGCCTTTTGCGGGGCGTGTGCCTGGTCCAAAGGCCGCCTGAAGGTGCAGGCCCCGCTGGATTGCAGCGCGGCTTCGGGGCCCTGGGGGAGGCAGACTCCCTTATGCCCAGCACCGTCCCTGTGTTTTCTCCCCTGGTGCACACGCTCCCTCCGAAGGAGATGATGAAATTCCCTACAGTCTGTGCAGCACAAGAAGACAGGACCAGGAGCAGGCTCTTTTCTGTTAGGAATGCTGTGCGCATTTTCCAAATACTAGGATTTAACTGCTCTGGGTGGCTGGGGATTACATTAGGATTTCTCACTAGCAACACCAGTAGGGCTTTGTTTTGTTTGCTCATTTCTTTGTATTAATTAAAGGCATTAAAGTCAACAAAATAATTTGTTAATAAAACTGAAAATAATTAATTCAACAAATTTTTATTGGGTATCTAACTATGTACCAAGCAATTTTCTGGAACAAATGGACAAGACGAAAAATCCTCTCTCTGGGAGCGTAAGTGATAGCGGAGTTTACATTCCACGACACGTGCACACGTACGCATACACCAAGTGTGGTTGGCTGGGTCTGGTGTCATTTGACTTGCTGTGGTTTGGTTTGAGTTGGTGTAGTTTGGTTTGGTTGGTGGATTCAGGGTTGGTGTAGTTTTTTTTTTATATATAAAGTTTTTGTATTATCTTTTTTTTTTTTTTAAAGATTTTATTTATTTATTCATTTATCCCCCCCTTGCTGCTTGTGCTCGCTGGGTCAGCCAACCACACCGTGTGGGCGGGCCTGCCCTCACCAGGAGGCCCTGGGAACCAAACCCGGGGCCTCCCATATGGTAAACGGGAGCCCTACTGATTGAGCCACAGCCGCTTCCCTGGTGTAGTTTGATTTGGTTGGTTTGGTTGGTTTGGTTTGGTTGGTTTGGCGTAGTTTGGTTGGATTTGGTAGATTTTGGGTTGGTTTGGTTGGTTTGGTTGGTTTGGTTTGCTGTGGTTTGGTTGGTTGGGTTTGGTAGATTTTGGGTTGGTGCAGTTTGGTTGGGTTGGTTTGGTGTAGTTTGGCTGGGTTTGCTGTAGTTGTTGTGGCTCGGTGTTAATTCAGCAGAAGCCCATTGCCCACAGGCGTGGTGCCTGGAACTCAGGGTGGTTTTACCACCTTGCCAGCCGGCCGCGAATCCACAATGAATGGACAAGCACTTGCTGCATCCCCACACCTCTGTGGTGTGTCTGCATTCTATCTTCCTCTAGAAACACGTATCTGCTTTGCAAACTGTCAGCATGGCTTTGCCTCAGCCAGACTAAGGTAGAAAGAGATGTGCAGGAGTGGAAAGAAAAGAGTTCTATTCTGCATGTTCAAACTTGCGTCATTTTTGTGTTTGCAGAATAAAATCTGCTTAAGAGTGAATTTTGTTAATTATGTGCGAAGGTATTTTGCCTGCAGTAGTGTCAGAAAGCTTAGGGCCTTCAAACCCTTCAAAATCAGACAGATGACCTGCACCAGGCACCAGGGTTTGATAGCGCAAAGGTTTTCCTATTTTGTGGAAAGGAGACGCCATGAAGTTAAGGGTTTCCCTGCAGCAGCAAAGCAGGTCAATGGAAACACCAGGGTTAAGGCAAGCTGAACATCTTGCTGAAGAAGCCTGGGTTGTTCCCTCACCTTATTTTTAATTTTTAATTTCCATGTGGATGTCTACATCAGCTGCCCTGAGACCAAGAGACGGCACAAGCAGACTTCATGTTAAGCACACTTAGGAAAAGCAAAAGGCTGTTTAGCAGGGACGTGCAGACATTAGTCAGCTTTAGCGCAGTAGTTTTAAAATGCAGTACTCTGTGGGAGTAAAGGAAGGAAGGAGAGCAGGAGAATCCAAGACCCCGTGGGAGTTATTGGTTCAGCGAGGACCAGCCTGGCTCTCGGCCACTGTTCCCGGGCCTGGCTGCATTTTGATCCTTACGCTGAAATCCCAGTCTTTGGCCTCTGCTCACTTCCCCCCTTTGGCTTCTACAGAGCAGGTTCTAAATCTGAGATCGTGAACTCCGGGACTCCGGGAGGAGCATGGGGGTGGGAAGCAGACAGACGCCCCTGGCACTCCCTAACTCCGTGAATGTGCATATGTGGCTGTTCCTGGGAAAGGGCCACAGCCTTGATAAGACTCCTTGTAGGTGTTAACAGGACACAAAAACGAGGCATAAATTTCTACCATAAAAACCAAATAACCAAGGCATCAAAACAAGGCCCATTCAGGAACAAAGAAAGAGTTTCTTTAGAAACGCAAGGAGGGCGTTAGCTGGAAGTGACAGAAGCCTGGAGCTGTAAACCGAGCTGCCGCGTGCTGGCTGTGGGTCAAGGTCTCCTCCTCCCCGCTGGGCCAGCCCCCAGGACTTGTGGGGAGCCTCCCTCCGCCCAGGCGCCTGCGTGTTACGGGGTGCCTCTTCCTCTCCACCGGGTGGGGCAGCTTCCTGCGGGATCTGGATGGAGCAGCATCTCCATCTGTAGACACGGAGGGACCAGGAGGGACCTCTGGGGTGGCGCGGGGATGGCAGGGCCACCTAGGCTGGGATTTGCTAACAACGCAGCTGGGTCCTGCAGCCACGCTGGGTGGACGCCAGCTCTTCCGAGAAGCAGAAAGACGGGCTTACCCAGGAGGGGGTGAGGCAGGGCCTCTGACCTCGTGAAAGGCGTGGGCGCGGGCGCGAGGGCCGCAGGCAGCGCCGTCTAAGACGCCCCCTCGCCATCGCGCAGCCACTGCCCGGGAGCAGCCGGAGGCGGCCTGGGTGGCGGCCGGGGCGGGGGCGGGCTGTAGGTCACCTCAGCTGCCGGAGCGAGGCCTCCGCAGGGCCCACCACCTCAGTGCTGTCGTCCCGAGAAGGGGGTGCATCGGGAACCACGGACAGCGCCTCCACCCTGAACGCCTGCTGCTGCTCTCCGGCTTTTGGAGCAGCGCGCCCGGCAGGTGGGTGCGGCCCGGACGCCAAGAGCGGAATTGCAGCCCCCAGACGGCCTGCCTGATCTGTGGGGGGCAGTGCGGCTGCCGTGCACCTCCTAATCCTGGGGTGGGACACGCTCAGGGATGCGGGTTCTGCTACCGCAAACGATGCCGCCAACCTGAAATCAGTCTACCGGGCGAAGACAGCGGGGGTTAGAGAGCGGCAGCGCGGCCTCTGCCGAGGGAGGAGAGGGCGCCAGGCGCGCTGTCAGGGCCCGGGGCCACCTGCACGCTTTGACCAGAGCACACGTCTTCAACCCCCAAAGGGGTTTGTGACCTAGAAAATGACCGTCACGGAGAGGACGGCAACGGCCCCGTTTCACTCCTGGCCCCAGCCTCCCCGCTCCTCCTGAGGCTGCTCGGGGGGCTCGCTGCTTGGGGGGGCTCGCTGCTCGGGGGACGCTGCTCGGGGGGTGCTGCTCAGGGGGGTGGTGCTGGGCCCTGTGACTTCCCAGAACCCCTCCGCTTCCAGGGTCGGCCCCAGACACCAGACCGCTTCTTCCTGACTCTCTCAGGGCCCCGGCCCAGTCTAGCCCCCGACCTCCTCAGGACCCCCAGCTCCCCACCGTCTGAGCCTCCCGGGCCCCTGTGCACCTACAGCTGCTGCACGCCCAGCACACGGTGCTGCCCGCCGATGGCGTCGCCCAGCGCTCAGGGTCCCCCACCGCTCAGGGTCCCCCACCGCTCAGGGTCGCCCACCGCTCGGGGTCGCCCACCGCTCGGGGTCCCCCACCGCTCGGGGTCGCCCACCGCTCGGCGTCGCCCACCGCTTGGGGTCGCCCACCGCTCAGGGTCCCCCACTGCTCAATGTCCCCCACCGCTCGGGGTCCTCCACCGCTCAATGTCCCCCACCGCTCAGCGTCGCCCATCACTCAATGTCCCCCACTGCTCGGGGTTGCCCATCGCTCGGGGTCCCCCACCGCTCAAGGTCCCCCACCGTTCAATGTCCCCCATCGCTCGGGGTCCCCCACCGCTCAATGTCCCCCATCACTCGGGGTCCCCCACCGCTCAATGTCCCCCACCGCTCAATATCCCCCACCGCTCAGGGTCCCCCACTGCTCAATGTCCCCCACTGCTCGGGGTCGCCCACTGCTCAAGGTCGCCCATCGCTCAAGGCCCCCCACCGCTCAGGGTCGCCCACCACTCAGGGTCCCCCACCGCTCGGCGTCGCCCACCGCTCAAGGTCGCCCATCGCTCAAGGTCGCCCATCACTCAGTCACCTACAAGTACTTCCAAGTGAAACAAATGAGTTCCTGATCTGGTTTTTGTCAATAAGGTGTATTTTACGTATTACATTCGCACAATAAAGCCCTGGTTTAATATTAAAAAAAAAAGACAGACAGACAGAAAACGCTGTGAGAGAGAACAAGCACACAGGAGCAAAATGCACAGCAGAGTGAAAGTTCTGCCTCTGGTCTGCAGGGCCCGTCTTCTCCCATGGTCTAAGACATAAAAGAATGACAACTGCCTTTTAAATTTGATGGAACTTTTAAGGCACTCAAAGCTTCTAAAAAAGGAAACGTATCAGAGACACATGGCTACGACATGGACGGTGTAAGCAGGGCAGTGCTGGGTTCTGAGAGAAACAGCACCGTGGGGCTGTTGCCAGCTTTTCAGGTGTCAGGACTCCTTTCTTTTCTCGATACACACCTTATCTTCTCTCCGTTCCCTTATGTCCCCAGCTTTTTGGTCAAAAAGCAAAGTCTGATTTCAATGTTTTCTGGAGTACTTTGCTCTGACAAACCAACCTCGGGTTTTTCTGGCGGTGCATTTGACAGCACGATCGCTGTTCTCTGTGTGAGCATCACTCACATCATCGAGTTCCTGTTTATGTCTGTTTCAATCCTGAAGGACAATAGTTAATATCCGATGATGGATTTAGTATTGTAAGCAATGCCCAATACAAGAAAAGATATTCATCTACAATGCTTCTAAACCCCAGCATTTTCAAATTATGATGACCTCACAATAAACACTGATGACTCTAGTACAAAAGCTGACTTTTCAAGCTGATCATGGAAATGTCCCGGCCCGCGGGACAGTCAACTGGGGCTCCAGCTCCTATGAGGGAAGAATGGTATGGGACAAGAGACACGAAGAACGACAGCAAGACAGGATTCTGATCAAGCTGCAAAAGTTTATTGAAGGGGCAGGGTATATATACTCTAAAGGAAGAGGGGGTGGCTAATAAGGACGGGTGGCGGTTTAGGATTGGTGGATGCTGTTGCTAGGGTAGGTGGCGGCTGCGGAGGTTAGTGCTTTTGGCGCAAACTTTGGGCGTGAACTATTCTTTTGGCGTCTTTTGGCGCGAACTACCGAAGAAGAAGGCTAATTATAGCTTAAGCTGTTGTTTCAACCCTGGCGGCCATGTTGCATGTTGCCGGCATTGCTGAAGGTGAATAGACATGCCACCTTCGTTGTCCCCAACATGGAAAGATACTTTAGAGTTGTGCAGTCAAAAGTAACTTCTTTCCTAAACTTATATGATAATTCTATAGTATAGGAGCAGAAAAGCAAAGGAACGCTAGCTTCATTTTTCCTAAGCCCTTCAACTCACAAACATACTGAAGATGGAGGCAATTTAGCAAGGATCAAAAATATTAAAAATAAAATTAAAAAACCACCATGGATAATCCATGCTAAGTAATATGGTATCCAGGTAAAATGGTACCTTTAGTGCTCCTAAAAGTTTTGTCCTCTCTACCCAGCATGTAGTAACTATCGCCCATGAACTGACTTTGGTAATAAATGCCCCTTTATTCAGTGGGACTGTTTAGTAACAGTTAACTTTTATCTTTAATTAGTAAGAATTTTTTGATGCAATTCATGGAAACCCAATTAAAAATAGCTTAATGAAAAAAATGGGATGGGAGACCTATTGCCTCATCTGCCCAAGAAGGAAAGTATGCAGAGATTCTCAAAATAGTTGGGGGTAAATTTGAATGGGGACCTTTTCTGGCTCCCTAGGAGGAGGGGAGCAGATTCACAGGAGAGGAAATGATCTAGACACAGTGGTGTCTCAAAGCAAATATAACCCAATTTGCCCGTCATCGGGTGGGACTGGCAGAATTCAGATCATGATCAAAGTCAACAAGCCGTCACTGGGCCAGGTAAAGAGCCACCTGGTCTTTTTATCAAGCTGTCTTAGGGGTTCTTGCTCCATTGGTTTATTGATGGGGGCTGTCAGGAAGTGAGAGGAGCAGGGCAGAGAGGAAAGCGCCTTGGCTAGAGACTAGCTTCAGTCTGGTGCCACAGGAAAGCTCTGAAATGTGAGTGGCTCCCCAGAGCTGTCCCACCCTAAGTCAGGGGGAGCCCGTCTCACCTTGCTCTTGGTCTGATGGTGCTGGGGAGGGAGGGAGTGTCTCGGCCTGTCTTTTGAGGTGGCTCCTTTTGGGCTGCAGGCAGCTCCCGGAGAAGGGGGTGGCCAACACTCAGCAGCTGGGCGGTGGGGGCGGTGGGGGCACCCCTAGACAGGTCTGGAGCAGGGTTTCCCAACAATGGCACGATGGCCATTTCGGACTAGGAGCTTCTTTGCTGTGTGCGCTGGAGGCTGATCAGCAGTGTCCTGGGCCCGCCCTCTCGGTGCCAGTAGCACCCTCCCCCGAGGCGTGAGAACAAGAAAGTTCTCCACACTCTGCCACATGCCCTGGGCAGCAGCCCACCCTTACTCGAGAACTGCTGGGCTAGAGCAAGAAGCCAAGCGGAAGGTCAGTTAAATAGCATCAGTTTACCTTTGTGCACTGAGAGAAGTGTTTGACAGAAGAGTTTCTTGCCAGACTTTTTTGAATAATATTCCAAACTGAGGTGAGGAAGGAGGACCCTGAAAGTAAAAACTTGCACTTGACTCTCCAGTAAGAATTATGTCAACAATTTATCTCTTTCAGAATATAAAACAATGCACCTACAGATACTAAATGCTAGTGACTCCGTGGGACACATTTTTCCTCAAATGGCAGAGCGCTTTCTGTTAACACGGGGTGGGAAAGTGAAAAGAAAGCCATTGTCAAAACTAGGGCTCAGAGCAGGAGACCTGGCCAGACAGAACATCAGCGGGACTAAGCGGAAAATCCGGGTAGCGTGAAAGAAGCTTCAGCCGTGCATCAGCATGGGTGGGTGCAGCTCTGCTGACCAGGTGGAAAGAGAGAACGTGCTCGAAGGGACTTCTGCAGAGGCTCAGCAGATCGCTGCCAAGCTGACCGCCAAAACCGCGTCTGAGTCAGTCACGGGGCATGGGCTTCAGGGCTCGTCTCTGCATCCCCCTCAAGACTCAGGTGCATTCTCATCCTCGCTAGGAAGCATCCTGCCCAGTCCCCCCACAGAAGAGATGGGGTCCCCTGGGGAAGTGACGCACACTGCTTTGTCTCTGTGGTTTATTTGTCATTCCTCCCTGATGAAGGGGTAAGCCACACACGTACAGGACTGAGACATGAGCACCAGACCTAGTAAAAAGATCATCTTCCTGCCACGGCCCAGCCTTCCCGTAAGAGCAATGCTTCTGGATAAAACTGAGTTAAGACTCACCAAGCTTAACTCTGTATTTTGACAAAACCACCCACCCACACTGGAAAGTGCTGCTCAAACACTCGGACAGACAGACGTCAACGTGCAGGAATCTCGAGGTATTAGAAAGAGAAAGTACGAACGTGCCAAAAAATATTTGTTTGGCTGCATAATTAAAAGAAGGTCATGTCTAGAATTTGAGTGGTCAAGCACACGCTTTATTTACTATGTTGTAATTATTACTCCAAAGTTTAAAATAACAGTGCAAAGAGCTGAAAAAATGCTCGCTGGCATCTGGGAACCGACAGCGAGTCTCTCTACGCAGGCAGGGACACTCAGCTTGAGCACTGGGGTCTATGCCAGGCAGAGAGCAAAGAAACAGCCTCAGGTGTGACATCACAGCCATGCTTCCCCTGAAGGCAGCACCGTACAGGTGGGCGGGTACCCAGGTACGTTAGTGTATGCCAGTCGGGAAAAAATTGGGACAAAAGTCTCCAGCTTCCATCATGTTGAATTGCAGGTCTTTGGGCCCATTAAGTTACTCAAAGAATGAGCATTTCTTAGTGCCCATATTTGCCTAAAGTAGATGGATTTAGCCTCAAAAAGCACATGTCATTTTTCTTGAAATTTGTAAGGATATAGGTTTAAATATTCACTTTTGAACTAAATACAAACATCATAGAAACAATAATTGTTGAGGCATTTTCACTTCAAAATGGGATTTAACAGATTTTCATGCATTCCAATCATCTGGGAAACACCTTATATGAACATCTAATTACAGCTTTGCTTTCTGAGGAAATGCTCTGGCGATTGACCTTTAGAGACAAGCACAGAGTTGATGTTTCCACAGTTTCAAACATGATAAGTAGCTAAGCAAGCATTTCTGATAACAGTGTACATTTTTAATCTACTAGATGAAAAAGATAATTTATACCTGAAGGATTGAAATGAATACTGACAAAAACTGTACATCATGTTATTTACATAAAGTTTATATCCATTATTATTATACCATTATTTTTACACTTAAAATACGACCAAGAAGCTGCATTCATCTAAGAATGCAGTCCTCATAATCTGGTTGGTGATATAAAGTTACATAACCATCGAGTCATTTGTAGTATAATGTATAAACATAAGACAGTCAGTGAAATATATTAAAATGCATATTAATTATTTTAACATGTGTTGAAAATTGTATTTAAACTTCAAAATTAGAACGACAAGCGTACAACCACCAGTTACGCACACTCAGCTTCGGAAGATTCGAGTTCCTTCAGCTGTGGCACTTTCAGGAAAGGGACAAATCTCACCACAAGACACAAAGGCAGGAAAGGTGCAGAGCAGCCTTTCAGACCACACAAGGCTGTTGTGTGGCTCCGTGGCAACAGTCCTTTTTCCTGTATTACACACCACACTTAAAAGGAGGACTCAGCGGAGTCGTAAACCACCGGGGAACTGCTTCCATCTTCCAGAATAAAATCGCCGTGATAGCCGGAGCCACAGTGGGCGGCTGCTCGCTTCTCCCACGAGGGTTTCGTGAGCACCCACCATGTGCCAATCGCCGGGGCCTGGTCACGGGAGAAACGGGCCTCGTGGAGCCGAGACAGGGAGAGAGACACGAATGGCAAGCCAAGCGGCAAATGCACAGCCGCACCTGAGTCGGGGGCTAGAATGTGGAGCTTCCCTGGCCCCTGTGCATCTCGGACTCGGCTCAGTTCCAACCTCTCCCCACATCCCCTCTAACTGGCCAGGGCGATGCCCCACGCCTCTTTCCCACCCACGCTGTCTAAGCCAGCGCCACGCGAGTAAGAGCTGGCTAGGCCGAAAGGAGACATCTGTGCCTCTTGCCGTTACCTCTTAATGCTTCCTACTTGCTTTCACCCCTTTTTTGTGTGTATCTGCAACATTGGATTGCACGGGTCTGGACACGCGTAACCATCACTCATTTCATGTTATGTGAGCTGCCCCGTCCCTGTTCTGAGGACAGTGCTGGAAACACACACCCCATGCTACCGAGCTGCAGTCTTAACTACAGTGAGTGAGGATGGGGCAATTGTGCACTCCCTGCCTCACACAGCAATCCGTGAAGCAGGCTCTGCTTCCACAGCCCCATTTACAGTTGAGGAGGCAGAGGCCTGGGAAACATCCCACAAAATCTCAGGGCATAAGGGCATACCTGGAACTCAGAGCAGGAAATCCATTCTGGAACCCACACCCACACCCCAGCGCCAGAGGGGCTTGGAGATATAGTCAAAGCACAGAACCGGAGCAATGGATTAGTTCAAGAACGTGATCTTTTCCGGGACTCACAAAAGAACGTCAAACCCTCACAACATACAATATAAAGTTTCTAAAAATCCTAAATGATCCAATAGCATAGTTTACTAATGGTTCAGTTATTTAGTGATTTCTAAAGTTGAGCAAAAGAAGGATTTATTTTGCATTTCTTTTATTTTTCTAGCTTTACAGCCATCTTTTTGTGTAACCTTAGGGGAATTACTCCATTTCTGACTCTCAATTTCTTTGACTATTAAAACTAAAAGGAGTTTCTCATGGACCACAGCTATCTTCATGGACCTGTGATATGGACCAATATGTTCCATTATTTTTAAAAGCAAGTTTTAAAATAGAATGCAAATATCCTGAGATTTTGAGTAAAAAGTATATATATTTCAGGCTGTCCCTTCCAAAAATCCATACTCCAGTAGTCTAAGAAGCAGTACAAGTTAAAACATGTAGTGAATTAACTAATCAGCAAGACTTAAATGTATAGCTGTAAAGTGTGTTCTTTAATTTTTACGTATAATTAAAATGTGTAATTAGGTTTGTAATTGAAAAACCTGAGTTTCGGTTCAACTTAGCTTTCTCAAGATATGTTACCACAGATATTCCTCTGTGTGCAAAGGAGTTCAAGATGGAGAAGGGCCGGGGACTTAGGGCCACGGGTGTGTGGGGAGGGCCGGGGGCTTAGGGCCACAGGCGCGTGGGGAGGGGCAGGGGGCTTAGGGCCCAGCACTGCCTTTTAGGACGAGCCGATGCTGTCGATTCCGACTGTAGCTCTGACTGCAACCAGCAGAAGCAGCTCCAGGAAACCTGTTTTAGGTGAACATGTTTCTTTAACAAGTGCTTGCTTTCGTCCACAGTATTGAAAACAGGTTGTCAGGTGGGATGGCAGGAGTGGCTGCGGGAATAGGGAGAAAGGCAAGGCTAGGACATTTGGACCTGAGGGTGTGTCCCTAACACGGTTTTGAAGGTACCGTTTTTGAGCGCTCACTATGTGCAAGGCACTGGGCTAGAACAGACAGAAGTGGAGGAACCGAAGAAGAGGGAAGACTCAAATGCAAGCCCATGGCTTCCAGCCGGGATAGTGGAAACAGATTCCCAATGAACTGAGCGGAACCACTGACACCAGCATGTGGGAAGAAATGATGTGTTCCATGTGGGACGCGCGGAGTTTGAGCTGACCATGAGGCATCAAGGGATCGTCGACCTGACTTTAGCAGCACAGACGAAATAGAGGTGGGCAAGAGAGTGACAAGCAGAACAGAGCAAGGCTCTGTGGGCATGGAGCCTTCGACTGGACCACGTCCAGGAGGTGTGACCCAGGGTGGGTCTGCACCCTCTTGCTGGGACTGATATAAACTGAGATCCGGGAGCAGAAACACACAGAAACATCCTGCCATGTGAGCGATCGCCTACCGCTGCAGAAAAACAGAGAGAGAGAAATCGGTAGCAGGAGCGTGGCACTCTACACTGGCAGCCTTTGGTAAGCTAAGTCGTATGCACAACTCAACATTTCCCATTTTAGCTCCTTTCATGCGCACAATTCCATTGTTTTGATCACATTCACAACATTGTTCTACCATCACCAATATACATCACCCAACATTTAGGGTTTTTATCGCGCAGTCACCCCAGATTTCCCAACATCACTCTATGTAGAGGATAGTGTGCCATATAATTCATATCCTCTGGGATTTTTAAGCCCAATAAATCTAACATTATTTTGAGTTTGCTTTTTATTGAAAAACCTCAATATATGAACATATTTCTTGACTAGATGTAATCACCACCATTGGTTATGAGTCGTTGCGAATTGGCGTATCTACCATGTTTCACTGCAAGTCACTCACGATGTGTCCCACCATGAGAGAGCTGGCAACTGTGGCAGAAGCTGCCGATCCGCTATTTATAATCAGAAGGTCGCATACCTGTTTCCGGCGGCAAAGGTGAAGGTCTAGCGCTTTGACAGAGCACGATGCGCAGACTTTGCTAAAACAGTGGCTGCTGTGGCGGCAGCTGGTGTCTGAAGAGAAGGGAGGGAAAGAATTACAATTTATAGCAAGATCACTGTCCATCTGACGCAGCCACAGGTAGACTCAGCTGCTGAACACGTTCAAGAGCGGCTTCAGCTCCCCTTTCAAGAGAATTTGGTGTAGCGTTTAAGACAAGTCTAAATAAAACTACTTCAAAAATTGCTTTTGCTTTCAAGTGAACAAACGTGACAGCTAAGCAGAAAAGCCACCCTCAAAACCCACAGCATAGGCCCAGAATGGTCTTCCTTCTCGCACAGCCCTACAGCTCTTGTCCACATGTTTCGTATATTGCAATAATATATGAAATCTATACCTAATATGATGGATTTTCATCATGGTAATTATTATTTTAAACATATGCATACCAACATAATTAGTCAATATATTAAAATTTAATTTATCTTTCCATTTTCTTTTAAACAGTTTTTCTTTGTGACTTTCTTCTTTTATCAATAATTTTCCCATAATCATCTTTATTTCTATAATACTCATTTCACCTTTGAATCAATTCCATAGGATGGATTCTTGAAATTGGAATAACTGTCTCAAAGGAATAAAAATATTCTCTTGCCACTGGGAACTAACCATGACCTTGATAACAAGTTAATTCCTTTCCAACAAGCATGGTGTAAACACCCTCTGTAATTGAGCCAGCATTCTTATCTTCATTATTTTTCTTTTCCTTATTAATTTTGCCTGCTGTTGTTTTATTGATAATTTAAGAGGTGAAAAGGAAGGTGGTGATCTTGCCCAGTTGCCTCCTTCAGCTGTTTGACAATGGGACAGCTGGGACACCTTTCAACCGCCAATGACCACAGCCCAGGGCTGGCAGACAGGGCTCGGCATGGAAAACCCCACTAGCCGGGTTCAACCCCAGCTCACGAGCTCAGGGAGGGCACTGTGCTGACCTCCACATGCCCAATTGCCAAGAGATGCTGAAAAACAGCAAATGGAACGGTGACGCGTCCGGGAATCACTTTGCAAGGAATCGTCAGACAAAGTGGAAATATTTAGTCTGCAGAAAAGAAAACATAGTGGGGACAGTAATGGCTGACCTCAAATGCTGAAAAGATGCCACGTGCGAGAGAAGGTCGATAGAAGCATTTCAGGTCAGAGAAGAGAATCTATAGAAACACGAGGCAGTTGCCAGCTGTCATGGGAATGAGGCTGAGTCTCCCCAAAGCAGTTTGGGATCCCCACTTCAGATCATAGGCAGGTACAGGCATAAATATGGCAGGTTTCTTTCCAGGCTGGGGCTGGGAAATTACTGAAAAATGGCACCTATGGATTAACTCACAAATTAAAAAAAAAAAAAAAGATGAATTTTGTGAAATTTTCAATGACCTCCCGGTGAAATAATATTTGAATTCACTCATTCTCAAGAACTGACTAATCTTAAATAAAAATTCCCCAAAGTAAATTGTGTATTAGTCAGGGTTCTCCAAAGAAACAAAACCGACAGGATGTATATAAAAAGAGAGAGCAAGATGATAGGAATTGGTTTGCTTGGCTCTGGGGATTGCTAGGTCAGAATTCTATAGGGCAGGTCACAAGCCTGAAGGTGATGTTGAATTCCCCAGGAGAAGGTTCTGGCTGAAATAAGAGTCAGAACTTCTCCCTGAGTTCTGGAATTCTCTAAGACCTCCAACCGACTAGATGAGGAAACTCCCTCATTGCTGAGGCAATCCCCTTTGAGGATTGTAGATACAATATGCTGACCATAGATGCAAATCCATCTACAAAATATCCTCAGTAATAATCAGGCCAGAGCTTGCTTGACCAAACTGGACAGCATAACCCAGCCAAGATGACACGTGCACGTCACCATCCCAATTTGTCATGGCCCTTTTGAAGCTATTCAAATACGCTTTTCTTCCCCGTAAAACTGTTTGCTCCACTACTCTCATGTTTGAATTAGATCTTCTAGCTTTAATTTAATCCAAGTGTTTCTCTCAGAATACACTGTTTTACAAACTTAATTCATGTGAGTCATAGATAGGGGACAGTCTGCTTCAGAGGGGCTTCCATTAGATCTGACCTGCAGACTACCTCCCCTACACAGACTACTTCCCCTACCTGTGGTCTACCTCTCCTACCTGCAGACTACCTCCCCCTACCTGCGGACCACCTCCCCTACCTGCGGTCCACCTCCCCTACCTACATTCCACCTCCCCTACCTGCGGTCCACCTCCCCTACCTACATTCCACCTCCCCTACCTGCGGTCCACCTCCCCTACCTGCGGTCCACCTCCCCTACCTGCAGACCACCCTCCCTACTTGCGGAAACCCCTCCTCCCTGCACACCTGGCAGCACTTTCGTGGGGAAAAACAAAGTAGGAAGATTTTGTCAAATGTTCTCAAAAGCAACACACAGAAAATTGTGGGCTCAAAAAATAAAAAAACAAATGAAGCGGTAGTAGTTGGCTTGAATTCTAGTCCTGTTTTGTCAATATTGGTAGCCTTGAGGGGACAATTGCCGTTCTCAGTCTGCTTTCTCAATCCAAAATGGGGCCTGACACTCGCCTGCTCTGATGGGCTTGTGCTTGGCTCCATGGCATGTGGCCCTCTAGGGGATCCGCCCGGCACCAGGAGGCGGACACGAGAGACGCCCTTTTCCCAGGGGCCCTTGGCCGCCAGGACAGGGCCTGTGGCTTAAGCTTGGCAGGTCAGGTCCTGCCGGACGTCTGAGTTTGCCGATGGCTGCGGCGGCCCGTGTGCCAGAGCGGCAGAGGCCGTGGCTCCTGGGCTGCCTCCCACCAGAGCTGGTCGTGGGCTGGGGTGGCCGCAGGGTGTCTCCTCCAGGCGCTCCCAGGGCAGGACGCTGCTTCTGGTTGCCGAGGCTTTTCCCTGAGCCTCATTCTACAGCCTTCCCGGATGTCCTGGAAACCATCCAACATATCTTCTTCCCTTTTTGCTTCCTTCAGCCAGAGTCAGTTTCTGTTGCTTGCTGCTCAGAGAACGGAATAATACACCTGGCTACTTGGCAAAGCTGTTGCAAAATCCGAACGATTCAGGTGAAAATGCTTGGGAAAAAATAAAATGCTATCTAATTTAATTAACGTAACGAGTATTTATTAAGGCCTTTATGGAGACAAAAGATGAGCAAGATGCAGGCCGTGCGCTCAAGATGCTTTGAAAACAGCAGAGGGCACGAGAGCACGAGGGCCGGCAGCGCAGCGTGCAGGAGGTCCACGCGGGGGGAGGGGTGTGAAGAGAGCCAAAGGGGAGCAGGAGCTGGCTGCGCCCCCAAGGCGGACTCGGGCACACAGCAGGAAGCAGAACCCGGCTCTGAGGAGAGCTCGGGCTTCTCCTCCGCCTCCACTCCATGTCTCCACGCCTTGGTGCCTTTGGTTTCCTCACCCAGGAAACGAGGACGCTGGCATCGAGGACCGCCGAGGCGCCCACCGCCCTGCGGCTTCTGAAGGGTTCTGACCCCTGGACGGGGAGACCTCTGCCCGCAGAGGGGCAGGGGAGCTCCTAGAGGAGAGAAAGCACGTGCGAGGAGCGAAGGTCTCGGGCAAGGCAGCCGTCCAGTGCCCCAACAGCCTGAGGCTCGGAACAGGATATAAAGGGAAGAGCATGCGGGTAATTTGACGGGCCAGGGGAAGCCAGAACAATTCTAGCCAAACGCTCCCATAAAAGCTGGACTTTGGTTTTACCTAGAGCTTCGTGGAGGATGACAGGAACAACAGTAATGCAGCTGGTAGTTGAAGAAAGTGGATGAAAAATATTGGATAACAGACAGGAGTGGAAAGAGAGCTTGGGAGCTGATGCGAGGTGGAGTCACCCTAACTCGACAGCTCCTGGTAGAGGATGAGCCTGAGTCAGAGATGATTCTGGAAGGTTGATAGGAAAGAGAGAGACGTGTGCGCAGTTCAGAGGGGTATCAGTGCTGAAGGAGGTTGTTTTTCTAGAGAATAGGAAAACCTAAGCAAGATTTTAGTCAAGGGGGAAGCGACTAGAAAGCTGGAAATGTAGGCAAGAGAGAAAACTAATAGAGCAATTAATAGATGTAATTAACATATTTTATTAGGTATTATAGTCCAGCATTCCAGTGTTTCATTAATAAGCTATTAAGAAACAAGTCCAGGAAATAAGATGAGAACAAAAAAGAAATGAAGAGTTTCTCATCTTTACTTAGTAAAAATTTGGAATATATATATGTGTATATATGTATACATATAGGCATATATATATATATCGAGAGAGAGAGAGAGCGAGAGAGAGAGGGAGGGAGAGGGAAGAGCATTTAAAAACAAAGACCATTTCTCTTCATTTCCACTTTGAGTATATCAAGAAGAAATGACCTTTTGCATAGATGAATTTTATTATTTCATCTTTCCAGTAAGTTTAGGGGGTAGTTAGGACGATACGTTCATCTTCCCCACCTCCCCCCCAATCACACTTGTATAAAGGAAGAAGTTTAGTGGCCTGTCCTGAGTCCAGTCGAGCAGCGGGAAAGCCCGTGCTCCTTCCCCGGAACAGGCATTACCTGAGCACAGCCTTATCTGGACAGTCTGGGTGTCTCTCAGCCTCATGACAGATGCAACGTGCAAATTCTCCTAAGCTCCTAATGAATTTTAATTTTGTTATATATTGTTAGATTTTAATTTTAATTTTCTTTTAGTTATTAAAAAAAAGATAGCTACCAAGAGAGGCTGCACTTACACAGCCACGTCAATGAATGCAAACGTTCCGCATGAGCTCTGCGTTCTGGGCTTTCCTGCCGGCAGCAGTGACACGTTGTGATTAATAAAACCTGTCCTGGCAAGAGGGAGAACTAGAGCCCGTGAGCACAGGACGCGGGGCGTCAGCCCTAAACACGGCCTTCTGGCACGGGTGCAACTTTGGAAGCCGGGGGCTGTGCCACGAAGCTGGGGTCCCTTGTTTTACAGATGAGGAGACGCGGCTGTCAGTTCCCCTGGCCAGGGCTGTTCGTCCTTCATGGCGTCAGCTCTGCTCCGAGACCCGCGAGTTTGGTGTTCACGGACAAGCTGTGGTCTACAGCTCCTGAAGAGTGGAGCTCAGCTGAGAGCTAGTAACCACCCAGCTGGAAGCTCGGAATTATGTGTGAGAAGTTTTAAGTGCTGCGAGGCGTCTCTGTTGGAGCTTTAAATTCCAACAGAGTAGAAGGACAGCAAAAAGAACTCTGTAATGTTAAATGGAACATTCCAATTAACCAGAGCTGGGTCTTTTGCTCCGGCCTGGTTTTAGAGGCCCAATTTCTACCCGAATATCCTGCCTGCATCTTAAATTCATTGTATGGCTTTTTTGTGAAAGTCATTTATCTAAGGAAACACATTCTCTGGTGCTTAACCTCAGGTCAGAAGTCATTTGTGTTTTAACAGTCAATAATTTTAATTTTGATTGAGTTGACTTGAGAAGTTTTGGGATTTGTTAAAATCTGAAACAAACTTAAGAATTTACTTTAAAGGATATTTTGCCCTGACTGTTTACAGGAGCTATTATAAGACTTAAGAAAGTGAGAAACTAAGAAAGCTAAGCTCAGATTTTTAAAATAATGGCACTAACTTACTGTACCTGTTATAGACCCACTTTTGTTTTGATTGAGAATGTTGGCTATGAAATAATAGTTCCTTGCTAATTTCAATATTGAGATCTTTTAACACTGAGCTATTTACCTTAAAAAGAGGTCATCACCAACGTTACTTGCTCTCAAGCAAGGAATTAATATTTCACTATTTTATCAATGATCATCAATGCAAAATATATTTAAGCAAATAATAGTATGCATTACATCTTACCGATTAAAAAAAAATCAAATACTAAAAATATATGCCTCCCGCAAATTCCTAAGAACCATTTCATCACTTCAATGAAGGCAGACTAAATTAAAAAGCCAAAAAGATTACCGTTTATTGATTTCCTTAGGCTACTTAAAAGTAAATGTGGGTAAATTGGTCTTCCCACGAAACAAACATTGAGCCCTGCCCTTCAGGTGTGTTGCCATACTTAAGATGCTGATCTTATCACTGTGACAAGTAAAGCAGAGGTGGACTTCAAAGGGTCCAAGGCAAGCACTGGCGCCCCTTGGAGGCCCTGGGTTCTGGTTGGACTGGTCTGGGCTGGACATTCGGGGGTCAGGGCGCCTGGGCCATTGAGCTTCCAGTGGCATTTTCAATTAAAACACTCAACCAGAACTTGAAGTATCATTTTCTGAAACTGGTTTTCTATTTCACTTAGCGTCTTCCTATTTATTTGTCAACAGGAAGTAACAGAATATGCCTGTGTCTGCAAATTTGAATTCTGTATGCCATAAAAAAATCACAGTAAGTCCTAAAATAGTAATGCCCAAGAGAATTGCCCATTGGTGAAAAGTTGATGGGGATTTCTTATATATTGGAAATCCTGGCCACAGCCCTGGATGTTCAGTTTGTAGTAAATATGTCAACCAGCTTTAAGGGGGAGCTTAAAGCTCCCCAACATTTGCAGAGCACTAGAATGAGCTGGGTTAATCCTTAGTTGAGTACATGTTTTGTCTGGGTGGCTGGGTGGCTCCCTTTAAATTAATCTTGCTCTAGTTTCTTTTTGAAAAAATTCAGAACTTTCTGTCTCTGGGTCCTAGGGAGAGACCCTGCCCAGGGGGCTTCCTGGCATGGGCTCTGAATCCCCCAGTTATGCTGAGCAGTGCCTTGGCCTCTTTCAGGGATGTCAAGGTGTCCTCGGAGTGAAAACCTGAAAGGCTTCAGGCCAAGCTTCTTCGTGGAATTTACCCACCTCTGCGTTTTACAGCTTCAGTTAGGACTGAACTTAAAAAGGACAGAAGACTTTCTTGGTCTTCTCTCTTTCCCAAACCCAAAATATCGTTGAGCCGGGCAAGGGCAGATGACTATTATTCCAATCCGATATCCAGGTTAATAACCAGCTGCGAATTGCTGGAAAGACCTTGCCCCCAAAGCACTGGGGCAAGCAAGTCTGCTCAAGAAGACAATTTGAAAACGGTTGCGTTTTCGTTATGCGTGCCGGGGTCGGGGCAGGGAGAAAACCTTCCAGAAAGGGAGCCTGCACCCCAAAGAAACGCTCCACCGCCAGGGGGACAAGAGATCTGCTCCACCTTCCCTCGCCCTCCGTAACGATCAGTTCACCTGCTGGCGAGGAGACGCGCTGCCCACAGGTGGGCTTCGTCTGCCCTTGCTCCAAGCGCTGCGAGGGGCACAGGAGAGCCTCAGGGGCAGCTTCCGACTGCGGCGGCCTGGGGGGCGGGGGCCGGCTCCCCCCAGCGCATTCTCGGGTGCGCGCCTCGCGCTGCGGGCCAGGCCGCGCTCTCACGCCTCCCCGAAGCCCCCTTTCGCTTTCAGCCCGTAAGCTCTGGTCTTATTAAAAGCCCCATCCTGAGGACAGCACCCGACGAGAAGGGCGGCGGGAGGGGGTGCGCGCGGCCCCAGCTGCGCTCTCAGGCCCGGCCGCCTTCCTGGGCAAAGGGGCCCGGAGCCCCTCCCCAACGCCCTGGTTTCCCCTGAACCGCCGCGCCCCGCATCTCCCGCTCCCCGCGGGCGTGAGGCCTCCGGCGAGAAGTGCCACCCCCGGCGCGAGCGCGCCGGCTCGCTCCCTCCCCGGCCCTCCCCTCCCCGCGGGCTCCCCGCCTCGGTGCCCGGAGCTGATTGGCAGAAAGCGCGACCCAACCCCGGGCGCGGGGCCTCCTCCCGAGACCCACGATTGGCCTCCCGGGAGGCCGGAGCCCGGGGGCGCGCGGGGAGGACGGGCTCCGAGCGCAGGGGCCGCGGCCGGGGCGGGCGCTGCGGGGCTCGCGTCTCAGCGCCACCCACGCGAGCGCGGAGCCCACCGCCGGGAGCGCGTTGCCTCCTCGGCCGCAGCTCCCGCCCGGCCTGCGCCGCTGCCATCCTCCTGGGCCGGCCCCGGCTCCTGGGGTCTCCGCGGACGCGGGCGCAGCCGCTGGTCCCTCCCGGGGCTGCCTCCCGCTTCCGGCGCGGGGACGGGCCGTGCGCGCTCTCCGGCTGACCGCTCCGAGCCCTCCCAGCCCGCCCAGCCCGCCCATGTCCGCAGCCGGGACCCCAGGGACCGCCGCCCGCGCGCGCCGGGCTGCCAACCCCGCCAGCGGGCCGCCGATGCCGCCGCGGGCCCGGCTGCCGCTGCTGCTGCTGCTGCTGCTCTTGTCACCCGCCAGCCGCGTCCCGGCCCAGCCCGCCGCCCCCGGCCTGCCCCTGCTGTCGCTCGGGCTCGCGGGGACGGCGGGGGGCCCCGCCGGGGAGGCCGTGGTGCTGGCGAACCGCGGGCTCCGGGTGCCCCTCGGCCGTGAGGTCTGGCTGGATCCGCTGCACGACCTGGTGCTGCAGGTGCAGCCGGGGGACCGCTGCGTGGTGACCGTGCTGGACAACGACGCGCTGGCCCAGCGGCCCGGCCGCCTGCGTCCCAAGCGCTTCCAGTGCGACTTCGGCCCCGGCGAGGTGCGCTACTCTCACCTGGGTGCGCGCAGCCCCTCGCGGGACCGCGTCCGGCTGCAGCTGCGCTACGACACGCCGGCGGGGACGCTGGTGCTGCCGCTGGTGCTGGAGGTGGAGGTGGCCTTCACTCAGCTGGAGGTCGTGACCCGCAACTTGCCCCTCGTCGTGGAGGAGCTGCTGGGGACCAGCAACGCCCTGGACGCGCGGAGCCTGGAGTTCGCCTACCAGCCCGAGACGGAGCAGTGCCGCGCGGGCATCCTCTCGGGCGTGGGCGCGCTGCCTCGCTACGGGGAGCTCCTCCACTACCCACAGGCCCCGGCACCCGCCAGCGAGGGGCCCGCCCCGGAGCCCCTGCTGATGGACTGCGCAGCGTTCCAGGCGCTGGGCGTGCGCTACCGCCACACAGCCCGCGAGCGCTCCCCGGACCGCGACTGGGTGCCCATGGTGGTGGAGCTGCGCCCCCGAGGGTCTCCCGCGGGCAGCCCTGCCTCGAAGCGCGAGCACTTCCAGGTGCTGGTGAGAATCCGGGGAGGAGCCGAGAACACGGCCCCGAAGCCCAGCTTCGTGGCCATGATGATGATGGAGGTGGCCCAGTTCGTGCTGACGGCCCTGACGCCGGACATGCTGGCGGCCGAGGATGCCGAGTGTGCCCCCGACCTGCTGGTCTTCAACGTCACCTCTCCCTTCCAGCCCGGCCAGGGCCACCTGGTGAGCACGGACGACCGCAGCCTGCCGCTGTCGTCCTTCACGCAGAGGGACCTGCGCCTGCTGAAGATCGCCTACCAGCCGCCCTCGCGGGACTCCGACCGGGAGCGTGTCTTTGAACTGGAGCTGGAGGTGGTGGACCCTGAGGGCGCGGCCTCGGCGCCCTTTGCCTTCATGGTGGTGGTGAAGCCCATGAACTCGCTGGCTCCAGTGGTCACCCGCAACTCCGGGCTCGTGCTGTACGAGGGCCAGTCTCGGCCCCTGACGGGCCCCGCGGGCAGTGCCCCTCAGAGCCTGGCCCTCGGTGACGAGGACGACCTGGAGGCGGTGCGGCTGGAGGTGGTGGCCGGGCTCCGGCACGGCCACCTGGTCCTCCTGGGCTCCTCCGGCGGTGCCTCTGCCGCCAAGACCTTCACGGCGGCCGAGCTGGCGGCCGGCCAGGTGGTCTACCAGCACGACGCCACGGGCGGCTCGCTGAGCGACAACCTCGTGCTCCGCATGGTGGACGGCGGCGGCCGGCACCAGGTGCAGTTCCTGTTCCCCATCACCCTGGTGCCCGTGGACCACCGGCCACCTGTGCTCAGCGCCAACACGGGGCTGGCCGTGGCGGAGGGCCAGACGGCACCCATCCCGCCGCAGGCCCTGAGTGCGGCCGACGCGGACTCCGACGACGCCCTGGTGCGTTTCGTGCTGGAGCCACCCTACTCGGCCGTGGGGCAGCTGCTTCTCCGCCAGACGCAGCCTCCCTCCGAGGAGGAGGGGCTCGGCGGGGGCCCTTGGAGGAGGCAGGGGGCCTTCTACGAGCGCGCGGTGACCACGTGGCAGCAGCGGGACATAGCCGCGGGGAGGCTCTTCTACAGGCATTCGGGGCCCCACAGCCCCGGGCCGGTCACGGACCAGTTCGTGTTTCGAGTCGAGGATAACCACGACCCCCCCAACCGGTCCGGGCTGCAGAGGTTTGTGATCCGTGTGCACCCCGTGGACCGCCTCCCCCCGGAGCTGGGCAGTGGCTGTCCCCTTCGGATGGTGGTGCAGGAGTCCCAGCTCACCCCGCTGAGGAAGAAGTGGCTGCAATACACGGACCTGGACACAGATGACCGGGAGCTGCGGTACACCGTGACCCAGCCGCCCGTGGACACGGACGAGAACCGTGCACCAGGGCCCCTGGGCACCTTGGTCCTGGCTGACAACCCTTCTGTCGTGGTGACCCATTTTACCCAAGCCCAAGTCAACCACCACAAAATCGCTTACAAGCCCCCAGACGAAGAGCTGGGCGTGGCCTCCCGCGTGGCCCAGTTCCAGTTCCACGTGGAGGACCGAGCCGGGAACGTGGCTCCGGGCACCTTCACCCTTTACCTGCAGCCCGTGGACAACCAGCCACCCGAGATCCTCAACACGGGCTTCGCTGTCCCGGCGAAGGGCCACCACACCCTGCGCGTGACGGAGCTGCACGCGGTGGACGTGGACACGGATGCAGGCCACATCTCCTTCACGCTCACGCAGGCCCCCAGGCACGGCCACCTGCGCGTGTCCGGACAGAGGCTGCGCGTTGGGGGGCTCTTCCGCCTGGAGGACATCGAGCTGGGCCGCGTTTCCTACGCCCACCACGGGGACGCGTCCCCGATGGACAGCTGCTCCCTAGAGGTCAGTGACCAGCACCACGTGGTGCCCATCACGCTCCGAGTGAAAGTCCGGCCGGTGGACGACGAGGTGTCCGCGCGGCGGCTTCCCACGGGCACTGTGGGGTCCTACCTAGATGTCTTGGAAAACGGAGCTGCTGAACTCACTGCCGGGATCATCATGGGGACCGACGAGGACTCTAGTGATGTGAAGCTGACGTTTGTCTTGGAGCACCCGCCGCTGTACGGGGAGCTCCTGGCCCGTGGCGTCCGCGTGGAGCAGTTCACCCAGAAGCAGCTCCTGGAGGGGTCGGTGGTCTATGGCCACACCAGCGGCGAGATAGGCCCGTTGCCCAGAAAGGACTGCTTTAACCTGAGCCTCTCGGAGATGTCGCACGAATGGAGACGCGGTGGCCGTGCTGTCCGCGGCGTCACCGTGTGGGTGACCATCCTCCCGGTCGACAGCCAGCCTCCGGAAGTTTCTATGGGAGAGCAGTTTGTGGTGCTGGAAGGGGACAAGAGTGCTATCAGCTCCGTGCACGTAAGCGTGGAAGACGTCGACTCCCTGAACGACGACATCTTGTGCACGATCGTCACCCAGCCAGCCTCGGGTTATGTGGAAAACGTCTCCCCAGCCCCGGGCTCCGAGAAGTCGAGGGCAGGAATTGCCGTAAGTGCCTTCAGCCTGAAGGACCTCAGGCAGGGCCACACCAACTACGTCCAGAGCGTCCACGCCGGGGTGGAACCCGTGGAAGACCGGTTTGTTTTCCGTTGCTCAGACGGTGTTAATTTTTCCGAAAGGCAGTTTTTCCCCATTGTGATCATTCCCACCAACGACGAACAGCCCGAGATGTTTCTGAGAGAATTTATGGTGATGGAAGGCATGAGCCTGGTGGTCGACTCGCCCATCCTCAACGCGGCCGACGCCGACGTCCCCCGGGACGACTTGACTTTCACCATCACTCGGTTTCCTGCCCACGGGCACGTCATGCACCAGATGGTAAACGGCACGGTCTTGGTCGAGAGCTTTACCTTGGACCAGATCATAGAGAGTTCCAGTATTATTTATGAGCACGACGACTCCGAGACCCGGGAGGACAGCTTCGTGGTTAGACTGACCGACGGCAAGCACTCCGTGGAGAGGATGGTCCTCGTGGTGGTCATCCCCGTGGATGACGAGACGCCCAGAATGGCCATCAACAACGGGCTAGAAGTGGACGTCGGGGAAACCAAAACCATCAGCAGCAAAGTGTTAATGGCGACCGACCTGGACTCAGAGGACGAGTCCTTGGTCTATGTTGTCCGTCACGGGCCGGCACTGGGCTTACTGCAGAGACGGCTGCCCACGGGTGCCTTTGAGAATGTCAGCCTGGGCGGGAATTTCACCCAGGACGAAGTGGACAGAAACTTGATTCGGTATGTCCATCTGGGCCAAGAGGGCACCCGGGACCTCATTAAATTTGACGTGACCGATGGAGCGAACGCCCTCATTGACCGTCATTTCTACGTGTCCCTCGGGGGTGTGGACATCGTCTTCCCCGATGTGGTGAGTAGGGGCGTGTCCTTGAAAGAAGGCGGCAAGGTCACGCTGACCACAGACCTCCTAAGCACGAGTGACTTGAACAGTCCTGATGAAAACTTGGTCTTTACCGTCACCAGGGATCCCTTGAGAGGCCACCTGGAGTGCACAGACGAAGCCAGCGTGCCCGTCAGGTCGTTCACTCAGCTCCAGCTTGCCGGCAACAAGATCTTCTATGTCCACACAGCTGACGATGAGGTGAAGATGGACGGGTTTGAGTTCCAGGTCACTGATGGACGGAACCGTGTGTCCCGGACGTTTCGCATCTCCATCAGTGACGTGGACAACAAAAAGCCGGTGGTCACCGCCCACAGCCTGGTGGTCAGCGAAAGTGAGAACAAGCTCATCACTCCCTTCGAGCTCTCCGTGGAAGACAGGGACACGCCTGACCAGCTCCTGAAATTCACCGTCACCCAAGCACCGGTTCACGGCCGGCTCCTGTTCAACAATTCCAGACCTGTCCTGGCTTTTACCCAGCAAGACCTGAATGAAAACTTAATCAGCTACAAGCACGATGGCTCTGAGTCCAGCGAAGACAGCTTCTCCTTCACGGTGACCGACGGCACCCACACAGGCTACTACATCTTTCCTGACACCGCGTTTGAAACCAGGAGGCCCCAAGTGATGAAGATCCATGTCTTGGCCATTGACAACAGTGCGCCCCAAGTCGTGGAGAACAGAGGAGGTTCCTGGCTTCGCCCTCTGGCCACTGGCCACTTGGGGTTCATGATCACAAGCAGAGCCCTGCGGGCGGAGGACAGGGACAGCCCGCACTTCTCTCTCAGGTTTGTCGTGACAGACACCCCTCGCCACGGATACATCCTCCACCTGGGCAGAGGCAACCACAGCGTCCCTCACTTTACACAAGGTAGGGTACACTTTTCCTTCCTTGTAGCCAGAGGACACTCTGGGTTTTATTTCCTGAGATTAGCACTTGTCTTGAAAACCTCAGAAGTAGAGTATCAAATCTGGGTCCAGAGGAAAGGAAGGGGAAGGGAAGGAGAGGAAGGAGAGGTGAAGGGAGGGAGGAGAGGGGAGGAGAAGGAGGAGAGGGGAGGGGAGGGAGGGGAAGAAAGGGAAGGGGAGGGATGAGGAGAAAGGGGAGGGGAGGGAGGGGAGGGGAAGAAAGGGGAGGGGAGGGAGGAGAGGGCAGGGGAGGGGGGAGAGGGCAGGAGAGGGGGGAGGGGCTGCAGGGAGTTAGTGGAGCATTTTAGAATCTTAGAGGAAAGTGTGCCATCCAAAGTCCATATACTCCTGTAATCATCAATTGCCCTTTGGAAAAGCCTTCAGGTTTCTCTTACTCTGGTTCAGTTTTGAGAACGCTGCTGTGATTACTGTTACGGTCGTTAGGAACTTTAAAAGAAAAAGACTTGTTAATATTTAAGCATTCTTTGTAGCTTCCTTTAATGCGTTTATACTCATCTTTTAAAAAAATTTTAAAGAATCTTTAGATTACATGAATGTTACGTAAAAGTAGAAGGGCTCCCCATGTGCCGTCCCACGAGCACCCCTCCTTGCTGCCGTGCGTTTGGTGCAGCTGGGGAGCACGCATTGCAGCCCTGCCGCCAACGGTGGCCTAGTCCACACTATGGTTTACGCTGTCCTGCACAATTTTGTAGGTTATGGCAAAATACATGCGCATCGGCTTCGACACACACCTGTTCAGTGACGTGGAAGGAAGCACTGCCCTGGAGGTCTAACCATTAGCCTCGGAAGATGTTACTATAAATCACCCAGAGAGGAGAGTAAGAAGCCTGTAGGTGCACGGGCTGCACTGCAGGCACAAAGCTCACTGCTGCGCCCTGCTCCGGGCAGGCAGCCGGGCTCCTCCAAGGAGACCCCGCTTAGTGCGGGCACAGAGGGCGAGGCCCCAGCGGTCCTCCAGGGCCTGGGCTCTGGTCGCAGAGGCTGCGCTGGCTCTCAGGAACGTCTCACCTTGCCAGAAAGGAAGCCTGTCTCCCTCCCTGGGGTCTGGCCCCGCGTCCCCTGGGCGTTCTTTTCCTGGGACAGTGTCCTGCTAAGATAACAAACGCTTCTCAGAACGCCAGGGCGGCAGTGACGCGCCTCTGTTCTGGATGCTGGCAGGCAGCCACCCTCCAACCCCGGCTCCTGCAGGGGGCTCCTGGGACCGGCTGCCAGACAGTCTATGGCACGTGAAAAGGACGAAAGGAACGTATTGGAGGGGGGGATGTTACTTCAACTCACTGCTCCAACCTGCAAAAATAGTGTGATTTTAGACGATAAAAGAGGAATTTTGAATGAAGATAGGCAAATTGTTTAAGTTATATATGGCTGCATCCAGAGCTCAAATATTGAAATATTACTTCTTTAATATTAAACCCTAAAATTATGCTCTTTCATTATTTATTTTCATGATTTATTTTTATGGCCTGAGCAAATATAGAGTAGATTTAAGAATATTATAAAGAGTAATGGTACCTTTTTAAGATTACCCCTTAAAGGGAAATTATCAAATTCCGATAGAAAAATCCCAAATTTTGACTAGGAAGATTGTTGAGCAACCGCCCTCACTGGACAAGCAGAGGCTGGTGCTGGGCCTGGCAGTTATTTATGGAGATGAGATAAGCGAGTGAAAGTGCAGCTCCTGGAGCAGCTGCCGTGGGTGTGTCTTCCAGTACAGGGATGAAAGCAGTATCCAGAGTAAGGACTATGAGTTTTTCTACAAAAAATCATAAAGGGATAAACTGGATTATATCTGGAAGAATTTTTCCATGCCCTGAATTAAGTCAATTTAGTACATATGGCCAGAAAAGTTTATTTCTAAATTGACTAAATGATTCCTAGGAGAAAAAATTTAATTTCTTTCAAAAACTTATGAAATTTCATTGTCAGGGAAAATGAACAAATAGAACTTGCAGCCTAGAGAAATTATCTAGCATTTCAAACTTTGTCTCTTCTCCAGGTCTGAGTCAGCTGTCTCAAGTACCTGTTTTATTTTCTCTATAAAACGTGTTTCAGAAAGTGAGGGTTTACGTATATTTATGGTATGTTTATGGTATTTCTAAAGGTGCCAGTAAAATAGCAGTGTTATAATCAAAGTCTTTACGTACTTGAGAGAAAAAAGAACATCTGCTTTTTGAACCATAGATTAAGACTTTCAAGGAAATGAAAAGGGCTTTAGTTTGTTCCTCTAATCGACACACCTGGACTTGGAGGGAGCATTTGGCACTAGAGAGCTGCACAGTTGTGCTCTTGTTCTCTTTTCCTTAAAAACAAGTTCTTAAAAATCAGTTTTGAAGTAGTGATTTATTTCAACGAAACTATCTCCTTACGAAACACGGATACAGCGCTGGGGTGCAGATGGAAGGAAGGTTGTCAAAGCTGACGTGCGGAAGCCTGAGCAAGCCCAGGGCGCCCCAGCTCCTACCCAAATCACAGGGACCTGGACGGCAGAGAGGCTCTTTCATTTTAGGTGAAGAAACTCTGAGCTTTTTACCAAATAGAAGACCTTGAACAAGAGACTGTGGGAAGTTATGATGAAAAAGAATCCCAGAAGTTTTCGATTTGCTAGGAAAGAGAGTCGTGCTGAATGATGAAAGTGGCGCTAGACAGAAAGGAAGCGCTGAGGCACTTGCTCCCCTCTCAGGGCCCTGTGGCAGGAGGGGCCATCTCCCCTCCCAGCGCCGGGCTCCTCTGCGAGCCGCCTTTCCAGCCGGCCTGAGCTGGACCAGGCTGTGGGGGTTTGTGCCTAACGGGCTGGGGCCAGCACCCTGCACCACAGGAGACCGTCGTCTCACAGCATCCCTGCCTTACATGGGTGCCTCTGAACTCCACAGTGCAAACTCAGTAGGACTCTCAGCATGGAAAAACCACCGAGGACACACTGCGTGGATAAATACCACATACCGTCCAAGCTACGTGTAGCTAGGATCTTGACTTTGGAAATCAGTGCTCCCTGGCCGACCAGATAGCGTCTATTGTGAGTGACTATCAGAGATCGGACATACCTTGGTATGTTGCCCGTGTGGCATTTTTAAGCAGAGGAGCTGGTAAAAAATGGGCTGAATAATGCTGAAAAGCAATTTATGCAGATGTCCTTGATTAGGGGAGTGTTGCTGAGGCACTGTAAACCTGCTTTCAAGAATAAAGCTCTCAGCTTTTGTTAGATGTTTTCTGTCCTAAGTTTCTCTGACCTTGGGTCATGATAGTTGTTTCCATCTGTATGAAATTTTTGATCACCTTAAGTGTTCCTTTCAAACATTTTAGAGCTAAACCACAAGAGGAAGAAAAGTTAGCCAGAGCGGACTAAAAACCTCTTTCCTCTTGGGCCAGGAAATCTGCTATGCCTCAAAATAGCTCCCTTCCACCTGTCATGGTGGATGACATTCCACATTTAGATAGTCACTTCTTTGTGCATGAACATGCAAATACTGCTGGGAGGGATGACACCTTGCTATTATTATAGCCTAACGCCTGGACTCTATCTGCCTAAGAGATCAGATTTCCTCGGACAGCTGAAGTCCAGGGGCCTAAACACACAAGAAACAGGAGAGCACTGGTTCCCTCAGAAGAGGAGAGGAATCCAAAGAAGGTTCCAGGAAGGCAATAGCCAATAGGACTCACCATAAGCAGCGAGGCACCAAATTTCCCTAGTCAGTAACCATCTTGTCCTTTGGTTATTTTCTAGCTGACATCGATGACATGAAAATATGTTATGTCTTAAGAGAAGGGGCTAATGCCACAAGCGATGCATTCCATTTCACAGTGGAAGATGGTGGTAAGTAGGATTGGGTGTTTCCATAGAGAATTTCAGCCTCAATCCGACACAGTCCTACACTGAAAAGATTGTTGCTAGCGGTTTGTAAAGCACCAAAGAGAAAGAGTTTATCAATAGGACCCCATGTCCAGTTGAGATTTACCCTGCGTGGGGGGACCAGGAGGTGCTGGAATCCGTGCGACCGCATTCACAGGCTGTGCGGCCCGCAGGGTGTGCCTGCCCCAGAGGGGTGTCTTCTCCGATTTCACACAGAGGCGCAGCGTGGGCTAATTCTGGTGGGTGACGAGCTGCGTTCTCCAAGAAATCACTTCTGAGTAAGCAGCTGTCGTACGTGACCGCCTTGGGATTTCTAGTGGCTTTCCTAGTTGGGGGACTTTGTGCCTTGCTGCGGGTGAGATTTTCCTTGGTGAGGTTTGCAGGGTACGGCAGGGAAGGGGCATGGCATGCTCGAGGTCTTCTCGCCGGCGCCGTTGGCGTTGCCCCCCAAGCCCCCAACGCCGCCGCTCACGCTTTACCATCCCGTGCACAGCAGGTGCGACGCTGGGCGTTTCTAGATATCACAAAGAAAGACGCGTTTCTTCTCCGTCACCTCGGGAGAAGCAGGAGGGCACCGGGAGTGTGTTTTTTAGGGGAACAGCGAACAGGAGGTGGGGAGGAGGGTGATGCCGATTGACACCTATTTCCTTACGATGCTTTTTAAAAGACACGTTATTATGTCAGTTATCTCAAAAGCACTGCATCCCTGCCCTACACATATTGGAAGCATTAAAAAGCACTTCATTAAAATCACTGGATGTAAGTTCTCAGCTCAAAAAAGTGACATCTATTGGGTATGTGCCAGAGACAAAAAAAGTGTGTTCGCTTGATTTGATTTCTGCTATAAATCAAAGGTTTGGTAAAGTTAATTCTTTTACTTTTTATAGTAACAACATCATAGTTAACTATTCTACTTCACTTTCATCAATAAAAAATTCCTTTTATTGATAAAAGGAATTTTAATATAAAACAGAGTTCTAACAAGGGAACCAACTTGTAAACACTCAAACAATGAATTCTACTGTAAGTAAATCTTTGTGTAGTGTATCAACATTTCAGGACACAATTTTTGATCCAAGATAACATATTTATTTCTTAGAATAACTGAGTAAATATCAATAGCAAAAGCATGGCTTTCTTTAAGATTATAAAAAAAGTTCAAAAGTGCAAAAAATATAAAATTCCATAACATGCTAAGACTTCGTAGCCTGTGCTTTTTTTACATTTTGCTTTTTTTCCAGTCTTAAAATATATGTAGACCCTACTATTCTACACATCCCTTAGCTGGGTGGAAAGGTAGCATCTTTAAAGTTCTGGTCTACATTCAAACTTTGGAAAACATTATACTGCATCATATTTCAAAATACTAAGCGAGGACTGACTGGTTATAGAAGCTGGGCTTATTTTTGGGATTGCTGAAAATGTGGCTGAGCCCCTAAAGATTGTCTTTGTGTTTATGGACGTAGGGACTGAATCATTTCAGAGGTTTTTCAGTGCTGCGCTTTCTCGTGAGAGAGAAAAACCCCAGGTACTGCTCGTTAGCCTCCCTGCCGCTCACCACCGTGGCAGCGTGGCTGAAGGGGCTCAGGGAGCCTCTGGCAACCTGTCCATTGCACCGAGTTGACCCCAGTTCCCCTGATGTAAGAAATCTTCCCTTTAACAGGATGAACACATTTGAGAACCACAAGATTTAAAAATAGTCACATGTGCATTTCAAAATTGTTATGTCTTGATTCTTTGGAGATTTTTAAAGATTTTTATATTGTCTTGTAAAATATTCTAACGCTTGAATGAGAAGTGCAATACTATTTAAACTTACAGGGTATGTAGAGTGAGGTATTTTGCCAAAAAGAAGTTAAAAATGTTTACAATATTTGTAGTAAAAAAGAAACAAAGACATTCTTCCTATAAAAATAAAATTTTACCTGAGAATTTTGAATTCTGTGTCATCCAACTGTATACATCATGCCTTCCAGTAATACAGTCAATAATTTTGACAGCAGAATATTCTGGAAAGGAAGCTAGTTTATGGGCTGTAATGTGAACATTTGTTTTCAAGTTCCTGAGGTGACGACAGGAGCTCCACACAGTGGGATCCTGCCTATGACGACGGGTTGAGGGGAGCCCTTCCTCAGTGCCGGGCGCCTCTGGTCCCTGCACGGCGCGAGGGGCGGGAGCCGGCGAGCAGCAGCTCCGAGAAGCAGCCGCCTCCAGCGCGCCCCGGGAACGCCGAGCCCCCTCTTCCCGTCTAGGGGACGACAGACTTTCTGGTGGTGGGACTGCCGAGCCCCCTCTTCCCGTCTAGGGGATGACAGACTTTCTGGGTGGTGGGACTGCCGAGCCCCCTCTTCCCGTCTAGGGGACGACAGACTTTCGGGTGGTGGGAACGCCGAGCCCCCTCTTCCCGCCTAGGGGATGACAGACTTTCGGGTGGTGGGACTGGCTGCGGAACTCGGCGCAGTGGCTCGCTGTGACCTGCTTTAGACAAAGGGCGATGCGTGTTCCCACGCCGTCCCCGGCCGGGCGCTGTGGCGGGTTCTTAGGAACTCTCCACTTCTGACCCTCTTTCCAGGGCACTGGGCCCTTCTTCAAGCCAGCAAACCGACTCTGCGGCAGTAACTGCCCAAGGAAAGTGCTGGGGCAAACAGTCCTCCAGGGGGCTTAAAATAAAACGTGGCTTCTGCCCCAGGCGCCAGGAGGGCGAGAGGAGCTGACGCCAGCAGGGGCTGCAGCCGCTTGCTCCCGAGGCTAAACCCTGCCACCCTGGCTGGGCTGGCCGCGGGCGTCATGGTCTCAGGACGTCGAGGCGGTGGGACGGTGCTCAGGACCCGAGGCTGCCTGTGGGGCTTCCCGCAGGTGGGGGGTTAGGAGTACCCTCTCCAAAGGCTGCACAAGGCCGGCAGTGCCGCCTCGGGGCGTCCTGCTGTGCCTGGACGTCAGTGCTGTTGGTGCCGCACGTGTCACGCACACTGAGCCTGGTGCCGGCGGCTCTTCGGCAGTACCTTAAACCTGTAAAGTGTGCCGCATCCCTGTGAGTTTGGTAAACCACTAAATGTTACCCCTTTTAGGCAGGTGGGGCATTGAGTTGCAGAAATGGGAAACGCCTCCCTGCAGTGGCACAGCCGGTGGCTGGAGGCTGCCGTGGACCCAGGTTCTTTCCCCAAACAGCGAGAGCTTCCACCCTCATCAGGGCAGGCGCGTGAGAGGCACGTAAGAGGGACAAACCGTGAGTTTCTCTGGGGTCTGCAGAATGTTTAACAGGTGAGAATGAAGGCCAAGTTGGGTCCACTGGTAAGGCACACAGAAGGCTTAGTGTCTTCTAGAATGTAAATTTCTATTTTAAAATAGTTTAAAGGTCATAGTGCTCTAAAATTTGTAATTCACTTTTTTGGGATCATGGTGTAAATTTTCAAATTATCATTTAAAAACGAAGCATGGCTAGTGGAGTATTGGTGAGAACAGACCATCCATCCTGGAGTTTGGGGCCGAGTGGCATGTGACTGTGTCATCACCGTCCACGAGAGCAGACCCTGAAGTTGGGGAGTCCACTCCAGCTACCCACGTCTAACGAGCTCTGATATGTTGCAGCCGTGGTGGATTTATCTAAACCTTCTTGCAATTAATTTGGTTTGTGGAGCAATCACCTGCGGATTTAGCTGAATCATCTTCCATTTCTCTTTGTTTTCACCCCTTACATCTCCATGAGGTTATGGACATACAGCCTCCCTGGATGGATTCCAGACCTCTGCAGTTGTGCCTGTGTGTTCGTGTGTGTCGGGGGGAGGGGTATTCTTTTGCCCCTTGCATAGTTGAGTATATTTTTATGATTCCTTCTCAGTCTTTAATTCTCTGTAATTTTTCTATAAATTATTCCAACATGAAAGAGCTTCCCTATCAATTTCCTCTCCAAGAAACTTCGCTAGCTCTTCACTGCTCTGTGAAATCCAGTCTCACTTCACTACTCCAGGCATGACCCACCCTCAGCTCAATGACGGTTAATCGATCTTCCCCTGGCTCAAACGTCATTTCCTCTCCAGTGTTGCCCCCAGTGTCAAGATGAAACAGCTGCTCAGGCCCTTCTTTGCGATTCTCTTCCTATTTTATTTACAGCAAGATGGTTGTATGATGATTATTGCTTAATGTGAAAACTTCGATTAGTAGAGAAAGAATTCCTTCACATCCAAGTGGGGTCATTTTTAGCCTTTGTAAGTCAGCGCCTATTCAGGGTTGAGTCCATGGCTAATACTTAACAAATATTGAAATGAATGAATGGATAAATGAAAACGAAAAAAGATTGTGCTTTTGGTGTAAGGTTGTGTTTTTTTTATAAGATTTATTTTATTTTTATTAATTCCTCTCCTCCCTTGCTGCTTGTCCTCACTGTCTGCTCTCTGTGTCCATTCGCTGCATGTTCTTCTGTGTCTGCTTGTCTTCTCTTCTCATCTTATATTTAGGAGGCACCGGCAACCAATCCCGGGACCTTCTGATGTGGGAGAGAGGCACTCAATCACTTGAGCCACCTCAGCTCCCTGGTTTGTTGTGTCTCTCATTGTCTTTTTCCTCTGTGTCTCATTTTTGTTGCGTCATCTTGCGCCAGCTCTCTGCGTGGGCCAGCTCTCTGGGCGGACCTGCTTGCCTTCACCAGGAGGCCCCAGGAATTGAACCCAGGACCTCCCATATGGTAGATGGGAGCCCAATTGCTTGAGCCACATCTGCTTCCTCGGTGTAAGGTTTAAGAATATATCACCTACCACCAGGTCTTGAAGATGTTTTCCTATATTTTCTTCTAGGAGCTTTATGGTTCTAGCTTTTACATCTAGGTCTTTGATCCATTTTGAGTTAATTTTTGTATATGGTGTGAGATAGGGGTCCTCTTTCTTTCTTTTTGGCTATGGCTATCCAGTTCTCCCAGCACCATTTGTTGAATAGACTGTTCTCACCCAGCTGGGTGGGTTTGACAGGTTCGTCAAAAACCACTTGACCACAGATGTAAGGGTCTGTTTCTGAACCATCAGTTTGGTTCCATTGGTCTATGTGTCTATCTTTTTGCCAGTACCATGCTGTTTTTATCACTGTAGCTAGGTAATATGATTTAAAGTCCAGAAGTGAGAGTCCTCCAACTTTGCTTTTTCATATTTGAGATGTTTCTGGCAATTCAGGGCCCCTTACCCTTCCAAATAAATTTGATAATTGTCGGGAAGCGGCTGTGGCTCAATCAGTAGGGCTCCCGTTTACCATATGGGAGGCCCCGGGTTCAGTTCCCGGGGCCTCCTGGTGAAGGCAAGCCCGCCCGCACGGTGTGGTTAGCTGACCCAGCGAGCACAAGCAGCAAGGGGGGGATGAATAAATAAAATGAAATCTTAAAAAAAAAAAAAAAAATTGATAATTGTGTTTTCCATTTGTTTAAAAATGCTGGTGGTATTTTTATCAATTTGTATATCAGTTTGGGTGGAATTGACATTTTAATGATATCTAGTCTTCCAGTCCATGAGCATGGAATGGTCTTCCAATTATTTAGGTTTTTTAACATTTCTTTTAGCAATGCATTATAGTTTTCTGAATACAAATACTTTACATCCTTGGTTAGTTTATTCCTAAATATGTGATTCTTTTAGTCGCTATTGTAAATGGAATTTTTTCCCCGACTTCCTCCTCAGATTGCACATTACTAGAGTATAGAAACACCACAGATTTTTGCGTATTGATCTTGTATCCTGATGCTTTACTGAAAGTGTCTATTAGCTCTAGCAGCTTTGTTGTAAATGTTTCGGAACTTTCTAGATATAGGATCATATCTGCGAATAGTGAAAGTTTTCTTTCTTCCTTTCCAATTTGGATGCCTTTTATTTCTTTTTCTTGCCTGATTGCTCTAGCTAGAACCTCTAGCACTATATTGAATAGCAGTGATGGCAGTGGGCATCCTTGTCTTGTTCCTGATCTTAGCGGAAAAGAGTTCAGTCTTTTACCATTGAGTACAATGTTAGGTGTGTTTTTCATATATGGCCTTTATCATGTTGAGAAAGTTTCCCTCAATTTCTATCTTTTGCAATATTTTTGTCAAGAAAGGATACTCTATTTTGTCAAATACATTTTCTGCATCAATCAATAAGAATCTGTGGTTTTTCATTTTTGATTTATTAATGTGGTGTATTATGCTGATTGATTTTCTTATTAATTCTGTTTGTTTGTTTGTTTGTTTTTTGTTCTCAATTTCATTTATTTATGCTCTGGTCATTATTTCATTCACTCAACTTGCATTGGGAATGGTTTGCTATTTTCTTTCTAGTTCCTCCAGCTGTGTAGTTAGATCATGGATTTTAGCTCATCTTTTTTAATGTAAGCATTGAGAGCTATAAAATTCCCTCTCGACACTGCCTTTGCTGCATCCCATAGGATATGTTGTGTTCTCGTTCTCATTTGTCTTGAGATTTTTATTGATTTAGCTCATGATTTCTTCTTTGACCCACTGATTTTTTAAGACTGTTGTTTAATCTCCATATAGTTGTGAATTTTCCCTTTTTCTGCCTTTTGTTGATTTCCAACTTTATTCCATTATGATTAGAGAAAGTGCTTTGTATAATTTTGATCTTGTTGAATTTATTGATATCTGCCTTGTGACCCAACATATGGTCTATCATGGAGAAAGATCCATGAGCAATTGAGAAGAATGTATATCCTACTCTTTTGGGATTCAGTGTTCTGTATCTGTCTATTAGGTTTAGTCCATTTACGATATTATTCAAGCTCTCTGTTTCTTTATTGATCCTCTTTATTGATCCTTTATTGATTGGATAGATGTTCTATCCAATGCTGAGAGTGGTGTATTGAAATCTCCAACTGTTATTGTAAAGTAGTGACATCTGTTTCTCCCTTCAGATTTTCCAGTGTTTGCCTCGTGTACCTTGGGGCATCCTGGTTTGGTGCATATACATTTATGATTGTTATTTCCTCCTGGTGAACTTCCCCTTTTATTAATATATAATGTGCTTCATTGTCTCTAATAACAGTTTTGCTTTTAAAGTCTATTTTATCCGGTATAAGTATAGCTACCCCAGTTTTTTTGTTTGTTTATTTGTTTGTTTGTTTGTTTTTTGTTACTGCATGTGTGGAATACTTTCTCCAGCCTTTCACTTTCAATCTATTTTGCATATAGATGGCTCATATTTTCTTATCCATTCTGCCAGTCTGTGTCTTTTGATTGGTGAGTTTAATCCATTAGCATTTAATGTTATTATTGTAAAGGTAGTTATTTCACCCATTTTTACCTTTGGGTTTTATCTGTCATATTTTATTTTCATCATTCTTTTTTCACTTTTAGTTACTTTTACTGATATAATCTTCATTTCTAGACTCTCTTCCAAGCCTTTCCCTCCTGTCTTTTCTTTTCAGGCTGTAGCACTCCCTTTAGTATTTCCTGCAAAGCCAGTCTCTTGGTTACAAACTCTCTCAGTTTCTGTTTATCTGTGAATATTCTCAACTCACCCTCATTTTTGAAAGACAATCTTGAGGGATATAAGATCCTTGGCTGGCAGTTTTTCTCTTGCAGTACTTTAAATATATAATACCACTGCCTTCTTGCCTCCATGGTTTCTGATGGGAAATTTGCATTTAATCTTATTGGGTATCCCTTTTATGTTATTCATTGATTTTCTCTTGCAGCTGTCAGGTTTCCCTCTTTGTCTTCGGCATTTGACATTCTGATTGGTATGTGTCTCCAAGTAGGTCTATTCAGATTTATTCAGATAGGAGTATGTTGTGCTTCTTGGACAGAGATATCTATGTCCTTCAATAGGGTTGGGAAATTTTCTACCATTATTTCTTAAATATTCATTATCCTTTTTTTCCCTTTCTTCTCCTTCTGGGACATGCATGGCACATATTTTTCCACATCTCTTGCTGTCATTTAGTTTCCTGAATCCCTCTTCCATTTTTTCCATTCTTTACTTCATGTGTTATTTATATGTTTGCTTTCAGAGGTCATTTCTTCAAGCTTACCATTCTTTTCTTCTGTCTCCTCAAATCTGCTATTATATGCCTCCAGTGTATTTTTAAATTTCATTTATTGTGCCTTTCATTCCCATAAGATTTGCTATTTTTCTTTGTGTGCTTTCAAATTCTTCTTTGTGCTCACCCAGTGTCTTCTTAATATCCTTACTCTATTTAGCCATCTCATTGAATTTATGAAGGAGATTTGTTTGAACATCTATTAGTTGTCTCAACTCCTTTATGTCATCTGGAGACTTATCTTGTTCCTTTAAGTGGGCCATATCTTCCTGTTTCCTGGTATGGGTTGTAATTTTTTGTTGGTGTCTTGGCATCTGGTTTGCTAGATGTATTTATTCTGGGAGCAGTTTCTTTCTTAGTTCAGGGCTTTCTTGCCCTTTCTCCCTTGCTGGTTGTGTAGTAGGAGCCGAGGATGTAGTTGGTGCTGTGAGCTGTGGAGGCTGAAGCTGCCCTCATTGCCCCAGGGACCAGTGAAGCTTCTCCCACCTTTCTTCTCTGCCAGGGGTAGGGACAGAGCTGCATCTGTGTGTAAATCCAAGTCATGCAGGCCAAGACCATCTGTAGTTGCCTGGAGAGACTGATGAAGCTTCATGCCCCTTCTTCCCCTGCCTGGGGCAGGGATGGAGCTGCAGGTGTGGAGAGCAGTCTATACTGTAAAGATTCAAAATGACCACAGTTGCCCGAGTAGACTGATGTAGCACTACCATGGAAGTGGGTGGACCTTCTGGAGTGCCCAACAATCGAATCCATGTGGTCCAAATGCTCCTGTAGTTATCCTGAGAGACTGAGGGAACACTGCTCCTCTCCTATCCCCATGTTACTGGCTATTCAATCTGTGCCAGCTGAAAGTGCCTGCAGTTACCCGTACAGGCTGGTACAGGTCCTACCAGCTTCCTCCCTGCTGGAGGTGGGGCTAGAGTCTAGGCTAGAGCTGCCATCTGATCTGGGTGGAAAGAAGCCGGTCCCTACCATCACTGTGATTTTCAATCAGCCCTGTCCCCTCATGCTACTGGCCTCTTTCCAACTTGGACAGGTTTAAACTTTAGCTGTTCTTAGGATTATACTTTAGCTCACAAAACTTACTGATCAGTAGCTGAAATCGGTGCCCAACCGTCTCTTCCTCTCCCATTTTTGGGAAGTGGCGCTTCCAACTTCAGCCATGGAATAGCTCCCGAGGCGGCTTGTGCCTCCAGTGGAGGATGGGCACTGGCCTCTGGGGCGTGGAGGGCTCTACTTATGAATCTTCTCTGCAGATGGGCATCTCCTCCTTCCATTCCTTCAAGGATGTTGCAGGATGTTCTTCTGGTCTCCTGGAGCCCCCAGACAGGTGCTTTAGACAGCTCTGGGTGATTCCTAACTGCCCTGTAGCACGAGCTGCCTCTAGGAGCTCCATACTTTGCCGCCATCTTGCCCTTTCCCCTCCTAGCATGAATTTTAAATCCTTGTGGCACCAAGAAAGATATTTAGTAAAGCTTCTTCATTTTTAAACACATGAAACCAACTGCTGTGAAAATTCCTTTTAAACCTTTATAGTGAAACATACTTAAGATTGAAGAGATTCTCAACATCTGCCAGTTCGGAACTCACATTATTTTCAAAAAATTCTTCCCAGAAAAAAGTTAAGTCAGTATATAATATAAACAGCTATGCAATTTAAAATTGAAAGGGAAATAGATATTTTCCATGTATCACTGAAATTTAAAGCCAGCACCACTACCTTAAATATTTTTAGTGACCACAGTTTTTTACCCACGTGATAGGGGACAGCATGAAGCTGTATTAGCAGAAGGTATTGCCAGTCCTCCTTGGAAAACCTTTGTGCAAATTTTTGCTAGAGTTTTAAGTGTCAAGGCTGCGGCATCATATCTGAGCTGTTTCTTGATGGGCCAAAGAATTGGGCCATGTGACCGTATGGCTTGAAATACTGAGCAGGAGGAGCGCGGCATTCTCCTGGGACACAGGTTTGCTGCCTGCTCATTTGCCCTCTCCCGTGGCTGGGCACACGGGTCAGGAGTGGGCTCTGCCTGCTTGCTGGGCAGTGAGGCAGGGGCGTCTCACGCGAAGCCTGGAGGGCCATCTGAGCATGCCGGTCCACAGCCAGATGCCTTTCTGCTGTGTCGTTGGGTGCCCAGCTCCCCTGCCACCAGGGCCTTAGTCCACGTGCCATTGAAAGACACAATAGCACCTTGACATAGGAGGAGAAGCCGCAAAGTCATTTCTGCACATGGAATGTCAGCAAAGGCTGAGACTTTCAGGTGCTTAGTCCAGTTTGACGCTGGAGGTGGGGGCTGTCTGTCCTAGGAAAAGGAGCGCAGGCTTTGCTTGAAGGTGACTGGCAACCTCAGCGTTTAATGATGGATAATTAGCTTGAATTTTTTAAAGCAAGGCCCGGGAAATATAAATAAGCACAGCAAGTAGGAAATGAGGTCTGAGTACAAGCAGGTTATACAGACATGCTCAGCTTGGAGGGAAAAGCAGGCGTTCTGGGCAATTAAATTAATCGCTAGTGAGTGAGAAGCAGAAGCAAGAGCCAGAGGCCTTGCGGGGAGGCGGGGGTGCTGTAACGAGGAGTGAATCCATGCAGCACCCACCCAGACGCTGTTCCGCTGTGAGCGGGAAGCACAGGCTCCATCAGCTGACAGGTCCTGGCCAGGGTGCTGGCTGTGTGAGATGTGCGGCCTCTTTCTGTGCCGTATTCCTGCCTTTGGCAGCGCAGCTCTACGCTGTGCACGAGAGACGTTATACCTTTTAAATACAGACATATAAACTGAGTTTTATTAGTTATTATCCTTTAGGATCATTCAAAATTATGGAAGTATATGCACATACCTTTTTAGATTGCCTTCAGTTCAGAGGAAGCTTTTCTTAAATCACTTGTTCTTCGGGTGAGTGTGGGTCCTTGTTAAAGGCAGCTGTAGAAGTTGAGCGCCCTTCGTGCTTCCTCTCAGGCGTTTAAAGCCTGCAAGCCCTTGACAGGTGTTCAGGCGCCGTCATGGCAAACCACACGCTTCCCTGTGGCACACGTTACTAACCTCGGCAGTGAGCCGTCGTGCGCCGTGGCTTTGCTCGGCTGGCATTCGGCGGGCGAGTGTGCGCTGCGCAGTCTGCATTGGCTGGCTCCTTTGAGAACGCGACAGAGACCTGAGCACGCTGGGAGAGAAGGCCAGGTCCCTATGGTGAGGCCTGTTTGCTAGGCAAAGGTTTCCCACTCATCTGCTTGTTCAGTTTCCGGCACCCGCTACATCTCAGCTGTCTCTTGGGGCCTGAGAAAACAGCGGTGAACATAAAGTCAGAGCTGCGGCCTGAGAGTCTGATGGGTAATGGTGACAAACAGCAGACAGCCGCCTTCGGAACCTTCAGCATGCCATGGCGCTACAGGTAAACTGAAAATAGGGATGCGGCTATCAGGAAAGGCTTCCGGCATGGCATGCTTAAGCTCTGACTTAGGACGAGAAGACGTTGCCACAGGGGAAGGAGGAGAAGACGTGTCCAGGCAGAGGGAGCAGCGTGCTGAGCTTCATGAGTTCCGGGCGCTGGAGGCAGGTGGACAGCCTGAAGCTGGGTGGAGAGGCCAGGGAGTGGGCGAGGCCGAGAGCTACACGGCAGCCAGGGGTACAGGGCCCTGGAAACCCAGAGAGTAATTGAGGCTTTGTTCCAAGTGAAAGGGAGCAAGAAAGTAACATTTTCCAATTTATGTTTTTTAAAAAAAAAATAGACAATTTTTTTCAGAGCAGTTTTAGGTTTATAGAAAAATTGAGCTGAAAGTACAGAATTCCCCCATTCCCCTTCTCGCCCCCACTCCCATGCAGTTTCTCCAAGTATTAGGATCCTGCGTTAGTGTGACACGTTTGTTAGAATTGACTAAGCAATATTGATACATTATTACTGACTAACGCCTAGGGTTTACGTCAGGGGTGCGTTTTGACAAATGCCTTTTGTCACTTACCCACCATTAGAGTGACACACAGAATAGACTTGCTGCCCTACAAGTGCCCTGAGCCCTGCCTGTCACCCTTTCCCTCTGCCCTCCCACCCCGTGAACCTCCAGCAGCCACCAATCTCTTTACTGTCTCTATAGCTTTGCCATCTCTAGAATGTCATATCATACAGGATGTAGCTTTTTCAGACTGGTTTCTTTCATTTAGCAATATGCATTTAAGCTTCTTCCATGTCTTTTCATAGCTTGAAAGCTCATTTCTTTTTATCACTGAATGATGTGCCATTTATGGATATACCACAGTTTATCCTTGGAAGGGCATCTTGGGTTGCTTCCAGTTTTGGGCAGTTATGAATAAAGCTGCTGTAAACACTGTGTGAACCTACATTTTGCCTCCCTAGCTAGCCCCTAGGAGCACAGTGGCTGAATTGCATGGCGAGCATATGTTTAGCTTGGTAAGAAATGGCCAAACTCTTCTCCAGAGTGGCTGCGCCGTTTTGCGTTCCCAGTGGCCGTAAAGGAGAGGGCCTGTTGACCACATCCTTGTCAGCATTTGGTGTTGTCAGCTTTGGATTTTAGCCATTCTCAGAGGTGTGTGGTAGTATCACATTGTTGTTTTAATTTGCAATTCTCTAATAACAAATGATTTGAGCATCGTTTCATATTCTTATCTGTCATCTTTATATCTTCTTTGGTGAGGCATCTGTTCAAATCTTTTCCTCATTTTGTAATGGGGTTGTTTGTTTTCTCACTGTTGAGTTTTAAGCATTCTCTGTATATTTTGGTTATAAGTCCTTTGTCAGATATGTGCTTGCAAATATTTTCTCCCAGTTTGTGGCTTGTCTATTCATTTCCTTAACAGTGTCTCTCTCAGTGCAGGAGTTTTTAATTTTAATGAAGTCCAACTTATCAAATCTGTCTTCCATTTGCCGTATCTTTGGTCTGAGCTATGTTTTAAGAAGACTCAGTTGTGTAGAGACTCAAGGGGAGGGCAACAAGGGAAACCAGAGGCTGATGCAGCGGAGGAAAGGAGAGGAAAGGCTTGGCGTGTCTGCAGCGAAACACGAGGACATTGATGGGCTGCGTTATGAGGGGAGAGAAGAGGAGAACCCAGTCTGCTTCTGGGTTCCTTGGCAGCGCAGAGTGGAGGCGCCGTTTACTGAGATGGAGAAAGACTGTGAGGGCATTTAAGGCAGGAGATAAAAGGTCCTCCTCCTCGGGCGTTTGTGATGCGGCATCTGACTCCGCGGCATGTGGGGAGAGCAAGAGCACCTCTTGATGCTGCCCGTCTCCCGCATTGCAGTCAGGAGCTCAGCTCTGCAGTCAGAGAAAGCTGGTCTGCCCTTGAGGAACTGAGCCACGGCACAGGAACTTTCCTGGACACAGTTTCATTGGTAAAGCAGGGATGACAGCAGTAGCCAGCAGCTAGGGTGCTTTCGAAGGTGAAAGATAATTCACAGAAACAAGATCAGGCAGCACAGCTGCTGTGACTTGCTAACGACTGCAGGCAACAGGCAGCTGCTGCGGCTGCCACTCTACCAGTGCAGGAGCTTTCCTCTCTTTCTCCTTTCTTTTCTTTTCTTTCTTCCCCTCTCCCTGCCTCCCTCACTCCCTTGCTTTCGCCTTTCTCTTAGCATTCACACAGCAGCTCTCTATGCAATTTGTCTCTTTGCTCTGAGCAGAAGATGGGAAGTGGAGAGGTGGTGGATACTTCTGTAACGCGGAGTTGAAGGGCTATGAATGCCTGCAGAGGCACCTCACAGTTAGGAAGTAGCCAAGCCAAGTTTTCATTAAGTTAGTGAGACGTTTTCCCTACGGTCAGATATCAGAAATACAAAATACTCTGGCTTGGGCTCAGTTTACATGTTTTATTTCTCCTTTGTAATGGCTGGAATTATAAATTTTGTGGACTTTGAAGATTAAATAAAGTCATCTGCTTTTAGCAAAATCTAGCACTCCACAACATCTGGGTTTAGCAAATGTGAGATTCAAAAGGTAGTTTTGATTTCAGGTCTTAACACTCAGAGCCACGGTCGGCTGAGGCCAATCGATGAAGACTGTGTTTCTTCAGACCTCAGGATTGCCTGGCCACACTGAGCATGCATGGGCTGCTGCAGGTGCCCCACTGAGTGTGCCTGGGCTGCTGCAGGCACTAACCTGAGCATGCATGGGCTGCTGCAGGTGCCCCACTGAGTGTGCCTGGGCTGCTGCAGGTGCCCCACTGAGCATGCATGGGCTCTACAGCGACCCCGCTGAGCATGCCTGGGC
>JAKSZT010054335.1:10322702-10340156 GCA_026826555.1 Tolypeutes matacus | reverse complement strand
CATGGGCTCTACAGCGACCCCGCTGAGCATGCCTGGGCTGCTGCAGGCACCAGCCTGAGCATGCATGGGCTGCTGCAGGGGCCCCGCTGAGCATTCATGGGCTGCTGCAGGGGCCCCAACTGGCAGGCACCCCATTTAGCCATTATGGTGAATGAAAAGCCAACTACATAAATGTACCTTTGAGAAAACTAGTAAATATAGGCAATGAGAAGAGAACATGCCTTGAAACTCTCCCTTGACCTCTTCAGAAAATAGGTGCAGCGGATATTTTATCACTCCAACATGCTTCTTAAGAAGCTGAATGTTGCTTGAGCAATGCTTTGCAGTAAACAGACACTTCTTAAAATTTGTGGGACTTTTTAAAAATGGTGGCAATGTACATAGAAGTTCTCATTTTAAGTACACTTCAGTGGTATTAGTCACATTCGCCACGCTGAGCTGCCGTCACCCCCGTCCATTACAGAGGCTGTCTCAGGAGCCCGAACAGAAGCTCTGTCCCTACTGAGCAGTAACCCCCGTGCCCGTCCCCTGGCCCTGGGGACCTCTAATCTGCTTCCTCTCTCTTTGGATCCACTTATCAGATGTTCATTTAAGTGGAATCACACACCATTTGTCCTTTTGCACCTGGCTTCTTTACTTAGTGTGCTGTCTTCAAGACTCATCCAGGTTGCAGCATGTTCCAAGAGCTTCATTACTTCCCACGATTATGTGGGTGCTTCTTGATTCTATGTAAGGAAAATATCAAACCTCAGTTTTTGGTGTAGTTAGAGGAAACTGATGTGCTTTTAAAAACCTTGTACCTCTAATGCTCTTCCAAATAATGATGTGGAAATATAGGAATATTATTTAACAGCTACAGTAATAAACTTTCTACCTGATATATACTAAAGCCATGAGTCCCCCTCCAGTCTCCCAGTGAGGTCACAGGGACAAATGCCATACTTAATCCTGATTGCAAATAAGGGAAAATAAGATTCATTGACATTTAATCTTGTGATAAAGTGATGAATGCATGAACGACAGTGTAGGTGTTTTTGTTTTTGCTTAAAATGTAAATTGATTTCATAATATATACACTTCCTAAAAGCAAAAATATTTGTGTAAATGAGAAAAAATTGCTTTTCTTAGTATTCTGTTTTAGAATGATTAGTGTGAATTTATTAATCCGGCTCTGCCCCTAAGAATCCCACATCAACTGCTAAGTACCTCTAAAGTAGCAAAGTTTTTTGCTGAGGGAATAAGTACCATGTTAGTGTAACTTCAGGTGGCTAGCATTTGGAACTCTTACATCGTTGTTAGGGGGGATGTTCCCAGAATGAATTTTTCAGGTATGACTAATTATTTAATTTAAGATTAACTTAATGTAAATTAGCAGTCTTGTTACTGAAAAGCTAAAGATTAATAGAACGCTTACATACCTGAGAATGGGTTTCAATTTTGAACACCTATTTTTCATGTTCATTTTGAATTAAGCTTGAAAAATAGGAACCCAGGGCACAAGGCAGCTCTTCGTGAACCATGAGTATCCCCCCTGCTTTCTCCCAGACAGAGAGCCGGGTGCCTGCTCACTGCTTCCTCCGCGGCTGCCTGGGAGCAGAAAGGCTTACACTCTTCATCCTGGCGACGCCACCTGCAGCCTCTAACTGCGCTGACACAGCTCTTGGAGGCAGGATTTGAGAGCACTGAGGACAGTTTTTTCAAGCATAGTTCAAGAGAGCCACTTCAGAAATTGAAAATCAAGTGGTAAAACTGGTCAGTCGACTTCAGAAATCCAGGAGAAAGAGAACTGTTTTGTGTTCCCTTAATTCTTTTCTTGCTTTATCTTATTTTATGCAGAAAGAGCCAAGATGTAAGAGTTAAGGATTAAGAAGTAGAATTAAGAAATGCAGGCTACATTTAGGTACTCAGGAAATTGTTTTTCCAAAGTCAGGTCCTACTAGTAATTTCAAAATCTTTTATTTTGATGTAATCTTTTTTAAGAACAGTTTTCACAAGGTAAAGGAGACCCTCCCTGGGCTTGATTTAACTTGGGGCACCAAGTCAAACACGTCCAATGGCTCTGCCTTATACTGGTACTTATAGGTGACTTGTGGCCTCAGTGGTGGAAATTGCTCCCAACAGCAGCGGCCTTGGTTATGGTGCTGAATCTCCTCCCAGCTCTTCCTGAACTCAAGCAAGTACGTCCAAACTATTCCTAAGCCTTATCAAATCTCTGAGAATTTGATAGATCCAATACCTCCATTTATCAAGGAAGTCACCAAAACTCTTCACTGGAATGCAAGATTTGTTTAGGTGGAAACTGATACTGCAGCCCAGTGGGAAGAGATGCAGTGTCTTGAGCTTGAATCCTGACTCTGCCAAAGTCCACCATCTCCCTGCCTACCTGTCCGTCAGGTACACCAGCCAGCCTCCAGCCCTGAGCTCCGCACACACATTGTGCCTGTGCAGCCCCTCAACTGCGGAGCTGCTCTGGGCACTGCCCCTTGTCCAGCTCCGGTCACCCAGGGCACTCAGCGGGAAGCCAGTAAGCATCTGCGGGAGAAGGAACAGATGAGTGGAGAAGGAACGTAAACGGTGAACACATACAATCTCCAGAGGTTAGAGGCATCTAAAGGGAAATAACAGTGGAAAGTCTTACCAGTTACAAAATGGAAAGATAAAGGAAAGGTTGTGTTTCTGTTAGGGATCTTTCAAATGCGTGTGGGTCTATGAACGTACATTTATTTCCCCACTCTTTTTTGTATAGACTTTGACAATGACCGCAAGCTCTCTGTCTTGTTTACTATAAAACGGAATTGCTTTTTTTACTTGGATGTGCCTGGATATGTTTCTGGTTTAGAGATTGAGCTTTTAGACATTTTAGCATTTTGTAGATGCTGCAACTTCTTTGCCTTAGTGGTTGTAAGACGCACACGGAAGTTCATTTATGTTCCGTCACAGTAGAACAGAATGAGTTTATGCTTCCGTCTTCATAGACTCATGGTGCCCCCTTCCCGCGTCACTTTGACAAGCTGTGACAACCGGCAGCCCCTTCCGCTCCCCACCCAGCTCTGCCTCAGATGATTAAACAGTTGCTGTTAGGCTGGAGTATGTGTGGTAAAAGTAAACACTCAAAGAGTTACAAAGTAACGAAGGACACGGTGTCTGTTTCCTTTAGTTTGGGAGAAAGGTAACACTGCAAGAGATGAACTGGGTTAGCAAGGAGTTTTGTACTGGAGATTTTTCTGAAAAAATGATATCGTGGAATGATGTGGTAAAGGAAAAGTGTCCGGAAGTAAATCACTTCTTTATGATGCCCTTCTTAAGAGTCTCTATTTTTACCTTATTAATGACATATTCACTATACAAATGTATGTAGCAAATATGAACACCATATATTATGGAGTCCAGAATTATAGAGGCCAGAGGGCATTTGATTTTTAAATTTCAGAGAAAGGATTATCTTTTAAATCAAAGATTCCTGAAGTTTAAATGTGTTGATTAAATCACAAGTTTATTAATCCATGTATAGATTGTTTTAAAAATAATAATATTACTTATTTTAAAAATCCAAGAGCGTTCAAGAACTTAAAATTTTTTTCTATGAAAAAATGAAGTGAACTGAGTCCTGTACATCATGAAGCTTGACTTTAAGAAAGCATTTCACGCTTGGTTATTGACAGTGACCACACAGTCTGAATACAGCGGCTTATCTTATGGATTTCTGAGGCTGGGAGTTAAAGAATCAGCTGCTAACAGCAGAGAGCAGATGGTGGATGGACTGGCTGAGGTTAAGGGCTCTTCTGCACGATTCTGCCTTGTCAGGAAGTTTCTTAATCCAGTGGTGATTGTGCTGGGTGTTCCAGATTTCTAGAGTGTAAACAGTAGATGGAACTAAATCTAGGATTAAGCCTCCTTGGAATCCACTGAGAGCTGGAGACAGGCCTGCTGTGCCCTCATGTAGCATTTCTGCATTTCTTCTCCACAGGTAATCTTCCACACAGACCCCCTCTAATATTTCAGTGTCTTTATTAGAATTCAGAAGGCAAGCATTTTGTATGCAATTCAATTTTCAAAGCACAAATAAAACCAGTTAAAAGCGTATCCCAAAATGATATATAAATATATATGCATATATGTGTATTTGCTTACAAAAATGTTATTTATATATATATATACATATATTTTAAGAGGTGCTTAGATTACCCAAAGTATTACACGGAACCCACTGGGATTCCCATGTTGCCCACCTCCCACACCTCCCACCACATCCCACACAAACATCTCCCACAGTGTGGCCCACCACCCTCAATGAACTTACACATCCTGGAGCCTTGCCACCAACCATAGACCACAGTTCACACTGTAGACCACAAGATTTATATTATTTTTGTAAACTGACCTATAAGTTTTAAAGTATTTCAAAATAAAAAGTTTTTTAAAAAATTAAAAAAAAAAAAAAAAAAAGCGTATCCCAGCGGAAACAGCCATCAGCTGCTTTGAGGCAGGGATGTGCGGGCTCAGAGACTTCCTGTGGGTTCCGAGCGTTTTGCTCTTCGGGAACCAGTCAGGTGCTTTCCTAAGTTCACCTTTCCCTTGTGCCAGTGCTGCAGGGCAGCTGTGACAAGTGTCCCTCCTGGGTGGTGTGAAGCAGCCTCGCGGTTCTGGAATCTCTGTGGAGAGCCTGCTCACCTCGGCCCAGGCTGGCAGTTTGCCTGCAGTCCCGCTTCAGTCCTTAGTGTTTCCCTCGCCTCTGTCTTACTAGACGCCTGTGTCTAGATTTCCCCTTCGGATAAGGACACCAGCTTCATCTTAACTAAGCATGACTTTGAGGGTCCCCTTTCCACACAGGCTCCCTCCAAAAAAGAGCCCAGAGCCCAGCACCCCTTTTCCACGCCTCTGCGGTACCACCCTGGTGTACAAGTTACTGAGCTATTCTTGTAGTTTCCTAACTTATCTTCCCTCTTCAGTTTCCCCAAGACCCATTTCCTCCTAAACAGTGTTTCATGGAGGCAATCTCTGCATTTGTAATTTAATGTAAACACCCTGGATTTGAACTCGGCACCCTTAGATCCAACTCCCAGCTTTGCCCCTTCCTAACTGGGTGACACCAGGCAAATTACTTAACCTCCCTGAGCTTTTGTAAAGAGCGTTTCCTTGAAAACATTTCCATTTTGCTACCTGAAAGACTGTTACAGTGAGTTTTTCATCAATGGGATTTATTTAAAGTATTTAAAGTTTTCTTTTTACACCAGCAATACATGTTCATTGTAGGAGAATTAGTGATATAGATTAAAAATAATCATCAAAATCTCACTAACCACAGAATATCTTTGGTATTTCTTTCCATATCATGTGTTTTACCCCCAAAAGCTTCATTTAACATATATCAGTCTGAAGCCTGGTTTTCTGACTTCATAGCGTATTTTGAACATTTTTCTATATCAATAAATATAGATCTCTAGTTTTTAATGATTGCTCTGTTGTATGATAGTATTCTAGAATTTATTGAAACAACCATAGGCATGTTAAAGAAGTCTGTATTTTTAAGAGCTTTCATCCAGCCATCACTGCTAATTTTGGTGCCCCTACCTCCAGGGTGAGATGATATTTTTAGATCTACTTATATGACCTCCCCAACCTTTGACAGGTGGAAACAAGCTACATTCTTGCTGCTTTTAAGAAGTGATAAGGCCTCCACCCCCTTTACCACTTCTTCTCCCTTTTATTATTAATGGAAAGAAAGTATGGTCTATAATGATCCCTTGATCTCAGAATTCCTGATGTGTTTATTCTGAGGATCAACCGACTCCAAGGTCATTTTGTGTTCTCCAGTGATAAGCTGTACGTAAAGAGCTGCCGTAGTATTTGCTAATGTGTTCCATTTCTTTCTTCCCTTTGCACTAAAAATTGCACTAATACTTTTGGGAGTTAATTCTATAATATTTATTAGATAACTATCTGTTGATTATATATCTCCAGTTTTGTCATTGCAAGATTTATGGTGGCAGTTGGGTGGTGGGTCCCCGGATGAGGGACGAGAAAGGGAACAATGGGTGTTGAGCCCTCCCCCGCCACCAGCACTCTCCCCAGTCAATTCATTCGACTCCTATAAGAGTAGTTGGCTATCATGACCATTGTCATTTTACTTAGGAGGAAAGGGAGACTCGAAGAATTAAAATAAATTTCTCAGAGTCACTGTGTTAGTTTCCTGTTGCTGCTTGTATCAGTCAAGGTTCTCTCAGGAAACAGAATCAGCAGGAGATATCTGTGAATAATAAGAGATGTTATAAGAGTCTCTCACGCGACCGTGGGGATGCACAAGTCCCGGTTCCTCAGGCAGGCTGCAGACCAGGGCCTCCGATGAAAGTCCAATGAAATGTCCTTGATGAGTTTCTGGGAGAAGTTGGCTGTCCAACGACGAGCTGGGAAATTCTCCCTGAATGTTGAAATCACTTCCCCTTTTAAGGCATTCAACTGATTGGATAAAAGCGTCACCCATTGATGATGCAATCTCCCTGGTTGATGCAGATGTAATCAGCCATCCACGCAGTAAACTCACTGGTGATCGAAGTCCATAAATGCTCTTGTATTACAATTCGCCCAGTGCTTGCTGGACCAAACACCTGGACACAATTACCTGGCCGAGTTGACACATTAGCCTGACCATCACACTGCTGTAATAAATTACCACCACTGGTAATTTGGTGGTTCCAAACACCACAATTTTATTATCTTACAGTTCTCAGGGTCAGATTCCAAAATGGGTCTACCTGGGCTGAAATCTCGGCATTGGGAGAACTGCGATCTCTGCAGGCTCTAAGGGGGAATCTGTTTCTTTCCTTGCCTTTTTGAGCTCCCGGAGGCTGCCTACCTCCCTTGCTTTGCAGCCCCTTCCTCTGTATGAAAAGCTGGTGGCATTGTGTCTCGAGATCCCTGTCAGCTCTGAGCTGTGCCTCCCTCATCCACCTCTGAGAGCCCTGTGAGCACACAGGCCACCCTAAAATGTGCTAACCCCGGATATTCTCCTCATTTCAGGGGAGCTGGCTGGCATCCTCCCTTCCAGCTGCAACTTTGACCCTCTGTGGCCACGTAAACTGACCTGCACCCAGGTTCTGTGGGTCGGGATGTGGGCGCCTTTGGGGAACACTGTTGTCCAACCACAGTCGTCCCTCTTATGAGGAAGGACCCCGCTGGAGTCGAGTCCAGGTGGTGCAGCTGTCGGGGCAAAGGTCCTCCTACCCCAAAATCCCTAGCCCGCTGCTGCCAGGCCTGACAGTCCAGCATTAGACGGTAGCATCATCACTTGCCGTGACAAAGGTGGCTCCTTCTGTTGCAGGTGCTCAAGAAATCCAAATGACACGTGTTTGCACCAAAAGGAAATCTGTTTGCACGTGTGGTGAGACGGGGAGGCTGGGGTGGAGTGATCCAGCATCCTGAGGGCCCGGTTTGGCTCAGGGGCGAAGCAGTGGCCGCTTGGCTGCAGTCTCCCACCTCATCCCTCCACAGTCGAGTCCAGGCAGGAAAGGCAAGCCTTGGGTCGCAAAGTCAAGATTTGCAGAATCGAGTCTCACCCTCCTTGTTCCCAGTTAGGGCACTTGCCCAGCATGGATGAGAGGGCTTTGATGGCAGACCTGGGCGGCATCTCCACACCCACAGCCAGAGTCTGTAGCCAGGGAGGTTGCTGGGGAAAGGGGGACGTATCTTGGAATGGAAACTTTAAATCTGAATTATACTTGTTCTGAAATATGTATTTTAAGGAAGGAAAGAGAGGGATGGAGCTCCAGCTGGGACTCTGGGGAGTCATATGTTATCCCAGCCTATGTTTTATGAGCCACAGCGGTAAGGTGGGTTGGAAATGGGAGTGGGTGCCCCCAGATTCATTCATCATCCTTCCAGTCATTATTCATTATCTGCCAATTTGGGGGGCAAGTACAGTGCTAGGAGTAGGATTTAGAGCAGTGAAGAAAACGTATCATCCCTGCCCTCAGGGAGCTTATTTTTGTTCAATGGGAAAACAGACAGGAGGCAAGTTTGAATCTTAAAAATGGTTACAAATTATGATAAGCAGTTGAATAAAAGTAAAGGAAACCAACAAGTGATTGGGAATAATGGAAAAATGAGACAGTGTTATGGAGGGGAGAACTTAAACTTTCAAAGGCATGGCTGGAGAAGGTCCTAGATAAGCTAGCTGCATTCAGGCTGATCCCTCATGGATAAGAAAGGGAAAGAGCTAGGAGAAAGTGGTCCCATTAAAAAGAAAATGTTGTGCAAAGGTCCTGAGATAGCAAAGAACTTCATTATTCAGAGATGAGAAGAAAACCATGTGAGCTACAAGTGGAAAAACTGAGCAGAAGCAAAATGATTCTGACCCTCCTATCTTCTTGAGGAGCTCTAAAGCACAACAGGTATCACAGAAGATCTGTAAGCAAGAGAGGGGCATCATCCTGTATCCTGTGCAGGTGTGTGGAGAATGGGGTTGGGTTGTATTTTGCACAGGTATGTGGAGAATGGGGTTGGGAGGTTTTCAGGCTAAAGTAATTGGATGACATGAGGGGTATGAATTGGGGGAAATTAAAAATTCTGTTTTGGACATGTTGAGATTGAGATGTCTATGAATGAGGTGTCGGGGATGAAATATTGTAGGGGGTGGTATAGAACTCACGGAAGTCAAGCTGGAGCTATGAATTTGTAAATGGCATCTATCGTGCGTTTATCAAGCAAAAAAAAGTCGGGAATGACTCATTATCCCAGATACCCTTAGTAAAATGCTGAAAAGGGCATTCAAAAGAGAGGTTGGAAAATACTCTTTCCTTTTACTGGTTTTTGTTCTCTGTTTATGAAGATTGCAGTTGCCCCCTTCCCATCCTATTGCCCATACTGTTCTTATGTGATATTTTAACACAGATGTATGATTGTTGGGTGGAGGAAATAAAAATATTTACTCATTACATATAATGAACTAACAGCTGTTGCCGCACCTTCATTTGGAATCCGAGAGATGTTTCCAAAAGAGTTAAGTGGTGGTTCAGCTAATCAGTAAAGTTTCTGCTAAGTTGCTAGGTATTTTAATTAAAATCGTTGAAACGAAAGGTGATGATTGTCAGGCCTGACAAACATAAGATTCCTTACTGACTTTAATTAAGGTGCAAAGAAAGTATTGTTTAAATTCTCCAAAGCTTATTGGAGGCGGTTTTTATGCCTTAGGGACAATTTGGGTTGTACTCAACCAGAGGGCCTCTAAATCATAGGTATTTAGATTTTGGGATTGGAGTGTAGGGCATAGAAATCTTTGTTATATCATCGCTGCAGATAATGTAAAAAGAATCCTCCTGAGTAGCATATTGTCTTACTCATTTATTAAACATGCTGTGAAAAAATCACCTGTCAACGTCCTGTACTTAAAGCCTTTTCCTTTGCATCTAACACGTTGCAGCTGCCTGAGGCCAGGGGCCACGCTTACTCACCATTCATCCTGTGCCACCACAGCCTCGGCACAAAGCTCTCAGGAGCTGCTGCTGAGTAAGAGGAAGCCAAGTACCTTGTAGTGGCAGCCGGTACTGTCTGCTTAGTAAGAGTTGCCATGCCCTCGTTCTTTTTATGTCGATATTGTATAGCTTTTCAATATCTTTCTTCAAACTGTTTTCCTTCTGCCAGTAATATTTCCTAATTTTATTATGTAATTTTAGTGATGGCAAAAACTGAACAGTTCCTCTTTGATTATAATTACAAGCTAATCGGAGCTTGTTCTGTGAGCATGGCTTAGGTGGCAGCCAGGTATCCAACAGTAAGTGTGCCAAGAGTTTCAGGCCAGACGTATTTTACCTTACAAACATACTTTGGACACTGGTTTGGCCCATTTCTTTGCTGAAGGCAAGATGGCCAGTCGAGATGCAGGACGTGCTTGGATTCGTGCAGCTGGTGAACGTCAGGGCTAGAATCCCGGGACGAGGTGATCCGCGGTGCAGCACTCATGCCTCTTCCTTCGGTTTCCACCTGCCGAGGTCCCAGGCAGCCGAGGCCAGGCCGCCTGCCGGAGGGTGGCTCCGAGCAGGACTTCCGCTGGGGCGGGGGCAGAGGCCGGTGCTTACTCAGGAGCGTCAGTGAGGGCCTGTCATGTGCCAACCACCTCACGATCCACGAAGGAAGAGTTTCGTCGGCTACTATGTTTGGGAAATACTGTCTACTTTATCCCCGTCCTCGAGGGTCCCGTGGCCTAAGACCCCTGCAAGCGAGAACGCTGCCCCTTTACCCTCGGCATTCCCACACCCAGGGCCCACCAGCGTTTTCTTTTCCAAGTAACAGCCTCGGCCCCTCACGGAACTAGTCTCCAAAGAACGCAGCTCAGCAGGCACACCTGGGGATAGAATGATAACTTTCTGCGCATTAAGTACCTTTCTTCTGCCGAATATTTAATTCGTGAGGTAATATCAGGATAAGCGCTTGAATGCACATTCCTGGAATGCAGAGCCACCGTGTGTAAGAGCTGCGGGAGAATATCAGCAGCACCAGGATTGTGACTTTTTTTCCATTTTGTTATTTTAGTAATTTCTAAATTCTTGACCAAGCTAGGAATTTGAGCTGATTAGCCAAATTCCATTTATCTCCAGCGTCTTCAGTCTTATGGAAAGACTTGTATTTAACTCTCACTCAACTCTCTTTACTGAAGGAAACTTCTTGGAGGACCCTGTAATCATTTATGCGAGATGCCTTGTGACAGTCACGACGTGTGTGATAAATATATACCCAATATGACTTGCAATCAGGCTGTTTTTAGACCCTCACCACAGCCAAGTGTCATATGTGGACTTGATCATCCTGCAGGGCCTCAGCTTTGTGGCCAAACTGCTGTTAATCTGTTTCTTTCAAAGAGAGTAAACTTTATTTCCTATGGTGAGTTAGTAGAATCAGTAGAAACGATCGTCTTCTCTGTAGTTTGGCAGTAAATATAAGTGTCTTTACGTTGGCTAGCCACGCTTTCATCCAGGTTTGTTGAAAAATAAGACTGCTGTCAGAATAAACCTGCAGGAGATGAACGAAGAGAGCTGGGCCTGGAGCGCAGTTTGTCTCTTTTGTTTGGGAGCGATAAGGAGAAGGGAGCGAGCTGGTCAAGCACTCAGTGCCTGTGAGAGCACTGCCCCTCCCCCTGTGGACACACATGCATCCCCTGCCCAATACTCAGCCTGATTTCCCACCCGCCTGTCCCGTAGCTTTGGGTGCATTTGTTTAAAGGGGGGAGGAAGGTGGATTTGTTACACGTTTAACTTCTTTATGAATGATATATATTTTTGTTTCTAAAGTGATTTGGTGTTTTAACCATCATTTGGTGGTAAAAATGCAAATGAAATCTGAAAGCTTTACAGGTGGAGTATGGGGCCGGTGGCAGGTGAGCTGAGCCTCGAGCAGTTACCAAGGCACTTACCTGCTGGGGACGGGGTTTCTGGGGCTTCCTCCTCATCGCCCGCATGGATCAGGAACCCAGCCTGGAAGAAAGGAATGCTGGATTGCTGGAGATTCTCATTACGACTTGGCACTTTCTTGGAAAGAGTTGCAAGAAGAACGTAAAAGAATTAATTATATTTGACCTCTTCCTCCAGCACCCTGCTCTCCCTCCTCCATATCTATTATTTACACCTACGTGCTCTGTGAGGTGTTCATGGCTTACTCTTAAAATCTAAAATGCTTTTATTGACCTGTGATTTGTCATCTAGACAAGGCTCCTTGCCTTCATTTTATAAGTGCAGATAAGATGAAAGAAACATCAAGAATATTAACATTTGTGTATTGAAGGAGAGAAACTTCAAAGACTGTTTTTCAAGTTTTCAAAGTATAAAACCTTGATCAAAAACAGCAAAATGGCATAAAAGTGTTCTTATGCAACTTAGTTTTCCATATGTTTCTCCTCTCCACAGCTCTCACCTATATCTTTGCTAACAAATGTAAATGTTTTTATGGGATTTTAGTTTAACTAAAGAATCCATGATTTTCATCTTGGATTTAAATTCAAAGGCCTGTCTTAATTCCTAGGTGTTCAGTTCCTGTCTGCCTTTATCATAGCAGAGTGTCCTATTCGACTTGCCAAAAGGGAGACAAGAAAAATATCTAAAGACGACTCTGAGAAGAAGCCTGTTAACTTCTGGAAAATCTAAACAAGGAAATAAAGAAATTCTACTTAACTGGCTTTATCCTACTTACTATCTATTTTAGATATTAAGTCAAGAAAATTGTAACAACTGAAATATAAAAAGTAATTGATCTTAGATAAATTGCCACTAAAATGTCTATCCACATGTTACAGGGGTTCCCAGAAATTGTGAGTCGAGACTGGCCAAGCCGCAAGACCTCTTGAATGCATTAGCTTGACAAGTGGCCCTTTTATTTTATTATCTGTGGGAGTAAAAAGACTGAATTGTCCAAACCAGGATACTTTTCCAGAGTAACAGGGGCGGCAGCCCAGCTGGCATCAAGACATCGCCGTGCCCTGGGGCTGTCCCGGCGAATGGGAAAGTGGGGTCAGCCTGCAGGGCAGCGTCTTTTCACAGGGGTAAAAGAAAACTCTTCCGCCCCCACAGTGCGCCATCGTCTGTCGTGTCCAGGCGTGGAGAATCAGCTGTCACGGAGGAGAGCCCGCCCTCGGAGCCCACCCGCGTCGGGTGTGAAGCTCAGCGTCGTCCTAGAACAGGGATAGAGAGATAGAAACGAGAAAAAGAAATGTAATCTTCAGTGCGCAGTGCAGAGAAGCAAACGATTGCCGGGAAGGAAACCCACTAACGGAGAGGTCCTGTGAGCCAGCGGCGTTTGCTGCGAGTGCGAGGTGCAGCTCTGCATTTCAGCTTTAGGGGTCACAGAGGATTGTTACATATTTCAGGCCACCTGTCACTTCACAGTCTGTTAAACTGGTGATGTCAAGAGAAATGTGGGTATGTAAATACGCATTGTCCCTCTCCATTTCGAAGAGTGTAATGTTGAAAATGTTTGAAGTCTAAGCTCCATTAAAATCACCTTTCCAGGCTTCTAACTGGACTTTGCTGACCCATGGATGTTGCTGATGGAACAGAACTTGCTGCCAATAGTAAATCACCGTTGCTCAGTGATCATTAAAATGTGATTTTCCTTTAATAAAGTAGTTTATTTATGAAAGCTGCTATTTTCAAAGTGTCAGTTCAACACGTGCCCGTTGGGTCCTTGTCCTGTGTCAGACTACGCTGGGCTCTCTGCGGTGGTTCGACCAGCAAGACGCAGCCCTGCCGGGAAGTGGTGGGAAAAGGGGAAGAACTGCCCCTTGGACTCAGGCAGAACTGGCACCCTTAGCTGCGTGGTCGTGTCTCTCAGTTTAGTGCCCCAAAGCAACTGAAGAGGGCGGAGGCTGCGAAAGGCAGGAGCCATTCTAGCAAGAGGAATAATGGGTGGTCACAAGAAATTAATGGAAGAATGGTCAAATCCCAACGGAGACTGAGACCCGTGAGCACATGTTCAGCGGTTCACAGACCCCGGCAGAGCCGAGGGGCTGGCGGTCCAGCCAGCTGGGCGAAGGTGAGATGTGTTGTGCTCGTGAGTTGTCCCAGCACTGACCAGGGGTTGAGCGACGACTGGGGCAAGTGTTGCCAAGAGGATCCTTGACAGGGGCGAGATGAAGCAGCCTCATCACGGATGGTCTGTGCAGAGGATGGCAGCGGGCGAGGAGGAGGGGGGAACGCGGAGCCAGTAAGAGCAACGGGGTGTCAAAGGTCTGGGCCAGAGGTGGAGGCGGATGCACAGGGGCGTCCCCCTTCCTAAGGGGCGCTGAGCGGTCAGCATAGGCCGCCGCACCTGCTCCTGTCCCCGTGGAGGGGATGGCCAGGGCAGGTGGCCTCTGCTGGGCAGGGCTCTGGGCTGTGGCGGATTCAGTGAAGGCGGAGCCGCGGAGGACGACAGAAAGACGAAGGGCAGGAAAAGCGGGGTCAGAGCGCCCGGTAACTTTTCTGAAACGGGTCTTACCTGCACTGGCTGCAGTGAGCCGACCTCCTTTCTACTCCTTTTGTTAAAATGCTGATTGCAACTCACAAGCTTGTGATGGAATGTGCTAGAAAAACGTTTCAGTAGAGGCTTTTTCTTGTAATAAGAAGGAGGAGTTTTCAGGACTCTAATCCATCGGTACTGTCAGCAAGTGGTGTAACGATGGAAGCAGAAGCATTATAATATTCTTCAGTGCAGATTCCTTCCTTTGTTTTAATTAAGTTATTGGGCAAAATATCCCTGACATTTATTTTATTGGACACATAGCCTGCCTGGGTTTGATGAAATGTCTTTTTATAGAGCTGTTATTAATGCCCAATTAAGGATAAAACGTATCTTCTAGTCTAAAGTGATCTTCTAGTGTCAAGCCAGAAAAAGTAGTTTGTGTAAACAAACATTTAGGAAGCCTAATACCGATTGTAAAAGCTGATGCAAGGAAAACAATTATTCACATTATAACAAACTACATCACTGTATACATAAACATGGTCTCTCTATGTTCTTATGGAAAGCCCTTTTCAAGTGGATAAACAAAGTAAAATTAGCCAGGCATACAGAGGTTTCAATTTGCAAAAAATGGCCTGTGTTGCCTTATCTCATTTTCTTCAGTAACCTTATTTGTGGAATAAGCTCTCCATGTCCAACATTATTTCTGAGCCTGGCAGGAGGTACGGGGGAAGGTGAGGAAGGAGAGGCTCAAAGAAATGCATTTCTTTCTTTTCCAGTTATGAAATATTTTATATCGAACCAGTTAAAAGATTTTTCCTTAACCTTGGAGCTTTTGGTGGTTAAAATTATTGTTTGTGCATATTTTATAACATTGACATGCCAACCATTTGGACCTAGAACCTCTTTATACTTTAAAAAAATTATTGAGGACCTCAAAGAGCTTTTTGGGGGTTATTTGTACTGTATATAACATATGGTTATATACAGAATTCACACCAAGAAAATTTTAAAATATTCACTTATTAATTCACCTAAACATAATAATAATGGACCCCTAACATGTTAAGTAACATTTTTATGGACAATGACTATAGGTTCCTAAACAAAAATCTGAGTGAGAAGAGTGGCATGGCCATAGAATTTTTAAAATCTCTTTAATGGGGAGGTGGATGTGGCTCAGGCAATTGAGCTCCTGCCTACCATGTGGGAGGTCCTGGGTTCGGTTCCCGGGGCTTCCTGGAGAAGATAGCGAGCTGGTGTGATGGGCAGGCACGGCCATCTGACGCAACAAGGTTACGCAACAAAGAGACGCAAAGAAGAAAGACAATGAGAGACGCAGCAAAGCAGGGAGCGGAGGTGGCTCAAGCGATTGAGCGCCTCTTTCCCCCATGGGAGGTCCCGGGTTAGTTTCCTGATACCTCCTGAAAAGAAGACAAGCAGACAGCGAGCACGAACGGTGGTGGTGCGGGGGGCGGGGATAAATAAATGAAGTAAACCTTTAAAAAATAAATCTCCTTAATGTTTGGCTTTATAGAAGACAGATGGATTCTCGTGTCTGCTTCTCCCTGAATCTGCTGTGATGTGTCATTTTGGTCGAAGTATATGAAGAAAACTCAGCCTCACTATTCTTTCCCTTTTATAAGGAATTCTATGTTAACTTCATACTATATTTAATAACTAGAAATTGAGATTCACCCTTAAGAGATGGGTTTAAATATCTCAATTTATGACTAGCCCTGACATTCCAAACTATAAATGTGCTCCTTAATTTGGAAAGTACGAGACCTAGGACAATTGTTCACATCCGGCACTGCTTACATTTGAAGTGATGTTCATTAAAGAAAGGAATTATCTGCTCTCTTCCGTCTTCTCTCCGATTATATCTCCTTTGTCATTTCATTTTCAATTTTCATTCTTGGTTTTTAAAAATCCACTTATCTAAATAGCAGTTACTTGTCATCACACCAGGAAGTCATAGCACGAGTTTTTTTTTTTTAATGCTTATTCAGGAACTATGTGGGACAGCTTGAGTGGTTGGTGTCGACGGCCTAAAATAGGGCAGCGAGAGTCCAGTAGTGCTTTAGGTTAGTCGGAGTCCAGGAGGTGTTCTGAGCGGCCCCAGAAGCAGCTCTGTTACCTGAATCGCTGCTCCGGGGGGGGGGTAAGGTGGGGGGGCCCTGGGGTCTGCCCTGCAGAGCCCGCTGCCTGCTTCTCCTGCCTCCTGACCTGAGGGATTGCCCAGATTTCCAGGAGATGGGGGTGGGGTGGGGCGCTGCTGGCCGGTGCTGTTGGAGTGAAAACTGGCGTCGGGGGAATGGGGGCGGGGGGCAGGCCCCCGGGTGGGCGCAGAGCAGAGGGGGCCCCGGACCACCCCCACCGCAGATCCCCACGGTCCCACCGGGCTGCACTGTTTATTCAGTCATGCTTCTCCTTGCCCGGAGGTTCGCTTCATGGTACAAGGCAGCTCAAACCTTGAAAGGTAATTTTTAACTCGAGAGTAACCTGTCTGTAGGGCTGGCTTGAACTGACTTACGTGCTCTGGTCTGAGGGAGCTGCAGAATTATCTCAAGAGGAAGCAAAGGGGCTTGAAGGTAGATGAGCCAAAACCGGGCTTGCGAGGCTGATTCGTGAAGGGAAGTTACTTAGAAATACCATGTTTCATTCATTGTATAGCATCAAAACTTCTCTGTAACCAGGGAGCAGACGTTGTTTTTGAAAAGCTAAAGAAAGGGTAGTTTTTTTTTGTTTTTTTTTAAATTACAATGTTTTATTTTATTTCAGGGTGTGAAAACTTTTAAGTGGATTAAAATAAAATGTTTTCATTTTTTTATACCCGCTCCTCCCCCACTGAAAAATGTTTATTTAAGACAGCATGCTCTCTGCATCCATTGTTAGGGATGCAGGATAATATTAAATAGCAAGACTCTTTTGAGTATGTGGCTTATGCTTCAGTCAAGGAAGACCCATAGTTTCATGGCTAAATGTCAACACAGCAATGAATAAGTGCATATTCCCAATTTTAATATGCAGTGAAAACGAAATTCATATTGATGCTAAAAACTAGCATATTCCCCTTGTTGGAAATCCTATTAACCAACGAACGTTCACTTTCAGCAGGTGATCTGCAGATATACCATTACATATACAGACTTCCTTTCTTCTTCCGTATTTCTTTCTCCTCCTCCTGCTCGCTTCCAGTGCCTCTGCATTGCTAGTCTCTCTGCCTCCGATGGCCACACCCCCACGCACTTACCCAAGTCCTCCTTGTCTGCAAGGCCTCCTCTCGGAGACCTTGACGGCCTCACCTGAAGCAGCCTCTTTGCCTTGCGCCCCTGGGAGCCTCAGGGTGGGCATTGCTGGGGCTGGACTCCTGTCGGCCTCCCCTGGGGGCTTTCTCCTGTCCCCACCCCCAGCTCCCTGACTCAGCCATTGCACAGTGCTTGCTGAATCAGTGAGTGAAACGATAAGTGGGTTTAGCTCTGAATACTCAGGCACCCAAGAAGATCTCTCAACAGTTATTTTGTTATTAGT
>JAKSZT010054335.1:10306146-10319670 GCA_026826555.1 Tolypeutes matacus | reverse complement strand
GCCATGTCCATCAGGCGTGGCACAGTGTGGAAAGCAATACCTGTGCCTCACTGCTCTAGTCATGCAGTTTTGTGAGGATGTGGAAATGGGAATCAGTTCATCAACAGGCCGGTGGAAAGTCCTCTGGGGCCCACATGTGTCCATCAAGAGCTGAAGCCTGACATGCTTCTCTGGAGACAGGAGGCACTGAGGTTTCCCTGATTTCCTTTCTATTGCTCACCTGACAACTATTGGCAATGAAAAAAGGCTGGAAATAGACTGTAGGAGAACCCTAGAAATATGTTTCGTATCATTGGACTAAAGTAAGTCAAAACCTTGCTTTAGTTAATCATAAGAATTTGAGTGATTTTCCTTTCTGTTTCCTGTGTATCTCTAACAGTCTACGCTCGGGGTTCCTACTTCACGTCAGTGGTTTAAAGACCAGTTGAGGACCGTGGAGAGAGGTGGATGTGGCCTGAGAGGCCTGCAGCATAGAGACCTGCAGATGGAAGGCTGAGCAGGGGTGCTGGGCCCAGGGAGGCGGGAATTCCCCAGCTGAGGCAGGGGATGGGCCCCCTAAATCTGCCCTCAGGATGGAGACAACACCTGCAGTTTTCCACAGTACTAAAGGTGAGGAATCATCTTCCCAGTTTCATTCTGTGCCCAGGAGATGCTGGAGAGAGACATTTGTTTTCTACGGACGGGATTTACATAGGGCAATCCCCAAATTAGTGTCTGGATTGGACTTGGGGCAATAGAAGAGAAGGGGGTCTAAGGGGGGCGAAGCAGGAAAGGCAGGCGCAGGCCGGGCCTGCCCTGCCCAGGGAGCCCCTGAGGTGCCGCCACGTGGCACAGTGCGGCAGGAAAGGGCGGAGTAGAGCGTTCATGAAGAGCAGGCTTCGCGGGGCAGCTGGGAGCTCTTTAAGGAGGCACATCACACAACGTGAACGGAATTCGCAGCCAAGTTTCTTTGTGATATAATCAAACTCTTAACCAGCATGCTTAGCCAACCTAGAAATAACTGGTCCCACTAAGGCCTGGTTGATCTATGAATTTGTGCCCCCAATATATTTCAGATTCTTTTATTCCCTACTTGTCCCTGACAGTTCCACCTTCCACATAGTCATTACCTTCATATTTGAGGATAATTGGGTCATTAGTCCTAATTAATATTTTAATGGTAATGAATTCATTTGCTTTAGGAAAAAATAAGATTTAACCAGAATGTATACAGTTTGACTTCTAGTGAGAAACAGTTGATTCCGGGAACTTGAATGTCATGCTAGTTTATATAAAACAAAGTAAATACTGATTTCAGTGATCTGCTCTTGCTTCGGGTTTGAATGTGTGGCCGTGGCCTCTGGGAGGTAAAGCACTCTTGAACATCTGCCTGACCACCTGAATGAGGGAGACGGCACTCCTTTCTAATTAAAGAGTTTGCTTCTTTTCAGTAGAATTATGTGGGCTTACTTTAAAGTAGCAAGCTGGAGTCACAGAAAAACTACGATTTGCCACTGATATGTAAGCTAGAGCTGTAATAGCAGAAGACTTCAGATGCTTTTCTTCTGACTGTTAGGAGTTCGTATTCTTAGCAGGCACCCTTACAATTACAAAACTTCTTTATCTACTTACTTTATTACCTTTTTTCCACCTCTTCCCTCCCATTCATATGAGAAGTAGAGGAATTGGGTTTTAGATGTGTTGGTTCAAAAATATTCCACTTTCCCTCTCAATATTTACCTTTAATTGTGTTTGTAAAATATCCGTGGCTAGCCATGTTATTAGTCCATGTCCTCAACAAATAATTATGAGAGCGCGCTGTGCTCTAGGCACCGTGCTCAGGCCAGGGACATGGAGGCGGGGGAAGCTCCCAGTGTGCTGGGCCACGGCAAGGAAGGAGCGCTTGGCTCTCTGTTTGGAAAGGGCTGCCAGAGCGGCGAGCAAAGGGTCGGGGTACTCAAGGGCGCGCCCAGGGCATGACTGTGCACAGCTCTGGGAACCTGGGGATGCTGCGAGGTGTCCTGCCAGCCACCAGCTGTCTATGTGCACTGCAGAGTGCCTTTGTATCTTTTGAACCTCTGGGCTTGTCTTCACCAGATTTTCTCTTTCTTCTGTTTCTGTAAAGCTCTTAGCTTTACAGTGCTCCCCTCTTTTAAGAGACTCTCTTCCCCCCAGCTGAACGTTATCCTTAAAATTTGCTGGGAACCTGGAATAATGAGACAAACCACACTCCCCAGGCACCAAGTGGACCCAGTAGAAGAGGCATTGGGGAAGCAACATGGCGGTGAGGGACTAACCACCTGGATGACAAGACCCGTGGGAAGGTTTAAATGTGGCTGGAGGGTCCCTGAATTGTACATCTCAACTTAAGTGCAGATTTGGACAAGATAGTAAACCATGTAGAGGAATACCTGGGAGTAAGGGGCAAGGCGGGGCATGGACTTTGCAACATCAACTTCTGTTCATCAGAAGCTTCTCTTACTTGCTCCTTCTTACTTGTATTCCATGTGATTCGCTTGCCAGGGAGGCTGAGTTTTAGACACGTGAAGTATTACAGTGTGTTTTGTTTGCTGGGCTGCCAAAAGCAGTATACCAGCAATGGGCTGGCTTTAAAAATGGGGATTTATTAGCTTACTCGTTTATAGTTCTGAGGCCATGGAAATGTCCATTCAAGTCATCATCAGGCAACGTTTTCTCCCCGAAGACTGGCTGCTAGCGATCCTGGACTCTGTCAATGGCAAGGCACGTGGCAGTGTTTGCTGGTCTCTCCCTTCTCTTCCAGGTTTTGCTTCCAGCTTCTTGCTTTCCTGGCTTTCTCTTCATCTGAATTTCATTCTCTTATGAAGGACTCCTGTAGAAGGATTAAGAGCCACCCTGACTGAGGTGGGTCACACCTTAGCTAAGGTCCTACTCACCAAAAGGCCCTATTTACAATGGGTTCACACCCAGCAGAATGGAGTAACTTTAAAAGCACACTTTCCTGGGGTCCACACAGCCTCAGACCATCGCACAGTGTTTGCTGGTCCTGGTCAATGTGTAAGTTAGCCCAGAAAACCTAATCCAGGCCTTGATATTAGGCCGTGTCCACCAACAGTATAATGTCATTGTTATTTAGCAGTTGAAGTAACTCATAAATTTTGGTTCTTGCCAAAATAGAGGTGAGGGCACAAAGCTACATCTTAATGTTGGTCCCCAAAAGAGAGGTTGACTGTAGTGTCTGCAAATGCGGATTAAAGATAAATGCTTTCCTTTGATTAGAGTCAAACTTTATGTATTCTTCTTATCTGGCATTGTGCTTTCCCACCTCCCTTTTCTCTCTTTGTCACAAAATCCCAATTCCATTTCACTTTTTGGTGAGGCCTGCAATTGAGTTTGTATGTAAAACCCATGCACTAACATATATCTGCAGGCTGTTCCCAACGGCCCAGCCGTGTCTGATGTACTGAGCAATAGGCTCCTCCAGTTCTCATCCAGATTTTGCCACATTCAAGTTCGCAGTACCTGGAGGGTGGTGGTAGGAAGGTGATGTGAACCCCCATGTGGATTTTATGACTTTACCCTGGCCGACCAGCTAAGAGTCAGGGCTAGAGTGAGCAAAGGTTGTTGGAGTCCCCATGATTAAAAATATATCTTCCCTACTAGAAGGCCATTTGAGATCTTGGACTCCTCGTTTATGAGAAATCCTGAAAAGATCAACTTTATGCATATTTTAGGCCGAACAACTAAGATGATCTAATCTAAACCTACAACAGCATAGCGTTCAGGTAAGGAATTTTTCATTGAGGTTAAGAGGACAGAGGGGAAGGTGCAGCCTTAGAGGCTGCCATTAAAAGCCTGTGGGCTTTTAATGGCCAAAAGGGGATTTGGCTCCTCTGAGCCAGGGAGGTTTAGTAGAGGCATTCACCGACCCAGGAAGTGTGTTCATCAACACAGGAAGTCCATTCACCCACCCAGGAAGTGCGTTCACCCACCCAGGAAGTGCATTCACTCACCCAGGAAGTGCGTTCACCCACCCAGGAAGTGCATTCACTCAGCCAGGAAGTACGTTCACCAACACAGGAAGTGTGCCAAGGCAACCTCTGCCAATTTGATGGCATTGCCTGGGTCCTTGGTGGAAGCCAGTGCAGAGTTCCAAACACTGGCCAGAGTGGAGCCTTCCCAGCTAGACCATAAATCTTAACTCAGACCTTGATTCCAAGCTAGGGCAGTTCAGTCCAGTATGTTGTTCAGATTCGTTTAGTCCAGCTTCTCTCAATTCCACCAGGTAGTTCCTTGTTTGAGACCCATCCCCCACCTACCCAAATGGCCCATATTGAGAAAAGGGAGATGAGATAAGAGGAACTATGGGTGCTCCCCGCAGTCTCACTCACTCTGATAATGTAAGGAACTAAAAGATATTTATGAGATTTCCTCTTTTAAGAAAGCATATGAGACTCTTCTATATTTGTAAAGTAGAGTTTTCTATTACTCTTTAAAAAGTACTCATGGTCTGGTCTTTTCTGTGGCAGTTTGATATTATTTGTGAATTCCAAAAAGAGATATTGATTAGGTTTGTAAACTGGTCTGTTCCTCTGGGCGTGATCCCCTTTGGTTGTATTAGATTCAGCTGAGATGCCTGGGATTAAATGATGTTACGATTGGGGCTTTCATTCGACCGTGTCATTAGGGCATGCAGGGTTGAGTCCCCACCCCCTTGGTGACTGTATAAATGGATGCTCAATCAAGGAGACACAGAAGTAGATACACAGGAGAGCAGAGAGGAAGAAAGACAGCTCCAGAGACACGGTAGAGAGCTGAGCCGTTCGCCTGGCAGTTTGTAGCACTGAGAAAGCCCTGGGAAGAGAGAGGAGCCCTCTTGCCCCCTGAGATCGGAAGGAGCTGGGACCACGGAGCCTTAAGAGGAAGAGGAAGGCTGGGCCCTCGCAGACATCACCCGCCATCTTGCTTCAACACGTGGCAACAGACTTTGGGTGAGAAAGTACCTCTTATGGTACCTTGAGTTGGACTCTTTAGGACCTGGCAACTGTAAGCTTCTACCCCAAATAAATACCCTTTATAAAAGCCAGCAGACTTCTGGTCCTTTGCATCACCCCTTTTTCTGACTAATACATTTCCTTAAATGTAGTCTCTCTTCTTATAAAGAGTTTCAGTTTCTTTAGGACGTAAAGTTATGTATTATATGTATAGTTATATATATATATAAATAATTTGGCATATAATATGTGTTTGCCTAAATCTCCAGAACACCTGGTTTATGTAGTCTTCTGTACGTGTGTAACACAGCTGTGGGCTTAACGGACAGTGTTCATTTCTAGTCCACTGGTTCTTCAGGCAATAGATATCTTCTAGTAAAGTTGTCTGTATCATTGCAGCAGCCAGTTGAGATGTAAGTTGGTGGCTGGACAGTGTCTTTCTCCTCCTCCTCAAGTCGCTAGTGTAGGGCCACTTGTTTTTGGTTTTCTTGTGGGAATCATGGTCAGTGTGAGGAAGAAGTACAGACTGCGGAAGATTATGTGCTTTCAGGTTTTGTTCGTCTGTTTATCAGCCTTAAAGTTTATGTTGCAGCATTATCCTCTTTCCAAACCCCAGCTTAGCCTGTTCTTCCTGTGTGGGCTGTTCTTCTTCCTGAGCCTTTAAAACCTTATCAGAGCTCTGCAGATCACAGGCTTCGAATCTCTAGAGGGAGGAGGTCCAGCTCAAAATGGGGAGCTGGCATAGCTCATTGTACATTGTCAGGGATTTCAGCTGTGCTTTTTGGGAACTGGCCAAAATCCTAATCTTTGTCTCTTCTGAGATCTGATCCCACATTTCACTAATTAAAAAAAAAAGGCTGGGGCACTATACTGTTACAGCACAAAGGAGGTAAAAGCATGTGTCTCCAACAGTGAATTTGGTCTCTGTGAACAAGTTGTTAGCTGAGTTTACTTGAACTTAGCTTATTTTTCTAGTCATTCTACAAACTAACAGGTTTACTTTGCCATTTGGACTAGGAAATGGGAGTGCCAGAATTTGTACAGCTGGCAGGAAGCTTCCCTTAATTTTATTGGATCTAGTTCCTCAAGGTCATGAAGTGCAATTCTAACTTTCGATGGCAAATATGAGCAAATGAAGATTATGTGACGTGGATGTGATAGGCACCACACAGGCCCTCTGCTCATATCTATATTTTAAATGGTCTATACCCGAAGCCAGCTTGCCCCAAGATGCATTCTGTAGATCAGACACTTACGTAATATCTTAAGAAGTGGTTCCCATAGTAAAATGCATTTGGGGAATGCTGCATGCTCTACCCCTTCCCTGGGCACGCTCAGTGCACAGTCACATTTAAAAGCCCAAAGATTGCCGTAGTAAAGAAAGTTTACACTTAGTTCAAGTATACCCCACTCTTGGTTGACAGGGAGTAATTTTTTAAAAATATGATACATGTTAGCTAGAGAAAATAAAATTCCAAAAGATCTATTTTGGGAAATGCTTCTCTAAATTGTTTCACGGGACATCATGTAAAGAGCTGTGTGTCCTGTTTTTGGAGAGTGTGTTATGTATTTTCATGCTTTAGAAAAGCAGAGGTAAGGGTGTGTGTGCATGTGTGAGTGTGCTCGTGTGTACATGCCAGCACACGTGCATTTGAACTCGAATCACTTCTTAACTGCAGAGAAAGGCATGGAGAGCTGGACGATGTGTGGTCAGTGCTCAGCTGAGTTCCTCTGCTGAGCTCTGGAAGCTTCTGGCGCTAAGGTGTTCCCGTGAAGCCTACTCTGCTGGAGGGCCCTGGGGTGGAAATCACTGCCCTCGTAATGGGTTTCATGCTAAGGCTAAGTCGCAGACAGCGTCATTTGACACGCAGCGCTTGGTGGCTTTCCCAAGGATCCCACCCTAGCTTCTTTAGGCAGAGTAGGAAAACTACTGACTCAACTACTTCCTGCAACAAGGCATAAACGCTGGGGGCTGGAAAGCTTCCCACGTCGCTGCTGGATTTGGAAAGCCCTGCACTTCCAAGCAAGCGGAGGAGGCTCATCGTCTGGCCACGTGCCTGCCAGTTCATGAGCACGCACGGGCTGTCGGATGAACTTCATGTTTCTACGTCAGGTGGTAAGCTTAGACCAGGGCTTCTCCACAGCAGCACCATTGGCCTTGGAGTGGCGGCGGTGGCGGCGGCTGTCCCCTGCACGTAGGTCGTAGGTCGCAAGCAGCATCAGATGCCAGCAGTGCCCCCCACAGTCGTGACAACCAAACATTCTCCAGACATTGCTAAATGCCCCTGGAGGGCAAAATCGCAGTCACCCCCAGTAATAACCACTGGTTGAGACTGCATTTTAGGTTGGGACATCAATATATTTGCTTTCCACGTGTGCCTTTTAAAAGTTTGTCACTCCTGAATTCTCTGCAGGAATCACTGTCTCAAATTCTCAAATCTTTGGCATCATTATTAATCAAGTGAAGGAAAATGCAGTTTATCTTGACCTAAGAATATTGCCACATTGATCCCCATTTTCTTTTGAAGTTGGGGGGGGGGGGAGGAGAAGCATAAATTTTACCTGTGCCATGCATTTGGATTTTGACCAAATAAGCATGTAGGTCCAAATCTCGTCCAAGAAATCTAGCCCTTGCTTCTTTTTACTGCTCAAAAGGAATGTGTTCTTAGAGTCCCTCCCTTTACACCATTTCCCAAGGACAAAAAAATTATTAGGCTCCAAAAATTATATACATTTACATAAGGCCTGACTTCAAAGCCCTTCAAAGAAAGACCTTGCTTTCCCCCCTGACTTGTTGCATACAATACTGAGATTGTGAAAACTGCTCATGAGCTTGGCTGATGATGTTGACTTACAAGTTTTTAACCCACAAGGCCACTGAAGGTTTACTCCAGTACCTTCTCACTTTTACCAATGTGCCTTCTCTTTAATACTAATATATTTTCCCCCAGGAAAAAAAGTAATTTTGCTTAAACAGACAGTAGCAGTGAAAATCAAACGCATAAACTTTTTCTAACCAAAAGGCTGTTTTCAATTTGAAAGCAAGTGCATTCAAATTGTAAATTATTTTTTAAAATGCACACTAAGTTTTTCGAAGTTTTAAAAAGACATCAGTGCCTTTTTAAAATATACTTGTTAAAAAGTGTAAATCTTTTTCCTAAAAATGATCCTTCTTTTTTCTTGGCTTATACCCATACAAGTTAGTTATTGAATACCAGCAGAATTTTAATGAAAAGGAGTTTTTTTGGCATGGCATGAGGTTGTACCCAATCTGGTAGGTTAAGCAGTCATAACATTTGCCACTTCTGGTGGACACAGTTGATTTAGGCATTTTACTTCATGGGTTGATTTTAAAATGAAAATGATTCCTACTTTTTTAGGGACAAAACTTTTATTGTCCTTATAGTAAAATTTATGGACCCGTTTGTGTCATACCTAATGCAGGTTTTTTCTTCTATCCTCAGAAAACCTAATTTGGGGGGTGTTTGAGAATGATGTCCTTGCTAACCCGTTTTCATTCCAAGGAATGCCTGGACAATTCTAGTCGGCTTGACCTTCCCGAAAGCATACCTCCACCATGTCCCTTCCTATTCCCAGTCTCCTTTCTTGGCCGCCGCCTTTCCAGCTTCTCTTCTCCACCCTCCCTTTTCCTTCTGTGTACCTGGATGCCCACCTGTGGCTCTGGCCTGTTTCACTGCTGCCCAAGCCCAAGCTCCCCGCTCTTCTGCGTGTCTCCTTGGCGTGCGCCATCCCTGGGCGTCCATCTGGCCAAGCTCGCGTGGCCTCCCCTCCTCTCTGAGCCCCAGGTACTTTATTTTCACCTTTGTTCCTTGCTTCCTGAACTGTGATTTTTGGATGCTATTGAAATGTCTTCCTTACTAGACTGTGTTACCAAAGGGACTATATTTGAACCATTTCTGTATTTCCTAATGTGTTTGTTTGGGGCTCTGTTAAGGAAACACAATGAATTAAATGGAAGAATATTGTCCAGCTTTCTCCTAGGAGGCTGCTGTTCTAAGACCACACTAACTGGTCCTTATTGTGTTTATTTTCTCTTTTGGCCGCTAAATATGTAAATGAGTGGCTTTCCTATTACTCAGACAGTAAAATCACCAAGGGCCGTAGCTCTGGCATACTTTTAAAGGTACCAGAGCAGCCACCAAAGGGCTTGACTAATTAGAGAATACTCCAAGTTAGCACAGAGGCCAGCTTTTCAAAACTGCTCTGAAATAGACGAGAACAAGCCCACGACTGTCTCCTATTCTCCACCCTCCCTGCCACTCCCTTTTCTGTCTCTCCCTTCCTCCCTTCTTCCCAGGTTGGCTTCCATGCCTTTCTTAATAATTTTAAGTCTATACATTTAAAACTTCTAAATCTTGATTTTGCTGCTGAAAAAAAATATGTAGCTAAGAACATGTGTCCTGACAGATTTGAAAACAAACCAGACCGAATGGAAATGCCTTCGGGAGGTTCTCAGGGCTAGCATTCTAGGGTTTAAGCCAGAACTCACTCACCAGTGAGCACTTCCATTCAGAGAATGGCTTTTGTCCTGCTGCTCCAGTCAACCCCTCCGTCCCAACCATTGCGTTTAAATTTTGGTAATGATGGAAATAAGTTAGGTTAAAGAAGCTTGGTTTGGTTTTTTTAGCAGTCAGACTATGATATTTCGGGCTTTTCTCTTTTATATTTTAGTCTCTTAACGTGGGTATAACACCCATTTTCAAAAGATCATGCAAACGACGGCTCGGACGGTCCCTGTGTTCTCTGCCGCGGCCCTAAGAGCGGGTGCTGTTTCACAAGCTGGAACAGGAGCCCTGCCCTTGACGGGCATGGAGCTAAAGGCCCTGAACCGGTTCCTGGGTGGGTGCAGGAGCCGCGGCTTTCATTTCCCTGCCTCTCCTCCGGGGTGGGGGCAGTTGTCTGGCGCCACTGAAGGAATTAGGCTCTGGTTTGAGCAGACACCTGACGGCTATTAAGTTTATTTTAGGAATGTGTTGCCAGGGACCTACTAAATCTCTCCGTAGCCTCGGGCAGGGCGGCAGCCAAGCCTGCTGCGCCAGGTGATGTGCTCTTTCCTTTCCCAGAGCCAGGTGGATGGTGAGGAGCTTCTCGACAGGCTCGGCTCAGCTCTCCGCAGAGCACTCGTGGTTTCTAAGAGACCATAGGGCTGCGACGGTGTTTTAAGTTTTCAGTTTATTTGTAAATGGCAAAAATACAACACAACATCTGGACGGCTTTAGAGAGAAAAAAGTAAGTCACCCAAAATGCTATCCAGTTTATAATTTTATATCATTTTACATATGGTTTTTTATGATCTGATGCCTAAGAAAAGTAGGGGAAGCTACTGCCTGTTGAATGGAAAGGACTCCAGACTGGGAATCAATTCCTGTTCTGCAAATCGCCTCTTTGCAGTCGCAGCCGAACCTTCCTGGACCTTGGGGAAAGCGGGCAGTTGCACAAGAGGCAATCCAAGGCTCCTTGCTCTCAGATGCTGTGTTTGTATTGTTCACCCACACGATTGTTTCTTGAATCAGTTTTTGCTGTTCTTGTTTAAAATTCAGTGTCACACCTTCACGTGCAGAGAAAAGTGCCTTAGGCGCGGTTTTCCTTGGAAAGCTTTGCCTCTAGACTCAGGATAAACTGGAAGTGGGGGTCCTGGGTGAGCTCACCTGCAGCCACATGCCTGCCTGCCCTTTGTCCTCGGCGAAGTGCACCTGGATTCCTTATCCATCCCTGCACCAAAGACGTCCGTCCCCTGGGGTTCCCCTTCTATAATCAGGAAAGTAAAGCCTTAGGAAATTAAATCACCATTGGTTAAGGAGATCCTCTTAAGCCCCAGGTTAAGGGATGTAAACTCACCCCATGCCCACTTTGTTTTCTCTTTTGGTTACAGGGGATGAAAATAAGCACATTCTCCTTTTGGAATGGAGTTGGGGGAGGGGCAGTGCTTAACTGGGACCACTTGGAGAATTCCGGCAGATTCCAGCAGCCTCCAGCTGCTGCTTCAGACCCTGCCCTGCAGATGGAGCACAGCATTCAGCCTGGAAGGAGCGTTTTCCTTCCAGCTTCCTTGGCTTTCCAAACCCACTCATAGGAAAAGAGCTTCTCAATCTTTAGCTTGTGTTAATTTTTCTATAATTTAGCCTGAAATAATTAGAGCCTGACCATCATCCTGTTTTCCACTTAGTCCTTTTCCTCTGCCTCACTATTCATCAGCACCAGTTTGCTGATGAGAGAAACTCACTCAGACAATAATAGGTTTTGTTTCTATCCAGTAGCTCTAAGTTATAAATTAAAGCAAATTGAACTTAAGCTACAGTAGCTTGCAAATAGGATATTTATTGAACCAAATGAAGTAATCTGATACTCTGATTACTCAGAGGAAGTATAGAAAGAATACTAGCGAGCTGGATTTGAATCCAAGCCCGCACATATTGCAGCCGTGGGAATTTAAAGGGACCAGTTCCAGTTAAAAGTGAACATCCTCGGGCCAGGGCACGCCCAGCCCGCGAGGTGTCGTGAGATGCCGCACATGCTGTCAGCTACCCCGAGGGCCAGCTGTCCTCTGGGAGCTTGGGCAGGGTCCCCAGTTCCAGGTTTGGAGCCCAGTGTCTTTTCCGATTGGGCAGTGCCCATGTTGTGCCAACCATGGCGGGTCAGAGCCGCCAGAGGACAAGGCTCTGGATGTCACTTCCTGGTGCTCACCGCATGGCCCAGCCCCGCACGCCTCGCAGCGGCCAGGGATCCGAGGCACCGCGCCCGGCTCCCGCAGTCTGTGGCTACGAGAGCCCCCCGGGGGCGGCCAGAGCTGCGTCCTGGTCTTTTCTGTCCTGTATTGGAGGCAAAGGGCGCGCAAAAGGGGGCTGCTTGGCCTGGTGTGACGAGGGTGAAGTCGGCGTCTCCGAGGGCTTTTGCTGGGGCGCAGGCGACCTGCGGGTTCTCGCAGGGGTCAGAGACGACCCCGCTGCCTTCAGAACCCCCTGCTCACGCGGGTGTGTAGGCTTCACACAGAGGCTCCTGCGGCCCAGGAGGGGCACGGAGGGCGGGGAAGCCCAGAAGGGGGCCCTGCTCGACTGAGACCCCAGAGCAGATTGCCCCGAGATTCTCCAGCAGGCCTGGAGCGACCCCTCAGAACGCTCTCTTCCTCGAGCGTAAAAGTCACCCCGTAAGTTCTCACCGCGGAGCCTCAAGGCCCCACACAGGACCCCGGAGCCCGTGGCCAGGCACGTGGGCAGCCTGGTGGGGGACGGGCGGCAGCTGGGGGGCCCAGGCTGCCCCCACGTGGGGACAGAGCACTTCTGCAAAGACTCCTTACTGTGACTGACTTGACTAAACATAACAACCCCTCCTCTAGTGGATGGGGAGGAATTCAGGTCTTTGGAACGTCATGTGCACGTGTCCACTCCATTACCTGCGGTCAAGCTGGCTGTGAAACCCTTCCCCTCCCAGGTGAGCCCTGGAGAGCCCCCTCCACGTCCCGTCACCTGGCACTCCTTATCTTGGCAGGCTGTGGGAGACAGAGGCAAGGCTGGGACCGATCCCCGCTTAGCTCACGCCCTGTAGCTGGCATCACGCTCGCAAGGCAGCGCAGCTCGCCAGGCTTGTAGTGCCCCCGCTGAGACCACCGCCCATGTGGATGCCACTTTCCAAGAGAAGACGACGCCTGCCATGCCAGTCGCTGTCCGCCCCTGGTCTTTGTCCCCCCATGGCTCTTCCTATACGTTCTGATGTAGAGTCTCTGCATTTCTTTAGGGATCTGGCTCCTTGTGCTTCGCTGCCTCATTTTCAGAATGTGTGAGGCCCAGTGAGAATGCTGGGGCTGTTCAGAATGGGGGGGGGTACCTATCGGTCGTCAGAAAGTGTATATGGCATAACTTCTGAAGAGCTACTACTGGAGAAAAATAATCATCAGAATTTTTAAGTAGTCCATAAAAATTATAAAATCTGTTGGCAGTTTTTCTGGGTCTGTCTCTGCATCCTTTAGGAGCCCCATCAAGTTCTTCATCTCTGGTGTTTGGGCCACTGAAGGTTAGCCCCAGGACAGATTATGGATGCTGCTTGGCCACTTGCCTTTCTTGTCTCTGACATCCAATCACTGGAATATGAAAGGGGAAGAAAACAAATATTTGCTAATTGTCCTGAGCGCCAACCACACTGAGTTCTTTGAAGTTCCCTTTTTACTTGATTTCTTATCTCTGCTCTTATGCTTAATCTTCTAGCAAGCAGCTCCCCCACCCCCCACATCCAAATACAACCCACAGTTCAGGCCACATTTAAACACTCTCTCCTCCAGGAATGTGCCTTTGATACCCTCTTGCCAACTCCCACGGCGCTTTAGGAGAGCCTCCACCCCCCCACACCACCACCAGAGTTGGTCAGGCTTGAGTTCGTGCAGATGACTGCCTGTGTGAGCCATCCCTGGGGTTGGACGTCCCCTTCTGGAGGTGGCTCAGTGGTGCATCGGGGTTCAGCGTCCCCTTCTGGAGGTGGCTCAGTGGTGCATCGGGGTTGGACGTCCCCTTCTGGAGGTGGCTCAGTGGTGCATCAGGGTTGGTTGTCCCCTTCTGGAGGT
>JAKSZT010054335.1:10278401-10306136 GCA_026826555.1 Tolypeutes matacus | reverse complement strand
GTGGCTCCGTGGTGCATCGGGGTTGGACGTCCCCTTCTGGAGGTGGCGCAGCTGTGCCTCCAGGGATGTTCAGCAAAGGGTGAAATCAGCTTACTTTTACAAGCCCACAAGGTCTCAGATTCTGGCCTGGGAGATTCTAAGACAAAGCAGATTTTGAGAGGAGAATCCTATCAATGGCAATGAAATAAAACTTACTTTAATTTTAGACGCTCGCCATGATTCCTGATGCAGAAGCAGTGCGTGGTTGCTACTTGCAGCCCTTGCACCCCAAGAGCACCAAGTCATTAAATCTGCTTAACAACCGCATGTCTAATTCTTCCAATTAATTAGGCAATATTGTTCTCTTCATCTCTTCTCATCTAAATGTATATTTCTCTTGCTGATTTAAAGGACTACATCCAATTTTCCTTTATAGCTGTCTACTTGATTTCCAGTTCAGTTTCCAGGGTGAACTGTATTCTGGACAAATTCATGCAATTTTAGCAAGTTAGAAAATGCTAAGAGCGTTCTCTGTTGATAACTAACTTTTCTCCAAGGATTAATTTGTTGTCAAAGCTAAATGGACACCCAGAAATTACTCTTCATCAGCATAAGTCAAAGTTGTGACATTGGTTTCAACTTGGAGAAGTGTGCTTGTCTCCAGAGAAAACAGACAGGGAGGGGTGATTGGAGGTGTGACTCTTTGTTATTCTAAAAACCGATTGAGTTCCCATTGAAAAAGAAAAAGGAGAAGCCTAAAGACCAGCTGGAAAAGCTCAAGAGAGTTCTTTTTATCAAAACCTAAGTGGCCTTTTGGCGTCAGGGTTTGGGGCAAAGCACTTGGGAGTCTGGCTGCCAGCTGGCAGGCACCTGTTGTGTGGCTTCCTACCAGTTAAGGACTTTTATTTGTTTCCAGTCAGACTTTGAGAGGAGCCGCTCATGCATCATAGAGACAGACTCCATTTTAGAAAGGCCCCCATCCACTGAGGTCTTAGGGATGTGCACAAGCGCAGTAATGAATGGCTAAACGAGCTGTCTTTCTACTCTTTAGATAAAATGCACAGTTCAATCCTGTAAGGTCACAGTTTCAATCAAGAGAATTACCCTAAGCTACAGCTTAGTTCCTCAAAATCCCTTTATCACTTCTGCATAATAAGTGACTACCTAAGATTCTCAAATTCTGAGACTAAATAGAATTCACCTGTGTATAAATCAGAAGCCTTACGTGGTATTTAGTTCTATTCAGAGTTAAGCTTGATAGAATTAACTTTATATTCTCTAGTCGAATGTCTACTTAAAAATCCCAGACTTAGAATGAATGCTAACTTTCTGCAATAATTACTCTGCAATAAAAACCTCTCTGTCACACAAAGCAAAGTTTCTCATGATTATTTCTGGTTTTATTTGAAATGATAAATGAAATCCTGATTAACTCGTTCAACTTTGTGTCCCTCTTACCTGGCACCCTTACCCTTCCAGAACACAAGCGTAAACCTCAAAATAAGTTTTAAATATCTCTAAGTGGAGATGACGTTAACTATCACTAAAACCACCCACGCTACTTCATTATGGGGCAAAACTTAAATAGCCCTTTAATTGTCAGTAATCCCTGAAGGTGTCCTTGAGATGAAAATAAATTCCAATAATTCACATTCATATTAATCACATAAAATTTTAAAGATAGAAGCTTGCGAGACAATGTAGAAATAGTGTCATTAAAAATAATTACTTTAAAAAATGATTCGATAGTGAAAGCATAGGCTATATTTATATGGGAAGTTAACATTGCCAATCAATGAAGCATCACGAAACTTGTTTCGACCAATTCCATCTATAAACACCTTCTGAACAGTGAAGTAAAAGAAGTCCCTGCCTTTCTGAATCATGGGCTACAGCAGGGCAGACAAAGGGAGTTTCCAGAGAAGCAGAGCTGTCAGGTCACATGTGTGTGTAAGAGATCTGTTGTACGGGGACTGGCTCTCGCAACTGTGGGGCTGACAAGCCCGAACTCTGTGGGGCAGGTGGCAGGCGGGGAGTTCTGGTGGGAGTGGTGTTGGGGTCTTGAGCCCCAGCTCAGGAGGAGAGGGTGGGCTTGTCTTCCTCTGGAGCCACAGCCCTGGCCCTCCAGGGCGCCACGTGGCCGATGCAGCCCTCGCACATCTTGGAGGGCCGTCACCTTTACGTGAAGCCAGCTGACTGCAGGTGCGCAGCCCACAGCTGCATCCGGGCTGGCGTTTGAACGAGAGCCTGGGCACCGCGACCCCGCCAGGCGGACGCAGGACCGTCTCAGTGAGCGCGGAATGAATGTGCACAGGATGGCAGCTTGTGGACGGCGCCCTAGAGAAGAATTAGTCAGCGTTAAGGGGTCCGCTGGGGACTTGCTGTTTGAATAGAGCGGCAAGGGGGCGCCTCGTTGGCTCAACAGTCTCCAACGTGCAATAGGTGAAGAATGCTAGTTTCTGGACTATTTCAGGAAAGGCTTAAAGTCCAATCTTGAAATTAGCTCAAAATTATTAAAGCTGAGAGAACAGAGAAGCCATATGCTGAGATGCCCCTTCCGCATGGGCACTAGAGAGACAAACGTAAAGAATGAAGCGCACGGAACTATGATATACGATTCATTTGTCGTACGCGAAGGCTGAGAATAGGCCTCGGTGTCAGGGGTCACAGTCAGAAGTGCAGCTGTTATGCCACAAGGGCCAGGAGCAGCTGCGTCTCCTGGTCCATGCGCGTCTCCATGGTCTCCCCACAGGTCTCGAGTCCTGGCCCGACCTTGAGACTAGGAGGAAGCATCTGGCCAGTGCCTGAGCTAGCGGGTACGTGCCGCCTCACCTCTGCTAGGGATGGCAGGTTCCGCGGCCCGTCCCACCAGGCTCCAGCAGGAAGGCGGGCGAGGAAGGGGCTGCGGCGATGAGCGGACTCAGCACAGGGCCAGAGGAGCCGGACAGCAGAAGCCCACCACGGGTGACGCTCAGAAAAGAGCTGGGAGCCTGATGGGACAGGGACAGGGGCCTCCTGGAGGGGAAGTGACAGGACACAGAGCTGCAGGCCTAGGCTGAGCAGTGGCTCGGTGCAGCTCTGCAAAAGGTTTAGGGTAAAACCTGGGGGTTCCTAGAGAGACAGAAGCAGGCAGTTTGAAAGAGAGATTTAAGACACAAAACAAAGAGGCACAGAGTCATTTCCACGAATTATTAGTTTAGAAATCAGAGCTGTTTTATTTATTAGTTAATTGATTAAATGCCATTCTATTCTTTCTTTTCGATTACTTTCTAGAGGAAATGTTTCCTTTAAAATGGGTTCTTAACCAGGGGTCTCCAGTTAAGGGGTCCGTGGAAAGATTTCAGGGGGCCCGTGAGCTTGAATTGAAAAAAATCAGCTTATCATCTTTATTTTCTCTGACCTCTAACTGAAATCTAGCATTTCCTTTACTTATGAATGTCTGCAATAAATAAATGACAGTCGTAGTCATTTCATATCACGTTACAGTTGTTGCAGATCTTGAAAACTCACTTGTGCTCATCTGTGCTTAGAAATTACAGCAGTAAGAGCCGAGGCTAATCAAGTGTCATAAAACCATCTGCCGCTACATCCTGAGAAGGGGTCCGTGGAGCAAAAAACGGCTAAGAGCCCCTGCTCTAAAAGAACATAAACACAGTAATTAAAAAAAAACACCCTAAAGGCAGTAAGACCGAATGAAGGCAGTAGCACCCTCAATCACTAGAGTCAATTAGCGCCATATTTCTGGAGGGCGGTTTTATCAAAAGCCTTCAGATTTTGCAAACCCTTTGACCCAGAAATTCCACTTCTAGGGATTTATCCTGATGTGATAATAATGAATCTGTGCAGAAGATTGTGCTAAACGGAATGCTTCACAGTACTGTTTCAAATAGCGAAATTGTTGAAAAGAGCTCCAGTGTCCAGCTAGATAGATTTCCTGCCTAGAATTTGCTCTGCCCACACTACACCAACGCCTTGTGGTTATTCAGATGATGTTGCAGAAGAAGTTTTAGTGACACACAAGGCGTGCCTGTTCTATGGTCACATGAAAAGCTGGTTGCAAAAGCGTGTGTTAAAAATGATATTTTGTGATTAGGTTCGCATCTGTAATCGAACAAGTACGTGATGGAAATGTGAAAAAATTAGCTCCTACCGTTGCCGTTAGGAACAAAGCTGCACTTCATGGGCAGGCTTGTCTCGTGCTTATTACCGAGTCCCCAGCACCTAGCGTCTTGGTGCGTTCAGCCTGCCTTCTCAGTTTGCAGGCCATGGTCAATGTCACCTCTTTGGCTCTCCAGATGAGACAGAAGGTCTGGAGAGCCAACTTGCTCAAAGGCAGCACGGAAGGAGTGAAGTGGGCATGGGCTCCTGGTCCAGGAGAGAGCTGGGCACGATAAATTCAGCAGGATGCAACGAGGAGACACAAAGTCCTTCTCTCCAATCTATTTTTTTATTAAAAAAAAATTTAGTGGGAGCAGATGTAGTTCAGGTGGTTGAGCACCTGCTTCCCATGTACGAGGTCCCAGGTTCAATCCCTGGTACCTCCTCAAAACAAAACAAAACAAAACGAAACAATTTAAGAAACGGAACAGTCCGTGATCTCATCAGTCTAAAGCCTCAAGCAGCCGCGCATCTGTAAGGCCTCGTCTGAGCAGAGCCCTCAGTCACAAAGTCAGCAGCATTTCTGCTATTGTGTTTTCATTTTTATCATAAACAGTTTTAAGAGTTTCAATGAGCATTTTGTATTTATCATTTAGTGACTGAAAGAAATTTTACTGACTTAATGAGCTGCAGTTTACTAAGCCTTTTCGGGGCCATCATAGGAAACACTGCAGTCGATAGTTCCTGGCATTTAGCTTTGGCTTCTGTTGACACAAACATCCCAAAGAAGAACTTAAAGGAAAATGGTGTGAGCATCTTGCTTTTTCCACACATTCCCGTGCTGCTGTTTAAACGGCTTGTGCTAATTTACAGTTCGAATAACAACAGATAAAATCAATTTCCCTACATGATCTCAGCAGTATTGGATATGCGCTTTAATCGTTAAGTGTCCATTGATGGCTCAAAGGTGCATTAAAACGTTCTAGCAAAAAAAGGAATTTTCCATGTGTCTTCACTGCGTCTCCTCCTCTGTAGCTTCCCCCTCAGTCTAGTGGAGCCTTGACGAGAGGAGAAACAGAATTGAAGCTTTGCCTCCAGCTGTGTCCATCACCCTCTCCCCTCCTCTGCAGAGAGACTTGAGGGACTGCTGGCGCCTCTGTCACCTCGCCCTGCTCTGAGATGAGCAGGGTCCGAGGCGTTGGTGGGGCAGTGTGGCCGGCTCACAGCCCTTCTCCCTTCCTGTACCGTACTCGGCCGCTTGCACGCCCGGCAGGTCACACGCAGGGACAGCCAGCTCCGTCTTGGTGGCAAGGAGGGCGGGGAAAGCCTTGTCTTCAGAGCGAGTGGAGGTCAGTGAGGAGTTGTCTGTGGCTCTGCGGAATGGAGCGCAGCAGCCCGGGCAGGGGGACGGGGACGGATGTGCTTTCCCTGAAGGGGTGATAACTAAAGCCTTCCTCCCCGTGGTTCAGGGAGCCGGGGAGGTTTGCGAAGCTGTGTGTGCGTTTCCAAGAACGTCACGGAGGCACCGTCCCGCCACCGCCTGGGGAAACGAGCGCCCCAGCGGCACCGGCGGGCAGCGGCTCCTCCCGCACCTGGACACTCCCTGCCTGACCACCAAGACGGTTTCTGGAATTGCGCTCCCCTCCCCCCAGCCCCTCCCCCAGCCCCCAAAGGTCGGGGGGCTTGGTGGGGGTTTACGCGCATGTGCTCCTGCACAAGGGCCGCTCCACCCGCGCCCTGGCCCTGTGCGTGTGCTCCAGCCGCCCACCTGGCGCGTGGCTCGCCTGGGGGCTCCCAGTGCCGCTTACGAGCAAACCGCTGATTCGGCTCTGGCCTCTGTGTTCCAGGTGGAAACAAGTTAACCAACCAGCACTTTCGTCTGAAGTGGGCATGGATCTCCTTTGAGAAGGAATATTACCTGATCGACGAGGACTCCAAGTTTCTAGATGTCGTTCTTACACGTAGAGGCTACTTGGGAGAAACTTCGTTTATAAGTAAGTTTAATTTGCACTTCTATCTCAGAATCCCAGTTTTCTAGCAAAGTCTCTTCATTCTGCCGCAGTGCTGAAGATCGCTGTAGAGTTTGGCTCTCTGGTCTGGCTGTGAAGCCTAGGGAGATGTTGAACCGAAAGGCTGTAACTGCGGAGGCAGCGTGCCAGCGAGTCTCGTCAGGGTCTCGCGCCGTTTGCCGCGCCACTCGTTTCCCTGGACGTGACCCTTGTCTGGCAGAAAATAACTTGACAAAACTGCAGTAATCATTCATAAGTTAAAACAATAAGAAGAAATATCATGAGATCTTAGAGTAGCTGTGGGTGCTTCTGAAGTGTGCCCCTGTGATGCGGTGTGGAAACCGCCGTGTAAGAAGGTGTGCGGCGTGCTTCAGCAGTGAGGAAACGAAAGGCTGTTCAGCAAAGAGCTGGGCACTGACGTGTAGTTTCCTGTTTATTTGCTGCATTTGAATGCTGTAGTAGGATTCTAAAAGTTCCAGGAAGCTCAGTGCACCAAATGTAAGATATGCGTTGTCAGTTTTCTTTGTAAGCAACAGTAAAGTATTAAATCTTAATCATTTTCTCCTGTTCTACTGCTTTTAAATAAAACCGAGCATCAAAAACAAACTTGAATAGACCCTTTTGCAACTCCATTCAAGCTCACCTCTAATCCACGTAACCCTCCGACAGAGAAGAGTAAAGTGTGAGGACTTTCCAGCAGTAACATGGTTGGCACAAAATGTTCCGTATATTGTTGAGAAACGGTAGCACCCCCAGCAATTCCAGTATTTTTTGGGTTTTACAGACATCTGGGCTGATAGAACTGACATGGGGTGAAAGAGCTTTCATTGAGTGAGTTTATCAACTAAGGTAGGAATCTAGGAAAATGTTGGCAAAATTAAACGTTGACAACCTTCGTTTGGTCTCCCAAATGCTTATTTTGAAATTTTCCTGGTTCATGGAATTCAAAAGCCTCAAGCAGCAGCCACCCTACCCACCCCAGCACACCCTCCCTCTGCCACAGCCCCCGCCCCTGCCTCTCCCGGCCCCCACCCCTGGTCTCCCCTGGCCTCCCCTGGCCTGTGTGGATCTAGTACTAATTGCATCTCCTTTTAAAAACACGTTCCTGTTTTCCAGCACACACACCCTGCCTCCCCACCGGGGCACAGGACCTGCTCCTTCTGCTCTCCTTCACATGCAGAGACCTGCAGGGCAGGAACCCACTTCTGTCTTACCTGCTGGCAGGCAGAGGCTGCCCTTTGCTGGACTTGCACTTGGAAACGCAGGGAGGTTACCGGGCAGCGATCAGTAAAGAATGGGCTCCTCGGCGATTCTCGAGGATGCTTTCCTCTGTGCTTTACCTGAATTCTCACTCTTAGTATCGTTAATCACTCAGGCATACCAGCCTGTGGATGAAGGTGGGAAAGTTCATTGCTGAAAAATATATTTTTAAAGCCATCTTTTCAGATTTTCCTCTCCATTGACTTTTTATTAACTGCATGCTAATATGTCAAACAGGAGTTCTTTTTCTCCTGAAGATCTTTTTCAATGAGCTATTCTTCCCTACAAATGTGGCGACTGTCCCCAGCACCTCGGCAGAGGTTCCTCAGGTCTCCGTGGCCAGCCTCCCACGTTACGTGGACTTCCCTGTGGGGCCAGGGCCCTGCTCATTGAAGTTGGTGATGGAATCCTTTCTGGGCCGGCATGGAAGCCCGAGTAAAGTGAAGTTCTGCCACGAGCGTGTTTCATGTTATTGTTCCTGAATGTTTTAGTTTCCTAGCTGCTCAAGCAGATTTCACGAAATGGTTCAGTGTAAACAATGGGAATGTATTCACACACAGTTTTGAGGCCGGGGAAAAGTCCAAATCAAAATGTCATCAAGGCACCTAGTACACAGGGGTCCCCACCGTCAGACAGCAGGGCTTCCCACACCTCCTTCCTGGATAACTGCACCTCCAATCCTGACTTGCATGGAAGTAGCTGCCTGGTTCCATGCCCAGTTAAACCCTCACATGGAGCACTGTTCTCCGGAGACTTGCTTTCTGGAGGCTCAGAATTTTCCAGACCATCCATTTCTGGTGTCTTTGTGCCCAGGAGTTCAGTTCTCAGCTCATCCCTTTCCTCTCGCATTTTACCATGAGCTGCAAAGAGAAACCAGGCTGCACCTTCCACACTTAGCTTGGAGATCTCCTCAGCTAAACACCCAAGCTCAGCTCTCAAATTCTGCCTTCCATCCGACATCCGAACCCAATTTCACCAAGGTCTCTGCCGCCTTAAAACAAGGATCACATTTCTTCCAGTTTCCAACATGTTCATCATTTTCTTCTAAGCTCTCAACAGAAGTGCCGTCAGCATCCATATTTCTACCAGCAGCCTCTTCCGAGCAGGCCAGGCCTTATCCATCAAGCACCTCGCAGCTCCTCCAGCCTCCACCCACCACCCAGTTCCAAAGCTGTTTCCACATTTTTGGTATTGAAATAGCAGCACCCCACTCTCCTGGTACCGAAATCTGTTTTAGTTTCCTAGGCTGCTTAAAGCAGAGACCAGGAAATTGGCTGGGTTAAATAATGGGGATTTATTTGTTCAAAGTTTTGCAGCCAGGAAAATATCCAAATCAAGGCCTCATCAAGACAATGAATTTTTCCCAAGACCGGCTGCCAGAGATCCTGGGCTCCTCTGCCACATGGAAGGCACGTGGTGCATCTCCTGGTCTCTTCCTTCTCTTCCGTGTTCTGTTGATTTCAGTTTCTTGCTTCCATGGCTTTCTCTCTCTCTGTCTGAATTTCATTCTTTTATAAAAGGCTCCAGCAATTGGATTAAAACCCATCCTGGCTGAGGTGGGCCAAACCCTAACTGAAGTAGCCTCATCACAAGATCCCCCTTTCAACAGGTCTGTACCCACAGGAAGAGATGGACCTTAAGACCATGATTTTCTGGGGTACATTCAGCCTCAACCCACCACACCGCATGGTCTTCACTTTCCTTTATGTTTGGTTAGCATTAGATAGAGTACATCAGGGGAAGCGGCAGCGTGCCAAGCTTCAGGAGTACCAGTGGCAACTTGTGGATTGTATATAACTTGTTTATGCACCCTCTTCAAAGATGGTTATTCACTTCAAAACCAGTGTAGCCCACCAGCGAATTACACACGTATTCGCATTTCACAAGAGTGTTTGAATGTCGAAGCCCGTGCCGCCTCCCTTTACTGAACATCCAGTAAAGCAAGATGCTCCATTAAGCACCTGAAATCTGTGATCTCTCTTACTCCTTACAACACCCCCTTTTTTCACTATCTCAGCTAACATTTTCTTGTGCCTACTATGTGCCTTGTGGCTTGTTAGTTGATGGAGGATGGAGTGGTAATTATGACAGCAGCATGTGTTGGGTTCCCACTGTGGGCTAGGCCTGGCTCTGTACACCCTGCACCTGGCACAGCCCCATGAGAAAAGTGTCCTTAATCCCCTTTACAGAAAAGGAGCCACAGAGGTCAAGTCAATGACGGCCCACCGTGCCACACAGCGGGGAAGGGACGGTTGAGAGCGTCCTTGGCGCTTGAGAACGGTTAAAAACTTCCCAGCAGTCCCATAGCTGTGTTGCCAAGGTGGGATGTGAAATCTCTTATCTCACCCCAAACTGAGAGTTAAGCCAGGGGTGGGGGAGGGGACACAGTTGCAGTTCCACCTAATCAAAGTGATGTGTTTTTTTTAGTGGTTAACTCTTCTTGGGGAAAAGAAGGAGCATAAACTTAAGCTCAATTTGTAATCTTTCCAGCTTCCAGGATTTTTATGCTGCTTCTGTTTACGTTATTTATAATATGTGTGGCTTAGCAGCTGCTTATTTGTATCTTCGAGTATGTGCCTCTGCTGGCTATCGGGTAAGCCTAACCGCCTCGTCCGCCACACCCGACTACATGTGGGGTCAGCTGTGCTCTCACAAGCTAGGCCTCCTTTGGCCGTGCTTTACTACAACGGCACGTCTATGAAAAAGGGCCTCACAGGGAATCTCAAGCCTTTGATGGAAGCCCTGACTTCGAGGTCTACCCACCCCAGACTTGAGCACACGTGGGGTTTCCCTGCGCATCTTGCTGAAATGCAGCTTCTGATTCAGCAGGTCTGGGGGCCTGAGGCACTGGTTCCCACTGGCTCCTGGGCGTGGCTTCTGCGGCAGGACCACGGCCACACATGTCGTCATTGCCAGAAGGGAAACTTCCTATTGCTTTTGACCTTTATTGGGGTATAATTCACCTTACGTAATATCCACCCCCTATTTGTCCAAGCCCTCCTCCTCCCTCTCCCGGCCCCCTCAATCTCGCTGTCTCTGTGAATGTGCTATTTCTAGACGTCTCTTCTAGTGACGTCCTACAGCAGGTCTGTCTGTGCCCTGCTAATCCACAGAGCATGAGTCTTTCGAGCTCTTCCGTGCTGTGACATGTCTCGTGACCTCATGCTTCGTCATGGCCGAGGACCTTTCCACTGTGCGTGCATCACGCTGTGTTTGCCCCTTGATGGACGCTTGGGTTGTTTCCATCTTCCACTGTGAATAGTGCCACTACCGACATTGGCATGAAGTATCTGAGGCCCTGTGGGAATCTTTATTTTTGACCCAAAGCAGAATTTATCATTCTGTCTCAGTCCTATTCTACCTTTTAAATGAGATCACAGAAACGCCTTTGATCTATCTCCTGTTCATGAAGTGTGTCCAACTATTTAAGACAACAGTGTTTTTTCCACAAAATCTAAGTCTATTCCTCTGCTTGGTCGGTCAGTTACTGTCTGTTCATGGTTTACGCCCGATGGGAAATCTCTTTTGATATCCACCATAGAGAGTATGGGTGTTTGTAGCAGCAACAATTGGGATTGATAACAGATTCAGTTGGCCACGCCACGCCACGCCACCCCACCCCACGCCATGCCACACACCTGGGGCAGACCATCCAGAGATGCTTGAGCTGGGAGCCTCGGGGGAGGGATTCTTTTGCGTCCTCAGCATGGCAGAGAATTGTGCTGGGTCCAGGAGGTGTTAACAGCCCCTCTGCCAAAAACTGAACCCCGAGCTAAAAGTCTGCAGCATCCAACAAGATGCCTACTGCTGTCACTTCTGGAGCTGCACCGTTAAATAAATCATGGTTTACTAGCTACCGAAGATAATAATAGAAGCAATAGTTGTAGGTCAGGGTCCTTCTGAGATCTATGAGACAGAAATAATTTTAATAAAATCTTTATTTTCACTTTCATTTCAAGATTAAAAGTTTTACATGAAGAAATGAATAATTCAAATTAATCTCATAAAAGCACCATGAGGGGCAGGGGTTTTGTCTGTTTTTTCACTGTATAAACATGGCACTTAGAGCCTGGTGTGTGGTAAACCTCCAGAAGTATTTGTGATTGAACAGAGCTCATTTGGTCTAGATTCGTTTCTATGTTGAAGAGCAAAATGAATTTTATTTTTTTGAAAGAAGATACCTTTTTTTCCGATTAAGTGAGAGATGTCAGAGAATTTATTTTAATGCATTTTTATTCTAATATTGACTAGACTTTTTCTCTCTCTTAATTTCTTTCCTACCAATGTCTCCAAAAATGCCAATGTTTAAAGAATATGTACTTTTAAATTACTCTAATAGCTCGACTGAGAATTCTCCTAGGCTCTGATTCAGTACGAGGCTATCTAGTAACGGCACAGTTGCGATCTTACCTGTTTCCCATGATTTGAGCGGGTTGGCTCTCGCTCACTGCTTTTTGGGTAACGTGTGAGCAGGGTGCTGGGGAAGGGCCCCTTGTGATGTCGATTCAGACGCACATTCCCCAGCTTTCCAAGCGACCTGAAGTTGACCTTGAGTGACCCACCCGAGTCAGCCAAATATCCTCTGATCATAGCCATACATATTGACTTCTCCAACTCTGGTCAGACAGCTTCATGGACTTCCAGGGTGTTCCATGTTCCACAAAGGCAAGTGTGTCCATCACTCTGTTGGCAAACAGTTTTCTTGAATCCTGGCTCCATTGCATGTTCAGGGAGTATTGTAACTGTTTTTCATTACACTTGGCCATTTATTACTTAGATTGTCAAGGAATCCATTGGTTCATAGGGTCTCTTATGGGCCTATATTTTCTGTTTAGAGGATTTTTCTTACGATTTTGTAATATACAGCATCGCATGTGAAAATAAACGTGAAGTGTTTCGAGACCGTGTGACCTTGTGTGAAGACTGAACAAGCATCTACTCTGCCCATTCCACAGGAGGCTCTCATGCAATCCCAGCTCACGGGGTCCGTACTGAGACCCTGGCTGGGGCAGCCGTCGACGAGCACAGCGCCCGCAGGGCAGGACCCCAGCACAGGGTGCAAAGCTGGGTCTGCTTGCTCAGCGGACAGGGAAGACGTCGATAACCCGAGTCCAGGTAAGCTAAACCATGGCATTGTGTCTCTGAAGGTATTGGCACCAGAGACGGCACAGCAGAGGAAAACAAGGACTTCAAGGGGAAGGCACAGAGGCAAGTGCAGTTCAACCCGGGCCAGAGGAGGGCCACGTGGAGGCTGCGGATCCTGCGGGACGGGGCGCACGAGCGGTCCGAGAGCTTCCGCGTGCTGCTGTCGGAGCCGGTGCTGGCCGCCCTGGAGTTCCCCGCGGAGACCACGGTGGAGATCGTCGACCCCGGCGACGGTAGGAGCCCGCGGCCGCCTGTGCGCCTTGTTCTCTGACCGTGGGTGGTGCTGGGCCTTAGAGAAGGGGGTCTGAGTCCGCACGTGGACTCTGCAAGGAGCAGCTGCTGTCGCTGGGCGGCACGGCCTGGCTGGGAAGTGGGAGCTGCCGGTCTCGCAGCCGTGGACGCCATCACTAGCACCCAAAGTCATGGGCGCGCAGGGCCGAGCGTCTCCCACGTGCGTGTCGTTCTCGGGGTGCCCCACTGGCAGTCCAGACTCAGCCTCCACTGCCGTCCCGCCACTGCCCTCCCAGGCCGTCCCTGTCTGCGTCCTGCTCCGTGTGTCCGAACTTCCTCTGCTCTGGGGCTCCAGGCCTATTGGCTTGAGACCCGCCCTGGCGCAGTGGGGCCGCGTCTTCACTGATAGGTCTTCAAAGGCCCCGTGCTCAGATCTGTTCACACCCGGGACAGCGCAGCCTTCAATGCAGAATAAGAACTTTCTAGAGGAACAGTTCCATACTCTCGGATATGCTGTCGGGAAATTAATTAAGGGAAGCTACATTTTTTTTCAAGTAAATGAACTGTGCATTGTATGTTCTTGTTCCTCATTATAATTCTACCTTTTAGAATTCATTTCTCTTGAATTAATGCATCACTTTAAAGACAAATGGCTTAGGAATTAGACCATTTTGGGATGAACTCGTTCTCCATATCATTCCATTACTTAAGTTTCCGTCATGTGTTTTCCAGGCAAATTCCATTTGGCCGTATATGTCCATGTTTGCTGCAGGGTGCCCACCCTGCCTCTCCGTGAGCGGAGGCTAAGATCAGAGCTCTCCGCTGCCATCGGTTACGTTTTCTTGTCAGCGCAGACCCCTGGCTGACGTTGGTGAAAGTAAACCTAGCGGTTTTGAGTGTAATTTGACCTTTCGCCTCCCACTGCCATAATTCTCTAGTCCTGGCTTGTCTCAGTGAAGTCAGAAGAAACAAGTTGAGCTGCCCTTTGAGGGCTGGCTTTATACAAACCATGCAGAGATTTGTATAACCAGGAGCCAGACGTGGTTTTCTTTTAAACTGCCAGCCTACTTTATTCTGTCAATTAGAAAACTCTTAAACTTTCCACAAAGATAAGATCTACTGGATACATGAAATGGAGACGTTTGTCGAAATTCCTATGTGAAAAGACTGTAATTAGAGAGAAAGGATTAAAAAAAAAAAAAACCACAGAGCTCCAGCTTCACTTATTTAATTAACATCACCTTTCGTTAAAAATGAAATTCAATTATGTTTATGATTTCCATGAAACAACAGCTAGGCTTTAGTTAAATGTAATTTTATCTGCATTATCTAGGGACATTAAACTTTCTTCCAGCCCTGAATTTTGGTTAAATGCTTGCTTAGTAAAGTGTTCTTCTGTTGAAGAAACTCATGACAGGTTTAGTACATATAAAACAGCCCAGTGCTCAAAATTTGTTTGAAGCCATTTCTCAATATTTTGTTTGTCAATTGGCATAATTGGCATATTTTACCTGAAGAACTAAGACACCTAAACACATTTCTGTCTTCCTATTTATAAGCTGGAGCAACACTGTGTACCCATAATAGACCTGAGCCGTGGAATATTAAAAACCAAACACAACACACGCACACAAAACCCTTCGTCTGGTCTAAGTCTGCACTGTCCTACAATCAAATAAAACTTGGCCACAATTTCATAAATTCATGTATGACTGTAAGCGTTCTTGGAATATTCTAGATATGTTGTGCCCCACTGATTCTAGGTGATTTCTGTCCCCCTTGTAACTAGCGAGGATTTGACAATGCCTGGCAAGTCCTCTGGTTGAGGGCTGGGGGTCTGGAAGCTACAGGAGCTGAGTGTGATTCCCAGCTCTACCACTTCCAGTTGCCTGACCTTGAAATCAAACAACTTTTACTAAGATTTTTAAGTTCCTAATGCACACCTTAAGAAATATTAAACATTCTCCATTTGTAGTATTCTTTTGAAAGAGTTCTATAAAACATAAAACATGATGCAAATGTTGTTATTTCCTAATATCATAAATCTAATATTAGACTTTAAGGGAGTAAATAATCCTTCGTTCTTTCTCCAAAGGAACAATGATCCACAATTTCAAGATTTTGATGGTTTCTTTCTACACTTTCTCCCAACTCATCACATTAAATTCGCCTGCCCGAGGGACCATTATTTCCAGCTCTCCCTCTGCATACGCATTACAGGACATGCTATGAAATTTTCACGTGCATTAAAAATTTGTCAAGCTCACACCCATGTTGGGGCAGCACTCGTGTTAGGGATGTCAGGATGATGAGAAAATCCTGATGGAAAGGAGAGCCCCGCAGGTGAGTGATTAGAACCAAAGGTGAAGTGAGACAGCAAAGTGTGGGCAGTGCCGAGGGAGCAAGGGAGGGCCTCCCCAACTCTGCTCACCTGAGCCAAGAAGACGTTCTCTCGTCAGCCAGGTCACAGAGACACCCAAGCTCATACCGCCTGGGCAATGTCTGCCCGTAACTGATAGTGATTATCCACGTTTATTGGCACATCCTCTGTGCCAGACCCTGCGCTTAGCACGTTGCATGTGCCATTTCATTCCTTTCCTTTTACCTCACCTGTTGTAGACATCTGTGCCTTCCGTTGAAGGATGCTCTCGATTCCACGTGCAGCAAGTTTTAGAGCAGTGGTACCCAGATTTTACAATAAAAATAACTTATTAACATAAACTCTTTCTCCACATGCTCATGTGCATGCACACACACACACACCCGGGATTCTCACAAGTTCATAATTATATTCTCACATTCCTACACTATCCTTTTATTTTTTAAAAAAATGCATAGTTGTGAATGGGGTAGACTTTAAATGGCTGTGTTTTATCCAACACCTGAGCTTCTCCATCCGCTGGGAAAATAGCACACACGTCGGTGGGCTTCATCCTCAGTGCCCACCTGGTGCTCGTGGCACTGGCCTCAGGCTGCTGGTGGCAGCCGCTGGGGACCAGGCTCTGCCATCAGCAGGCTCTCTCGGGGGCTGCTGGCGCCTGCCCTGCCCATCAGACAGGAGCTCCCAGCAGAACCAGCAGAGTGGGCTTGGCACGCCACGTTTTGCCTAGAGTAGACGCGTTTTGTTGTGTGGAATTGGAGGACAGCAAAGCAGCTTTTTCCACTGAAGTGCTGTGGGAGCCCAGAAGAGGGGGTAGACAATTCTGCCACTGGCCGTTGTTTGTTTACTCATTAGTTAAAGCCTGAGACGTGAAGAGAAAAGCTAGAGCAAGACAGAGGGCTGAGGGAAGTATGGTCCAGGACCCCCCATGCCCTGGTGCAGTGAGAGCTCAGCTCAGAATTTCCTTGCCAGAGTCCCCCAGCTAAGAAATGCCAGGATTTGAAAAAATCCCCCAAGGCTCTTTTCTTTCCCCCAAGTTGTGCAGAGCTCTATCATTTCACATGGCTGGAAAAAAAAAATGAAATCAACTACTCAATGTCTTTTGACACAGGAACATTGTTCCATGTATTCTTGCTTATGGAAAGAAAGAAGCAGAAACAACAAAGCAATTCCTCCTCCTATTCTACGACCTTTTCTCTGGATATACCAGGCCTCAAATAAATTAGCACAGGTGAGTTTTCTAGGAAGCCGGTCACGGCCCCTTCAGCCCACGCCAGGCCGCCCGAGCTCTTGATCGCCCGCCGCACGCCAGGGGTTCTGCTGAGCGCGAAGGCCGCAGGTGCAGCACTGAAGAAGGCGCGCGCCGGCCGCCCCTGCCCCGCCACGGCCGCAGACACGGACGCAGGTGAGGTGCAGGAGTCGCCAGCACCCACAGGAGGGGCGAAGGAGGCGTCCAGGGTGAGCGGCCTTGACTGTAGATTATGTGCCCTGACTGCTACCAGCCACACCGTCTTTCCTCAGTCTTCAAAACACACAGCTGTTAGTTCCTAGTACAATTTCTTATTTCTGTTAGGGGGAGTAATAGAAGAGCTAAGGAGTCTCATTTTATATAAACATCCCATCCCTTTTTACTTTAATTTATACCCATGGTAAACTGAATTTTGTGTACATTTAATGGGAGAACACAACCTCAAATATAGTTGAGTTACAAGACCTTGTCCAAGCATCTGAAGCCCATAAGTATCTGACACAGTTATTCAGTTGTACCCTGAAGTGCCTGCAAACCTCTGATTGAAATGAGCTCATTGTGATAGATTTATGATATCAAAATATAGCCATGAACGAACGGATTAAACATTTGATCTCTGTAATCATTCTCCATGGAACCAGATTAGGAAATGCTATATAATATTTAATAGAGAATAAACATTATTTTACAGTAATGTAGAATGTAACTTGTCTCAAAACCTTGCTATTAATGGATGAATAGAAAAGGCAGACTTTGTGTGCTCCCAGTGAGCCAACCCCATTTCGTGAGATAACTCAGATGACACAGACTGACTGCTGGATGAAATCCAAACATTGTTCTTTTTAAATTATCATTGGCAACGTTGACATAGAGAGATCACTGCTCACTGATATTTTGAACGTTTTGAGGTGGGTGTGCCAAAATAGAAGGTCCAGATTGAATGAAGTGAGGGCTAGCTACAGCCGATGACAGGGAAATGATAAAGCATGCCAGAGTGTCAGCTTAAGTGGACTCCAGCACTCCTTTCTTTTTGAGTTATATCAGCATGGGTCATCATCTCAAAAGAAACAAAAAATTCCAGTGCTTGATAAAAGCACAGCACACATTTTCTGACACCAAAAGATGGAAAAGAAAAAAAATGGTATAAAATAAAGCTATTTTAATCACAAAAACCTTTCTAAAAGACTAATTATTCACAAAATAAAGACATCAAATTCTTTTTCTCAAAGATTAACCAACAAGTTTGCGCAGTACCAAGGGGTAATTTTTGGACCTCAGGGCCTCCTGGTGTGAATTTATAAGCTGAATCACCTATAATACTTGTTATCATGGGATTTAGGCCTGTCTCTACTATTTTTGTCTATCTTTTTCAAGTCCCTGTTAAAATTAGCCTCTACTACCTTGGCTGTTTTAGAGTAAAAGAGCAAACCATAGGTAGGTATTAGACCTTCCAGATTTAGCCTTCACAGTATCAGTGACAGACCCTGCGTGGCGCTACTTGTCGGCCAGCCAGGGGCACGCGGCAGCCTGGAGATGACCTGGGATGAATATGGCCCAGTTGGATCTGAATGTGCCAAGCTTTTTAAAAAACAAAAACAGAAACTTTTTTTGTAACTAGAGAAGTTGTAGGTTTACAGAAAATCGTGTGGGAAATACAGAGTTCCCATGTACCTCCTGCCCCATCGACACCTTGCCTTAGTGGGGTAACTGTCACAACCGAATGGTAGTATAATTGTTCTATTCCCGAAGGCCTCCCGTCTGCATTAGGGCTCTCTGTTTGTGGTGTACAGCACCATGGTTTTTTAAAATTTTTATTCTAGTAACATACACAACCTAAAACTTCCCCTCTTGACCACATTCCCATATGGAATTCAGTGCTGTTAATTAGTTCCAGTGTTGAGCTACCATTGCCACCATCCTTTAAGAAAACTCTTCCATCATCCCAAATAGAAACTCCATACAATTCCACATTAACTCCGCCTTCCCACCCTGAGAAGACAGGACTCTGTCTTCCACAATGCACTATGTTTTCTCACCCTTCTCTACTCTATTATAGCAAAGATTTTAGATGTTTCTTCTGTCATGATTTTAGCAGAGTCCTTGTTTGGCTGGATTTTTTCATCAGTATAATTAAGAGAAAGGACAGCACAAAATTCTGTCTCAAATGCAGCTGCCACTATTTTGTTTCTGAGAACAGAAGTCATTTTTTGCTGAAGTTACAGTGTGGTGAAAACCTAAAAATAAAACCTGCAGTTATAAATCGAAGTATTCATTACAGCATAGTCACAGTGATGGATAAGAATGCATGCACTTTATTCAGCTTTATCTTTCAATATAAAGGGTAATGAAACAAGTCAAATCTACTTCCCCTCTTTTAAATAAAACCAAAAGGATTTTATATAAAGTGACAAAAGTAACACATGTTCATTGTAGAAAGGTATAAAAATGATTTGTAATCCTACCACTTAGGAATTTGACCTGCAGTCAGTTTTTTCTGTGCCCCTATTTTTTTTTTTTAAGTTTTTTTTTTTTTTAAGATTTATTTGTTTATTCCCCCCCAACCCCTTGTTGTTTTGCGCTCGCAGTCTGCTCTCTGTGTGCTCTTCTGTGTCTGCTTGTCTTCTCTTTGGGCGGCACCAGGAACTGATCCTGGGACCTTCCAGAGTGGAGAGAGGCTCAATCTCTTGCGCCACCTCAGCTCCTGGTCTGCTGCGTCCCTTACTGGCTCTCCTCTGTGTCTCTTTTTGTTGTGTCATCTTGCTGAGCCAGCTCCCTGCACAGGCCAGCACTCCATGTGGGCCAGCTCTTCGCTTGGGCCAGCTTGCTTTTCACGAGGAGGCCCCAGGAATCGAACCCTGGACCTCCCATGTGGTAGACGGGAGCCCTATCTCTTGAGCCACATCTGCTTCCCGTGCCCCTATTTATCATCACTGTCTCTGCCACGTAGCCCTAGCTTTCTCTCCCGTCAGCCTTCCACAGAGACTGCTGGAGTTTCAGCCGATTGTGCTTCCACATTTTATATGTCCACGTGGCTGCGTCTGTGCATATACATGCATGTGTGCATGATTCCTCCACCAGCACTGCATGTAGAGGGCTTCTCAAAGGACCTGCTTCCCAGCCTGCCGCCTCGCTGCCTCTCAGGGCCCCCTCCCTCTCTCACAGTCTCCGTTTAGACTTGTTTTCTCTCTGTGCGGGCTGCGCCCGTGGCCGGCAGCAGGACCTGGCCGTCTGGAGCCTGGGCTCCAACCCCAGCCGGCCCTGTGCTGGCCCCACCTTGGGGGTCACTAGCCTCCAGGCGCCACGTTCCCCAGAGGTGAGACAACAGGCATGGAGTTCCTTGCTCCAAGGGCTGAGGATGAAACAAGCTCGTACTTGAAAAGCCTTTATAAAAGGGTTAGCAAATGGTAAGAACGCCAGGCTTATTCGCTGGTTTGTAAGGGCGGCACGAGAATGCCACTAAAGAATGAGACAGGCCTACTGGAAGCAGCCAGCATAGAGGCTTCTAGTGAATCATAAAGTGAGGTTGAAAATAAATGTCAAGGACAAAGGCTGTGGGGCAGCTTCCTTCTCACTGGTACCTCCCCCAGACTCACAACTTACTCCGGAAGTTGGTCGACAGCAGGCCTCAGCGTGAGGCTTGAGAGACCCTCTGCCAGATCACTTGTGAGTGAGATCCAGAGCTGAGGAAGGCTGGAAACTCAGGACAGCCTGCTTTCGTCTTTATTCATAATTCAAACCCGCTGGCCCTTGCAATAAGTCCTGACTGTTTCATTAAACCTGAATGGGCCAAAGTGTAGGAGGCCCCAAGCTTTACATCTTAAAGGAGTTTATTAAATTAAAATCCCCTACATGAGTTTTTTTCTGAATAATTTATTTGAAAACAAAAAGGCCAGTATAGATTAACAGTCCAGAATAAATATTATCAAATTCTATAAAGAAATAGTTTTCTGCCATGTTTCATACAAAGCCTCAGAGTGAGTGACTTGAAAACTGCCAAGCCCTGGGTGACCCTGTGGTTCATTTCCACACGATAACGGCAAGAGCCTCATTGAAACCCACTGACTATTTGACTTGAATATTTGATGGCTGTGGCAGTTTGAGATGATTTGTGAATTCCAAAGAGAGGTTATGTCTGTAAACTGGTCTGTTCCTCTGGGCGCGAGCCCCTTTGATTGTCTTAAATTCAAAGACCTTACGGTGACTTGATTAAATCAAGATTAGGGCTTTGATTTGATCATGTCAAGTCCCCGCCCACTCCGTGGACTATAGAAACGGGCACTCGTTCAAGGAGACACGGTAGAAGGCACCGGAAGAAAGAGAGCTCCATGGACACAGAAGAGGAGGGAACTTGGTCATTTCGGTCCTGCCATGTGACAGAAAGGAGACGGTGCAAACAGCTAAAGCCCCGGGGAGGGCCAAGCCATGTGCCTGATGGTTTGCAGCTGAAGAGAGCAGAGCCCTGAGCAGCGAGAAGGCTGGAAAGAAACGAGCCCTCCAGCCACAGCTGAGATCGGAAGGAGCTGGGCCCACGGAGCCTTAGGAGGAAGAGGGAGGCTGGGCCCTCGCAGAGACCACAGAGACGTGGCAACAGACTGGTGCGGAAGTAAGCTTAAGCTGGCCTTGTGGCTCTGAGCTTTTACCCCAGGAAAATATGCTCTTTAAAAGCCACCAGATTTCTGGTCCTTTGCATCAGCACCTTTTAGCTGACTGGTACAGTGGCTTTCTGTGTATTGTTTTTGCTTAAGTTTTGTGATCATTTCTACATTGAAATTTTATATTGGTAAAATCATATTTCATAACAGTGTGAGTAATTCTTGCCCTTACCAAAACCCGTCCTAAAAACAAACGAGCACACACATTTCTCCAGGTGCCACTTGCCTCTGCTCCCTGTTAAAGCAGAGCACTTGAAAGCAACCCCGTCCTCTCCCCCCATTCCTCCTTAAACCCACCCCCCAGGTATTTGCCCCCCACCCCATGGACACAACTTCCCTTTGCTAAATTGGATGGCGGGTTCTTTGTTCTCATCCAAAACAATCCATGGCTTCCTTTTTCTTTTTTTAAAGATTTATTTTATTTACCACCCCCTCCCCTTTCTTTGCACCTGCTGTCTGCTCTCTGTGTCTATTGTTGTGTGTTGTGTCTGCTTGTCTTCTTTTTAGGAGACACTGGGAATCAAACCCGGGACCTCCCATGTGGGAGGGAGGTGTCCAATAGCTTGAACCACTTCCGCTCCCTGCTTGTTGTGTCTCTTGTGTTTCCTCATTGTGTCTCCTCATTGTGTCAGCTCATTGCATCAGCTTGCTGTGCCAGCCCATCGTGTCAGCTCACTGTCTTGCTTGTCATCTTTAGGAGGCTCTGGGAACTGAACCCAGGACCTCCCATGAGATAGGCAGGCGCCCAACGGCTCGAGCCATATCCGCTCCCCTCTGTTTTTCTTGAAACATGTTAGCACTCAGCTTCCCGCCCAGCTCCCTGGACTGTCCTCGCCGCCGGCCCCTCCTCAGTCCCTCTGCACATGCGTCCTGCTTGCCTCACCCTCTGGAGACCCCTGGCCTGGCACCTGGCCCATGCCCGTCTATCGACGGTCCCTCCCAAGGTGGCTTTGTTCTGCCTTGTGGCTTTAAAGTGCAGCACCAGGCCAGCGGCTCCCCTGAAACCCGCAGCTCTTGCCCCACTGCCTAACTTGACCTCTCAGTGGGGGTATTTCAAAGGCCCCTCAATTTCAGCCTGCCCCCACAGAACTGCTGGTCCTCCTGCAGTCTCCCCTTCTATGGACGGCCGTCGCATCTTTCCAGCGGTCAAGATGATGAACTCGGAGGCATCCCTGACCCCTCTTCTTGCCTCGTAATTCCCCACCACGTCCTGCCGGCAAACGCAGCGTCAGAGCACGCTGAGGCCAGGCCTGGAAGCAGCAGTGCCCAGGGGGAGGAGCCCGGCCCGGGACGCGGGCGCGCCCGGCTCTGGCTTGGGTGCCGGGGCAGCCGACTCTCTGGCCTCATCACAGATGCCGGCCCAGCCGCACGATGCCGGGGCAGGGCGCGCAGCGCGTGCCAAGGAGGACGCTGCCCGTCTCCGCTGCCCCTCGAGGGTCGGCGGCGAGGCTGGCGGCAAACCTGGCAGCTCAGCAGGGGCAGGGCGCTGGCGAAGGAGCGGCCGGGGTCGGCGCCTCCACCTGCCGCTGGCCAGGCGGCCGGCTCTGGTTTTCCAGGACGTCCCTCCGCAGGCGCTGTGCCAGTCCACGCCGTCCTCGCACCAGCGTCTGGTCGTCACCTGTTACGAGAACCGGCTTTTCTCAATTAGCTTTCGTTCTGTCGTGGTCAGCGTGGTTACTGTGTTTGGATTTATTTTCTCAATTAGCTTACGTTCTGTCGTGGTCAGCGTGTCACAGTCTTTCTGGGGTGCGGCCGCCGTGGCCTCTTTCCTGGGTGTGGCGAGGCCTGCTCTCCAGGCCCTTGGCTGCAGCTCTGGCCCCCAGGGGCCACTTTTCTCACAGTGGCCGGAAGTGGCATCCTTCTCACGGAATCGGAGCACGCTGCGCCCCTGGCCAAGGTGCTCGTGGCTTTGTGTCTGCCCTTCCTGGGGTGCGGAGGCCGCGTGTGCACGCCGGCCTCCTGCCTCTCGCCTGCTTCCTGCACCCCGCGGGCCGCTGCCTGGCCCTGCCCTGCCCTGAGGCCCTCTCTCGTGCCCGTCCGGGGGCCTCGATGCTCGGGCCATGCTGTTGCTCCCGTCAGGTCTCGGCTCAGTGAGGCCCTGACAACCTCCCCGTGGCTTTCCCTAACATCGGCACCCCCAGCCCTCACGCCCGCCCCAGCTCGTCCTGGCCGCCTCAGCACACTTCAGTTTCTTCCTATTTGTTGTCACCTCGTGACGTACTGTGCATCTTCTTTAATATTTACTCTCTCCCTCCCGCCCTGCCAGCTGGAATAACACACCCTGAGGCCTGGGTGCCCCCGTCTGTTGCCCCGGGCTCCCCTGGGCCTGGTTCAGGGCCTGGCAGCTGGCCGGCAGCCAGTGGTGCTGGCCGAGTCGGGGTGTGCTGTCAGAGTCCCAGGAGAGCACGAGGGGACGCCCCACTGGTGGCTCAGCGAGTTAACAGCCAGGCGCCGGGGAGGAGAGCGTCCATCCCCACCGCCGGGCCCGGGGGCAGCCCCTGGACAGGTGCAAGGACCTTCGGGGGCAGGGGTGCGAGGCTTCTGACGACCTGGAGAACGCCCGCACGAGGAGAGGGTCGTCGCTGCCACAGTGGGTTTAATGGCCCCGAAAGCCGCGTGACTCGCTGCTGAGAAAGCAATCGTGGGCATTTTCTCTGCGTGCGGGGGCCTTTCAGTGAGGTAGACTCCCAGTCAAATGCCACGTACCTGTTTTGGGATTATCACGTCAAACTATTTGTAGCAGTTTGGGAGTTTGATGTAATTATGAATTCCAAAAGTAGATATTGGCTCGTGCCTGTAACCTGGTCTGTTAATCTGGGCATGATTAGGTTATGATTAGGGCGTTGACTGGGCCACGTCAGTAGGGCGCTGAGCCCCGCCCCTTGGTGGGTGGGGTCTCAAGTATAAAAGACATTGCAAAGGACAGGGTTGGAGAAGTTTTGATGTTGGAGTCTTGAGCTGGAGCCCCTAGAAGTAAGAGAGCTTGGTCATGAGGAAGGAGAGAAGGCCCCGGGATAGAGACAAGCTATTTGCCTGAGAGTTCACAGCTGGCCTTGTGGAGAGAGGCAAAGCCTAGGGAGCCTCATAGTCTACAGCTGACCTTGAGGAGGAAACAGAGGAGCTGAGCCCGGAGAGAAACGCAGCCCCGGGAAGAGAGGAACCCAGGAAGCCTGAACCCTGGCAAACGTCGGCAGCTGTCTTGCTCCAACACGTGGCAATGGACTTTGGTGAAGGAAGAAACTTATGCTTTATGGCCTGGTAACTGTGGACTTCCACCCCAAATAAATACCCTTTGTAAAGACCGACCCATTTCTGGTATTTTGCATCAGCAGCCCTTTGGCTGACCAATACATTATTGAACTAAATGGGAGTTAGAGTTTTCATAGTCATCTTTTCAGCAACGTTATGATGCCATTTCTATAAAGACGTGCACTTCCGGCTGCCTCACAGATGAGTCCTGATACCTGTGACGGCCTGTGACATGACGCTATACGTCACGTGGTCTAGCCAGTGTCCAGGGAGTGGGAAGCCACAGACAGTTCCCTTTAGCTGGTGGACAGAGTTCTGAAGTCTAAAGGAGCTGCTATTATTTTCGGTTGAATGATGTATTATTACATTTTAATCATTTATCAGCCCAAAGGAACACATCTAGGGTAAAAAGAACAATGGATTGAAAAACGACAAGCTCGGAGTTTTAATCCCGACTTGACCAGTACCAGCCCTTGGGAGCATTTCCACTCTGCGGCCCTGCGTTTCCCCGCCTGTAAGAGGAGGTGGGACACCTTCCGAGGGCTCTTCCACCTCTGAAGTTTAACGACTCCATGGGGGGTCATGCTCTCTGCCAAGACGACAAACTTGGATTTCGAGGGCCCGCGCCAGCACTCTTACTAGCTGAGAGGGAGCTGGAGCTGATGGCGACGCTGGGTTTCGTTTTTGGATTTTCTTTTCCCAGCCCAGCCACTGCGAGCTTCACACCTACTTCTCTCCTCTCCTTCCTTCCTTCCTCACGCACAGGTTGTTCTAAGGGGCAAAAGACCACGAGGGTGATTCCAGTTTTGTGGGGTGATCTCACAGGTGAGAACCCAAGGCGTAACTAACAGCGACTGTGGTTGTGCTTTCTCCTTAGAGTCTACCGTATTTATCCCCCAGGCCACGTTCTCCATTGAGGAAGATGTCGGGGAACTGCTCGTTCCCATCAGGAGGACGGGAGACGTGAGCCAGGAGCTGATGGTGATCTGCTACACGCAGCAAGGTAGTCCCACTCGCAATAGGCTGAGATGCCCCGGGTGGGAGCCGTGACACTGTGCCTCGAGGGGAATGCTCCATCAGTCCGTGCTCTCACAGCGTGGCAGCTGAGAGGGGCCTGCAAGCAGGCTGCTGTGACTTACCCTGGAGCAGTCCTGGCTTCCTGGCCACCCAGTACTGCTCAAGGCCTGGGGACCGCAAGAAGCTGACACCCCACCCCACACACTCAAGGAGAAGGCAGTCTTTGTTAAAAAAAAAAAAAAAAAGGCAAGGCCACGGATGAAAAGAAACACTTCAAACTGATTTAAAACTAGTTTGAAGTTCGTTTCTGACAAATTTCAAAATCCTTGTTTGGTTCATGGGTAGGCATCCTCTGAAAGGTGATTTGATGTATTTCACCATTAAAGCTAATATGCAATGCTCATTAATATGCTAAAGTCCTTCCTAGGAAATAGGCTGATTCTCTAAGAAAGCAAAAGAAAAAGTCGTACGTGTTGTTCGTACCTGAGAAGATTTTCGTTACAGTTTCCAGTAACACCTCTGGTCTGAGAGGAAGTGCAGACCTCAGAAGGGATCGGGCAGCTCGGTGGGGAGGGCCCCGGTGGGGAGGGCGCCGGTGGGTGCGCTGGGCGTGTGGGCATCCCACCTGACCGGGCTCTCCGCCCCCAGGAACGGCCACAGGCACGGTCCCCAGGTCGGTGCTGTCCTTCTCCGACTACATCTCCCGGCCCGAGGACCACAGCAGCGCGGTCCACTTCGACAAGGGCGAGCGGGACGGCGCGTGCCGCGTGCTGGTGATCGACGACTCCTTGCACGAGGAGGAGGAGACGTTCCACGTGCTGCTGAGCTCGCCCATGGGTGGGAGGGTCGGGCCCGAGTTCCCGGGCGCTCGGGTCACGATCGTGCCCGACAGAGACGACGGTAAGTGCCCGCTGACCCGAGGGCCTTCCTGCCCGCTCGAGCGCTGCGCGGCTCGGGGCTGAGCTGCGGCCTCGGCCTTCCCGGCCGGCCGGAGCGGGCAGGACAGGCCTCGCCCCGGGGCTGGGGGCTCGGCTCGGCTCCTCGGTTGCCACGCCGCGGGTAAGCCATCTACATTCCACGAGGAGAAATGGAAGCGACTGTCGTAAGCCCCGTTCGCTGCCTTTTCCTTTCTTTGTTTTGGTGTGCTTTGAAAAGCTTATATTTTATTACTTTGATTGGCCTTTAAAGCAGCTTTTCCAAGAGACCTGTTGGACGGCGCTGTTCAATGATTAGCTAGAAAGGCAGTAAAGCCACGGAAAGTTCCACCCGGCAGGAAGCTCCCGACCCCGGGAAGGAGCTGGGCGCCCGGAACGACTCCTGCCGGGGAGCTCACGTGTCAGGCACGCAGCAGCCTCTCCTGACAGGAGGAGCCCAGGGCCTCAGTCTCCCCTTCAGGAGAGGCCCTGTGCTTCCCCGTGAGGAGACAGCAGCACGCTGCAGAGCGAGGAGCCACGCGCTGGAGCGCTTGCCACTCTCCCTGGATTTTCTCCTCATGGGAGAAGAAAGAGGAAGAAACAGGAGGGGCGTCACGAGGCTTTGTTCCCCAAATGAGCTTAAAATCGAGGGAGCTGGAAATGATCCGCGGGGAGCGTCTCTGACGAGGCTAAGCGCGACACTGCAGGAGGACAGGGCAGGGTGAGCGCGGCCGGCTCGGCCAGGCCACGGAGCAGCACGGCGTCGGTGCCTTGGCCCCCGACAAGCCTGCGAGACGGACAAGGATGTTCATTGCTTTCCTGAAGATGTTTTTACAAAGTGGTGACGGTGATTTCAGTGGCTTTATGCAGGGGGAAAGGTCTCCGTCTCCTCGACTGCTCAAGCACGTGCTGCTGTGGCTGGCTTGAACAGTGGGGATTCAGTGGCTCGTGGTTCTGAGGCTGAAAGCCCAGATCAAGACGCTCTCTTCTCGGAGAGCGTGGCGCTCCCGGGCCGGTGAGCTTCCGTCCTTAGCTTGTCGCTCAGCCGGGCCGTGGCGGCCCCCCTGGCCGGCCGCCGCCTTCGGGTTCCGCCGACCTTCCGCTCCGGGCTTCCCATGGCTTTCTCTCTGGGTTTCTAAACCTCCGTCTCTTCTACACGGCTCCAGGAACAGGCTTCAGAGCCCCCCTGGCTGAGGGGGTCGCGCCTTAACGGAAGTGGCCTCACCAACACGTCCTGCTCACAACGGGTCCAAACCCACAGAAATGGATTATGTTTAAGAACATGGTTTTCTGGGTACATTGCACCTGCTCCTGCTTGCTCCTGCTTGCCCCTGCCTGTCCTTTACCCTTTATCCAGCATCACCCGGGCGCAGGCAGAGCCTTCTCCTCTCCTGTGTCCTCAGCATCACCTGCCACAGGCAGAGCCTTCTCCTCTCCTGTGTCCTCAGCATCACCTGCCGCAGGCAGAGCCTTCTCCTCTCCTGTGTCCTCAGCACCACCTAGTGCAGGCAGAGCCTTCTCCTCTCCTCCTCTGTCCTCTGCATCACCTGCC
>JAKSZT010054335.1:10267532-10278391 GCA_026826555.1 Tolypeutes matacus | reverse complement strand
GCATCACCTGCCACAGGCAGAGCCTTCTCCTCTCCTCCTCTGTCCTCAGTGTCATCTGGGTGTAGGCAGAGCCTTCTCCTCTCCTTTTGTGTCTTCAGCATCACCTGAGCGCAGGCAGAGCCTTCTCCTCTCCTCTGTCCTCAGCACCACCTGGTGCAGGCAGAGCCTTCTCCTCTCCTGTATCCTCAGCACCACCTAGTGCAGGCAGAGCCTTCTCCTCTCCTCCTATGTTCTCAGCATCACCTGGGCACAGGCAGAGCCTTCTCTCCTGTGTCTTCAGCACCACCTGGTACAGGCAGAGCCTTCTCCTTTCCTCTGTCCTCAGCACCACCTGGGCGTAGGCAGCCCATCTCCTCCAATGTCCTCAGCATCACCTGGGTGTAGGCAGAGCCTTCTCCTCTCCTCTGTCCTCAGCACCACCTGGGCGCAGGCAGAGCCTTCTCCTCTCCTCTGTCCTCAGCACCACCTGGGCGCAGGCAGCCCATCTCCTCCAATGTCCTCAGCATCACCTGGGTGCAGGCAGAGCTTTCTCCTCTCCCGTGGAAGTGGAGGTGCAGTCCTCACAGGCTGGCATCCTGGCCTGGCCTCCCTTCCCATCCGGAGCTCCATGCCCATTGTCACCAGTCCCTAAGCTCATACCAGGTGACTCGTCAGCACAAAACTTTTAACAGCAAAACTTTACCATAAGGGGGATGGATGTGGCTCGGGTGATTGGGCATCCGTCTCCCATGTGGAGGGACCTGGGTTCAATCCCCGGGACCTCCTGGTAAAAATTTAAAAAAAGAAAAATATAGAAGGCGCGTGGGCCACCAGGCCCCGTGTGCGGGTGAGCCACCAGGCCGCGCGCGCCACGCAGCAAGATGATGACATAACAGGAGAGTGACACAAGGGAGAGCCAAGACAAGACGTGCTGAAAAATCAGGAGCTAAGGTGTGGCGCAGGTGGTAGGACGCCTCTCCCCCACATCGGGGGTTCCGAGGATCGAATCCCAGTGAAGACAGAAGAAGAGGGATAAAAAGAGAGGGCAGGAGATGGACACAGAGAGTTGCCCAGCAAATGGACACAGAATCAGCAAAGATGGGGGAATGGATAAAAGTAAATAAATAAATCAATCCTTTAAAACAAAACAAAACAAAAAAAACCTTTGCCATAAGAGGGCAGGGCACTCCCCTTCCCCAGTCAAGAGCCAGTTGTACATGAGAGAGAAAAAATAAGGAACTAGGCCCTTATCTGCTGTGCTGTGTAACGGTTGAGACTCCGTAATGGTTAAAGTTACCTTATTTTTTAGTTAAGGGAAGATTCATAAATGTCAATCAACAAATCTTGTAATCATCTATTAAAGTATATTCAGGTCTTCACAATGGCTAATCCAGTCACAGGTTATGGAAAGGAAAAAAAAACACCAAGAGGGAGACACAGAGGAGGAGCAGCTGCACTGGGTCACAAGAGAGAAATCAAGTCAGGCTGAGGGGTCGGAGCAGGAAGGGCGAAGAAACTGGTGGAGGAGGTGACCGAGCGCCCCACCGGGGCAGAAAGGAAAGGAGCAGTGCCTGAGAGGGGCTCAGTCTGCTGAGAAGGGACCCCTCCTGTACATCCTGCCGCCCTTTGGGTGCTTATTGTCCTTCCCAGTCCATCTAAATGCTGGTTAGCAAAACAAACCCAGTTTCAGCCCTTTGAGTGCTTTGTTTTCAAGTCTTCACACTCAGCTGTGAGATTCCCATGGCCCACCCAAGCGGATTTATTTATTTATTTTATAGTTCATTAAATTATTTTATTGTTATTTCTTTTTATAAACACGAAAAGTTTTTTTGTTTGTTTGTTGTTTTTTTAGTTTGACAGCTATTTACTCTCAGAATTTTTTTTAAAAAAGATACTTAGATTACATAAATGCTACACAAAAAATATAGGGATTCCCATACCCCATCTCCCACACCTCCCACACCCTCCCACATAAACATCCTTCATTAGTGTGGCACATTAATTGCAATTGATAAACACATCCTGGGGCTTTGCCTTTAAGCATGGACCATAGTTCACACTGTAGACCACACTCTCTCCCACACAGTTCTGCATGGTATATCCTGGTATAAAATGGCCTATATCTGTCATTGCAATATCACTCAGGACAATTCCCAAATCCCAAAAAAAGTCCCTGTATTACAACTGCTTTTCCCTCTCCCTGTCCCCAGAGCCTCCAGTGGCCACTGGCTCCACATCAATGTAGTGATTTCTTCCATTGCTTGAATCACAATATGTCTACAACAGAATACCAGTAAGTCTACTCTAGTCCTGAGGAGTCTGGGATGGCGATGTCCACTCCACCTCCAACTGAGAGGGGGCTTATATCCCATGGGGAAAATGGATAGGTTTCTCCTGCCTGCAGCTGCAGACTCTTTCCATTCCCTGGGATGGCCACTGTCCATCATCATCTCCCTGCCAGTTGTCCTGGGTGAGTCCAGTGAGCTGTAGAGTAGGAGCCGCTGCTCCACTGAGGTTCCGGGCCAGCTGGCACATGGACAGCCCAAAGACTCAAGTCTCTGGTTGTACACCTACAAACTCCAGCACCAAGTATAGGTTTGAACAGAAGGGACAGATGAGCCATGTACAGGGAAGACATAGTTGAATCCAACTCTGTCACTCTCAGGAGCACAAACTCCAAAGTAGGGCCCACTGGCGATACACCAAACTCTGGAGCTATCTGCCCTGACATAGGACCTGGGTGTCTCCAGAGCCCTCAGGAGCCGCACTATTTGGGGTAATATCCACTTTGGAATTCTATGGGATCCTACTGAGATGTTCATAAGTATTACCTGAGATGACCTCCCAACTCATTTTAAAGTCTCTTAGCCATATAAACTCATTTGTCTTTACCTTTTCCCCTTTTTATTCAAGGTCTTTTTCCAGTAGCATTGCCAGTTTGCACTTGGTAGCAATCCCGTGGTGCCAGGGAGGCTCATCCCCAGGAGTCATGTCCCATGCTGGGGGGAAGGTAATGCATTCATATGCTGAGTTTGGCTTAGAGAGAGGCCACATTTGAGCAACAAGGAGGCCCTCAGAAGGCAACCCTTAGGTACCCCATATCAATAGGCTAAGTTTCCATTTCAAGAGCAAAGACTCATAACGCTAGTCATTAATATCAAGGGCCCATCAGTGGATCATCCTCCTTCGCCAGTCACTGCCCCTGCACTTGGGGACCGTTGCTGCTCCCTTAGAGAATGTGGCAGAGCTCTCCAGGATGGGAATTCAGTATTTTCTCATTTATTGAGTGATTCTCCACTCACTGTAACAATGTCCTGTCAACATTTGAACATTTTTATATACCTTATATTTATGCTCAGGTGAACTTCCTCCCATGCATCCCCCATCCCTGACACCCCACACAAATGATCCTTCCCTGCCCCAATTGTAACCCCTCTGCGATCCAAAGCCTCTTCAAAGATGAAACCATTACAATAGCTGAATACAATTAATAGGAAAATGAAATAATAATAAGTTTAAATGTAAGAGATAAAATACATAATAATTCAAAACAAAAATAAAATTAAATTAAAAGATTGGGATATTAAAAAAATGAAAAATATTAAAAATTTTTTTTTTTTTTTACCTTTTGCCTTTCATCACTGCAATATCTGGTGTCTAATCTGTACTGTGGCACCTTCCCCAACTCATTCCCCAGTGTCTCACTATTTTTCATTTTGTTTTCAAAGAAGTTTTAGGTCACAGCAAAGTCACACACAGAATACAGGAGACTCTCATACAGCCAACATCCTCCCCTTCCCCCTCCCATATTAATACCTTTTTATACGTGGATGGTAGCATTGTTATAACTGATATACAAATAGTGAAACATAGCAACTTAACATTGTCAGTGGTCCACACTATGGTTTACGTTCTAGATCGTACACTTTTATAAATTTTGATATTTACCATGCCCTGTGTCCATCACGATGGTAATGAAGAACATTTCTACTGACCACTAAATACCTCCTGTTTGAGCTATTCTATTCCTCCCACCCCATCCCCCCAGGGCCCATGATAACCCCCTGGCTTGACTCATTGGATGACAAGATTCATGGTTACATGCAACAAGAGGTCTTGACACACTGGTTTGTCCTCCCCTATTAGGAACCACTCTTTAGAGACTCCTGCCTATTTCTGAACAAATCAGTCCTCCCAATCCTTGGACCAGGTGGCAGCAGCCTGGGCATGTGCCAAAGTCTACCTTCCCACCCTAAGGTGAAAGCTGTGGTCACCCAGTGTGGTGCCACGTCAAAAACGGAGGGTGCTGGGGCTTGCCTTCCTTACCTTCCCACCTCTGCTGGCCCACCCGAGCCCCCATGGCTGCCATGCTGGTCTGCCGACACACCCCATCCCTCACCTCTGTTGGTCCAAGCCCCCTTACCCATCCTTGGGAGTCCATTCAATGTCTTCCCTTGAACCCCACATCACACAGTGCTTTATTCTTCACACCAGCCCAAGTGTTAGTGATGCAAAAGAAAAATAGGCACAGGCCTTGAAGATTGTTCTGGTTCTTTCATTTGTGAACTGTTGTTCTAGAGCAGCTTCAGTGACTCTTTTGAATGCTGTTAAAACAGTGATGATGATGATGCAGAAGATCAAATGCAATCAATAACATAGACTAAAGTGACATTTCCTAATGATGGTCAGTACTCAGGGGATGTCACCTTCTCTTTCCTGATAATAGAAACCCAGTGATAGATATTGGATAATAGAAATCCAAACGTAGGGATTCTTAAACCACTTGCATGACTTATGCAACCTGTACTATTATTTGTTTAATGTATTCCTTTATATTGACTCACTTTTTAAAAACTACCTATGTTAGCTGTGTTTTTCATTGTTTTTATTTTTTCTACTGCAACTTAAAGTAAATGCATATGTGTCATTCTAACATAACATCTAAAATATCTTGGTGTGTTTGCACTACACTTTGAGGTATGACTTGTAGTGAATCATAAATATCTAAACACAGTCACCATATCAGCAAACTGTAAGTCAAATGCAGGCACTTGCATGTCCTGATCACCTTTGGGAAAATCACTTTCCTGGGGACTGAGAGCTGCTTGGGCACTGGACTTTAACTTGCCCGACTTGCCCAGGATGCTGCCAACCTGTGCCACCTGCCTGGTGGCTGGTGCAGAAGCCACGCCCTGTAGGTCAGTGCTGGATTCCTCGACCTTCACTGTCAGCAAAGAGTTTAGCAAAAAATGGATCGTTAAGACAACACTACCTGAAACCCTCAGAAGAGTTCCAGAGGCTTCCTTCAGTGCTTCCAACTGTACAGTTAAATTCTTTAGGGCCATTTTCAGCTTTAAAACTCAGTTCTTTTTATAAATATTAAAATATGATTTTATTAAAATCCTTTCATTCACTATTAGCAGGCTATTTTTAAATCTCCATTTTTTAGGCTACTCTTATGCCATAGTGAAGGTGCTGCTTAATTAGCCATATAAAAGTGTGTTTCTGGAAAAAAGAGGATGAAAATGTATTTGACCCAATGTAGCCTTTCCAGGTTCTTAGAACCTTTAAAAAAAAAGAAAGAGAGGGAGGGAAGGAGGGAGGGAGGAAGGGAAGAAGGAAGGAAAACTTATAGGGACCTGTTTAGTGCTTTACATTAAAAAAATATTCACTCTTCTTCCACCTACACAAGTGTGGGTCCTCCCTTCCTTCTTGCAATCACCTCTCTTCCCAAGGAAGTGATGGACTGTCCAGCTGTGACCAGAGCTTCCAGGCATCCTGCCTTGCTGACTCTTGCCCTTCCTCTCAGAACTCTGGATTTTTAAAGCGTAAGGACCTACTTAGGTGAGAATACATGTTCTTCGCCTCCTTTGTAGCCTCCATGCAATGGCGTTCCTAGGCTGACAGAACTGGATCAGGTTGCAGCTCCACCACTGAGATGCTGCGTGACCTTGCACAAGTTACTGACGCACTCTATGCCTCAGATTCTCCAGTTTCTAAAAAAAAGAAATAATACTGACTTCATATGCTCGTTGTGTTAGTTAAACGAGATAAGGTCGATAAAGCACTTAGAAACTAACACCTAGTAGGCTGCTTACAGTAGGGTGCTTAGGATGAGCAAGAAAACATCTGGCTTCTACACCCAGTAAGGTAGACAATGAGCTGAAAACGAAGTTGTTTTTCAGTCTGAAAGTGGTAATCTAAAGAGTCTAAATAGAACCAAAAGCTTAGAAAGTGAAAGTAGAGTAGAAGCTGTAATAAGCCTGTGATAAAACTGTCTAAAACTCATCTCAAAAAGTCCAGATCTCCTTTATATTGCTTCAGCTGCCTCTTGCTTATGGTAGATTATTTCCTTGTGTTTTGTTGTTTTGGATTATGAATTCATTTTCACTGAGACTTTATATGTGGAAAGCCCGTGCAGCCTGGGGTGAGGGATTCAACACTCAGAGCAATTTTGCATTTACATTTGCCAGACCAATTCTATGCTAATTTTCTTTTCATTTGGGGAGTTCCAACATCAAATAAATAGTGTCAGTGAGATCCCCAAATCTACATATTAAATAGTTCAATAGAAACCAAACAGAAACAATCACCTAGGTGAGAGGATGGATTTGTATTTGGGCTCACACACTTCCCCTAGGGTCCAGGCTTTATAATGGGGTCTTAGTTCCACCTGCCCCCCTTTTGTCTCCTGCGCTGCCTGGGCAAGCAAAGGCCTCTGCTCTGGGTTGCCGTAGGATTAGCTCATTAGCCTAGCACTCTGGTTTTCAGTTCTCTCTTTAATTCTATCTTCTTCAGGGTATCCCTTTCTTTATTGTAAGACCTACATTTAAGAAGAATGTTTATTCTATTTTATTCAGCATTTATAAGTTTGTGATAGGAAGGTTTTCAAGCATCTACTTCACAATATTGCCACTGTAATTCCTCAGAAACGCTTGTATTGAGTGGAAATGGCTTGTCTCTAGCATTGTGGTTTGTGTGGTCCTCGTGGAGTACTCTTTTATAATATTAGGCAAGTTCTTATTTTACAGAGACCACGTTTGAGTCAGATAAGTTATCCAAATCTTTTTATTTATTTATTTTTTCATTTTAGGGGAGATAAATTGCTTTTAAGAGCTTTAAATGTGGGACATCACCTCTTTGGGACATTGATTTAATCACTGAGAAAACCTGGTTTTCCTTTCATTATACTGACAGAGATCAAGTCATGCAAAAAGTGGTTATCTAAAGTCTTGTTTTAACTATTCCAATTTTATTATTTTCCAAAATGCACTCTTCACAGAGACAGCATCCCACAGCAAGGTGTCAGTGGGGACAGGAAAGTGCCCTTATAAACCAAGTTCCTGTGTGAAAGTCGGGGTTTCCAGCGAGGGCCTGGGGTCCTGGTGGCTCACACAGTTTACTGGGATCGGGAGAACTGGAGTAGAACCGTTTTAGGGCCCAAAGGAGAGTTCACTCAGCGGCACGTTAGCTTGAGGAGGCTGCTGCATCACTCCAAAGTGCTGGCGTTCGAGTTGGCGATTGGAGGAATGAGTCTGGAAATTAGGATGGGGTTCTGGGATAGAGATGTGTAATTACATGTTATCACAACTGATAATAAAAGTCATGGGAAAAGATGAGATTGCTTAGGGGAGCATGTGAAAATGGCAGCCGTGATTTATCATCTGAATGGATTTCACATGATAACATTGAAAAATGAGTGACGGAGATGAATTTCCAGGGTGGTAGGCAGAGGAAGGGAAACGGAGGCAGTATAAGGGTCTGCACGAGGAAGGAAGGTGCCACAGGCAGAAGCGTTTCAGTGTCTGAGTGCTATAAGGCATCCCTAACCCCAATATCCTGCACGTGATAAGCCAGGCCATTATCTTCATCCCTTGCTTACTAACAGCTCTCAACCAGTCCATTTGGGGGACTTTTTCCCATGTGCCAATATTTTATCAATTTTGTGAATGGTAAGAAAGATGAAAAGCTTATTTTGGAGGAATTTTCTTTGTGACCATTTTTGTTGGAATGTTTCACGTCTTACAGCTGTGGGGTCAAGTTTTGACCCTTTGCTTTAAAATGAGGATGCTCATTTCACATATATATATATATAATTTTAGGAATTGACCCCCTCTGTGCTGTCATGTCCATCATGTACGTAGCCATAGTGAAAACAGGGCAGCTGGCATGGTGCACGGTCTGGGCAGTTCGCCAGCTCGTGGAGAGAAGGAAGACGGCCTCAAGCTTCGTTCGTGCCCGACACACACACTTAGCTCACCCAGGGCTTTGCATGAATCCTCGAAACAACACTGTGAAATAGGGGTAGCTGTCACCACCTTAAAGAAGGGAAAATTCAGACTTAGAAATGCTGAGAAAATTGTTCAAGTAGCAGCTGTAAAGTTTCAGATCTATGTCCTAATTTAGGTCTATTCGACTCAAAATTCAGTGTGCAACTCCTCTGTGCACGAAGGGGGTTAAACTATATAAGCAATACCTGGTTTACCTCTTAAACGATCTGGACACACCCGAAGGGAAGAAATCTTCATAAGATCTAGAAAAGAGTAATCCAAACCAAGGCCAGAGCTGGTCAGAGGGGGTGACCTGCCCACTGCCCTGCGCATCCCGCCCCCTCCACGGTGACACACACAAGTGGGGACGCCATTCCCTGACTAAGCAATGCCCCCGTAACTGGGAAACTCCCAGCAGTTTGAAGCGAGGTCACTCCCGGTGAAAGGAGGAGGTGAAGTTTCCAGGCCCGCCAAGGGTCAGGACGCTGCTCACCAGCATCTCCGCGGCCAGAGGCGCTGCCGCTTCACTGCGGGGAGCGGGCAGGGGGCAGGGGCCCCGGCGGCGCGGGCACTGCCCCAGTGCGTGCTGCTGCGTCTCTGAGAAGCGCACAAGTGGTCGTGGTGTCTGCACAGACGCAGCCCCCGGGCGCCCCGACGCCGGCCCCTCCAGCAGCGCCGTCGCCCTCAGCGGGCGCGGGTCAGCGCTGGCTCCGCGGAAAGGCCTCTGGCCCGCGCGGACGCTGTCTCCCTGCTCCGGTGTCAGTCTTCCCAGTTAAGGAAGGAGCCATTCAGGCCAAACCGTTTTCTGCTTTTGTGCGACAGCCCGCAGGAGTGTTCACTGAAGAGGTGGGCTTCCTGGACCCCCCCGGGACGCGACCAGGCCGGGCCAGAGCAGGGACGCAGGGGGCGACACGGTGGGCCTGTGCCAGGGCCGCGGATTCAGGGCCCTTCAGGAGCGCGCTGAGCGCGGGAGAGAGTGCGTGAGGACAGTCCCCAGGTGGAGACCCTGGTGTGTGCGAGGGGGAGCGGGCTACTCCCCAGCGGCGCTGAAGAACTTTCTCGCCGTGAAAGCAGTTGTTCCCTTCAGTTAGCTCCAGCGGAAGGAAGGGCAGGTTTCAGTTAAGCCACAGTCTGAGAAAACCAAGTCGCGTTCTGCACCTAGAATGCTTGAGTGAGAACAAAATTAAAATCACGGTGAAGAACAGTGAGTCTCCTTTTGCACAGAACTTTAACGTCTTGCGGCCATTGGCGAGCTCCTAAGAGCTGAGCGAGCGCAGGACTCGGGACAGCAGGCATCCAGGGAGGACAGGGGCGTCTGGGAGGACAGGGGGCATCCAGGGAGGACAGCGGGCGTCTGGGAGGACAGGGGGCATCCAGGGAGGACAGCGGGCGTCCAAGAGTACAGAGAGCGTCCAGGGACAGGAGGACAGAGGGCATCCAGGGAGGACAGAGGGTGTCCAGGAGGACAGAGGGCATCTAGGAGAACAGAGGGCGTCCAGAGACAGGAGGACAGTGGGCATCCAGGAGGACAGAGGGCGTCCAGAGACAGGAGGACAGTGGGCATCCAGGAGGACAGAGGGCGTCCAGAGACAGGAGGACAGAGGCCGTCCAGGAGGACAGCGGGTGTCCAGGGAGGACAGAGGGCATTGGGGAGGACAGCGGGTGTCGGGGAGGATAGCAGGGTCTGGGAGGACATAGGGGTCCACGAAGGCAGCAGGCATCCAGGAGGACAGTGTGTGTCCAGGGAGGACAGCAAGTGTCCAGGGAGGACAGTGAGTGTCCAGGGAAGACAGCGGGTGCCCAGTCCACTGGCCAGTGGCTGCCCCTGCTGTGTGGAAGGTTTTGTGGTGGACGATGCTGCAGATACAGCGGAGGATGCCAGAGGGAGAGGGTGATTCACAAATAACCTCCTTGTGTGCTGAAGAGAAGTGAGCGCTCTTCAGAAACACGGAGTGTGTGTCCAGGCGATACTTAGTTTCTAGGGGGACTAGGATTTAAAGCATGTTATTTTCTCAAAGAAATAAGCACAGCGTTCTAATTTATAGGCTTCAGTTGACTCATGAATCACGGAGAAGGGATTGTCAGATCAGTAAAGGCATTTGCACTCATCTCGTGACGCTTTGTGAGAGGTCGTGGCAGGAAGTCGGTGTCAAGTGCCTGGGTGGAAGCACGAGGGGGAGAAAGGCTTCGGGGCAGCGGGCAAGCCCGTTTGGCCAGGTCGCGTCATGTGCAAAAGGCCGAGTGCCAGCTGCCCGACACCGGGGCTCCCTGGGAGGGCAGCCGGGCTGTGGGCGCCACTTGCCTCCTTGTCCAGGGCTCTTGACCCATCCACTTTCCTTCTCGGGCCTTTTTTCTCACTTGGAACATGAGCATATTGACATTAATGCCTGAATTTCTCACCTCAGAGAATTTTGTGAGGACCAGATGAGATGATCTTATATACGAAAGCACTTTGAGAACTATCTAAACAGAAGAACGATGTGATCATCCACAGGAGAATCTAGAAAAATAGGCTTGGGTCACACTGTGGATGGCGTGAACTAAATGAGGCGTTCTAGAGCCACCCCGCAGGGAGCGCCCAGACAAAACAAGGCGTTCTAGAGCCGCCCC
>JAKSZT010054335.1:10243317-10267522 GCA_026826555.1 Tolypeutes matacus | reverse complement strand
AAACAAGGCGTTCTAGAGCCACCCCGCAGGGAGCGCCCAGACAAAACGAGGTGTTCTAGAGCCGCCCCGCAGGGAGCGCCCAGACAAAACAAGGCGTTCTAGAGCCACCTCACAAGGAGCTCCTGAACAAAACAAGGCATTGTAGACCTACCCCGCAGGGAGCTCCCAAAGGATTTTGAGCAAGACTGTGAATAAGAATTAGCAACAGAAGTGGCAGAAATTAGTACCAGAAAGGGAAATGGAAATGAAGGCTGAAGACTGTGAGGCTGGGGGAAAAAACAAACCAACACCAACATGACTTGGACCTGATATAGGGAGGAGAGGAGGGGAATTGTATATGTAAAGTTCTGTTCCCGAAGGTTTAAAGAATGGGGATGCCTTTATAGGGAGATGGGAGAGAAGGCCAGTCTAGGGAAGGCAAGTTGGGAAAGATGAGAAATTCTATTTAAACGTGGAATCTGGAGCTAGGCAGCAGGCCTCTATAAATACGGGACGGACTAAGCTGGAGCTAGAGTCGACACACCTGCCGGAAGAGGTGAAATCAGGAGGGGAGATGGGCAGTGCCAGAAGAGCTTAGGGTGACAAGGGGAAAGTACTGCTGCAGTAGAATTTCAGGAAAATTACAAGTTAAGTGTGTGAAGTGGAATTGAAAGATTAATATATTTCTACTGGATATGTATATACAGACTTTTGGAGCTGTTAGTGGCAAATAATAATCATCACTTGTTATATAAGAAAATTGTGGAAATGTGCAAAATCAAGTTTAGCATTAGTGCTGTCGAGTAACAAGCACACCTTTAGGCTTGGCAAACAAACTGATTTTAAATACCTCTCACGAGGACTTGATGTTGAGTGAAATAAGCAAGTCACAAAAGGACAAATATTGTTAAGATTCCACTTAAATAAAATAACTAGAATAAGTAGAGATGTAGAGGCAGAAGGTAAACTGGTGGTTCCAGGTCTGGGGGAGGAGAGAGGGGAGTCTCGCCCTCACAGCGCAGAGTTCCTGTGTGATGACAAGTTTGGGTAAAGGACGGTGGTGGCGGTGTCACAATACCGGCTTTGTGATCAACAGCACTGAATTGCATACTTGGAAGTGGTTGAAATAGGACATATGTGTCACCATAACAAAAATAAATTCAATATTGCCTCTTTTACAAATAACTAGAAACTAAATTTATGGGCTCAGTTCCCTCATTTTGAAAAGCCTGTACTTTCTCGTGGTTGATTTACCAGCTGGCCACTGTAGAGATGTGCAGCTTCGGCTTGGCTTCCCTACGAAAGCTGTCACGCACTGGAAGTAGCCCTCACGGGGCCCCCAGATTCTCGGGGTAGCTCCCGTTCTCTTTACAGATAAATCTTTTCCTTTCCCCAAATCTTACCTTTTTTTTTTGTAATCAGCCTTAAATCTTCCTTAAAATAATGTATAGTTAAAACACAAAAACAGGTTGCATTAAAATAACCACAATTATTGATCAAGGCGTGGAATTTTGCTCCTGATCTACAGAGATGTAAGACTGCTCAGTAATTATAATACTTGGGTAATATAATTTGATAAACTAATCAATTGCTTATATCATGCTACAAATAATCATAATAAAAATCCCTATTGGGGTTTTAAAAGTTAGCTGAAAATAGAAACTCCTCCTTTCCTGAGGCCATCTGGACCAAGCCGGGGCTCTTTAAAAGGCCCTGGCGTGGCTGAAGAGCACAGTGCCGTGGCAACGCTTCCGTACCCCAGAGGACTAGTGAGCTATCAGCAGGAGAAGGTGTTTGATGATACTCTGCGGAAAGCTCTGTTACCTTGTTCAAAACACGAGCTGCCTCGACATCTATGAGGTGAGGGGAGCAGTCAGACTCTTCAGCAGTGTTTACCGAAGGCCAGTAATTCAGTTGTGCGTGAAATGTCCCTTTTTCTTTTTTAACTTTCTGCACAGCGAAAGGCGTCATAAGGCACGTGGACTCCGTGGGCCCAGAGCCTCAGGCTCCTAAAATGTCAGAGCAAGGGAGGGGACGGGCCCGGGGTAGAGCGCCGGGGGTAGAGGGGATAGAGCGAACTCTATCCCCTCCTGGGCCGAGAGCCCTGAGGTGTGAGTGCCCACTGCTGGGGGCTTCCCTCGGGACCACAGCCCCTCTGGCACTCCCTCCTTAGACGAGGCGTTCGCCAACAGAAGCACCCTTGGTGCCACCATCGGCAGACGGTAAGACCCCTGAGGGGGACTGCTTGCAAGGCCGAGGAACGGCTGGTTCCTGAGATCTAGAGGTCGCCTGTCAGGCACAAACAGAACTTACTTGAGACGTCACCTTGAGTCTTTTTCTACTGAACACTGGAGCAACTTGCCAAAAAAGAAACTCTCTGCACCCAATCTCTCCGCACTCAGCCCCAAGCCCTCGTCTCTCAGCTGGACAGCACTGCCTGAGGCTGAGAAAAGGGCACTAGCGCCTGGTCATTTGAATTATTTGCATTTGGTCCTAAGCACAGTAAAAAAGTTCTAAAATACATGGGGACGTTTCTGGCCTTGGCTGTAGAGGTGGCTTCTGAACACCAAGTGTTTTCCTTCCATGTCTCATGACCCTAAGAGGCCACTGCTTCTTGCTTCTCCAGTAGTGGGGAAGGAGGGTGGGCCACAGGGAGAAGTCAGGCTGGAGCCTGGAAGCTTCTGGAACACAGACATCCCTTCCAAGGGTCTCCCACACAAACGACCACCTCAGCTTGACCAGACTCAACCTGGTAAAGCTGACGAATGCTACAGCGGTTAGCTAAATCTAGAAGTGACAGGAGCTCCAAGCCCACGGTTCTCCCGTGGTGCTCGGCCTGCTGGGAGCCTCCAGCCACGCTGGGCGCCCGCCCTGCGGCCCAGCCCTCCACGGCGCCTCCTCTCTCCCGGATCCTTGGGGACTTCTCTGCGGAACCGCGCCGCCTGGTCTAAGCCAGCAGGTGCAGCTGCGTCGCTACTGCTGCCGGTCACCCAGCGATGGGGTCGTGCTCGCCTCCATGCTGGACAAGGGCCTCTCCCGAAGCCCCCCAGAGCCCCCAGCCCCGAGCCGGGACTGGCCTACAGTAGGCGCTCAGTCAGTGCGCATGAATGCACGGGTAAGCGCGTGGAGGCAGGCAGGCTGAGGACTCGCTGTTTTTATAATCCTCAGAAAACTCTCAGACAAAGATCACAGTTATTATGGAAAAGTACACTTGGAATGCTATGAAATGCCAAAACTTCCAGGAACAAATCTGCGCCTTGTAACATGATGCGCTGTCCTTCCCTGAAGAGCCGTGCTTGTCTCCCACGTAAGGCTGCAGTGAGGCTTCCAGAAAGCTCCGCCTGCGCTGCTCTCGTCCCCACGCTGGAGCAGGAATGCCAGCAGCGTCTCAGTGGCGCTGGCTTTCGGGCTCCCCGGGGAAGCCATTTCTCTAGACGCCCGATCCGACCGCCCGGCCTCTGAGGGGCACCGCGAGCCGCGCAGCTCGCCAGGCTCTGCCACGGCCGCCCCTCGTGGCCCGGCATGGCCCTCCAGCCAGGTGACGTGCCTCTGTGCTCCACTCTTGTTTTCTGACTTCCTGGACAGGCTTCCCTCCTCCGTGAACTGACATCTGAGCGGATGGTCAACGAGGGGCCCTCTTCGGGGCCTCGTGTGTTCTGGGGGGGTCGTGTCTGCAGGCGAGCCGCTGCGGGGAGGGCATGGCGCCCACGTTTTTGTCATCTTAGTTTACGGTTTTCCCTGAGACACCAAGCATTTGTGACGCCAGAATGGTTTTTCTCGCTCCTGTTTTCCCTGTAAAGGAAGCAACTGTTTTCCTTTCAATAAAGAAGGTAGAAAATAAGCAGGAACAGGTCGCGTGACTGTTGAGTGAGGGAAATGGCTCAGGCTGGTGTCCTTTAGACAAGGAAAGCGTAAATCCCCACGGCGGGCGAGTAGCGAGTAGCAAGACCTTGAGGCTTGAGGTCTGACCTCACACGGCCTGTCTGGATCGCCCCAGGTTCCAGGTGAGAAACGGAGCCCGAGGGAGCCTCCCCACGTCGGGGATCCCAGCCAGCCCCTCCTCTGCCACCGGGGCAGCGGTGCAGAGTCAGGGAGAAGGAACCCTTGCCGGCCTGCGGGCTGCGTGGGCACGGTCCCCGCGGCGGCTGCTGAGCAGCTGTGGTCGCCACGGTTGGCTTTCCATTCCTGGGCCGCAGACGGTGTCTCTCACCGCGTTAGTTCTGGGCTGACTTAGCCCTGCTGTTGGGCTTCCCAAGGAAGTCACCCTGATGGCAAAGTCACATGCCCCTGGAGTGAAGTGCTAACTCCAGAACTCACCTTAAAACTCACTTTAGTCAACAGGAATAAAAATGTACGGGTATACCTTTCGATTGGTTATTTTTGGAGCAGTAACAATGTTAAAGTTTAAACATAAAGTCGCATCTCATCTTCTTTCCTTCTTCCTGTTATGGAATTGTCTAGTTTTTTGTTTTTTGTTGCTTTTTAATTACAGAAGTTGTAGGTTTACAGAAAAATCAGTCAGAAAATGCAGAATTCCCAGATACCACTCTCAGAAACACAGTTTTCCCTATGATTAACACTTTGCATTAGTGTGGTGTTTTATCACAATTGGTGAAATGATATTATTATAATTATACTAGGAACCATAGTCCCTAGTTTACACTAGGGTTCCCTGTTTGTCTTGTACAGTCCCTGGTTTTTCCTTTAACTTTTATTCTAGCAACACATACAGCCTAAAATGTCACCTTTTAACCACATTCAAGCATGTACTTCAGTGGTATTAATTACATTCCCATCTGCGGCCGTCACCACCGTCCATGACCAGTTCTCCACCACCCCAGACAGAAACTCTGTACCAATTAAGCATTAACTCCCCATTCTCTTCCCTCACCTTGGCCCCTGGTAACCTATAGTCTAGTCTCTGACTCTGTGAATTTGTTTACTCTACTTATTCCATATCAGTGAGATCATACAATATTTGCCCTTTCGTGTCTGTCTTATTTTTCTCAGTATGATGTCTTCAGGGTTCACCCATGTTGTCACATATATCAGAACTTCATTCCTTTTTACAGTTGAATAATATTCCATTGTATATATATTCTACATTTTGATGTTTATCCACTCGTCTGGTCAGCACCCCAACCCTCTATTGGTTACTACTTGAATGGTATGAATATTTTTCCATCCGTTCACTTTCAACCTACTTGTGTCTGAATTTAAGGTGAGTCTCTTGTAAGTAGCATGGAGTTGGGTCTTGCTTGTCTATGCATTCTGCCAGTCTCTGCCTTTGGACTGGAGAGTTTAGTCCATTCACATTTAAAGTAACTACTGATAATGCAGGACTTTCTTCTGCCATTTTGCTTTGATCTTGGTTCATCATATACCTTTGTTGCCCCTCAATTCTTCCACTAATGCCTGCTTTCATATGTATTGGGGTTTTTTGTATTGTACCATTTTGAGTCCCTTCTAATTTCTTTCTGTATACACTTTTTAGATATTTTCTTTGTGATTACCACAGGGCTTAAATTTAACTTCCTATAACAATTACATTTGACCTGATACCAATTTAACTTTAAGATTTCATATTCAGTGTGTTAATTTCACCTATTCAGTGAGTATAGAATTCATTGCTTTTTTTGATTAAACAAATTATGTCTTTAGTGTCTGGGAACTGAAAACAAACAAAAACGGACATACACATGTTTGGAAAGAAAATTATTTTGCCCACATCAAATAGCTTGGCTACTTTCCATCAGTGATTCACTCCCAAAAGTTGTTTCTCTGCAACTGATGTCTTTGCTTTTATCTTTAAAATAGATATGATGTTGGCTATATATATATATATATATATATATATATATATATTTAATAATCTTCCCAAATAATTGTACTCATAATCTTAATTTAAAATATTATCTCTATAAAAATCTAGAAGATGTTCTCATCTGGATTTTTAACCACAAAAAATAATTGGAATTTTCATCTACCCTAAAAGAAGGATCCACAGGTGTGAATATAGCATATTAATGTCTGGGTATTCTTACCAAGATGATTTTGAAGAAATATATCATGCAAAAGTACTGGAAAGATAGCAAACAAGGGGGATTGTGTGACATAAATCAGTTTGCTATGACACAACGAATGACAACAGGAATCTCCTTTCACAACTGAGCAGCTGCCCAGTTGACCGAGCTGGAGATCCCCTAATCTTCCACTTTGGTTTGTCTTCCACATTTAATTGATCACAAAGTCAGAATTGTCTTTCTATTTCTGAAGTCTTCTTGGATCTGAATTCTCCATCTTCCCACTTGGGACCACACGGGCTGTGCCCATGCATGCTCACCTTTCCCCCTCCTGCCCCTTCCACCTGGTGCCCTCCTCCTCTGCTGTCAAGCCCTGCCAGCCTGCAGGCTCACCTCCTCAGGCTCTCCTCCTGCAGGCTCACCTCCTCAGGCTCTCCTCCTGCAGGCTCACCTCCTCAGGCTCACCTCCTGCAGGCTCTCCTCCTGCAGGCTCACCTCCTCAGGCTCACCTCCTCAGGCTCACCTCCTGCAGGCTCTCCTCCTGCAGGCTCACCTCCTGCAGGCTCACCTCCTGCAGCTCACCTCCTCAGGCTCACCACCTCAGGCTCACCTCCTCAGGCTCACCTCCTCAGGCTCACCTCCCATCTTCTTTTCTGGGAGACCTCCTGGGGCCTCCAGCCCACCACCCCAGGAACGGCTGCCCCACAGTATCTGTCACCTGGTTTAAGCGCCATGGTCTCGGGCCCCCCAGACAGGCTGCTAAAGGGAAAAGACCCCAACATTCACGAGGCTGACCCGTGGAGATTTTGATGTGTTGGTTTTGGGGTGGGGCCCCAGGAATGAGGAGTAGGGCTTGGATGCTGTGAGCTGCATCCCGTGGAGGAAGGAAACCAGCTGGGGGGCCCCGAGCGGGAAGCTCGGAGTCCTGACGTTCCCTTTTATTTCAGACTTGCGCTGAGTGAGAGAGGTCTGACTTGGTAGTGAGACTATATCGACAGTGTAGCCTCTGATAACATTAGCTTTTTGGAGAAGGGGTCGCCGTGTTTTCTCAGCTAACACCTTGGGGAAAGTCGGTCTGCAAATTGTTAGCATTCTAGACATGTACGGACTTCTCTTCATTCTCTCTGAGAAAACTGGAGTTGACAAGAAAAAGAAATGCCAAAACATGCCTGTAAACTGATCTACTCTTTTTAACTTTCCCCTTACATATAAATTTTGGACTTTTATTCAACAACAAAGAATTCTGAAAATGCTTTTTAAAGACTACATGTGAGGTCATTCTTGAAAATGTATGTATATTTTTTTAAACTGTTTCTTGAAAAAGAAGTGGGGAAAGGCTCAGTCAAAATTATTTAAAACTCATTTTTTCAAAGATGTTACTTAAAAGATGCAGTTGATTAGGTTCCCCCACTCCATTTTGTTTTTCCTATTTACAAAAGTAATAGATGCAATTCAAAAAGAAAAAGTTAAATGCTATAGAAATGTATAACAAAAGAGGTGACATTTCTTTGTAATATCATCCCTCAGAGATAACCAATTAGCAGTTTGACATAGATTCTTATTTTTCTATGCATTAATAATATATATTTTAATAAAGCAGAATAATTTTATACATACCATCCTATAACTGATTTGTAAAAACTTTTTCATGGCAGAAAAGTACAAAAATAATAAAGTAGATGCCCATATGTGTACTACCCAAATGAGCCAATGTTAACATTTCTCTTAATTGCATCAGATCTTTTAAAATAACCAGGCACTCCACAAGCAGCATGACCCAAGAGCAAGGTCAGAAGTTTGATGTGTCTCTATTTAAACTTGCTTTTCTTTAAATAAGCGTCTCATTTGCCGGATCTGGTAATTTTGATGTCTCTAGGTGAATCTGATCAACTGTCCCCTGTCTATAGACATTTGGGTTTTCCTCTTGGTTTTCAGTATAAATAACGTTGCACTAACCATCCTCTTCTAGGGTGTCGAGCCAAAGGTAGGTGCCAGGCGTGCTGTATGTGAAATTTCAGTTTACCAGATACAGCCCAATTCTCTGCACAGAGACTGATCAACTTACATTTCCACCAGCAGTATGTCTGTTTTCCCATCTTCCTTCCAACACTTTTTATCATTGAACTTTTCAGATTTTGCTGATCTTACGAGTGTTAGTGTCTCGTTGTTTTAATTTTGTAACTTCCCGAATAATAATGAAGTTAACATGTAACAATTCAAGTTTACTCTTCTGAGACTTGTATGTTTATATCATTTCCCAATATTTGCACTTGCCATTAGACCTTTTCTTATAGTTATAGGGGAATCTCTATTTCTTTTCGATGATAACCTTTTGGTTTGGGGGGCAGGGTACATTAGAAAAAGCTAATGTTGGGATTGTTGTTTGGTCCATTTATCAGTTTCTGAGAGGATTACGCAAAGCACCCACTGCAATTGTAGATTAGTCCATGTTTTCTTGTTACTCTGTCAGCTTTGCTTTATGTATTTCAATACAAGTTTAAGGTCATTTTATAACCTTGGTGCCTTCTCCTTTTGTGGTATGTAGAGCTCTCTTTAGCTTTACTGATGATTTTGCTTTAAGGTATATTTGGACTGATCTTTCGCTACCCCACCTATCTTTGGCCTAATCAATACTTTTTCTAACTGTATTTCACATTTTTACGTGGTTTTGTTTTATAACTGTCTTTTATAAGCAGCATATAGTTTTAATCCAACCTAATAAACTTTAAAATAAGAAGATTCAATCCATTTACATTTCAGTATATGTAGTATTGGTATATTTAAGCTTTTTATTTAGGTTTTCTGCAGGCAGTTTTCTCCGTTCTTTCCTCCCGCCTCTCCAATTCCTTGTTATGTTGAGAAACGTTCTTTGTTCCTTGTTATTGTTTTTCCTCTCCTGGTTTCTGTCCTTTCAATGGCAGCCCTTCCAATTTTAACAATTGTATGTATGTGGCTAACGAGGTTTTCAGTCTTGAATAAGACACAGACATGAAAACCGTGTTCAGCAGCCCTCGGAAATCCTTCATTTCTAAACTCCTTCCTATTGTCTCAATTTTTATTTCCGTTTTTACCTTGAAAAATGTCAGTTCTGATCACTATTCATTATTGTAGTCTACGGGTAATTGGTTTTATATTTACTTTATTGATTTCTTTGTTCAACATAGTTTATTGTATCTGCAGTTCTCCTGGAAAATGTCCATGCTCTTTGTCGATTTCCAGTGTGTCTCTAGGTGGGTATTTTGCCTCACTCTTGAGTTGTCTCGGCTGATTCCACAGCCTCCAAGCGCTGCCCCCTGTTGTCTCCAGACCAGAGATGGGCAGGGCCCCATGCTGTCGTCCCCTGGACACTGTGCTGTTTGCCTCCACTTTCAGTCCACAGAGACGTTTTCCTTGTTTTCAGCATTGTTCTCTCTTCCCTTATTGATTAGGTTAAAAATAAAAGGGGAAATCTTCAATGCTGCCATAAATGATTGTGAGGGTGAAGTGAGACATTGAATTTAAAACAGTGTGTATCTAACAAATAGCTGTTATTTGCAAAAGCACTGAAATGAACTAAAATATGCAGCTCCCTGATGCCAGTGGGTCTGCCTGCTGGAGGTTCTGGTTCTGTGGATTGGCGCCGAGGCCCGGCACCTGTGCCCTCCAGTCTGTTTGGGTGGTTCTATTGCACATCCAAACTGGGAACCCCTGCAGCCAAAGCACTTCTGAAAGTGCTTCCTTGCCACGTCATTCCCGTTCCCTGCGGCCTCCTTTGTGGACTTCTCCCAGGTCCAACGCGCAGCTCTTATGGCAGAGGCCCCGCTTGTCCCTGAGGCCAGGAGCCTCCCCTGTCAGCCCTGGGGGCCTTCTCGTCCCACTCTCCACCACGAAGACGGACAGAGGCCACCGCAGCGCGTGCTGCACATCGCGTGGGGCGCCTGCTGCCAGGCACTGACCAGCCGCGTGGTCGGGAGACCCCCGTGGAGGAGGCTCAGCCCCCTCACAGCGCAGACGGCGGGGCCCGCAGCCTGCAGCGAGCCCGGGATGCCTGCAGGTGGCCCAGGTGGCCCAGGTGGCCCAGGTGGCCCGGGTGGGGGGGCGTGTCCGGAGCCGAGGCTCTGCACAGCAGAGGTGGGTGCGGTGCTTCCAGAACACTCAGGACCCGGGGTCGTGGTGGAGAAAAGGGGGTGAAGGGCGGCTTGACAAAGCCCACGACGGAGAGGGCGAGCGATGCTTGGGACGGTGGCCATGGGGTTAAAGACCTGGTACGTGGCACGGGGTGATCCAGAGGGCAGGGGCGCGGGCAGGGGCGCCGGCAGGGCCAGGGCCGTGGGTCAGAGCACCCTGGGCTGGGGGGGCGGGGCAGGGGGCCCCGGGCAGGGGGCAGGCGGCGGCTCGCAGGGCCCCGCGCTCGGGCGTGAGAGCCGGGCTGGGTCACTCGGGGGGGACCGTTCTGGCAAGCACCGGCTTGGGCAACGAACCTGGGCCTGTGAGTGAGTCCCTTCACTCCAGATGGCAGCTAGCCCCGCTGGCACCGCTTCCTTTCGTCTCGGGAGACGCGGCGCGATCGCAAACATCGAGCTAGACCCCGCAGACTTCGCCAGAAGCTCACTTTCTCCCGCGGGGAAGAAGCGTCCAACTTTCCCTTCGCGGCTGATGCGGGTCCTCGGAGGCTCCCGTGGCCTGTCCGAGCCGTTCTGGTGGACGTGCCCAGCCTTGACCGCGCCGACGGGCTGCCCCGCGGCCACGGCCCCCGGGGCTGCGCTTGGCCTGCGGTGGCCTGTCCTCCCGCGACGCTCTGCAAGCTGCTTGCCCTGCCCGAGGGGGGGAGCCTCCCGGGGCTGCGGGGCGGGCTGCGGGCCGGCCGCTTTGCTCGGGGCACCCACTGCCGTTCCCTCCATCGAGGTCTGAGTTAAGACCCAGTGCAAGGCACGGTGTGTGTTTAAGGCCCGATTACAGAATTCAACAGGCTTTTTCTAACGTAAGTTCTAAGGTGAGTATTTCTGAAGCAGATCTACGGTTTTCTTAATGTTTAAGAGAAACCAAGAGCCTAGACAGAAGGAGTTACCCCGGAGAGAGGGCAGCTGAAATCTTGCTGATAAATAAGAATATGCCAGAACAAGCAATTCTTTTGAACTTTGCATAAGTATCCTTCAACCCACTGACAGTCTTTATCGTTTATCTTTTTCTTCCTTTCACTCGCTGAGAAATCATTAAAGTGTCCCAGGAGCGTCCTCGTTTTCTGGAGTGACAGCTGTAACTCCACTCGCTGCTTGGAGTACTTTCAGCTCATTCACACTGCATAGAGTTCTAAGTGGCAACAGTTTTAAGCTACTTCAATTTTAGAGATTTTGAAAAGGGATTGAGAAACTTAAATTTAAAAAAAATTTTTTTCCGTTCTCATTCAGCTACATGAAGTTATAAAAATGCTGGTGTCTGGCCATTTCTTTTTATCCACAGCAAAGAAACCAGGCAGTTAACAAGTTTTGTTTTTCTGATAAAAATTATTGAATTGTTTTAATTTCATCTTATTTAATCATTTTATACTTTAAGTACAATAATTGCAATTGATTATTCAACCAATTTTCAGTCATCATGACTGGAGCACAGAGAGAGGGAAACAACATAAATAATTTAAATCTACTGATAACATCCAATGTTAAGGAAGTAGTCAGTGTCTTTCTAACCCTTCTATTAGCTGCTGTTGTAAAGCTGTGGGATTTGGGATTAAAACCCTTTCCAGGCTGCTCCTTGCTGCTGGGCGGGGTGATGGCGCCTGCCTGTCCTCTCTCACGCAGGCTCTCTCTGTTCTTTTCCGAGCACAGTCTGGGGAGCTGGGGCTGTTCCGCACTGAACAGGAGATGCTCGCTGCATCCCCCACTCTCTCCCGACCTGTGTAATGACGTGTATATTCCCAAGGCTGGCTTCGTTTCATTCAAGAATCCTAGGGAGCTCTATGTTTCTTATCATATCCCCATATAAGAAAGCACTCCTTCCCAATTTCAGTGAAGGCAATTTATTGGGGCCAGAGAAATAAGAATTCATGCTCAACTTGGGCAGTGCACAAAAGATTTCCCTAGGTCGTGCGCCCTCGCTGAGAGTTTGTTTGAGTGTGTGGGCTTGGTAATCCCGCCAGATGCTCTGAAGCGTGGCTGCCGCCCTCTTGGCGGCTTTCAAGGAGCAGCCTGTCTGTTCAGACGCAGCCGCTTCGAGTCTGCAAAGCCAGAGGCACAGATGACTACAGTGCCTCGAGTTCAAGGGCTCTTGGCCTTAGTATGTGTGTGCACTCAATTAACTTATCTGTATTAGGGTTCCTTAGAGAATAAGCTCAGAATGGGTGTGGGGTCTGTAGGACTCCATGTACCGTTCTTGCACCTCCCTGTAAGTCAGTCTGTAATTATTTAGAAGTAACAAGTGTCTTTTTAAAAGTAAGCTCACAAACTACCTCCATTAGGCAGCTCACCACTATTCCCAGGACCCAGGCAGCCGAGTCACACATGGAGGCCGGCGGCCACAGGCGGAATCAGACAGAGCAACGGCCAGGCCACTCCAAGCTCAGCGCCGATGCAGAGCCTGCCCGCTCTGGCCGGTCTGAATGGCGTTGTGCTTGTGTGTGTTTGAGACAAACGCGCACTCCTCGTGGTGCATTTCTCTGGTGGCACCTCTCCCAGCAGCACATGGCACAGGTGACCTGTGACCAGCAGGTGGAAGCCCCCGCCTCCCCCAACACCCTACAGCTGCCTGGTCCCCTCAAGTCTCCAGGACTGGTAATCAGACGTGTTCAGTCTGAAAGGCTAGTCTTTCCAGTTAAAACAGACTCAAATCCTCTGGATTAAGCCTAAATCTAATGGGCTAGAAGATGTCATAATGCAAATGGTGCCTCTGCTCCAGAGTAGGAACTTGGTAGGATGGTGATATGAGGGTCTGGACCAAGTTCGTCAATGTCAGCCTTCCCTGATCTGTTTCACTTTGGTTCTGTGTTCCCAGCTAACCTTCCAGGAAGTATATCCGGAACCCACTGATGACCCCACATACAGATGCTTATGCTTTAGGATGATGTTGCTCTATTAGTCCCTTTGCCATGTGCATTTTTATCTTTCAGCAGAGATTTTTTGACCTGAAAACTGTATAAATAAACATATTAAAGAGATGTTATCTTACTAAAAGAAGGAAGCGTGGTGAAATAAAGAAGCCCATGAAAGGAATAATCTAAACTAGCTCATCTTTGGGATTATGTCAGTAGTTTGTTGTAGATAAGTAAAAGTCACAGCAGTGGCCCCTGTCCCTCACTCACAGAGCCCACCTTCTACTTTGGTGGTGGTGACTACTCCGTGGACGAGAGTGCTGGCCACGTGGAGCTGCCCGTGTGGAGAGCAGGCACCGACCTCTCCAGGTCCTCGAGCGTCACCGTGAGGTCTCAGAAAGCGGAGCCTCCCTCTGCGGATGGTGAGTGGTTTCCCACATCAGCTCTCCTTTTTTCCTCAAGATGTTTCATTGTTGTACAACATTGCCATGACACAAAATAACTTTTTTCTGATCAAATAAGGCTTTATTTTTCTCATGTAGCAAGAAGTCCAGAGGTAGGCGGTCCGGGCTGCTGTACAGGCTGAAAGAATCGCTCAGGACCAGGGCGCCTCTGTCACCCAGCTCTGCTGGTCTCAGCAGGTGGCTCTTGCCTTCACAGTCACAAGACGGCTGCCCAATTCCAGGGCTGTCATCCACATTCCAGGCAGGAACAAAAGGGAACTGCAAGGAGGAAGAGGCACATGCCTTCTGAGCACCCCATTACTCTACCTCGATGCAGCACTCTTAGTATGAGAAAGAAAATAGCTCCTAGATACTTTTATTTATTTATTTATTTTAAATGTATATATTTTTAAAGATACTTAGGTTACACAAATGTAACACAAAAAATATGGGGATTCCCATATGCCCCGCTCCCCACACCTCCCACACCCTCCCACATAAACAACATCCTTCTTTAGTGTGGCACATTCATTGCAAATGACAAACACATCCTGGGTCTTTGCCATTGAGCATGGACCATAGTTCACATTGTAGACCACACTCTCTCCCACACAGCTCTGTATGGGAAGATATATAATGGCATATATCTGTCATTGCAATGCCATTCAGGACGATTCCCAAGTCCCGAAAAAGCCCCCGTGTTACACCTGTCTTTCCCTCCCCCTGCCCCCAGGGCCTCCAGCGCCCACTGGCTCCACACAAATGCTGTAATTTCTTCCCTTGCTAGAATCACAACAAGTCTATAGTAGAATACCAGAAAGTCCACTCTAGTCCACAGTGCATCCCCCAGTCCTGAGGGTTCTGGGATGGTATTGTCCGCTCCATCTCTAACTGAGAGGGGACTTTGACCCCATATAGCTGATGGATGAGACTCTCTTGCTTGCAGTTGTAGGCCCTCTTGTTTCCTTGATATGGTGGCTGTCAATCATCACCTCGTTGTTAGTTGTCCTGGGTGAGTCCAATGAGCTGTAGAGTAGGGGTTGCAACTCCGCTGAGACTCAGGGCCCAGCTGGCACATGGACAGCCCAAAAACTCGAGTCTCTTGGACGTACACCTACCAATTCCAGCACCAAGTATAGGTTCAAATAGAAGGGACAGATGAGCCATGTGTAGGGAAGCCATAAATGAGTCCAACTCTGTCATTCTCAGAGCACAAACTCCAAAGTAGGGCCCACTGGCAAGGCACCAAACTCCGGAGCTGTCAGCCCTGACCATAGGACCTGGGTGTCTCCAGAGCCCTCAGGGGCCCCACTATTTGAGGTAGTATCCACTTTGGCAGTCTATGAGATCCTGCTGAGATGTGCATAATCGTTACCTCTGGGATGACCTCCCAACTCACTTTGAAGTCTCATAGCCATACAAACTCATTTGTCTTTGCCTTTTCCCCCTTTTATTCAAGGTTTTTTTCCAGTTGCATTGCTACTTGGTGCTTGGTAGTAATCCCTTGGTGCCAGGGAGACTCATCCCCAGGAATCATGTCCCACACAGGGGGGAAGGTAATGCATTCATATGCTGAGTTTGGCCTAGAGAGAGGCCACATTTGAGCCACAAGGAGGCTCTCAGAAGACAACTCTTAGGTACCCCACAACTCTAGGCTAAGTTTCAATTTCAAGAGCAAAGGCTCACAAGCATAGTCATCAATATCAAGGGCCCATCAATGGACCATCCTCCTTCGCCAGTCATTGTCCCTGCACTTGGGGGACTGTTGCTGCTACATTAGAGAACATGGCAGAGCTCTCCAGGATGGGAATTCAACATTCTCTTGGTTATTGTGTGAGTCTCCATGCACTGTGACAATGCCCTGTGAACATCTGAACATATTTATACACCTTATATGTAAGTCCAGGTGAACTTCCTCCCATGTATCCCCCATCACTGACACCCCACACCAATGATCCTCCCCTGCCCCAGTTGTAACCCTTCTGTGATCTAAAGCTTCTGCAAAAATGAAGCCAAAAAAATAGCCAAATACAATTAATAGGAAAATGAAATAATAATGGTAGGTTTAAATATAAGAAATAAAATACATGAAAATGTAAAGAAAACTAAAAATAAAATAAATTTTAAAATTGGGATATTAAAAAACAATGAAAAATATTTTTTAAAATTATTTTGACATTTTGCTTTTCATCACTGTAATATCTGTTATCCTATATGTACAGTGGAATTCCCTAGATACTTTTAAAGAATGACTTCACTCCTACAAAAGCAACCTGGCTGAATGAATTCTTCTGAAATGATGACTGTGTCGTTTGTGCCTCTAGGCTCTATGTACTTCTGCATTTAGGGACCACGGATGCAGGAATGGGGCTAAGCTAGAAGCCTGTGACGCAAACGGCACATTCTGCACGAACCCGTCCTCTGAACTTGGCAAACCTAACATTCCTGAATGTTACACCATCACGCCCTCGTCAGGGAGTCCTGGTGCGGGCACCTGCCCGAGACCTGCTGGCGTGGGTGAACACTGGTGCACGTCGCACACGCGGCGCCATCCTCACAGGAACCACGCGTCCCCGTGAAGACGCCAGATCCCAAGGCGTCTTCCACCCTTCATCGCACAAACTGCCCTTTCCTTTATTTGGATCATTAAGTCTAGGGCAAGCATTGGGTTAGAATTCTCATTCCCTAAACGACCGGTGATACAAACTCTCAGGCACATGCACAAACACCTTCACATACGTGACACACACGTCGCACATGGTCGCGCATCTCCAGCCTGAGGCTTTAAGCTTTTTTGTGTAGTGGGTGCAGCACGGTGCTTTGAGTGAGGTCAGTGCCCAGTGAGCATTTATTTAGCCAAATTAGTCACTTTTTAAGGGAAACAATCAAATCGGAGAGAGGGAGAGGGGGAGATGAGAAAAGGGGAAAACAGGAAAAGAAAACTATAAAAAGAACCACAAACAGCCTCAGACATAGAAATTTTTTTGATGATTTAAAGACAGAGGCCTAAAGCATAGCTGTATATTCCAAGGTAAAGTAGATGCAAAACAAGCGTCAGAAAGCGGCAGGTACGAGACCAAGGGAGCAGCTCTAGAGGTGCAGGGTTGTCTCCACTGCCAGGCTTTGTGCGCGCAGGGCGTGGCGATGAAAGACTGTCTTTAGCTGCTGCAGGCGCGAGGGAGCTCTCAACTCCAGTCTCTGCCCCATGGTCTGAAAAGTACTGACGCCAAGACAGAACCTCATCTTTGAAAGAGAGGCTTGCTCTCTTCTGGGGTGAACGTGGGGGAGGACAGAAGTTTCTACTTGAAACGTGTTGCTTAAACCACCAAGCAACCCCAGAACAAAACAGGACATTCTGTAGTGTCTCCAGAAAAGACGTGTAGGTATTTATCCCAGGTTAAGAAAAATTTACACCAACGTGTTCCTTATATAGTTAACATAATCATGCCTTCACTTCCGTGCTGGGTTATTTGAGACCTGACTTTTATCAGCTCCACCTCCTTTTTTAAAACCTGGCACCTGCGTCAATGCTATTTTTGTTTCCTCGCAGCCAGCCTGGGGGCACCACTAAGCAGGACAGTGTGGCGACTACGTGTGTGTGCACGTGCGTGCACGTGTGTGCGAGTGAGTGCACGAGTCAGGGACTCTGCGACGTGTGTCCGCGCCCTGGGAATCCACTGTTGTCATAGTCATCATCACCGCACTCTTGTAACGATTTTCATCAGTGATTCTCGAGGAGGAAGGGCGATAAGGGGACGTGAGGGAGGGACAATTCCAGAGAGCAAGGATGAGGTTGTATTTACAGGATTTGTTTTCAGTCACAAAATTCAGTCTAAGTTCAAAAACTGCCGAAAGGGAACACGTGGTTGAAAACAGCTGAGAAAGCCACGGTGCAGGTGGAGGAACCCAGGACAGAAAGCTGCAGTAGCCGGCCCAGAGTCACCCCGCTGCACGCAGAGTAAATTCAGGCCTTGACCTGCTCAATGGCCATGCGATCTTTTGCATTTCATTAGAGGTATTTTTCTCTAGTATCATCTTGTCTGTTTTTCTAAGGAATTATAAATTCTTTTTTTGTTTCTCTCTCTCTCTCTTTTTTTAATTTAGTTAATCCCCAACTGAGTAATTCTTCTGTTCCTGTCATAGCTGGAACCGACTACGTGGGAATCAGCCGTATTTTGGACTTTGCGCCTGGGGTCAGCATGCAGACTGTCCGTGTGTCCATCCTGGACGACCTCGGGCAGCCGGTGCTGGAGGGGGTCGAGAGATTCCGAGTGGTGCTGCACATGCCGGAAAACGCTGCCCTCGGGGAGCCCAGCGGAGCCACGGTGTCCATAGACGACTCCGCCTCGGACCGTGAGTGCCCCTCAGTTGCACAGCGCCCCTGAGACGCCAGGGCTTCTGGACTTCCTCCTCCTGGCAGGCTCAGAGGACGCTTTCGGCTTCCTGCCACGTCAGGAGCAGGACGCCGTCGGCCCCCTGGTTTGCCCCGACCGCAGGGTCAGGAGCTCGCTCTCCACGGGCACACCCGGCAGAGTGCCCGCGCCGTGGCTGCCAGTGCCCTCTCCACGTCCCCGCACAAGGCCTCTGTCATCTCCCTAAGCCAGACACTCCCCAAGTCTCCCTAAGCAGGAGCCGGGAACGTAGTTCTGAGACGACCAGCGGCGGAACGCGTGGCCGGGCGTTCCGAGGGCAGGGCCGGCGCGGCTGGCAGCGATGGGTGGCAGCGGCGGGTGGCGGCGGGGGCCGGCGCGGGGGCGGCACGGGGGGCGGCGGGCGGGCATAACTGCAGTCTGCGGGCTCCTTGGCGACTTCCCAGCGTGGCTGGAGCACGCTATGCTTGTAATTATGTGCACATTTATTGTTCTTCCAGGTGCCAAGAAATTATGAAAAGCTCAGGCTTTCCCTTTGTAGCAAGAGCTACAGATGTAGAGAGCTGAAAGGCTCTGGTTCCACCCACTTTATTTAGGCAGAGTGAGACTTTAAGGATAAGGCAGGCGTAGTGGTAAGAGAAAGGGTAAGCGAATTGCTCAAGGACACGCGCTGGGGTGATAGAGTGGAAGGCCAGGCTGCCTCTTCCCACTTCTGTCGCAGTTTCTTTCCATTAAGCCTTATATTCGGAATGCTGTTTCCCGGAGGAAGTCGTGTCCGTGTGTCTCTGCAGGGCCTACGATGCAGTTTAAAGAGCGCGCGTACACTGGCCACGAGAAGGACGGGCGCGTCGTCGCGACGGTCCAGAGGACGGGAGACATCCAGCATGGCTCCTCCGTGCGCTGCTACACACGGCAGGCGTCTGCGCAAGTGATGGCGGACTTCGAGGAACGCCCCAACACCGACGGCTCCGTCGTCACGTTCCTGCCTGGTAAATCTGGGCTGGAGCTGTTTATTTGGAACTTGGTGAGAAAGTGCATCAGGGAACACAAGGCCCCTGATCTCAACACGCTTGCGGTGCTTTCACATGCAGTGGATGATGGGGTGCTGAGGCTGACACAGGAGCGCTGAGCGTCCTTTTGGGTTTTCTGCCCTGCCGTTTCTCCCAGCATCTCCAAGGAGTAAGGCTTGTCAGGTGCAGGCAGCTCGAGCGCTGGGCTGATACCGAGTATTTGAACAACAGGCATGAAAGTGAAAACGCTCATTTAGTGTGTATCCTGAGCCTTGAAGTGTTTATCACCATGATTCAGTAATCATGCTCCGGGCAGGCCCCACACACCCCGAGGCCAGAGGGGCTCTGGCCGTCCCAGGAGCACAGGTCTGGCGTGCTGGCCACACACGTTGCATAGAGGCCCTTTAGCTCCCAAGGGTGCCGCTGCCGGTGGCCGCAGGTGCACCATTCCGGGCCATGGGCCGTGGTGACCTGTGCCCTTTCTCTCGTCCCAGGGGAGACGGAGAAGCCCTGTGTCCTGGAGCTGATGGACGACGACCTCCACGAGGAGCCGGAGGAGCTCCGCCTGGTGCTGGGCTCTCCGCGGGGCAGCTCGCCCTACGGGGCGGCCGTTGGGGAGCAGAATGAAACCCTGATACGGATCCTTGATGACGCTGACAGTAAGAAACAAACCCGTTTAGGTTCAGGTTGGAGGGGACCCAGAGAGAGCCCCTCCTTTCTCACCAGGGTTTGAAAGCAGTTGAGAAATAGGGAAAGGGTAGGGCAAATGGAGGGCACCGTGCCATCAGGCTGATGGGGCTGGCCTTGGAGAGCAGAGCTTGCACCCAGACACTGAGACCCAAGCCCTCTGACAGCCCTGGCCCCGCCCGCCCCGGGAGCCCTGGGCCAGCAGCCTTTCTCTGCTCTCCCTCCACCCCACCTTTGGGGCCTGCGCCTGTGAAATTGAGGGGTGGTGGGGCCAGCAGAGGCTCTCCAGGGGTGCTCAGTTCCCAAGGAAAGGGCTGTGCACGCGGTTTCCACGCAGAAACACGCTGGAAGTGGGAAAGAATTCTCCTTACTGACAATTTCATTCGTCCATGTCTCCCACAATTTTAGGGGCTGTTATTAAATTTGGAGAAACCAAATTTAGTGTCAGTGAACCCACAGAACCAGGACAGTTGGTGGTTATCAAAATTCCGGTGATCCGCCAGGGAGACACTTCAAAGGTGTCCGTCGTGAGAGTCCACACCAAGGACGGGTCGGCCACCTCTGGGGAAGACTACCACCCCGTGTCAGAAGGTATGGGTCCCAGGGCTCGCGTCCGGCGTCCTTGGGAGAAGGAGAGAGACCCCACGCTGAGAAAAGTTATCTCCTTCAGAGAAGCAAAGGCAGGCGGAGTGTCTCCGGGACCTTCCTCTCTGATTTCCAGGCCATGTGTGTTCGGATTGAGGGAGGTTTTGAGCGCGCGTGCTAGAGGACGTACTGTTTTGAGTTAAGCTTTCGACGGGTTTTACCTTCATTGTGGTAACCAGATACTACATAAAAATTTCCTATTACTTTGACAAAGTGCACGGCAGCAGTAGTGACAGCCTATTTTGTTTATAGAACACCACAATCTAAAACTCCTAGCTGGAAAATTTTGCGTTGATGGAAGACATTAAAAGGGGTAAAATATCAGCCACGGAGCCCATCCCTTTCCTTAGGAAGGAGCTTAGGAAGGAGCCTGTTAAGAAGACTCCACTTACCCTCCATCCCTTTTCTGCTGCAGATTTCTCAGGAGTAATTAAAACACATCCATCCTCACTCTCTGAATTATTCCGCAGACATTAAGCATAAATGTGTGTCTGAAGCTAAATCTGCAAACTGTTTTGAGCTCTGCGTCTCCTCTTTGCTCCAGGCTCCTACCCACCACCACTCACTAGTCCTTCACACTCCCAGAGCTTCAGCTGCTTTCCTCATCATCAGACTTGTGAGCAAAATCTAGACAAGTCATTGACTGGTGTTACTGAATAGTGATGCAGTTAACAAGACGGTAGAAGAAAGAGCACCTTCTACAGAGAAGCCTGTATTTTATTTGCATACATAGTAAAAATATGGGCATCAAAGTCTTCTCGGGCAAGACAGACACAAAAGGACAAACACTGCTTGATTGCGCTATAAGAACTAAACATACTGTGTAAGCTCAGGGAGTTAATAATTAGAACATAGTCACCAGAAAATAGAAGGAGGGCAGGCATGGAATTCTGTGCAGAATTATTAAAAAGGCTGTTTGTAAATCTTTGGAAATGACTAGAATCGGTGAAGGCATAGCGTGGTGTTAGTAAGTAGCAGAGCTGCTGTCTGGGTCTGGCAGTGGCTGGAAGCGGAAGTCTAAGGCCACGGGCCTTCTGGAAGGAAACTGAAAGCCGTAACATGGGCCTTGTAAGACAGTAAAGCCTCATGTGAACAAAATAAAAATCAAAAAACAAAGTCTTCCTCAGATTACTTTCTATATAAGAATGATGGTATGTGTGAAATAAATAGCAGAATCAGAGGATGAAAACACAGTGTTCGTCTACTAAGCTATAAAACCCTCTGTGATGATAAGGTTCAACGTGAAGGAAAGACCCACTAGACATCGACACTATGACCTTTAACAGAATAGGTTTTCTTAGAAATAAGACAATTAGTTTTGTTAAAACACAAACAAAATTATTCCTATGTAGTAAACTGACAGCTGAAGAACATTGGATTGACCTTGTGCTTTTTTACCTCATAAATTTCAATCTGCTATTTATGTTGACTCTGAAGATTTAATTAATATTTTCTGAAACATAACACTGATTCCTACTTTGATGGTCCAAAATGAGGTCAGCCCTTAGCAAATAAACAGGAAAAAATTAGTAAAATTTGGAATATTTTTTGTGCTCAAAAGTGTATGTGAGAGATAAAGACGAAAGTGATTGAGAAAACCTGACTATGTTCTAGCAAGTGTGCAATGAGAAAACAAGAATTTAAATATCTAAAATAAATACTTGAGTGTTTTCTGTCTTGGAGATTCTGTTCGTATAACTCAGGGAGTGGCAGCAGCTTGCCCCTGGCAGGACTGCGGGAGGCAGTGAGAATGTGCTGAAGCAAGGGGAAGGGGAGGGGAGGGATGATGGAAACCCGGCCGCACGGAAGCCCATCCCTGCCGCGACCCTGCCGCCATGCAAGAAGATGCAGAAGGATCCAGAACTCGTCCCCGGTGGAAGTGCAGAAACTGATTCGTGAAAATAAGACCACGCAGGTCAAGCCAAACCAGGCGGGGCCGGAACCATGCGAGGTTGGCCCCCGGGGTGTGAGCAAGGCAGCGGCCCTCAGCCTCGGAAGATGGGCCGAGTGGGGCGGCGGATCCAGGGCACAGGGCTGCATCCCGGGTCTAAAGGGGGTGGTCATCGCCTAACTCAGAAAGAAGAAGTAGAAGGAAAAGCAAAAAGTTCCTTTTCTATGCTAGACTTTGAAGGCTTTAGAATTTAAATGATTGGATTGTAATTAGCAGTGTGGTCAGATGCTTAATCATGAGATCAAGAAAATCAACTAACTTGTACTATTTTATGAATTTTGAAATAAATTATTAAAATTTAAAGGAGATTCTGATAGTTGGGTTTCATTTTCATGGAAAGAAAGCTTTTGCGGGAAAATAGCTCACTAACACCTACTAAAATAACTTTTCTAAGTTTCCAAGAGCAGCAACAACCAAAAGAAGCCATTTAAAAATATAATCTGATATGATATTAATAAAAAACCCAGCAATTTTGTATCCAGCTTTTCCCATATATACCTAATGTAAACACCATTCACACTCACCTGTGAAATTCTGAGGAATGAAAGGGGAGTTTGTCTACTTACGACCCGGTTTAGAATCGTTGGTTATCTATCCATACTGTAATTCAAGCTCTTTTCAAACTATAGGTCAAGAAATCAATTTAGTAGCTTATGATTAGAATTCTCTTTCAAATAAAATAGAATAGAAAAGATGAGAGTGCAGCGCATGCAGTAGGACTAAGTAATGTTTTAAACTTTGATTCACTTTTATTCACACTCAACACAAACACCCACACCCACAGAAGCACACAAAAATATACTGGGCCGCGACGTGAAATGCGTTTCCAATTGTGGGTCCCAGTCAAAAAAGCTTTCCAAAAGCTTCTCACACATTGGTAAAATATTTAAATTTGTGATTTTGCATTTGTAGAAATTGAGTTTAAGGAAGGAGAGACCCAGCACATTGTTGAAATTGAAGTAGTCTTCGATGGTGTGAGAGAGTTGAGAGAAGCCTTCACTGTTCATCTAAAACCTGATGAAAATATGGTAGCAGAGACCCAAGTAAGTACCAAAACGTTAAGTCATGACCGCGCTTTATCAGAGGAAATGCGTATGCACAACCACGCAGTGCACAAGAAAGCAGGGCGCTTCGTGCATGCCTACAAATTCCTTTTCACCTCCTAAATTTTGTTCTGACTAGATCATGATCAAGAAATTCTTACTCTTTGTCTGAAGATCCCTGTTTGTCGTATCCGAGGACTCGGGGCCCTGGGCCACGAACCGGTCCTCATGCACGTCGCACTCGGGGTCACTCCCCAGTGAGAAGCATCGTCCCGGCACAGAGACTCCTCAGCTCAGCGACACGTCAGCAAAGCACACATTTAGCCCTCGCACGTCTGCCTGCCCCACATTCCCATCTGTTCCTCAGAACTTGGTATCCAGAAGCCTCTGTGGCCAATGATTAGAGCCCTAATGTTTATTTTCTGTGTTTCTTGAATTTATATTGAGCTATCAGCCAGGGTTTCTTCAAGGTCAGCATGATTTTCACACAACTTGACCTTTACAAATGAAGGAATTTTTAAAACTATACATCATTTTAGGAACAAATTCTTAAAATATCTGTGCTTAAATTTACTATATTTTCTTTATTTGTTTCATTATTAGTGTGAAGTAAAATTGGGGAGATTTTTTCCCTTGAATAATGTTATCATTTTGTAAACTTTACTACTTGATGGTGTTTGCTACAGTGCCTTGCTTTTTTCCCAGGTCATATTTAAAATTCAAGAATATGGGCACAAAATCTTAACAAACATGTTTTTACAAGTATCCATCACATTTATAAAATGAGTTCTTTATTACTATTTTTATGGAGTGTTGTGTTAAGCTCTTTTGGGTAAAGGACCAGAGAGTTCCTCAAACCACCTTTAGTGATAAAAGCTCCTTGTAAGAACACATCTGTAAATATAGGCCTGGAAACTGACTCAGAGCTGGAAGGCCAGTCCAGAACAGGTGTTCTCACAGCACAGGTGTCCACGCCTCCTCCGGCCCTTTAGAGCCAGGTGTTCTCACAGCACAGGTGTCCCTGCCTCCTCTGGCCTTTTAGAGCCAGGTG
>JAKSZT010054335.1:10198767-10243307 GCA_026826555.1 Tolypeutes matacus | reverse complement strand
GCCTCTTCCGGCCTTTTAGAACAGATGTTCTCACAGCACAGGTGTCCCTGCCTCCTCCATCCCTTTAGAGCCAGGTGTTCTCACAGCACAGGTGTCCCTGCCTCCTCTGGCCTGCTGCGTGGCTTCTCCCTCTGCCTTTGCTTCTGGCCATGCCTTCCGTTCCTGCTCACTGAAGGTTTTCTTTCAGTGGCCTCTGCCTCTTTATGGCCCACACAACACGTGACCCTGCGATCTCCGTTCTCTCTAGAGGGCTTTCAGCTTTCTTCCCACTATCCGCAAATTGAATTTTCCCAAGCCACATTTAGCCACTGTCAACACTGGGTTAACGAAGGGCCCAGAAGCTCCCCATGCCACCGGCCAGCCTCTGGATCAGCTGCCGTCTCAGGTCCATCAGAGCCGTGGGGTGGCCCGACTACTTTGCAGTAACGAGGCTGGGAGTTGACAGGATCTTGTGACAGTCCTGTGCAAAAAAGCACCAAAAGAGGACTTCTCAAACAGCCGGTGGCAATTCCTTTCTCCTTCCAGATGACCAAAGCCATCGTGTATATAGAAGAAGGGAACAGCGTGGCCGATGTCACTTTTCCTTCTGTCCCTCAAGTCGTGTCCCTGTTGGTATACGATGACACTTCCAGAGCGAGAGACAGTGCAGGGCCCATGCCGGGGTACCCCGTTGTCTGTGTCACAGTGAGTAGAAAATTGATGAAACCAAAGAAAATTGTAAAGGAATTAAAATAATTGTAAACTTGAACAGTATTAGCTTTGCCATGAAGAAATAAAAGTGGGAAAATATTACAAGGTTTAAGCTTTTAACTTTGAAAAGGAAAATATAACATTAATCAAATAAAGCTCCCATTTTTCTTCCTTCACCTAACCAACATCTACTATGTGTCACTGATGCAGGAATGAATAAGGTAGGAACTCTATGCTCTAGGAATTTAAAACTAAGGAAGAGAAAAATGCATAGGAATCAACACCTCATATAAAGCAGCATGTGATCACTGTCGTGGGAACGATGCAAATTAGGAATAGAGCTGCTACTCAGTGTGTGAGGCCAGTTGCTGGCTGTCAGGTGGAATCTTCAATAGTTTAAGATAAGAGTCAGATAAGGGAAGGTCATTCCAGAAAGACGTGATTGCAACACAGGGTGCAGGTAGGAGAATAGCATGTGAAATGACATCCAGCTGTTCATTTTTACTTGTCTTCTCTTGACTCTAAGCTCCTTGTAAGGAAACTGTCCTTGTGTAATGACCTACAGGTGATAAGCTGTGCAACAAATGTTTATTGAGCTAACAAGGCAGAAACAGCCATTTGGGGTTAACTTATAGAGGTCCTTAAGCGCCAGATTAAGGACTTTGGACTCCGTGGGTTCGGCGAAAGCTCTCGCCCAGGATAGTGGGCAGATGAGGGGTGTGGTGGGGTCAGCAGAGCTGGGCACTGGACTGGAAGCAGCGGCAGTGGGCAGGTGGGGGCCAACCTGAGAAGTGCTGGAGAAGAAGGACCGACCACGTCCACTGCCCCACTGGACGTGGGAGGCAAGAAGGGTGGCGGCAGGGGACAAGCATGGTTCAGAGTCTAAGCGCTCATGAGGTGACGCTGGTGATAGCTTACCTGTATTAAGGTAGAGGTGAAGGTGCTACGAGGCGTTGGAAGGGCAGGATTAGAATCCATAAAAGTGATCACGACTGGGAAGAGAAACTTGGAAGTTACACTGAAAGCATAGAAAAGTGGGGGGTGGGGGGGGAGCAACAGCACCAACTAATGGAGAGGACACAGAGGGGCATTTTCCACGTCGTTCTCTGTGCAGTCCTGACTTAGCGGTTGCTTTCCCACAGGCTTGCAACCCCAAATACTCAGACTACGACAGGACGGGCGCCATCTGCGCAAGCGAGAGCATCAGCGACGCCCTGAGCCGGTACCGCTGGCTGGTCAGCGCCCCCACCAGCCCCGACGGTGTCAGCAGCCCCATGCGCGAGGTGGGCTTTGACACCTTCTTCACCTCGTCCACGGCCATGGCGTTGGACTCCATCTACTTCCAGCCGGGCTCCAGGGTGCAGTGCGCCGCGCGGGCCGCGAGCGCCGACGGGCACGCGGGGCTGGAGCTGCTGAGCCCGATCGTGACCATCAGCAGGGAGGGAGGTAAGGCGTGCTGCTGGCGCGTGGGAGGGCAGCGCAGACCCTGGCACGCCTGGCTTCCACATGCCCCACAGTACTGCACGAGCACTGAGAAGTGGAAGTCCATTTTTACAGAAATGCTCGTTAGAAAACAATATTTACTCATTCGCCATTCTTAGAGCACTTGATTTGTGCCAGCCACATTGCTCGGTGTGGGCAGTAGCAAAGAAAAATAAGGCCAGACCCCTGCCCCCAAGGGGATCATAGTCAAGTTGAAGACCCCAGGGCACAGAAATACAAAACTGCACGAGTCGTTCTACCTCAAGTGGGTCAGGAAAGGCTTCGCCCAAAGAGGCGATGCTCAAACTGGAATTTGAAAATGGCAAAGAAAAAATACGAGTGGCATCTCATACAGCATGAAAGAGCATGGAATATCCTGGAAACTGCAAGCAGAGAAATGGGGAAGCACGTGAGAGGGAGGGGAGAAAAGGTCCAGAACCAAAGCAGGATGCTGTGTGTACCTCGTTAGCGCGGAGGGGTGGCCTCGGGGCTGGAGAATAGGATGAGGCTAGAGATGACCCTGAAGAGACAGGAGATCCGCTTTATAATCAAACCTGTGCTTTGGAAAAGAAATTTTAAACTAGTTTAAAATAATGTTCTATTTATAAGATTCTACTTCTAAAACGTCCATTTGTGTGCAGAGGTTCAGAAGTATGTTTGTTGCGAAAAGAAGGTCATGTACCACCTCCCTCCATTATATGTTCAGAATCAAGTACTTATTGGAAGCATTTATAGCAAATAAGCTCTTTTATTAGGATGAAAATATATGGTTTTTAAGTTTCCTTCAAACCAAATTACTCTGTTGATGCCAAAAAATAAATAAACATAAAAATCAGTAAACAATGCCTTGAAGTGAGTTCCCCATTAAATCAAACAGCCCAGAAACTGGGGTCTGCCTCCAATTGTATTGTTTTGCCAATAAATACCTGACCATTTCCTTTGTTTTATACAAAAATAAAACAATGATATACTGCCTAATTCTCTTGAAATTATAATCTAGCATCTTGGTCCCTTCCATAGTGCTAAAATCAAAGCACCCAATTCTCTTAAAGCAAACAATGAAGGAAGATTTTCATGTCAAACTTCTTGAGACTTACTGAGAAATGGATAGATACCAGACAGAAAGATAAACAGAAAGATAGAGAGACAGGTAGAGAAAAATGGTTATAATTTATAATATACATAGTGTAAGAAACTATATAATATACAGAAAACTACATATTTTGTTCTCTGATTCTAAGACTTGTGTTTTCTCTTTTTAAAATGAGTGCATTTTAAGCTTTATTCACATATAAATAATGTATATTTTATAACTAGGATGAAAACTTGTATTCACTTAATTAAGCAACGTTTAGTATTGTCCTATCGGCTCTCAGTGATTTTCACTCTGTCCCTTCCTATTTTATATTCAAGTGATTTTGTGAAACGACCGTAATCTAGAGTGACACCCTCTGAAACACCTAAAATGTCAAGACGCGGCCGCAGGCTGCCTGCTGCCATCAGCTCCCCGCCGCGGCCCGGGCTTCCTGTGGCATCCCGCCCAGCAATGCCCCTCGGTCCACGGGGACTTCTGAAGGACACAGGAACATGCCGGTGCCTGTCCTGACGTCGTCTCCCTTTTCCATAGGTCTCTGCCACCCCCGAGTGCCAGGGGCTGTGGGCGCGGAGCCGTTCTCGGCCAGGCTGCGCTACCTGGGCCCCGAGGACGCCGAGCACGCGAACCTCATCAAGCTCACCGTCCGGATGCCGCACGTGGATGGTAGGTGGCTAGTGGGCTTGGCAGGGGAGCTCCAGCCACTCGTGACCTCGTCCGCATGGCCCAGCACCCAAGACCAGGGGTTCTTAGCCAGGGTCCACAGGCTTGAGTCTAAATTCAAAAGACATGATTCTGTGGGCGTGTGGGCGCGGGGGTGACGTATTTCTTAAATAACGCACAGTGTAGCGTGGACTTAGTAAGGGACCGCAGTCTTCGCCTGGCGGGCGAAGGGGCACAGAAAAGGTTAAGAGCCGCTGCGGCCTGCCCTGCGCCATCAAGCATATGGCGGATCGATTTGCAGCTCGAGCCTCAAGGCCTCTGCTCCTTTCAAGTGCCTCTGCTTTCTTCCTGCCCAGCTTCTGAAAGTCTGACGGTTTAAGCATTTTACAAAACTAGATCATTCTGTTTGCATGTCCAAACAAAAAGAAACAAAAATTTGGTCAATATGCTAGCTTTTATAAATGCAGCACAAATAAACATGTCCTCAGAACTCATGAACTTAGACTTTCGGCATTTGGTATTTGAATGCTTGCCTTCGGCATGTATTTGCTACTTCATAGCTGGAGAGTCATAGACCTCTCTCAGTATTTATTGCAACAACCAAGACAGCTCATAGATATTAAAATAAAAATGAAACTAACAGTAGCGTATTTTGTGTGCATTTCCCTAGCTAGGGGCCTGTGACCAGAATTTGTAGTCAATGACTTTTATCCACACTTGAGGAATATTTCCCCACGTGCAGTATGATTCCACTCAACTCACTTTATACTTAAATCATGAAAACTGACTTTACCATTCCGCTGATTAGTTCTGTTTCGTGGCTGAGGAAGGGGGCCCTTAGGAATTCCAGGTATTCCCTAGGAATTCTGCTGGTGTGAGGGGGGCCTTGCAGGAAGCTGCCCCTTCTCTGTAGCTTAACCCTTCCCTTGCTGGCCCTGGGCCCTCGTGGCCGTGCAGCTCGGGACTGCAGAGTGCGCTGGAGGGCAGCGTTCCTGCCTGACCGGAAGGCCGCCGGGGCTTCTCGGGCCGCCGGGGCTCCTCGGGCCGCCGGGGCTGGGCTTGCACGAGCCTGGGGCGGCCAGCTGGAGGAGGTGGCCTTCAGGGGCCCCCACCGAGGGCCCCCCGGGTGGCCTGCGGCCCATAAGCTAAGAATGGTTTCTACGTTTTTAAAGGTTTGAAAGGAAATAAACAGAGGAGTGGATGATGGGGCCCAACCCCTTTGCACCCTTAAAAATCACTGAGGACCCCAAGGACCTTTTGCTTTTGTGGGTTATATCTATAAATACTGACTGGATTTTAAATTAAAACTAAGAAGCTTAAAAATACATATTTATTCCTTTAAAAATAGCAATTTGAAATCCATTACATGTTAAACATAAGTTTTAAAGAAAAAGTTATAGTTTGTAAAACAAAAGGCCAGCCGTGAGCCGCGCGCCGCGTGCCCTGGCAGTCTCCCCAGGGCCTGCTGCCCAGGAGGGAGCCGGGGTCTCCTCTCCGCTCTGCATCTCTCTGTCGCAGGGTCTTGCCCTTACAGCCTCTGCACCCTAATGACAGGAAAACAGCTTTCAGGCCCCTGCCCTCCCGAAAGAGTCTCAGGGACCTGGGGCCCTCGGACACGACTGGGGAGCCGCTGCATCTCTCCTGCCCTCTCAAGGTAAGAGGAGAGGTCAAGGCCTTCGGGCTGGTCCCTAACGTGGCCCGTGCCCTGCAGGCATGCTCCCGGTCATCTCCACCCGAGAGCTCTCCAACTTCGAGCTGGCCCTCAGCCCGGACGGCACGAGAGTGGGCAACCACAGGTGCTCCAACCTGCTGGACTACACGGAGGTGAAGACGCGCCACGGCTTCCTGACCAGCGCGGCCAGAACCCCAGAGCTGGTCGGAGAGCCGCTCCCTCACCAGCACAGCTCGTCCATCAGGGGCGCTGGCACCTTGCGCTTCTACCGAAACCTGAACCTCGAGGCGTGTCTGTGGGAGTTTGTCAGCTACTACGACATGTCTGAGCTCCTGACTGACTGCGGTGGCACCATCGGGACAGACGGACAGGTAAGAGCTGTTATCCTGCCGAGTTCTGGTCTCATCTTCGGTCACTGGATCAACAAGTTGCCTTTGTTCTGATGGGTGGGTCTGGACCAAATCCCAAATCCAGCCTGCCATCTTGGTGAAGTAGGTCGCCCCACAGATGGCGCAAAGTGCTGTGTGCCTTTCTGGGAAATGTGTGCGAATATATGTCCTCTGGACAGCGTGACAAAGGGCGTTGTCCCATGATTGCCCTGGGCTCCAGACCTGCTCGCAGAGTGTAAAGCTCTCTTCCCGGTACACATGCATAGTGCCCGCGTTGGCGAGTCATAGACCACCTAAAGGAGAAGTTACTGCCCGGCTGGGGGTCTCCCTCCCTACTAGCCTTCTTCACCTACCTTTCGTCATTCTCTTTCTACTTTTTCTCCCTTTTCTCCTCTCTCTCTGTTTCATTTCCCCATCATTAACATAGCAAAGGGTTCTTATTTTTACGTCCACGCTATGGTTACAGAATCTTCTTCAAAGAGGATTTATTTGTTTACAGACAAAATACATGCACACACAATCCATCCCCCCAGCCCCATTTTCATTGTCCAAAAAGTCAGTAAAATCATTAAAAGGAAGCAAGACTTACATTAGTGATTATAATAGAGAATCTAAACTATATAGAGCATAGTTTAGAATTACAGTGAATTTGAACTAAAAGAAGTGAGCTCTCCTACCTTGGCTGAATTAAGAGTTTATAAAAGTAGGCTTGTACATTAAAGTATAGAGTGGCACACAGAACATTTCATGTCTTTCAAGATTTAGCATAGATGAGGCCAGATTTTGTCTGTGTAAGTGAGCTGTTAAAATACAAAGCAAGTAGTAGCAAGAAGAAGGAAAAAAAGGAAGAGCTGGCTCTCAGCTTAATCCGACAGCAAAGTGGTGAAGCTTGACGAGTTCAGCTGGGGTGGAGGTGAATGTGCTGGATGGAGCTGTGTGACGCAGAGGTAGTGCGGCGTCACCTCCTCCCAGAGCAGTCCTCAGTGACTTGCACAGGCCAGTGGAAACCCCAGATAGGAACGCCAGCGGGAAGGCAGAACCAAACGGTGGGGAGAGCCAAGAGTCTGGCTCTTGCAGCAAACCCAAGCCACATGTCCCACGTAGAGGTGGGTGGACGCAGGCCGGTAAAGTGTCTCAGTGTGTGTGATCTCGTCGAAACGCGTCTGGTCGAGGGCTCTAGAGCTGCGCTGTCCCAATGGCGGCCCCCGCCAGGGGGACTGAGCGCTTGGACCGGGGCCAGCCAGAGTCGAGCTGCGTCCTGAGCGCGGAGTAGACCACATTCCAAAGGCTTAGGGCCGGAAAAGCACGCGGACTATCGCGTGGGCAATTCTCTCCTAGGGATTGCTTATTAAAGTGCCATATGCTTGATATGTAGGGCTCAGTGAAGTCCATCACTGAAGTTAGTTTCACCGGCTGCCGTTACTGCCCCACACGTGGCTACCGCGAGCAGCTCACACATTCCTGCTGCGCAGCGCGGTCTAGGCGTGTGGTGCTGGTTCTGATTGTGCGGGACAAGCTGGGACAACGCAGTGGCCCTGGCCTTTCCCACGGCTTAGTCCCCTCCTGTGACTCTGCCCCGGCCAAGTGGAAACAGCCAAGGGTCAAGGTAAACCTAGATGCGCTTTTACCTGGATGTGTGCACATTGCCTACTTCAATAGGAATCTTAAAACATCAATAAAATAAGAAATAATAACATGGAAGTTGGATCGCTGCAGCTATATGCCCAAAATAAGTGAAGCATTAAAGCCAAAGCCCATGCTCTTCAGCTGCACACACACTGAGCGTGGATTTTCTTCTCCTGCCCTGACCGACTCACTGCAGATCAGCATCCTTTCTTATCCAGCAATATCCTCCCCAAGTACAGACCTGCTGCCAGCTATTAAACCCTTATTAGCAGCATAACTTTATGTCAGTGTGCAGCCTTTTCTGGGGCGTTGGCATTTTACACCTTTCCTTGAAATATGGAACTTGAAGTATCATTTGCCTTTGTTAAGGAAACTTCAGACATAGGCAGGACATGTGAAATCGCTCATCATGTCTCAGTTTCTTTAAGAGCAGTGGACCAGATTGGACATGTTTTTCTTTTTGCTTATACAAATTCCTGTGCTGCAGGCTGAAAGAAATCCAGTGCTCTTTAAGGGAAAATCTAGACATTAGATAATCACATTGAATTCTTCAGTTTTCAAGGAATGAACAGTGGGCCTGGGCATCAGGGCAGCTCCTGTATGCCCCAGTTCTCTAGACAGAGTCTCGGGGCACAGAAAGATGTGTCTGTGGTCAACAAGGAAGTACCACAAGACGCTGTTTCTGTGTCCAGAGCTGATCAAAGTCCAGGTCACCACAAGGACCGAGGGAAGCCAAAGAATCAGACAGGAGCTCTGCTCCAAGTGAGTCAATAACTCCCTCCAGAGTAACACATGCAGTGACATTGGCTGGAGAGAGTATAATTGCCGGGGGGGGGGAGCGGCGGGATTATTCTTAGCACCTAGGAAGTTTACCTGGAAATCCTTTCCTATAGTCTTATTATTTAGAAGATGGTGATTTACTAGAATCCCAGGAAGAAATATGACTCTTATTTACCAGTGGCAGAAGCATTGACTCAGTCAATCTCCAGGACACTGCCGGAGTGTGAAACTGCACGTCAGCATCCATTGCTCAGTGGCCGATTAGTTCCCAGCCTTAGAAAACCCTGCCTCAGAGGGCTTTTCCCACCAGGCCCCCCTCCCGCTGGCCGGCCAGGCAGTGGGGCACGCTGGCTGCCACGCAGCTGGGGCTCGAGCTTGCTTGGCCGCCGATTCTCTTTTTACATGTCTTCATTGGTGATTGAAGTCAGTGTTTTTGTGACCTGAGGAACTGAATTTTGTGGTAGAGTGGGGGATTAGTGTCACGACTGAAGTGCTGCACTAACTTATGGATGTGCCGCTCAGTCGCCATCTCGGCGTGGAGGGAGAACTAGAGTGATGCCAGCAAGCTTGCCTCTCGCCTCCGAGGTGTGTGATCTAATGAAGCGGGAAGAGGATGCTTGTATCTGCCCTGCTGTGCTACAGAGCTATTTTGAGAATCAAATGTGAGAAACTCTATTAAGTGATGTTAGGACTGGCCTCAGCTTTGTTTGGAATAGAAGGAAGAATGATGGAAAAAGCACAGGCTGTCATCTCAGGGCCACTCGGGGTTTAAGGAATCCCATGGGAAATTTGCTTTCCTTCTTTAAGCCTTAATTTTCCTTTCTCTCTATCCATTGTTCATCCATCCATTCACACAGACATACAAATATAGTTTTAGGGAAGACTATTAAATAACCTTTATAGTGACACTAGCACACTGACTGAAATGTAGCAGGTGCTCAATGAATGAATATTAGTTTACCCACCACTACCTCCAGCTTAACCTCTAAATACCCGAAAGAAGAAAGAAGAAAATTCAAAGCAAGATACTTCATTTAAATGAATTATTCTTGAAACATCTTAAATATTACACGTCATTACCAACATTTGCTTCCAAATCTTTCCTGCTTTGTTTCATTTTCCTTTATGTACTAAAAAAGTAGTTCGTAGCAGCAGTATTCATAATAGCCAAAAGTCAGCAATAACCCATAGGTCCATCAACTGACGACTGGGTGAATTAAATCAGTCTGTCCACACAAGGGGATGCCATCTAGCAGAAAGAGGAAGGAAGCCCCGGTGGTGCTAGAGCTTGGACGAGCCTTGAAAACACGATGCTCAGTGAAGCAAGCCAGTCACAAAAGACCACAGATTGTACGAGTCCATTTATATGAAATTTCCAGAATAAGCAAATCCATAGAGACAAGAAGTTACCAGGGACTAGGGCAAGGGGGAACGACAGGCAATAGGTACAGGGATTTCTTCTGGAGTTGATGAAAATGTTCTAAAATTGACTGGTGATGCTGCACAACTCCCTGAATATACTAACAACCATTGAACTGTACACCTTAAATGGGTGAATTGTGTGACATGTAATTATATCTTGAAGCTGCTATGAAAGGAAAAGGACATACGTATGTGCCAAATAATGCAGTTTGTCTTCAGGATTTCTGCTACCTGTCCCCCGTTGTAAATAAAGGTAGCATACTTGATTCAGAATCGAGAGGGGGCATTAGTGCTGTCAGCTGCTGTCATTTCCTTCCGTCCACGATGAGCCAAATCGCCCACCCTGGAAGGAGAATGGCTCGCAGGAGCCGGGCTCCTCTGGCAGCGGCCGTGCCGAGCTGACACCGGTGCTGCCTGTTGCAGCTCCTCAGCCTGGCGCAGTCCTACGTGAGCCTCCGCGTCCCGCTGTTCGTTGCCTATGTCTTCCACTCCCCTGTGGCCGTGGGCGGCTGGCAGCACTTTGACCTGAAGTCAGAGCTCCGGCTGACGTTTGTGTACGACACCGCCATCCTGTGGAGCGACGGAATCGGCAGCCCACCCGAAGCCGAACTCCAAGGTGGGTTCTGGAGCCGTGGAGGACTATAATGCTCTCACCTGTTTCCTGGAGAGGAGACTAGTTTAGAGACCACTAACAGAAGCAGCTCTAATATATTTTATTTTCCTATTCAGTAAGTTTTAAGATAATTCATGGGAAAACTTTAAATCATTCAGGGACACAAATCTTCAGCAAAGACTGTGAAATATAACTTCTGCATTTCGTGGGTATTTAACTGTTATGGCCTATCTTGGGTAACTAATAGTGGTGTGTCTAGTAATGGACAGAGGTAGTTACCATTGAAAATGAGGAATGAACCCAGGAGAAAGTTTTTTCTTTCTGAAAGCTGGAGGTGCATTTTAAAGTGCAGTCCAGATTGGGTCCTGGATTCTAGCTCTGGTTCTCCAGCTAACAGGCTGTGGGATCACGAGGCTCTTCCTTATCAGTTCTGGGAATTTGTTTCCTCTGAACGACACACTAGCCTTTCCATTCCAAAATCCTGTTATTCCATGACACTTTAGCTAAATGTCTGGGAGCAGTGTTGGTGAAGGCCAGTAGCTGTTGGGCCCATCAGCATCTGCAGAACTTTGTTTCAGCCAAGTCCACGAGCTTAGAGCGAATTGATCCCCTAGAAGAGTAAGCCGTGCTCCTTTTCAGACAGTCACTGCCATTCTGTTCCCTGGAGCGCTGTCTGCAGCTCCGGCCAGCTCTCCTTTTCCCCCACGGGGAAGACAGAGTTGATGGTGCATCTCAAATATAAACCTGCGATTTCAAACAGATTGCAATCACCTTAGAAAGGTGATGGGATTACCCTGAAGAATCACTCCAAGGTGTTTCGAATGTTTTCATTCCATATCTGGCCTTAGACGTACATTTAAGTGACTCTTAGCGGAGACCTTTCTTGTGGGGAAGTCCCCTTCTTACATCTGGAGCCAAGTCTTGTCAAATGCCTGAACTTCTTGGGAAAGCTCCAGAGTTTTCTTTAAAATGTGGAACAATTCCATGTAACACAAACCCCTTTCCATCTGCACATCCAAATCTCCAGTTTTGACACATTGGGCATGTTTTTCAATTTACAACTTTGCATTTGTGGACTTCAAAAACCTTGGCTGCTTCTAATCAATCAGCATATTTCATCTTGACTTTGTTCCCTCATTTGACTTTTCATCCTTTTTAGACAACTTTCTCCTTAGAAAAGAAAAAGTGCTTCTTCCTCTAGCTTTGATCACTCAAAATTCTTCTGATAGTGCCGGGTGCCTTGAAGCCTCGAAGAGGCAAATCTGCGTAGCTTTTGGATGTGTCCTCCAGCCGTCCCTGGTCACCGGCCTTCCCCTCGTGTTGCTCCCGCCGTAGGCTCTCTCCACCCAACCAGCATGCGCATCAGTGAAGACGGGCGCCTGGTCGTGAGCTTCAGGAGCAAGGCTCAGTTCCACGGCTTGTTTGTGCTGTCCCATCCCGGTAAGACCCAAGCTCGTGCACAGGCACCCTCTGCCCTCCTCGGGTTCTGGTTTCCATGCCCACGTAGCTGAGCATGCTTCCCTTGGCTCGGAAACCCTTGATTTCAAACATGCACATATGTAATTGCCTACCTGAGGGCCCGACTTCACCACCTAACCCACGCAGTTATCTCTCTGTGCCTAAGCGTGCCTTTAGAGAAAGCAAAAATGACTGAACTGAGTCCGCTGCCGGTGGAGGGTTCCTTAGGTAACGAGCATAGTAATCCCTTTCTCTGTTTTGCTTCATTGTACAAAAAATAAATAGAATTTCTGGGGATTTGTTCATCAAACACTACTGTGCTCACAGGTCTTTCTAAGTACCGTAAGAAATCTATGATAGAGCCAAGAAGCGCACGCTTTCCTACCTAAGTTTCAGACGTGCTGGCTGACTCTCTTTAATAAGTCCTGGCTAGGCAACGTCAGTCTCCATGCCGGACTGTGCTCTGAACGCCAGGAAGGCAGCTGAGTGTCATGTCTATGGTTTTCTTTACTTTTTAATAAGGACATTTCCTTAGAAACAAGATAATTTTATTTGACTAACCATATTTCTAAACTAGTTTGTGTGTTTTCCCGGGTCTGGAAGGAGACACTCGTTGAGTCATGGTTTCCCTTGCCCTTCCGCTTCCTGGGCATCGTAAACAAACGGGAGGATAGGGCCAAACCCCGGGAAGATAAGAGAGGCCATTGCAGCTTGACGAGACTGAGCTACAAGGAACACAGAACCAGAAAGAATCGTCTGGCTTGTTGGAACTGATGGTCCTGGAAAGGATTTCCCGGTCTGCACAGCCTCCCGCATGTCTTCCCACCGGCTGAATCTTCCCTTCGCCACGCGTGAGGGCAGGCCACGCCCATCGCAGATTAGATTGGGTCTGCCCAGCGTGCGAAGCTGCTCGCCTCCTCCGAGCTCAGCTGGGGGCACAACAAAGGCCTCCCTGGAAAGCATTTCGGAGCAGCTGTCCAGGGACAGAGCCACGAGCAGGGCCGAGCACCGCGCTGGGAGTCGGCGCGTGCTGGCCGTGTCCTCTGGACAGTCCCGGAGCCGCTCCCCACCAGGCCCTTCGTCGGGAACAGCGAGGATAACTGCACCGACCGGCCGACTCTGCAGGCTTTTTACAAGAATAAACGCAAATGTGCATCTCGGGGTGCTTTCAAAAATGTGCGGTGTGACATGCTCTTAACCGTTCTGCCCTCTCCTAGCGTCCCTCGCGAGCTCAGCGGTCGTGTCGGCCAGCCACCCGGACCTGACCTTCTCCCTCCGCCTCCTGAGGAGCGAGCCGACCTACAGCCAGCCCGAGCAGCAGTGGAGCTTTGTGTCCAACTACGCGGTAGGCGCCGAGGCCCCCACGTCACTGTCCGTTACTGCTGCCTCTGATTGCACCTCAGATCTTTAAACGAAAGAAAACTATCGAAAGTCTTCTCTCCTCCTCACAGGTGCGTGACTACTCGGGGACCTACACAGTGAGACTGCTGCCATGCACCGCCCCCGCAACCCAGGGCCACCGCCTGCCCGTCACCTGCAACCCCAGAGAGCCTGTCACCTTTGACCTGGACATCCGGTTCCAACAGGTGTGTCGGGAGAAGTGTTTTCTCGTGACCTAAAGCATCCCACCACAATCACTTTTACCAGTAAAATCACTTTTATTGTAAAAATGTCTTTTCACACAGAAGACTTTAGTTTTTGCATGTTGAGGAAAATCAAGGCAGAAAGAAAGAGGAAAGAACTGTCCTTTATCTGTTGTTGGTTCAGGATATGAAATTCGTGGTTAAAAGGTTTGTAAGGGCTACTTTTTATCTAACCTGACCTTGTCTCCTGGAGTTTGCTGCTTGGGAGGCGTAAGAATTTTCTCGAGTTCTGCACTTCTTCTTCCTCTTCTTCTTGTTCTTTCAAGAGAAGGGAAATTCTGTAATACTTACTACCTCAAAGTACCAAATTGCTATCATGTATCAAAAGAAATTTGATGGCCCGCCCCAATCCAGGTGGTGGAGTGGGACACTCCCGGTTCTGTCCCCTGAGAAGCTTTGAACAACCAGCAAGAATGGGCAAAATCATCCTTCTCAAAGCTCCAGAAAACAGTTAAAAGACCCAGTAACAAGGCAAGCACCGAATCAAGAAAAGGCCACTTAAAAGCAGTGGAGCTCCTGGTGCCCTGGCTGCCCCTCCCCTGCCCCCCACAGCCCAGCATCCCAAATCCGGAGGGAGCAGAGCACAGGGAGCATGTGTCTGGCCCAATGAGTCTCATGGTGGCCTGAGGGACTCGCTCTTCCGGAATTTGCCGTGAGTGTAGAAGGTGGCTCACCAAGCCTCCGACAGAAGGCTGAGAGGGCAGTCGGTCAAGATCCTGCCTGGAGCAGGGGACTGCTGGCTGTAGGACACACAGTGCAGTGCCCGGGACAAGTTTTTTCCTAGGGAAGCGGGGATGTTCATATCCATGTAAATGGGGGATCCCTAGGGCAACTCACAAATGCCCAAGACAAGATGCATGCATAGAAAAGGTCAGGGAGGCCCTACACTTTGGCCCAGAGCTTTTCTCTAAACTCATCATATGGGTAATCCCTGAAGGAGAGCACACACACAGGTCAATCTGCAAAGACTGGGAAATTGTTTTCTTTTTTTCCTTCTTCTTCTTCTATTGTTGTTCTTAGTTTCTGGTATTTAAGGAAAGCTCTGTCATAATACTAGCTGGATACATGGTTAATGAACAGATGCTTCAGAGTCTAAATTCAAGTGAGAACACACTGAAATATCAAAATGTTCAGGTTTCAACAAAATATCACAAAGCATACAAAGAAACAGGAAGCAATGGTCCAGGCAAAGGAGAAGATTAAAGCATTAGAAACTATCAACAAAGAGGATCAGACCTGGGACATTCCAGACAAAGACTTTTTAAAAATGGTGCTAGAGGAAAACATGGACAAAGAGCTAGAGGAAATCAGGAAAATGATAGATGAACACAAAGAGAATATCTATGGAGAGATGGAACTGTAAAAAGGAACCAAATAGAGTTCACGACCACAGTAACAGAAATTAAATTCATGAGAGGGTTTCAACAGCAGATTGGAGCTGGCAAAAGAAAGAATCAGGGAACTTGAAGATAAGACCATGGAAATCATCTGGTCTGAGAAGCAGAAAGAAGCAAAGTGAACAGAGCCCGAGGGACCTGTGGGACTCATCAAGCATTGTGGGAGCCGCTGAAAGAGATGAAAGAGAGAAAGGAAATAATGGCAGAAAACTTCCCAAATTTAATGAAAGACATGAATACGCACATCCAAGAACTTGTACTAAATGCTGGCCTTCCACTGGCCGTGATTTTTATAAGCCCCTTTTATGCCCAGACAAATCAGTGCAAATGACTTCAGGTAAAACTCTTTGTCCTGTTGAGAAAGGTGCTCGCCCTGCCAGGTTTGCCTTCTCAATCGAGCAATGTCAGAGCCCCATTCCTGGGGTGATTTGATCGGCATGTCAGCTGCAGTGTAGTGTGGCGTGGACGTGTGTCTGTTTACTCACTAAAGGGCTCTTGCGCTTGCTTTTAGGTCAGCGATCCTGTAGCAGCTGAGTTCAGCCTGAACACACAGATGTACCTGCTCTCTAAGAAGAGCCTCTGGTTATCCGACGGATCCATGGGATTCGGGCAAGAGGGCGACGTCGCTTTCACAGAAGGTATGACAACCGAGTGGGCTGCGCTGCCGTTGGCTGACTCTTAGCATTTGGCTTTATTGGGATCATCTTCAGGGGAAAAATAACCTCCTTTATGGCTTTGAGAAAATAACTGATCCTTCATCACTTTGGTGAGAATTGGGGTGTGTCACTGGATGGCTTTTATTCTGGGGAAGCCACCTTTTCTCTCACAAGTCTGGATTTTTTCCTGAATGTTTTTTCGAGTTGCATGGACCCCAGTACCCTGGCTCTATCAGACTGTAAATGCATCGAGGGCATGGATGGCGCCTGCCTCGATCAGGGGGGTGTCCCCTGCGCTGGTGAAGAGCTGCGAAATAAAATGATCCAATACCAGGGCTTTTCATTCAACCTGCTTTTAAATTCAACTGAAGCAAATTAGGTTTTTTACTGATGTTTGCTTTTTTTAGTGTTGTTCTGTGCTTTATTAGCCTGTATCTTGCCAACCACGTCATTTGTGTAAATGGCCTTCACCCCCGTGGGATGTAATGAATGCCAAGCTACGGTCAAGCCTTGGGGTGCTTGGCACTGCTGGCCGAGCGTCTGAGGGCCAGTGGCCCTGGTCCCTTGGTCCGTCCCTGAAGCAGTCTAACCAGGAAGGCCTGGGCTGCACCAGAAGGGCCAGATCGGGGCAGGACGGAGGTGCTGTCTGGAGCCACGGCTGCCCTCGGCTGCTTGCAGTGCCTCGGGGCTGCCCCTCCTCACGTGGCAGCAGCGGAGCGCCCCTCTGCGTTTCAGGGGACGTCATCTACGGGCGCGTCATGGTGGACCCTGTGCAGAACCTCGGCGACTCCTTCCGCTGCAGCATCGAGAAAGTGTTCCTGTGCACGGGAGCCGATGGATACGTTCCCAAGTACAGCCCCGCAAGGTCGGAGTACGGCTGCCTGGCTGACTCTCCATCGCTCCTACATCGATTTAAAATTGTGGTAAGTGCTTTGGCCCCCACAATGAGATGGATGGATTATCAAAGCTCAGCCTTTCTGTCTTCTTTTTAAAAACAAGAACATCCTTTTGAATTAAACCAAACCGTGACATTTTATGGTAATTTGTGCTAGCACAGTACTAATAGGAAAACCTTCCTGATCTGCAAAATTTGGCATTATCTACAGCAATCATCATTTCTCTTATCATTTAAAGGACAAAGCTCAGCCAGAGACACAAGCCACCAGTTTTAGAAATGTCCCATTTAATGCCAGACTGGCCATGGATGACCCTGAAGCCGTCATGTTAGTGAATCAGCCTGGATCTGACGGGTTTAAAGTCGACTCGGCGCCTCTCTTTCAGGTGAGTGCACGTGAGCTCACTTAGGGCATCGCGGAAGCCGCCGGCGAGTTCCTTGCCTCTCCGCTGGGTGCCTTGTGTGGAGGTGGCAGTGATGGTAGTTACGAGTGGTGTGAGCGCTGAGCAGATGGCGCGTGGAAGCCAGCAGGCAGCCCTGGGCACGGAGCACCCCGCGAGCGCTCGCTTACGGTGACTTAATGTTGTTTGAAGACTAGGCGTGGTGCAGAGCTTGTTCAGCCCAGATTGTGACTCCAAGATGGCGGCTGGGAGCGCCGTTTTCCTACTCAGAGCCTCCTTCCTCTGACCTTTGGCGCCATCTTTACTAGGGTGACCTTGCGTGAGCTACTGGATGTGGCGGAGCAATTGTGCACAGCACACAAATCCCCACTTTCGTAGAGTTCTCAGACCCAGACGGAAAGATGCTGACCCAGAGCGAGGAGGTAGAGAGGCTCCCAGGCAGTGACAGCGAGACTGAGCAGGCAAACGAGAAGTGTAGAGCTGTGTTCCCGCTGTGAGCATTTGAGGGAGCAAGTCCACCCTTAGGGCACTTACTGAAAACTGTCCAGACAGAATCGGCTTGGAGAAATGCATCAGAAGGCAATCCTGAGGCATGTTTGCTATCCTGAATCCTTTCAAACGAGGTTGAATCGCGATGTTGGGGGCTTTTTAGAAACTTTTGCTGTCAGTTCTCAAGGCCTCCGGCTGCCCTAACCCCGCATGCTTCAGAGAGCTGTCAGGAAGTCCCTGCTTTTCACAGGCCCTTGAGAAGCATGAACACTGACTTTTCTTATGGTCTTATATGTCATTTAAACAGGAAAGTATACTCGAGAAGAGTCCTGGGTTGAGTTTCAGGAGGTCTGAGCCCTCCTTCTGCCTCTAGACCAGTTGGGTGACATTAGGCAAATCACTCAGTTAAATGACTGCTGTTTATTCTCATGTATTCACTTTCTACATTGAGTTAGACAGTGTCCACAGCTCTGGCATTCGGTGACTATAAATACCAGATTGACAGGACGATTATGTTGTCCGTGCATGCTCATCTACAGGCGTACATACTGTGCACACATATCAAAAACGCTTTGCACATCCTACACACTCAAAGGTATCAAGCAAATGGACTCTGCAGACTAAGTTTTCACTTATTAGCTCTGCCGTTAATTTCTCTTGCTGATAGTCTTGAATTCGGTTGGCACAGGATCTGCTTTTCTGACGAGCAGAGTTGTGTTTTCTAGGTCTCTCTTGGCCGGGAATGGTACATACACACCATCTACACGGTCAGGTCGAAGGACAGCGCCCACCGCGGCATTGGCAAAAGAAGCCTGGGGGTGCAGCTCCACGCTCTGGCGAGTCATGGGGGGCCCCAGGCGCCCCCTGAGAGCCGGAGGAAGAGGGAGAGCGGGCACGCACCCCTGCTGGCTTGGGAGATCGGCGCAGAAAGCAACCGAGGCACGAACATCCAGCACGTCGCCCTGGACCACGCCAGCCAGAAGGAGACCCCCCGAGGCAGAGGGCCCCCCGACAGTGCCACCCTCCCGGAGCTCAGCGGCCCGGGCTCCGAGGGCAGCCTGGTGGCCGTCGCCGGGGGCGTGGCGCTGGGGCTGCTGGGCGCCTGCCTCGCGGCCCTGGCGGTGGCACTCTGCAAGAGCCAGGAGAAGCCCCCGAGGAGGCGCGTCCCAGACGGCCCGGGCAGCAGCCAGCCTCAGGTGAGCCCGCAGGGCCCCTGCAGTGACAGCTCTGAGGTCTGATGCCCGCAGCGTTGGCCGTGGCCTCGGGCCGCAGAAGAGACCACAGCGGAGCCCCAGAAACTCCTGGGAGCAGCAGACAGCGGGCCCGTCTGTGCAGTGCCGCACCCACGGCCCGCCCTGTGCGCTCTGACCCCCTTTCACCATGCGAGGATGATTCAGACCCACCTTTCCTGCTGCCTGGAAGGCGGCAACGACATGTCCACACACAGCCACGGATCAGCCACGAGGAATTGCCTGCGCGGCCAGCATTTTGTCCTCAGTGGAAACTAACCTATTCAAGGTGCTAACAGGCTATCTCGGAAGTTTAAGAGAAAGTCTTTTTTTGTAGTATTGGTGTGAGCTTTGGGAATGCAATTATCACTTTGTTTATTCCTTTTCTAACAGTTTGTTCCTAGGAGGGTGGAGTCTAGCCGCATGCTAAACACAGTGTTTATTGTGACAAGTTTCCTCGTGATGAAGACTGCTTAGAATTATGACCACGGTTAGCTTAGCCCACAAACCCCTTTTTCTACTGTGTGGGAGAGAGAGGGAGGACAGCTCCCTAACTAGGAATTGATTTGTTTCACATCCTCCTCAGCCCCTCCTTGTTTTATCTGCTTATTTAATTTTATATTAAACCAAAGAGCGTGTTAAGCCTGGAAGAGACTTTTCAGAGAAACTGCTCTGTTTCGGTGCGTAGTAAGTGATGGTGGAGTCACTGCATGGCAGCCTTACTGGTGCCCAGCCTTTGTGGGAAACGAGTGTGTCGAGAGATGACGTAGGTTAGTGACACGTTCACAGGACAGTGCTTTCCAAGAGCCGTGCCCAGAAGAGGTTTGCCACGTTGGCCCCAAAGATGGTTAGGAGAAATGCCGCAGAGAAGGTGAAGGGAGAGAGCGGTGTTTACTGATGTGAGACTGTATCACCAGAGTGCCTTGTGCATAGCCTCAGGTCCCCAGGATACTTCACTAGCTTTCTAATCAGCATCCGGTCCACACAGCAGAAATCCCTGCAAAGCCTTCCAGAGATGGCCCTGGGGCTAGCCGGCCTCCCTGATCTTATTCTTTATCCAAGAAGCCCCACTCTCTGGCATCCTCCGCTACCTAAATATGTGGTCTGTGGCACTACTTAGCACTCGCCCCACAAATCCAAGGAGATGGAGTGGGTTTCCTTGGCAAGCCTCCCCTTGCAAAAAAAAAACGTGTTTTCACCAAACGGCAGAAATCCAGTGAGAAAGGGAAAACTCCGGAATCTGACGGCCTGTCTTCCAAAAGCTGGTAAATGTCCTTTGAACCAAAGGAGGTCAGAGAGAAGGAGTGACGCCCGAAGGTGAACCTCAAGAGCTGCCTGCCCCCGTCATGTCTCATTTCTTAGAAGCCAGGCTTCTCAGCCATGCATGCACATCTTGCCTGGTGTTTCTAAGCCCCAGCCATCTCCTGGTTGAGGAAAGAACGTTACACTGCTTCCTGGAGAGGGGAAAGAGTCTTAATACTTGCCTCTCGTCTTCACCTTCCAAGTCTTTTAAAGAATAAGCAGACCAAAGTATCCTTCTATTGGGGAATTTACAAATACCACCTCCACCTCAAAGGTCCCCAAAGGATGTATATGAAGAGAGAGCAGCAGATAGCCCAGGAGTTCAGTTATCAAAATAAATTGTGATATTTTCTTTTGCTTTATCTCACGGCAGATGCCCAGCTGCTGCTTTGGCTCCCTTTTGGTTTGTGTGGCAAATGAGCACGAGCTACACAGCTTCAAATAGTGCCTGTGCTCTCTACTGCTCAGCGCTGGATTCCACTTGTGTGGCTGCTAGAGGCGCTCAGAGGCCGGCTCCCAGGCGGCCCGGGGTCAGCAGTGACACAGCGTGACGACAGTCAGTGCTGAGCCTCTGAGCCAGGCTACTTTCATCCGAGCCCCCTCTGCGATGGGCCAGTCTAGGGGGGCTGCGCTGTAAGCTGGAGAGCTTGTGGAGTCCAGAGCAGGTTTACCCTTCCCCAGCAGGCACTCTGCCTCTACGCCCATCTCCCTCTCTTCTTTCTCTTCCTCCCCTTAAAAAACTCCGGAATGCAATCCCAAGATACAGTCATCATTTTCTTGATTTCTATTTAGTGGATAATAATCAATGTGTATTTTTTAAAAAACCCTTTTAGTGGGAAAAAGAATCAGACTTATTTTTAGTGTTTTATTTTTAGAGAACTCTTCTGGTGTTACCAGGGCAAATACATGAACTAACTTCCCACGGATAGCAGACATGAGCAGACGCTTCTGACCCCGTTAAAACAAGGTCTTGTTGACATTCCCTAGTAAAACCACAACAACAATAAACATTAAGCACCAGTGGCCCTGCCGAGCACAAGAGCCACGAAGCACTAAAATGCAGAGTCTTGCTCGTTTTCACTCCGGTTCGTTCCCTCAGTTAGCCCTTGATGAATGCTCTCCTAGGATTAGCAACAAAACCAAGCGCCCCTCCCTGCCCCCAGGAAGTTCCATGGACCTTTCACTGGACTCAAGGGACAGAATTTGCATAAGGGTCTCTCTGGACCAAGCACACGCCCGGAACTTCTGGGAAGCACAAGATTAGAATGTCTCAAGACCACCAGCAGTGGCGTCTGCTCCTTTCCATCTAAGAGAGCTGGATGAATTGTCCTTCTGGAATGCACGCAGGGGCAGCTCAGTGCAGAGCTGCGGGGGGCTGGGGGCCCGTGGCTCCCAGAACGGCAGACGATGAGCTCTTCTCAGCCCTCCCACCTTCGCCCCTACCCGGCAGGCAGAATGCTGGAAAAAGGCCAGCAGACGCCGACTAGAACTCGGCCCCTGAGCCGGGCCAGCGCCGGGTGCACGAGAAGGGGTTCAGTCCCGGAAGCAGCAAGTCGTCTTTCCTGCAGTCCTTTCCCAGGGCGCCAGCGCCAAGGTCAACGCTGAAATTGGAAATGGGCCTTTTCCTAACACATCTCATTGCTGAGGATCATCCAGGCTGAGAAGTGTTAGCATAACAGCAGAGCTAAATCCAATGACACTGAAATTTTAAAAGTTGAAGATTTCATGTTTGCTATTATTTGAAAGTACCTCTTTAGCATTGACTTCAAAACCACTTCAATTCTTTAATAGGAAAAAGAAAAACTATTTTTAAAGATGCAGGCTTTTTACAAATTTGAAATTTTCATAATTGCATTGATTGGAAAGCAAGCATGTTACTATTACTCTGAAAACCATTCATTTTTCTAGCCATGATGACACTAACAAAAGGATAAAAACTGAAAAGCAAAACTGGTTCCTTCACTGACCATGTAGGAATGGAACTCAAATGTTCAATCAGTCCAACTTGTCAAGACTCAGGAAAATGTAATTTGTCAGGAAGCTATAAATACACACACACACACACCCCTTCAGACCAACCAAATATCTCATTTCTAGAAAAAGATGGCCCTAAAGGAATCGTTCCACGTGAAATGACTCAAGAAGTTCAACAGAAGGGTCGTCTATGAAAGCTCACTGTCGTGGGGTCCTTGACATCAGCTCAGTGGTCAGTGTGCTTCAGGAAGAGTTTTTCCTGGAATTGAGCCTAGTTTTGCACAGAAAAGACAGAAATTTTCAGAAAATTGTCATAGCTTCAGAGTATCCCTCATTTCCTTTTTCTACTTGTTTTCATTTCCTTTGATGTTAATGAAAGACTTTGAGACTTAGTAATTCCTTTGATTTTAATAAAAGAATTTAAAATAGAAATGCATGGCATTTTCCTCCAGTTTCTACCAGAAAGTTACAAAGAAAAGTTTTAAATAAGGAAAGAAAACAAATTCTCCTTCTTGAACTAAAGTTGATAAAACAAAATATATAAGTGGGGATCTCACTTTAATTTAATTGTATTGGAAGGAAAATCAGACAATTGAATCTGCAAACTTTTCAACAGTTTTGCTTTCTTCCCGTCTTTTAAATGTATTCATTCCCTTTCTCTGAAATTTCTGTCCATTTTTTATATCATTTTTGGCTAAAGAACAACAAAAATATGCTCCAGCAATAACTCCCTCCCCCTTCCTCCCTCCCTTCCATCCTTCCACTTAGTGAACTAGGTTTTCTCTTTCTCTGAGAATGTTTTTCATCCACTGATGCTTCCCTTTGAGTTTTTTTGCTCTGTAGCCAACATTCTCAGCCATCTGAAAGCTGGTGAGTCAGCCCAGCACTTGGGTGCTGCACCTTCTTCATAAAATGCTAAGGCTTTGGGGTGACAAAGGGAAGGACTCTCTTCAAACGATCAAAAGCATCATATTGGATAATGTGATGACAATCTCTGCCTTGATTTCCTCTCAGGGGAAGTTCAGCCTTAACGTTTAAGATGTGAAAAAATTCCTTTAAGTATTCAACCAGATAGGAATAAAAAGTCAAAAATCACAAATGTGAAGTTCTTTTGGATAATTGAATACTTTCCAATGAAATAAATGGCAAGAAAATGTTAAAAGTTCAACAGCAATAAGTTACTACAATAAAAAGCTTTAAAAATACACGCAAAAACTGTGAACAGCGTTGAAATCCTTTCGATTGTAACTGTGGAATGCCCAGTGCCCTTCTACTCTTAGCCGGGTGCTGTGTGCACTGTTGGCACGATGACATCAACAGCCCAGGGACTCCACTGAGGACGACCGTTTTTTCAGCGTATGGGTATTCTCTTCACGTAAGAATGGTCAGTATGGTGCCTCCCAAAGGAAGATAGAAAAGAGAAGTGTCAATTTTTTAAAAAGAAAAGAACATTATAATAAAAATCACTTAAAATGTAGAGAGGCAATTACTGGCAGAAAAAAAAAAAGTTAATTTCTGTAAGGGCTGAAACAAAGTAAAATACAAAAAATTCTACAAAGCGGAGCCTTTCACTGTAGCTTCAGCAATTTAAGTTTTGGCAAGGTATTTTAAGCCAATTTGTCTACTAAGGATGGCTTTGTCCTGGACAAGGGGCCCTGTGTTCTGTAATTGCCGTTAAGTGCCTACCTCCTGCCTCAGTGGCCCCCACGCGCTTGGTGAATTTGCATTTAGCCTCACAGGGAGATGGCTGTGTGGGATGGGGCAGTTTGCAGTAATTAATAGCCTTTGTGATTTTTCCCGTGCGAATCTTTCAAACACCAACAGGGTCTAGTTTCTCATATATTTATTGGGATACTATATATTTGCTGGATATTGAAGTTTATTCCTGGGAATTAATTATGCAAATTATTTGGAGCCATTGAGTCTTAAATGTCTAAAATAACTCATGCTACTATTTGTATTTCAAAACTGCACCTGTGTTCCTTCCAAATATATCCCATGTTTAATATAAATAAAGCCAATATAAATATCAGTGTGTTCAACTGGCCAAATTATTGTGGTGTTTCCTATAACTTTTATTTACACAGAATTTCTGTTATCTGCAATAAATCTCACATTTTACTGCCTTGATGCTGGTGGCAAAAACCTGCAGCTCCTTATCTGGATCTGTCCATAGGTCCTAGCACCTGTCCACAGGGGTAAAGGGTGTGAAAAATGCCAGAAGCCCACCCAGGCAATCTGTATTAGCAGGAAGCAACATGTTTGGAGCGACTGTGGCCAGGGAGCCAGGTGACGAGACCCCACTTTATAGACCCCGCCTAGCTGCACCGGAGGGGGCGAGCTAAGTGGCCTGAGCCACCACTAGACGTCTTCACTGCAAAGTGGACCCACCACCCTTAGGTAAACATCGTCCAAGTCAAGAGTCATTTGATTTATCCAGTTGTTAGCATGGGGCCACCACTCTTTAGTACTGGAAGGAAATGCAAAGACAGCACCTGCTTTAGTTTTCTTGTAGCTAAAACAAATACCGTGCAAGGGGATGGCTTAAACAGTGAGAATTTATTGGTTCATGGTTTTGAGGCCAGGGGAAGTCCAAACCAAGGCGTCATCGAGGTGATGCTTTCTCCTGGGAGACTGGCGCTCTGGGGCAGGCTGCGGACAACCCTTGGTCCTGGGCTTTTCTGCCACCTGGCAATGAACATGGCGGCCTCTCCTTTCTCTTCTGGGTTCTGGTTTTGGTTTTGTTTTTTAATTGACTTTATTTTTTCTTCCTGGTGTACAGCTCCCCCCACCCCCACCCCCCACTTGCTGCTGTCTATGCCCATTCACTGGGTGATCTTCTGTGTGTGTTTCTTGCCTTCTGTTCTCATTTTTCTCCTCCAGGCTTCACCAGGATCTGATCGTAGGGACCTCCGATGTGGGAAAGAGGCACCTGTCACTTGCGCAACCTCAGTTCCTGGTTTCTGGTGTGTCTCGCCTTGGCTCTCCCCTGCGTCTCTCTTTTGTTGCATCATCATCTTGCTGCGTAGCTCATCGCGCAGGTCCGGCTCACCTGCCCACCTTTTTTTTTTTTTTTTTTTTTTTATTTTTATTTTACCAGGAGGTCCTGGGGATGGAGCCCGGGTCCTTCCATATGGTAGGCAGACGCCTAACCACTTGAGCCACCTCCGCTTCCCTCTGGGTTCTGTTGAGTCCAGCTTCTGGATGCTTCCCCTAATTCTCTCTCTCTCCATGGCCTTCCCTCTATGGTCATCAGTTACTGGATTAAGACCCAATCCCGACTCAGCCTGGCCACACCTTGACCTTAACAGAAGTGACCTCATCAGAAGTCCTATTTATAATGATCCATGCCCACAGGAATGGGCTAAATTTAAGAACATGTTTTTCTGGGGTACATAGCTCCAAACCACCACAGCATATTATAGACATTGAAGGAGAATCCCAAGAAATGGGGCAAAGACAAAAAATAAGGTGGGGTGGAGAAAAAGAACTCATACGTCAAAGTTCTCCCAGCACCTCCAGGGCTGAAGTGAGAAGTGCCGTGTCATAGAGAAGAGGGTGATCGGCGACAAGCGCGTGTGGCTCCCTCAGTCTTCACCACAGAAGTGTAAGAACAGTTGGCTTGTGGGGTAGGAAACTTCCGGGCTGCGGGGAGAAAGCCCGGCCCTAGGAATTCTGGGGAAGGGAACCTTCAAAACTTGTGATCCAGCCCTGCCCGGGTATTGGCAGCGAGAGATGGTTGCCTCTGCCGTAATTTCACCATCACCCCAGAGGCACCCAATTAAGAGGAAAAACCCAAAGCAGAATTAGTGAAGGTGGACCTGACGGGGAGAAAGAAACTGGGAGGTAGATAATATGCCAGGAGCAGAGACAGTTCTGTCAGAGACCACACTCCTCATGGCTCCCAACCCCCAGCCAGCTGGAAAAGCACCCCAAAGAGATTTTACAATAATCTTTGAAAACCCTATTCCAAAGAGTATTTCAGGGTGTTCATTTGCCATCCTCGGAATCTAAATGTGTGGCTCATTGCCATGGGCAAAAGCTGGTGGAGCAGGTTCTTGGGCAGTGCGAGAGTAAATCCAAAGAAAGCTGAGGTGAGAACTCATCAAGATGAAATGAAGGTCTAAAACTTTAATGAGTAATATTCTAGTATTAGCCCTTGTGGATTATGAGACAGTTATGTGTCGTAAGTACAGGCAACAAGAAAACAGCACTGGAGCAAAGTTTCTTTTGAGAAATTAGACTTGGGGGCAACATGGGCCTGGAGATGATTTTGTTGTAGTTGAGACAATCAGAAGATGAAGAGACGCTTGCATATGGCCCCAGCTAGCTCCAGAGCCGCCGTGTGCTCCCGGCGTCTCTCTCTAATACGCGCAGGGAGAGGAGCAACGTTAGGGACCACGGGCTCCCACCACCGAATAAGGCCACGCCAGGGGTGAGCCTGTGCGCAGAGGCTGTTCCCCGCCGGGGGGCGGGCGGCTGGCGCAGCCTGGGAAGGCGAGCAGTGTTCTTCCAAGACGGCTCCACGGGGCCCACCCAAGGTCCGTACATTACGTGAACACTTGAATTTCGTGGCCCTCGACCGCAAGCTATGTGCTCATGCCACGTTTAGGGTTGAAATCAACTTTTACAAACCCAAATTACACCTGTAGACTTACCCCACACGGAGTCGGAAAAGCAGGCGTGTGGCGCCCGGGGATCCCAGCCAGATGTCGGCAGGGACGGCACCCACCACAGGTGGAGGGCCACGCGTGGCCAGGGCCACGCCAGGGGAAGGCACAAGCGGCGCGCAGGCAACAGCTCAGAGCGGCTGCGGTGGATGGGGGCCCCGGCCAGACGAGGACAGCTGCTTCCACTGAGAGGCCCCCGGAGCGCCAAGACTCGCTGAGGAAGCCGGGCTTGCTCGGGGAAGCGTTCCCGGCTGGCGAGGCGCCAGGAGAGTGGCGCAGTCGCGGGCTGGTGCAGAGCGCCAGGCTTCGTGGGGTGGGCCGGCCAGCGGGACGGGGGCTCGCAGAAGGCGGCATCATTGTAAGCTGGCTCAGCAGTTCTGAGCGGCTTTTCCCATTAGATGAGTCATTAGAAATGGGGACAAGACAGCAAGGAGGACTGCGGCTGGACTTGGAGCGGCTCTGCCGTCCCAGGCTGAGGCCAAAGAGCACAGTCGACACAAAACCCGCGCGGAGTCGGCAGTGGCGTTGCTGTGCCCGGCGTGGCGCCCAAACTCTTGTTGGCCGGCCAGTGGGTGAGGGGGAGCTCTCCAGAAAGCAGTCCCAGCCGGTGCGGAAAGCTGAGTCAGAGCAGAGCCATCGTGCAGCGCGATTAGAACAAGCATCTGGGCAAAATGGACGCGAAAAGCGTTAGAATGTCGAAGGAGAACTTGACAACGGGCAGGTCAGCGGACCTCAAAGTGAGGCAGCCAGCCCCTGCGCGTGCTGAGGACGCACAGGAAAGGCTCGGCAGCACGAGCTCGTCCAGACTTCAAATCTGAGTCGAATCAGGCTTTGGGGTCTAATGAACCAGTTTATAGGAAACGTGGCGACTAAAGAAACACACTAAACATCAGCCAGATTCACAAAAAGGACATTCTAGAGGACAAATGACGTGGCTTCTTTGACAAACAAATGCGTAGCGAGAATGAGGAGTGTGAAGATGTTGTCAATTAAGTGAAACAAGAGGTCTGATTAGACAAGTGCCTCCTTGTGAGCTTGGGGCTTTCATTCAAGCAACTTACAGGAAAAAAGAGTCTGGACCATTGGGGATATTTTAAGAGGAAGAGATTATTGGATAATATAATATTAAAATACAGTCCTTACTGGTTAGAGTGAAATACAGAATAATTTATGGTTAAATGATATGATATCTGAAACATGTGTTTAAATATTCCAGAAAAAAAAAGTGCAGGAAGGCTAGAAGAAAAAGAGACAAATTTGGTAATTGTTGAGGCCAGGTGATGGACATGGAGGAGTTCATGATAATCTGTCTACTTTTAGGCATATTTGCATATTTTTACAATACGTTAAAACGAATTTGTTCAATATTCGGAAAAGAGTATTTTATGAGGACAGTTTTGAGAAGGGGACAATGGAGTCAGAAAAATCAGCTGGGGTCCTTAGCATGTGAGGCCAAAAGGTGGGACAGCGATGGAAAAGGAAGGGAGAACCGGCCCCGCATGGTGGGTGGGAGGTGAGGGAAAGCACGGGCCGAGGCAGTTTTGAAGCCTTGTGACGGGACGTGTGGGGAGCCCTGGGGGCTGCTTCTGACTGTGGGGTCGTCTCCGGAGAGGGGGCACCGAGCAGCACCTGCGTGTTGGAGGCAGGACGCGCAGCCTGGGGGCAGTGGCGCGCTTTCCTCAAGCCTGGGCGTCCACGGGGGCAGAGGGCAAGGCCAGCTCCCTGTGCTGGTGGCTTCCGGGAGGGCTTGAGACCCCCGGGACAGTAGGGCCAGCGGTCACACGGCGGGACGCCGTGGAGTGGCCAAGTGTGGACATGCACCTGCAGGCACCCAGAGCCTGCGTTCTTGGCTGCCTGTGGTGGTGGGGAGGGGGCTGGGGCGCTCAGGGGTCTGACCCGGCAGGGGGAGCCGGTGCTCGCCGAGTCCTCCGTGGCCCCCTTGCCGTTGGGTGGGACCACGCAGCTGGTTCTGGGAGCGGGCTGGGGTAGGAAGGGCACGAGCCTCCTCCTGCTGCCCCCACGTGAGCCTGGGAGGCTCCAGGGCGCTGGAGGACCCCCTGGCCACGCCAAGCGCCTTCCTCAGCTCCGACGCCGAGACGGGGTTCGCCGGCGCCCGGTAGCACTGATTGCTCTGAGAGTGCTCCGACCGGTTAGTAAATTTCATGCCCCCTAAATACACCGTCCTCTTCTCAGGGCCACGCAAGGGAATGATCTAGAAGGAAGATGCACAGTACAATTATGAAAGGGGAAATTTGTCTGGTGCTCAAGACAATTCGCCACATGCATAAACGATACCATTGAAATCATGGAAATGGGGAAGGAAGGAAAGGGAAGGGAGTGACTTCTTAGGAAGCCCTTGTCCTAGAGGTGGGGGAGATCTTCGTACGTCAGCATGCTCCCCCCCCCCCCCGCCCCCGGGAGACACTCAGAGACAGCATCAGCTCGTATTTCATGAGCCAAGGAGTACTTCTGCAGCCGGAGAAGAGGCACAAAGCACACGTCGCCCTGGCCTGGCAGCTCTTCCGAAATGTTTGCTGTCCCTCTACACTTAGTACCGCCCATGTCTCCTTGGCCACTTGCAGATAGTCAGTGCCCGTGTTAAAGGATAATTTTCCAAAAAAGGTAAAATCATAACTCTCAACAAATATAAACATAAAATGAACAAGAACTAAACTTTGAATTTATTCATTCATTAACCACTAAGGGCACCACTAAGACGATACAGTTGGTTCCAAGAAGAATTCAAAGTGCCCCACTCATGCTGACAAAGGATGCGGAGATGAATTCACAAAGCCCATCATTGTCCACAGGGCACTGGTCAGTTGTTCTCACTGCATTTCTATGGACAAAAATCATTCGCATTCCTCTCTATTTTCTGCAACTTAGGAAATAACTCAAGGACAGTGGAAGATAAAGATTACCTGGATCCTCCCATGGTTTTCCTGACCACGTCAAAGCTTTCATCATTCTCCCTGACATGCTCAACCAATGAGGGGAGGATTTGGGCCTCTGGGCGCCCTCAGTGGCCCTAGACCCCGACTGCCCACAGCCGTGGACTGCCCATCAGCACAGCCTTCCACGGCCCACACCCCGCCCCTCGGTCTTCTGCTTGCAATGACTTCCCACCTACCGGCTTTGGGGACTTCCCACCTACCGGCTTTGGGGCCCCAGTTCATATACTTAACCCACAGCCTGCAGCCTGAGAGAGGTTTTCGTTTCCAGAAACTACTCCCAGCAAACGGAGAGGAAGAGGCTCGTGAGAGGCTCTGCACCTGCTGCTCCCAAGGCCAGGCAGGCCCAGGATTCCCCTCGGGCCGAGAGGCCCCCTACGCAGGTGTCACAGAAACCCGCCTGCTGGCCTGTTGCCTGCCGTGCCCACTCACCGTGCCCAAGACAGGGAAGCTGCCCGGGAACCTGTGAAAAGAGGCAAGTCCCGCCCCAGGTAATCTAAGCCACCGTCCAGTTTCCGGCTCTTGCTGGCCAGCTGGCTTCCCTGGAGACTCAGCTCTACGTGGGAATCCACGTGACTGGCCTCACAAAGAAGAAAACCCCATGCAAATAAGGGGCCCTCAAGAGAGTTTTGAGAAAGCTTCTGAGTGGTGGATTTTGTAAATAAAATGCCGTCTCCATATACACCAGTATAAAGAAAGCAAAATCACAAAGACAGGTCATTTCTGTCCCTCTTTGTGGAAAAAGACAGGACTCAAAAGACAATGACTGTCTTGCTTGTGTCTCAGGAATGAAAATAATCTGGCTACTCCTTTCAGGAATAGCAATATATTGAAAACATCAACATGTGCTTTTCTCTTTGCCTTTCTGGGCACGATGCCACACTCTGAGTTTCCATCTCCCTTGGAGTTAGGGTGACAGATGAGATAGAGGTGATCTAGAGGAACGGAAAGAGCTTCTGACGTAAAAAAAATTGGAATTTATAGCAAAACAATAGCCTTACAAGCCAGGCAAGAACCGTGAAAACTCCTTCATTCCCCTTTAGGGGGTCAGAGGCCAGGTTTGCTGGCCAGACCACAGCGCCCTGTGGAAGAGATGTCCAGACAGGAAAGCGAAGGGCGGAGGAAGAGGGAGAGAGGGAAATCAGACAACGGGGGGCTGGGAGGCTGCATTAGACAAGTGAGGAAGAGAGCCAAAGTGGGAGGGTCCCATCTAGGACTGTGGGGAAAGGCCACCTCCAGGGGCCCTGCCCCAAGGCCCGGCATGGCCAAATGCACGGAGTTTCCCAGGCCTCTAGGACTCGGGCTGACCCGGGACGCCACGAGAAGCAGGAGACCCCGAGACATGCTCGGCGCACCTTGCTCAGGGGCCGTGGACGGCACCTGCTGTCTCGGGGTCTCTGCTCCTCGCCTGTGAGGTGCAGGGACTCAGGAGACGGGTTGGCCCCAGGGGACCAGCGTGAGGGGGGTGGGAGGGGGGAGAAGGGGAGGGCAGGTGGAGCTCCAGGCCCCCTTCCCTGGGCAAGAGGGGTCCCGTGTGTGTCAGTTTTATGCACTGAGTCTCGACTAGATTTCCATTGGAAGGATGTTTCACAGCTGTAAAAATGATGGGTAGAACGCCAAGGTCTTGTCCAGGCTTCACGCCTACTCGTCGTCCAGCCCTAATTCCTTTCCCGCCTCACCCCCTTGACCTCGATCTCGCACCCCTCGTCTCCCAGAGCTCAGAGCCCCTCGGGCTGAGCCTCACCGGGGCTGGCCCTGATCTGGCAAGCACCGTGTCAAAGGTCCAGCCACGAACGGGCAGTGCCCAGGCCACCTGGCAAAGTCAGGCCTGGCCGCAGCTCCCTGGCCACCGCCCAGCCACGCTCAGCGGCTAAAGCAGGAGACCTGATGGAGGCTTCGGCTCAAACGTGGGTGGGGTGACCGTGCTTGAGCCGCGACAAGGAACTGGACACTGGCTCCCAGAGGAGCATCTGCCGTCCTTCACCCCCGGCCCCAGGAGGAAGGAACCGTCGTCTCTTCCTGAGGGCAGGGGTGGCTGTTGTGAAGCTCAACCTGGGCCTTCACGCTAAGCTCTGCCTCTTCCTGGCTCTTCTACAGCCCCTTCCCCTCGCGTGCACTCCCCTTCACGCAGCTCTAGGTGTGTGGGGGGCTGGCTCAGGCACCCCAACGAGCACTTGTTCCTAATCGAAATCCAAGCCCTGCGGTGCGAGCCACGGTAACAGGAGCTTCAGAAGATGCTTTCGGTTAGAGAATGGCTGGCCGAACGATGGTGGACCTTCATCCAGAGCCTGGAGGCCTCAGAGAGAGAACCCGGGAGTCACAGAAGCGAGCGAGGAGAGGACCTCGCCATGCGGTGGGGGCAGAGAAGCAAGCCAAGGAGCCCCAGGGGTCGCGGGGGCCAGCCCCTGAAGCTGGACTCACCTGGCCACCTCTTGGTTTGGACTTGTAGTTTCAAAACCGTGAGCCAATAAATTCCCATCATTTAAGCTGACCCACTGTGAGTATTTCTGAGAGCAGAGCTGGTAAGCCAAGACAGGAGACCTGCACTAAATAACGTAATAAATGACCTCCTGTAACCCCAGAGATGCGTCATGCTGGATGGGGCAGACTAATTTAAATCTCCAGGGCGGTTTTCAAATCCCACAGGTTCTGCTGCAGTTCTTGTAGCCCCTTTCCACCCACGTGGGGGCAGAAGGAAGTGTGTTTGGAAACAGAGCTTCAGGGAATTGGGAAAGCATTCACCTCCAGTGAGAACCACTGTTTAGAGCTGGATGAACATTCCCAGGCCCTAAAACCCCCAGAAGGTGCTGCCATAGATTTCTGGAACAAGGCTAGGAAGAGGAGTGTACAGGGAGAGCAAACGCCTGGGCCAGTGCAGCCCCTCAGCTGCCCCCAGGCAGAGGCGCTAGAGCTGGGTGGCCTCGGTGCCCTCGTCCACAGACGACGGTTCACCTCAGGACTCCAGGCCTGGCTGGGGCACCTGTGCACCTACATATTCAATTCCTCTTAAAACACAAGTGCTTGGCCATAAGGAAAAAGCAGGAACTTCAGTGGAGTTCCACGAACTGTGGATCATCAAAAATCATAGCAACTGTGATGGACCTTCATGGAAAAAAAAGTTACAAAACTAAAGGCAAAGCGTGGCCCCATTTTGTAAAACCTGAAGCCATTTCTATCTGAGCAGTGTGGGCAACGTGTATTAGTTGACATTGGTGTGTGTGCAGGGGGTACCTGGAGGGGAGATGAGCAGGGGGGCACATGGAGGGTGTATGGGTGACTGCTGTGTGGGTAAGGGGATGAGGCGTGGGTGCAGTGTGTACACAGCAGGGTCTAATGTGGGTGCGTGGACTTCTGGAACCTGGCAGTGTGGGCTGAGGGCATACAGAGACCGTGTGGCCCTGCCCCCCTCCTGCACCCCCCGCCCCCTCCAACAACCTCAGTGGTGACTTAAGAGCAAGGACCTGGGAGTCAGAGTTGGTTTTGAATCCTGTTCCGGCACTTTCTAGCCGTGGGATCTTGAGCCAAGCACTTAACCGCCTGAAATCACTTTCTCGTCTGTAAATTGAGGCTAATCTCCAGAAGCTATAAAAGACTGAGAACAGTGTCACACAGCAGATACTCAGAAAAGTGGCAGCCTAAAACTTCCAGCCCTTTTCTCAAAACTGATCCCAAAAGGAAATTGCTCTTTGCATTGAAATCACCTTCAATAAAGCACTTTTTTCAAATATATCCACATTCCACGCTCCTTTATTTTAACTTTTTTTTTTTTGGTTGAGTTTACAAGCCATTCTGGATTACCTGTGACTTATGGGAATAACAATTGAGTGAAAACATGGAATCCGCAGTGGTTTCAACCAACCAGGCCTTGTACAAGCACTTTCTCTTGTAGGAAATAACCTGGAGCTGGAGGGCCTGGGAGGGAGAAGGGCCCCCAGCCCCCCAGAGTGCAGGCGGCAGGAAGGGTTGGTGGGCTGAGAGGGTCATCTGCAGCCAGAGGCCTCCATGCCAGCCTAATTTTCAACAGCAAAACCAATCACAATTTATGTCAGTATGGGCTTCCGTGGTAATCATCAGAGACTTAGCGAATGATTAATTTGGAATTATAAAGCAAATATCTAATAGAAAGTGAGACTTACGCTACTTACAAACTATTTGCAGTGCTTCTTAAAACAATTAAAAAGTAATTCCAAAGTTTTAGCCACAGTCACCCAAAGATTTCCTTCCCCTACTATAAGAAATTTCGTGCTACAAATCAGAGACAACTATCAATTAATCATGGTAAGACCAGCACAGGGATGCTCGCAGTGAAAGCGCGTAAAAGCCGCCCGTCGCCCTCGCTTGTGCTGTGTTCTAGCCTCTAGCACATCCTGCTGACGCTATCCCAGCCCGGGAGCTGCTCATAAACCTCAGAACCGGCAAGGACCCCCAGGAGCGGGGCTGCCGAGGGCCGAGGGCCGAGGGGCGCTCAGGCCCTGTTAGGGGCCGGGGGCTGCCGCTCCCAGCGGATGCCGCCCATGCCCTCCAGGATGTTCATGGGCAGGGGAAACACGATGGTGGAGTTCTTCTCGGCGGCCACGGTGGCCAGAGTCTGCAGGTAGCGCAGCTGGAGGGCCAGGGGGGACTCGGCCAGCACCATGGAGGCGGACTTGAGCGCCTTGGACGCGTTCATCTCCCCCTCCGCAGCAAGGACCTGGAACGACAGAGGCGGCTGTGCCCGCGCTGGCCTCTCCTGCGCGCGCCCCTGCTTGCGTCCTCAACAAGGACCAGAGTTTCACCCCCTGCTGTGATTCGAGCCGTGGGGGCAGGTTGCAGGAAGCAGGGGAGAGATTCCACAAAGGCCGAGCGCCAGTAAAGCGCCAACAGAGGAGGGGACGCCAGGCCTCCGGGCGGCCGCACGCCGTTTCTGACCACCCGGGATGCCTTGATCTCCTCTGGTGCCAGCCCCGTCTCCTGCCCACTGTTTCAGCCCCTCGCTCCTAAGGGCTCCCATCCTCTTCCGGAAGGCCTCGGGAACGGGGCGCCCCCAGACGGGCGCCCCCCAAGACCAGGCTCGTGGCCCTGAGGCGGCTGGAGCCCAGGTCAGCCAGGTGTGCGTGAGGAGGGGGCGGAGAGGAGCTCGGCTCCGGGTGCGGCCCCGAGGAAAGCCCACCCACCACCCACCCACACAGACGGTTGGGGGTGGGGGAGGCTGCAATCAGATCCAGGACTCTCGGGCCTGGGGGCGCTGGCACTCTGTGACTCTGCCCCGGGTGCGCTCAGTTGCCCCCTTTGAGCTCCGGAACAGACTCTGCAGAAGAGCGGCTGCCCAAAGACCGCCGCCAGACGGGCTGCTGCGAACCACGGTTCACGCTAACTCGGGGTGCAGGGCTCGCCGAGACCCCAGGTGAGCCCCGGGATCCGTGTCCCCAGGGGCTCTGGCATGCGTCCGGAGTTGGGACCCCCTGGCCAAGCCCCCTCAACTCGGGCCAACTTGCCCCGAGGAAAATACAGCTGCTTCTGCTTGTCAATTCAGGAGGAATTTCTCAGTAAGAGCTGTGGAAAAGAAACCCTTTTCTTACAGAAAGGCTGGCCTGCCTGCTCCAGCGCTGGGCAGGCTGGGGCGACCTCATCCACTCCCCAATTAGCGAGGGCGCCGTGGAGAGCCACAGAGGCGCGCGCACGCCAGGGCGGCCACGGCGGCAGTGTGCGGGGATGCGGGGGGGGGGGCTCACCTTGGCCCTGGCCTCCCGGGTGGCCTCGGCCTCCGCGGCCATGGACCTCTGCAGCTGCACGGGAATCCGCACGTCCTTGATTTCCACCCGGGCCACGCGGATGCCCCACAGTTCCGTAGCATCATCGAGTAAGGTCTGTTTCCGAGCCAAAAGAAAGGGGGTGATCAGAAGGGAGGGGCCGTGGCGTGAGCATGTGGGGTTTGCGCCGCGACATGAACCCTCTTCTTTCCTGCTCTGTACTGGCGGAGGGAACAGGGAGCGCCGTGCCGAGCCCCAGAAAGCCCAGGGGCAGGCGCCCCCCCAGCCACCCCTCACGGCATGGCGCTGGCCCAGCGCCAGGCGGGCACCATGCAGCGGCCTCGCGGCCTGCCCGGGTTTGACCTGCGCTGCCAGCCTAGCTGTGGGCCTCGGGGCTGGCCACGAGCCTCCCAAGCCTCAGTTCCTGCCCCTGCAGGAGGGCTCCTCTCTGTCCGTGAGAACGTATTTGAGGTTCCATCTGTGCCTAGCAATGACCCAGTGCTCTTACTGGACAAACTGAGACGGTCTGTGTCCCGCTCTGCCTAAGCCCTGCCCTGTGGCCACTTTTAAACAGGCAGCAAGGCATACTTTTAATTTTTCAGGTACCGGGGATTGATCCCCAGACCTCGTGCATGGGAAGCAGGTGCACAACCACCGAGCTACATCCGCTCCCCGAAAGTAAGGCATGCTTTTGAGAGCAGAAGCAGCCCAAGGCTGCTTCATCATTTGTAGAAGCGTAAGCTGAGGCTGCCTCGGCGGTTGTCCTGGAGAGGAGGGGATGAGAAAAAATGCCTCAGGGACTCAGGAAAAGGAGGCTCAGAATCACCATTTAGCTGATTTCAGAAAATACAGAAAAATGACTGGAGCTGATGGCTCATCATGATCGCCTTCCTCACCCGTGTGGATTGCCAGCCAGGGCCGTCGCTGGTAAGCGCTGGGGTTAGAGCACGCAGGGGCCAGGGGCCGCCACAGCAGAATCTCCTGACGCTCACGCGGCCCTGAGTAGGGACAGACGTGCTGCCTGAGAAGTGCCTGCGCTCACTCTGGGTAGTTTAGACTGAAAGAAGCCTGGTCTCTAAACGCGTCAGAAACGACGACGTGTGCAATGCTGATTCATGGTTTGAAAGTCCAAAGAAAACAGCAATCCCAACAGCTCCTTCTCCCTCCCAGGTATTTAAATCTGTCCTTTGCGGTTACAAAATAAAGAAATGAAAGCCCGCGTGACGCTGAGCTGCTGAGAGCCTGAGTGCTGGAGGCGAGCTCTGCTCAGCCGCTCGCGCCACTCAGCCAAAACGCGCGGGCTGGGGGTGCACGCTGCTGGCCCGTGCACTCTTTACCTGGATGCTGTGGGCGATCTCTTCCCGGCCAGCTAAGATTTGGGACAAGGTCTGTGTCCCGAGGACATTTCGCAGAGTGGTCTGAGCCAGCAGAAAGGTGGCTTGGTGGACGTCGTGGACATTCGCCACCGCCGAGACGGCGCTGTAGATTCTGTAGTAGACGACGCCGTCCACCTGCGTCGTCACCGAGTCTCTGGTGAGGATCTGCAGAGCAAGTGTCTTCTCAGCAACTGGCCAAGTGCCCGCGGCCCGAGAGCCCCCACTGACCCAGCAGCACCGAGCTCTGCCACGTGCGGACACTGCGGCGGATGCCAGCCCCAAGGCGCACGCTTGGGTTCACCGGGTGAGAGCAGGCGTCCACGCTCGGACACGGCCGCTCCGGGCCCCGGGGTGTCCACCTTCCAAACAGGCAGCGCACTTGCTTCCCCGATACCACCCGTGGCCTGGTAAACAAAACCAACAAGGCCCTGCAGCACCAAGAGGCTGCCGTCGCCCCTGCCAGTGGGCTCTCTTCTCCCTCAGCCACTCCAGCCTGCCTCGCCCTGGACTTTCCTTCCCATTTGGCAGAACAAGGGCAGATCTTTTCAGGACCACCCAAGTTCCACAGGCTGGGGGGGTGGGGTCGGTTAATCCTCCCCCTTCATGTACGGAAACATTGCAAAATTTAAATTGTGCACGGAATGGGACGGCGCAGGTTTTATTTCTAGCGTCACCTCTTGTGGAGGAATGTTGCAAGTAACAGTTCGGAGATCAACTTTGACAAACACATCTATGCAGGGCAGGATCAAGATCAAACCTGGGAAAAAGAAAATACAGCTTAAAACCTCGCCCCTTCGAAAATAACCACCACAGGAGATCATCTCCAAACCCTGTGGCACATGATTTTCCTGGAGCTCTGAATATTTCTCAGGTGATCTTCCGTGTGGACACTTATAGCTTTGGAGGAAATTATTTCTTCAAATTGGTCAAAGACTAAATAATTAGTCAATGTTAATTGATATTTAATTAATAAACAACTAAAATCCTTTAGAAAGAAGCTAAAGATCTTTGACATATAATTTTAAGATTTTATTTTTAAAGTACTTACTCTGCTTCTATCCAAGCATTGAATTTGACAGCAATTAAAAATGTTTTGGAAACTGTTTTCCCCCTATTAAAAGTTATCTGTATGAAAGCTTCAAGTTATCGAGACTTCTAACCCTGAATGCTGACATTCTCAGTCCTCTTGAGTAGTACGGAAGGAATACTCAAATTAAAAGATTCCCTGAAGAAGCAGATGTGGTGCAAGGGGTTGAGCTCCTGCCTCCCACATGGGAGGTCCCGGGTTCAGTGCCCGGTGCCTCCTAAAAAAGCAAAAATGAACAACAAGCAAAACAAATGAAAAAACCAACTTAGGGAAGCCAATGTGGCTCAGTGGTTGAGCGCCAGCTTCCCACATACGAGGTCCTGGGTTCAGTCCCTGGCCTCCAGTACCTCAAAAAAAAAAATGCCCTGAGCCCAGCGAGCGGCAGCGTGTCACTCCACAGGTGCGTCCCAGCTCGGGCGCCATGGCGCCCCCCAGTGGGCAGCGCTTCACTTCTCTGAGTGGTGACGTATTGGGGGAAGGACGAGGACCCTTTCACGAATCACGAGGCCTGCCAGCAGGTTGGGGGCCCCGATCCAGCTCCATCTGCCACACAGGCTTGTGCTGCTGTTTCTGTTTCCAGGCAGGTTTTTAGGCTGAGCGCCGTGGGCAGGGCTGGCAACGCCACAGAAAAGGCTGGAAGGCGCTCCCTTTGCTTCGGTCTCCAAGCCTTTCTGCGCCGTGGGGTCATGCCTAACTCCTCCTCTCCAGGTGCCAGGCCTCTGGGGTCAAGATCGCTGTCCTTGGAACTGCAGGGCCGAGTTCCAGCCCTACTACGCGCTGGTCTTGTGAGCTTGGAACTTACCTTCTCTGAGCTTCGGTTATCTTCTAGCAATCTAGGGGTGAAGTAGATGCAGATGTAAAGTAAGAACCACCCGAGTGACAAGCACTTATTAGTGGTCAAGAAGTGGCAGCTCTTATCATTCAGAGTTTTGCCATCAGTGAGTAATTTGCAATTTACAAAGTGGAGAGGTTTTCCATGAGCAATTTGGAGTGCTTCCCTCTGGCCCTGAGGGCATTCTGAGGTAACATCTTAGCCCCAGAGGACTGGATGACAGAGTAGTGGATCTTCTGGGAAAATTCGTTTGAGAGAGAGAGGTTTTCCTCTAGAGTCCTCCCAGTTCTGTCTCTTCAGTCTCCCCAGGTCTGACTGTTTTTAACGTGTGCCCTGAGCCCACCAGTGACAGGGAAGGGGCCAGCCGTGACCGCCGTGCGTCAGCTGTGCTCTCACCCTCCTAGAAGGGCCATAGCCAGCCACTTCTGCCCTCAGGCCCTTGATGAACTAGGCAAACAGGGTCAAGCTGCTTAAAACGGCCCCGAGCGCTGAGGAAGGCCCTGCTCTGGGAGCTGCTCGGGTTTTCCATGGCCAGATATCCGAGTGCCTGTGCGTGCTGCGTGCAAACTCACGAGTGTCAAGGTGAGCAAGGAAGCTGCTGCTCCAGAGCGAGAACTAGCTCACCCACAGGAGCTGTATCAGGGGCTCAAGTGGAAACTGTAGCTCCCGCCGCGGTTTCCTGTGTGTCTTCCACTTTGCTGTTTGTGATAGCGCCTCCTTTCAACTATACGAAATTGCCACTTTGGTGCGCCAGAAACACTTAAATATTAGCAATTTCATATAGTTCAAAAACATATACACTAAGAGAAGTTATTAGTATTAAATCAATATATTCCTTCTAAGGGGCTTTGAGTAGCTTACACCCCCACCCCCACCAAAAAAAATCCTTTTATACCAGAACAGTGTGGAAGCTTTTTCGCTCCAAGATCGTAGAGAAAGGATGGAAATGAGTAGCTACTCTAGGTGTTAGAAAACCTGAGAGCTCGTCTCTACCTCACCTACAGGGTCATCTCGGGAATGTCATCAGCCGTGTGCTGGTCTCAGGGTCTTTATTTTCGGCACCAAGGGATTTGGCAAGAGCAGTCTTAAGACGGCGTCCAGGTCTGTCTTTGTATTTGTCCACTTGCCAGGAGAGGAAATTACCTCCTACACCTCTATTCGCCCTTTTCAAGGAGCGAGAGTCCAGACCCAGGTCCCTGAATACTCCCCCCGAGGAGCTGACGCTCCCACGGCCCATCTCCTCCTCCTGCGTGAGGCGAGTCCAGCCCAGGCAAGCACAGACACCCTCTGCTCGTGTCCGCAGCACTGAGAGGCAGGGCTAGGAATCTGAGCGGATGTCGCGGCTCTCAGACTAGGGCTCATGCCCATTACCTTGCATAACAGGGCAGCATCTTTCTATTGCACAGAAAGAGAACGGCTCCAGTTCCCCTGACTTTTCTTTGACTCCCAATAGGTGCCACCAGGGGCGATACCAGTGGTGGTGGTGGTGGGTGACCAGGAACCGGGGTTGGGGGCAGCGAGCGCCGTACCTGGCCCTTTGGCTTTGTTGGCTTGGATGCGTCCCAGGCGGAACACAACGGCACGTTCGTACTCCTTAATGACCTGGAAGATTGAAGGAGACTGCTTAGTCCTCGTGGCTCAAGCTCTCTGGGGAGACCCACTTATTTCCCAGGGCATTACCTTCAGGCACATCCATATGGAGATGGGGAAGGTAATGATCATCAGCAGGAAAGAAAGGAACACCAGGATCCAGCCACACACGCCAAGCCGCCTGTGGATGCCTAGGAGAGGAGAGGGCGGCAAGCCAGAGGCCGGCCTTAGGCAAGCCGTCCAGCTGCCTGGGAGGAGCCCACCGGGGGCGCTGGCCAAGCCTGGCACGACCCACGAGGAAACCTCAGGCCAGCCACCCCACGAAGTCAGTAAAAACAAACAAAAAATGTCCACTCAGGTCTCTAGAAATAAAATTGCCGTGTCCCGCCCAAGCCTCACATCCAAAAATAAGCACCCCTACCTTGATCTAGGGCAGCCAGGCTGCTTATTCTCAACACACAGAGCCGTGTCTCACCAGGTGCCATGAACAAGGCCGATTCCAGGAGCCTGTGCACGTGCAGGTGAGACGCAAAGCAACCTTCTCAGGTGAGCAGGGAGCTGCCGTCCCTCCTCAAGGAAGACAAGGTGGCACAGCGGGAAAGCACTTTGAAGCTGACCCCGCGAGCTTGGGCAAGCTGCTGTACCTCCCCGAGCCCCCGCTTCCTGTCTGGAGGATGGAGACAGGCGCTACCCGCCCAGGAAGGTGTGATGAGGATTGAACGTGATTAGTTTACATGGCGCCTGTACGCTAACAATTTTGCCCATAAATGTGTCTTGCCACCCACATTCGCATTTCACAGGTGAGCAGGGGATTACGGGGGATTACGGGGACTTGCTGTATTTGGTATCTGACACTTCCGACTTTTCGTGGCATTTTATGACATTGGCTCATTCCACTGGATGTTTTTGTGTTTATTTTAGGGAGGTCGTGGGGACTGAACCCGGGACCTCGTACGTGTGAAGCAGGCGCTCAGCCACGGAGCCACACCTGCTCCACGTAGATGTCCTTTTGTCACTCACATCTGAGGATACCAGATGAGTTCAAGTCCTACCTCAGGAACCTAAGCCTGTAGATTTGGTCACATCCAATAGACAATTTCTCAAGTCTCAGGTTTTCCTCTGCAAAACACGCAGGCCTGGCCGCCCTTTTACTTTAGAATTCCCGGTGCTCACTATTTCCCCTTTCTGTGTGCACTCCTCCTTCCTTCTTCTCTTCCCTTCCCCTGACAGCCACCTCTGCCCTCGCCCCGCTCCTGCTCTGCGAATGAATGACACTTGCTGCGTCTCTCCACCCAGACAACGCCCAGCAGCCGGGGCTGTGCCCCCACCCAGCTGACGCGGCACCGCGCAGCTGCCCAGGTTGGAACTCGGCTCATCGCCGACTCTGCCCGTCACAAGGCTCGCCGATGCCGCCTGAAAGCCTGGGATCCGTCTTCAGCGGCTGGCTCACTGTCACCAGCAGTGCTCTGAGAAGCGCTTTCAGGCGAGAGCGGCCGTGCCCTTCCTAGGATGTGTTAGCTCAGGTGGGCGGGAAGCGCTGGCGAGGCCCAGCCTGCCCCTCGCCCACAGCCCGCACGCGGGCTTCTACGCCCTGTCCTCGCAGGCAGCCAGGGCACTCTGACAGGTTGAGCGGGGCGGGTGTGGCTCCGTGTTTGAGCACCTGCTTCCCATGTACAAGGCTCTGGGCTCAATCCCCAGGACCTCCTTAAAAAAAACAGGTGAGCACAGAACCCCCCCCCAGCTCTAAATCGTGTAAAGCCGAACAATAAAGGCCTCCATGCACCGAAGCTAAGCTCCTAAATCGCAGCCTTCCAAGCCTTGGGCCACGCTGAGCTGGGCCAGACCATCGCCGTGCAAGGAAAAGACGCGGCGTTCTCACCCTCCACCGCATCTCGTGTATCGGCAGTTACGCAATCCACATAAATACAACCCCACTGTGAAAATGTGCACTTTACACAAAGCCACAGGGCTCGGGTTTTCGGGGGCGAGGAGGTTGAGCAGGACGCAACAGAGTGCCAGCTGCCCGTCGTGCCCGCCCAGGCCCTGGACATCCCCACAGTCGCTCCTGCCTCCACACCAAGCTGCGGGCGCAGGCTCGGCCGCGGAGGAGGCGGCACCGGCCCGGGGGGGCTCCGGGCGCCCACCGCCCTCCCTCTTTGAGTGCAGCCTGCCGCTTGGCCGTTAGGAACCAAACACGCCGAGAGGAACAAGGGAGCAGCTGCCGGAATTGGTGGAGCCTGGGGTGCCATCTGTCTGGGACTTTGCTGGGAAGGGCGTTAGAGACAGTTCATGGCGAGTGGCGCCATCTTCACCTCTAAGGACCGTAAGTGCAGGTCCACCTTTACTGCCTGAGGCGAGGGCGCCAAGCCCAGCTTCCTGCGGGAGACCTGCCCTTGGGGCTTTCACTGCCCCTGGGCTGCAGCCTGCGGCCCCAGGGGAAACATCACCCCTCCCAGGGTAAATGCTTGGCAAGACGGTTCCTCTGTGAACCCAGGAAGGACAGGAGAGCATGGAGGCCTGAGAAGTGGAAATGAATTTTAGTAACTGGAATAAGCTAAGGTGGCTTGGTGACTTATTTCCTTACTTTGGCTTGGTCATCAGTTTTTGAATATTAGATTAATACTACATTCGATCTTTGTCCACAGATCTGGGTTACGGTAAATAGTCATCTCCTCCCTAAGAGGGGCTGGCTGTTCAGGTATTATGAAGTTGTTTAAAGATGATAAAACAGAAGGATGTACATTTTGCATCAGGGAAATGAAAATTAAAACCATGAGATACTAATACACAGATGACAGAATGGCAAATACACTGACAATGCCAGGTCTGATGGGGCTCTGTGGCCCCTTGGAGTGCTTGCACATGCTGCCGGGCGTGTAAAGGGTTACAGTCACTGTGGAAGCCACTGGGCAGTAGCTACCAAGCTAACTGTGTGCCTACGTAATGACTCAGAAGCCACCTTCTAGGTCAGACCTGAGGGAGATGAAGAAAAACTATGTTCAGGAATTTTCATTGCATCTTTATTCCTAAAAGCCAAGAAATGAAGCACTTCCCAAATCCATCAACAAAATAGACTGAAAAACTGTGGCATTACTCAGCAAGAAAGAAGAAGCTGCTGCCCCAGGCAAAAGCTGCGTGAATCTCATCAGCCTAATACTGGGCAAAATAAGCCAGACACAAAATTCCACGTTTGAGCACATCCTGTGGGATTTCGCCTGTACTGGGTGGCTTCACTGAGGATCAGGCACAGCGAGCCTCTTCTGCCTGCAGCCAGGCTCGAAGCTCTCTCCGGGAGGTGGGGTCAGTGGCTAGGGCATGAACTGGGTGCTGGGTGCTGGGAGCAGTCTACAGCTGCGCGGAGTTTCACACACGGGGCCGAGCCCGAGGCCGTGCGCTCGGCTGGACGTGCACCTCGCCTCGGCAAATAACCAGAATTAGAGACCAGAAGGACGCGAGGACGCGCTGGCATTTAGGACGGCACCGCCACTGGCTCTGCGTTTTCAGAGAAGCGAGCAGAGAGAGGGAGCCCTCGGCAGAGCCAGTCCACGCTCAGGCAGGAGGCAGCCGGGCAGGGGAGCCCAGGCCCTGGCCCTGGCCTGCGTTCCCACGCGGGCAGCTCCACGCACAAGCGCGTCCCTCAACCTGTTTAAGGCTTCACTTCCTTTTCTGCACCGCAGTCATCATCACGGTAATCAGCACACAAGAACAGCGAATCACCCACGCGAAGGAATCCCTGGCCATTCGAACGGCCTCTAGTTTGCCAGGCGACTACTAAGGCTCTTCCTAGAGTTATATTTACATCATATTCTGTTTTATGTTTAAATGTTTTAGATTTTACCAGACAGGCCTCTGAATATCAATTGTGTCCGCTGTGGATGTTCTGGCCCATCTGGATTGTGGTTCCTTTATATTTGCAGGAATCGAGCTTCCAAGGAAAGCGCACAGTGAAATGCTTTGCCCTGAGAGTCTGCCACTGATGGCAAAAGTTCTTTCGTGTAACTTTTAGAACCTTGAAAAAAATAGAGATGCCAGCTCCCTAGGGCAGAGCTGTTAAATCAGAACTAGATGTCCTCAAGACTACAAAATTCTGTAATCCTAGTTTTCTAAACTGTCAGATTTACATTTCAGCTACTGAAGGATGAACTTGCTTAAACTAAGTAGCTACATGAACTTTTCAACACTTTGCCCACTGTGATTTCCTTCCCCCCGCCCCATTTGCTCTCTTTTTAAATATATCAATATATCAAAAAGAATGCACATGACACCTTTCACCCACCATCCAGCTTAGGCCTGAAGCCTTGCCAACTCAGTTAAGCCCTCCTGCGAGCCCCCGCACGACCTCCCCAGAGCCGCCGTTCCCCGGGCCTCCTCAGGGTGACGTCCAAGGGGGGCTCGCTCCCGTCAGCAAACGCAGCAGCACCTCCTGAGCCC
>JAKSZT010054335.1:10104022-10198757 GCA_026826555.1 Tolypeutes matacus | reverse complement strand
AAAGGTGGATGGACGGATGGATGAATGGATGGATGGACCGATGGATGGATGAATGGATGGACCGATGGATGGGTGGATGGATAGGTGGATGGATGGGTGGATGGATGGATGGAAGGGTGGATGGATGGATGGGTGGACAGATGGGTGGGTGGGCACACTAACCACCTTACAGTATCAGAATGATGCTCAGCAGCATAATTGATTGATTGATCTGTTTGAAGTTTCGAGTCTGGAAATAATGATCCAACAGATGAGATTCTGTTTCTCTCAAGAACCAGTGACTCTTGCATTTCCTCCTTCATACCTCCTGGTCATTTGATACTCACCCTACACCAGTTGAGAGGGGAACAGGAAGTGTTTCCCTCACGGTGTTCCCTCATCGCCCTCCCCCCGCCTGTCAGTCCTCTCTGTCCGTAAGCGCATGGACAATGTCCAGGAGCCTGGCCACTGTCTACAGCAAACATCCCAGGGAGCGAAACCACAATCACTGTGTCAGCCCAAAGAACCAGGCAGTGGCCAGTAAAGGCAGCTTCCTAAACTTTCCCCTGTTTCCAATCCAGGGCCAACCGAGAAACCCAATGTGTACCCCTAACTGACCACATGGGATGTCCCGCTTCCAGTCAGCCCGCCAGCACCCCCGGACCAGCAGCCACCCCCTTCTCCCATGGTGGCAGCTGCTCCCTGGCCACAGCCAGCTGTGATGAATAACTGTTGTTCTCATTGAGATGCCTTCATTCGTCCCCACAGCAGCAGCAAGCACAGCTACTTTGTCCTCAAGACTTATGCCCAGACCGTCTCAGGATAGTGCTATTTATAATAGTGTTAAGGCAGAAACACCCCAAAACTAAAGTGATGGGGAAATAAGCAAACTCCGCTATAGCTACACAATATCATACTATGCAGGATATTTTTTAAAGTTTACAAAAACATTTCAATGAAATGGGAGAATTCTCATGGTATAATGTTAACAGAAGAAAAGTAGCAGGATACAAAATTATATGGACAGTATGATCCCAATTAGTAGAAATATTAGCTTAGAAAACATACTGGGAGAAAATTAACCAAAATATTATCAGTGGTTAGTTCTGAGTGGTGGAAGCATGAGTGATTGTTCTTTGAACTTTATGAGTTTTCTTGATTTTGGGATACCTTTTTAATTTAAAACTAAGAATTAATTATGTCAAGTCAAAACAAAACAAACTTTTGTGTTTCCAGAGCAAGAGAGACCAGCCGCTTGGGTCTGGTGCACAGAGTGTCCACAGTCGCCTCTCCTGGGCCTGGGGACGTGGCGCTGAAAACGGCCCCTCCCCCCTGCCCTCTCCCCCCTCCCACCCTCCCTCCCGCCCTCTCTCCCTCTTACTCCACCTTCAAACTTGTGGCGATATCTCAAGGCTTTTAAGCATCAAACAAAATCTAAAGTGAAGCCCTGAGGGTGAACATATATTTTGAAGTATGCACACAGGCTGAGGTCAAGGGGCGCTTGCGGAAGTGAGGGGCTGCTGAGAAGGCTTAGCGTGGCCCCGTCGGCACCTTCGCCCAGGCCGTCTGCCCAGGTGATGCCGTGACCTGCTGAGTGGAAGCGAAGCTTTCTCCTGAAGCTTCTTGCTTGAAAAGCTCTGGAAGGGCACTCTTGGAGTGCCAACCCGCTGCCAGCAAACCCGTCTTCCTGTGCCTATTCAAGAGAAAAGTTTCTTTTCCAATTGAGCTAAATTTCTCTAGAATGGATAGCTTTTCTTTTAAAATTGATAATGCCAAATGTGCTCTTTCTCTATGAGTCCTTTGACCGCATAAGGTGGCATACACCTGGGGTGGGGTCAGGCTCAGGGTTAAACTAACCTGGTTCAAACCTACCCTCTGCTGTCGCAGCACACATGAGCATCATCATCATCCTCGCTTTCGGGACCTTCAGCAAGTTTTTTTAAACTCTTCGACATGCTATTTTCTCATTTCAAATTGCAATTGCAAAAGGATCTACCTCTCAGAATTTTGTAGGGTTTAAAAAGATGCCAGCAAAATGCTTTGCAATTACGGGCTACATATCTCCCTCAACTCCTCCCCACTCATCAAATATGATGCAGCTCAAAACAAACTTTTCTCTTCAGCCTCTCCCACATGCCTTTGCTATTTAATGCAAAAAAAATGAGTACCAGGATAAACACACATTCTATCTAAAACTGGATAAAACAAGCAAGTTATAGGCTGCAGTTCAAGAAGCAAATAAAACCAGCATAAACAGTTAAGACACTCTCCTGGCTCTGAAGGAAACTGAGGCCAATTTCAATACGCAATAGTCGGCCCCGCGCTCACCGTGATGCTACAATGCCCAATTCTCGCTCTGCTTAACACACACGAAACAAGCTAGGACAGGAAAGCACAGCTCACCCACTAAATTCTCCTTGTCCTGCTTCTCAGGGGAGTTCGCCCCAGAATCCATCTCATTCTGGAGGAGCCCTTACGCTTGGCAAACTGTCATGGGTTGGAAGCCGGTGGCAGCAGGCAGAGTGCCGACGTGCCTGGGCGGAGGGGAACGGCGATCTGGGCCAGCGGAGCTGGAGGAGGCCCTGCTCTCTCAGGGCCCCGGGGAGCTGTCTCCCAGGTGAGCGAAGCCTGTTTACACAAGGCGGCCTTTGTTCGTGGAGAAATCCAGGGGAGCGTGACCTTTAGGTGGCATGGCCCCTGCTAGGCGCCACTATGCAGATCATGTGTTTGAGGAAGCTCGTCTAAGCGTGCCTGGAGTCTGTCCTCCGCCACGAGCTGTCGGATGCACAGGCAGGGCCAGCCATGCTCGGGGCGGGGGTCCCGGTTCATCCTGCACACTGCGGGGAGCGGCCTTCCGAAGCCCAAGGCCGACCACGTCGCTGGCCACTCACAGCAGCGCACAGCTACCAGTCGTTGGCATGGTGACGAGCAGGATGCTAAGCGTGCCACCCTGGGGTGCAGCCACAGTCGAGGTTCAATATTAAGTGCTGCCTTAACTTCGGTCAAACCTGGGGGACTCGAATGGCTTAACCGCAGGCTCCCCTCGCCCTGCTGCCACCCCAGGTCCCCAAGGAGCACCCTCCTCCTCAGGGCCTGCCCCTCCCAGCAGGCCTCAGCTCTTCAAACAAGCGCCTCACGTCTCCACGGGAGCCAGGGCCGCCCCTTCCCCTTGGCACTACCGAGCCCGCCCCCACAGCCCCCGGTCACTAGGCTCCAAGCGTGGCCCCGTGTCCTGCCCCCGGGGCTGCGAGTGGAGGCGACCACTGAGCTGTGTCCCTCTCACCCGTCAAGTGTCCGCGCCCTGGGAGGAGGCAAGCAAACGGGCTCAGCCCTGCTGCTCTCCCCTCCCTCCCTCCGCAGCCCCATGCCCCTGAACAGCCTTCCTGGTCTTTTGCACGTGTATTATGAGCATAGTTATTTGGTTAATGTTTGCTCCTCCCTCTAGACCAGAGGTTGGAAAGCTCCAGCCTGCCAGCCAATCTGGCCCTGCTTTGTAAATAAAGTTTTATTGGTACACGGCCGTGACCACATTGTCTATGGCGGCCTTTGCAGTACAATGGCAAAGGGTCGTCACTGACACAGGGACTGTAGAGACCTCAAAGTCTAAAATACTTATTAGCAGGGTTTTTGCAGAAAAAGTTCACTGACCGCGGGTCTGCACTCGAAATTCCATGAGGGGAGCAACAGGCCAGCTGTTATTCAGCATCGTGCCCGCGGCATTGGAGCAATGCGGGACCATAACTGGTGCTCAGAGATGTTGCTGAGTGGAAGAATCGGCCCAAGAAAACAGCGCACACGTGGCAAAGCTCTTTCTTGAATCCAAGCCTCAGGCTCCCCTACCAAGATTCCTTCTCACAAAACGCCCCCTGGGTTCAAGGACAATCTTGAGCTTATTCCAATAGCAAAGGCACCGATTTCCTGACTCGCTGATGTCCTCACCTCCCTCATAGCAATACCTCAGGTAATGTTCTGTTTCATTTTGGGTAAAAATAAAACACAAGACAAACGTCCATCTCCCCAGTCACCTTGTCTCGAGCATCTCATGAACTGCTTCTGCCAACTTCATCTGAAAAGGCTTCCCGGGCTGCAGGTTACCTCTGCTGGCTTCTTGGTGATCCTAATTGCCTTCCCCACAAACCCAGATTCCAGCACTAACCGTGCCTGCTCTCCCCGGTTGGTAACTATAAGAATTCGTGTAAAATAGCAGAACTGTGGGAAAGGGCTGGAAGCAGCAGCTCAGAGAACACACGCGGCCTCGGAAGGCAGCCTCTGCATCTTTCCGTGCACACTTACGGCTCGATGAGAAATGATGCCAGAGGCGCAGTGGATAAGAAAGCAGGCGCTGTCTCAGACTCCTGGAAACAAATGAATCCTGGCTCTGCCGGGATCTGGCTGGTGGCACTGGGTGAGATATTTCAGCTTTGTGTTTTGTTTTTCTCATGTGTGAAGATGGGGATGATAGCAGCTACCAGAGTTGCTTGTTTGAGAACAACATGAAATCTATATATGCAAAATACTCAGAAGAGTGACTGGCATGAATAAATGGCCACTATTCTTTCTCAGGACTCAATTACCCTCTTTCTAAAATGGGTGTGTTGGGTTAATGTTCACAATTTCCCTCTTCCCTGTGTTTCAAGTGAACGGGAGACTGATTGTGATTGACCAGGTATGTCAAAGGACTCGGCAGGTCTCGCTCGGTCTCGGCCGTCTCCAGGTGCCTCGAGTGTGCGAGGAGGCCCGTTGCTGGCCCATTGCTGGTCCCGAGCTGCGAGAAGCGGGTTCCTTGCCGTGTCCTCCTGGCCTCGGCTCCAACAGCGCGTCTTCCTGGCTCTGCCCTCCCTTCTCGTGCCTAGGCCAGGTGGTCTTAATCTACAAAGGGAAGCCCCTTCCCCCGCTCCGCTGGCTCCACAGTAATGCTGCAAAGTGTTTTGGAAGTGCCAGTTTAGCTAATTTATAAATAACTTTCCCCTTAATTTTGGCCAAATACCACGTATGACGGCCGCCGGAGGTGCAAGGTTGAAAACAACCAAGCGGTAATTGTTCCCCGGGGGCCGCTGAGCGCCTCGAGGCCAGCTGCTTGCTACAAACACATCCCCTTGGAAGATGACTAAGCAACTGTTTTCTTCTTGCTGCAGAACGTTCCGGTGGCTCAGCCTAGAAAGCAAGGCTGGTCTCAGCCAGTTCTAAGCCCCGGCCAAGCCGTCCCTGACCCGGAGCCCTGGGAAGTGAACGAGCGAGTCCAGTTCAAATGCCTCCTCCTGTGCCCCTGTAAACCAAGCTCTCCTCCATCCTGGGGGAGCCGGGTGGGGCACCAGGTAGACTGGGAACCGGCGAAGCTGCCCTTGATGAAGGGGCTCCTGAGTCTCTGCACTCTCACCCCATACATGGCTGTTCCAAGGAAGTCCTGGTTTCGAAGCCCTGATTCTGTTCCCGCTCTCGACACCCAGGGCAGTGGCCTCGAACCCGCCGTCCCTGCCCTTCCCTGAAGGTTCAGCTCAGAGCATAAGCCCCTCCCTGACACCGTCCTCCTGCCTGGACCCCTCTGGGTCCCGAGCTTCTAGGCCAGCACCACCCACCGCCGTTTATTTCCCTTTTGCTCTTACAACCTACACTGAGGTAGCACAAGACACACGAATTCCCCATCTTAGCCCCTTCCAGGCACACAAGGCGCGGCGTTAAGCGCAGTCATCAGGCCGCTGCCTGCTCGCCGGGCCTGGCAAACTGTGAAGGGCAGCCTCGCTGTTGCACGCGGGCTGGGCACGGCAGGCCTGTCCTTCCGTGCCTGGCCTGCCCCTCCCAGCATGACTCAGAAGGACACCCCCTGCCGCCGTGCGTTCACCCATCCCCGCTGACGGCCACGTGGCTGCCCCCGCTGGCGGCCACGCCGAGCTCCAGCACCCGCCTTCCGCGCCACGCGCGCATGTTCCACGAGTCTGCTGCTCCCCCAGGAAAGCACCCTTTTCTTCTTCCTGACCTCATGAACTTTTCTCCAACATGCATCATCCACTCTGTCTTGTTCATTCCGGTTTAACCACTTCTTGAATCCCCACATCTTTTTCTTTAAACAAATCAATTTTATTGATACATATTAATAAAGCATACAATTCATCCGAAGTGTACAATCAGTGGTATTTGGTATAATCACATAGATGTGTATTCATCACTTCATTATTAGAGCATTTTCATTATTTCAATAATGACAATAGACAAAAAAACAAACAAACAAGCAAGAAAACTCTTCACCTCGCAGGCTCTATGCTTCCCCTCTGTACATAGCTGCTATTTCTGGCTATTGCACATTTACTCATTTATTTATTTAAGTTTGATTGAGATTTATTAACATACCAGATGATCTATCCAGAGTGTTTAATCAATGGCTTTTAGTATAATCACAATGTTGTGAATTCATCACCACAAAAAATTTTAGAACAATTTCACTACTCCAAAAAGAAAAACTCCACAACCTTAGCAGTCCTTCCCCAGCCCTACATAACCACTTATCTAACTTCATATTTATAAATTGATTTATATTTACATTTTATATAAATGGAATCATACAATATGTAGTAGTTTGTGTCAGGTTTCTTTCACTTAGCATGATGGTTTTTTTGTCTGATAGTAACATCTTATAGTATTAACATACATTTGTTCAATTTCAAATAAAAAGTCTTATATAATTTTATCCAAATTCATATTTCACATGCGGTTTTACTATGCTATACAGTTCCATGTTACACTTTTTAGCTTTCTTTTTAGTAATATACATGAGCTCAGATGTTCCTGTAAACCACTTTGGGCTTTCACCTTTTCTATTCATTTCCAAAGATTAACACACACCCTTGTTACCAATTCTGCAGAAGTTAACCCTCAGCTTTCCAGTCTCTAACCTCATTCTATTTTCTGGTGACCCATATTCAAGTTATTAACTCTATTAGTTTACACAATATATTTAGTTCAAAGTAGTGCAGTCACATGGTATCTGTCCTTTTGTGTCTGGCTTGCTTCACTCAACATAATGTCCTCCAGGTTCATCCACGTTGTCATATGCTTTACGGTTTCATTTCTTTTTACAGCTGCATAATATTCCATTGTGTGAATACACCACATTTTGTTTATCCATTTATCCGTTGATGGACACCTGGATTGTTTCCAACTTTGGGCAATTGTGGATAATGCCGCTATGAACATTGGTGTGCAGATGTCTGTTCGTGTCACTGCTCTCAGCTCTTCTGGGTATATACCCAGTAGTGGTACTGCAGGGTATTTTTAAAGTATGTATTTCTGTGACCATTTCCTGGTGATTCAGCTTCAGTCATTTTAGGGTAGAACGGGTCCCTCCCCTCCCCTCCCCTCCCTCCCCCTCCCCTCCCCTCTCCTCCATTTCCTTCCTTGATACACAATCTGATTCTGGATGTGTTTCTAAGTGTAGGAACCATGAATGTGTAGAAATAATAACAGTGTTTTGATTAATTGCCAGAGCTGAGTTATCGACTGTGTTTCCTTTCAGAAGGGTTATGCTCTGTTAAAGAGGATCGTCTTTCTGGACAGAGGGAGTGTATCACACAGGCAAATGACTGTGCAGCTATTTCACTCTGCTGGAACCTCCAGGCAAGCTCAGGATCCAGTTCTAAGATGCCTGGAGTATTTCCAGTTAAGCCTTTTGATTTAAACCTCTCAGGTGTGTCATATTATATTATAAACTAAGGGGGTAAAAAATAAATTTATGACTTAAGTCCTTCCATTCAGGAATTTAAAACATAATGGGATAGAAAATAATACAATAGGGGACGGATGTGGCTCAAATGGTTCGGCATCCGTCTCCCATATGGAGGGACCTGGGTTCGATCCCTGGGACCTCCCGGTAAAAAAAAAAAAAAAAAATAGTGCAATAGACAGTAAAGAAACTAAGGTAGACTATGATAAACTATCAAAGAGTGACCACGAGCAATAAGAGTTATAGAAAAATCACGTCACTGCTCTCAGTTCTTCTGGGTATAAACCTGGTAGTGGTATTGCCGGGTCACGTGGCAAGTCTATATTCAACTTCTTTAGGAACTGCCAAACAGTCCTCCTCAGTGGCTGTGCCATTCTGCATTCCCACCAACAGTGAAGAAGTGTTCCTATCTCTCTGCATCCTCTCCAACACTTGTAGTTTTCTGTCTTTTTAATAGTGGCCATTCTGACAGGTATGAAATGGTTTCTCGTTGTAGCTTGATTTGCATTTCCTTAACTACTAGTGATGTTGAACATTTTTTCATGGTTTTTTTTTTTTTTTTGGCATTTGTATTTCTTCTTTGGACAGATGTCTATTCAAGTCTTTTGCCCATTTTTTAATCTGGTCATTTGCCTTTTTATTGTTGAATTGTAGCATCTCTTTATATATCATGGATCTTATAAACGCTTATCAAATATGAGATTTTCAAATATTTTCTCCCATTGAGTTGGCTGCCTTTTCAACCTTTTCACAAAGTCCTGTGAAGTGCAAAAGTGTTTAATTTTGAGGAGGTCCCATTTATCTATGTTTTCATTTGTTGCTCGTGGTTTGGGTGTAAAGTTCAGGAAACCACAACCCAGCACAGGTCTTTAAGATATTTCTCTACATTTTATTCTAGTAGTTTTATGGTCCTGGCTTTTATATTTAGGTCTTTGATCAATTTTGTGTTGATTCTTGTATAGGGAGTGAGATAGCAGTCCTCTTCCATTTTTTTGATTATGAATATCTAGTACTCCCAGAACCAATTGTTGAAGAGACAGTTTTGTTCCATTAACATGGCTTTGGTAGGTTTGTCAAAAACCAGTTGGCCATAGAGATGAGGGTTTATTTCTGGACTATCGATCCTATTGCACTGATAAATGGGTCTATCTGTATGCCAATACCATTCTGTTTTGACCACTGTACCTTTGTAATATGTTCCAAAGTGAGGCGGTGAAATTCCTCCCACATAGCTTTTCTTTTTAAGAATGTTTTTTTGGCTATTTGGGTGCAACTTTCCTACCAAATGAATCTGGTAACAGCCTTTTCTATTTCTGTAAAGTAGGCGTTTGGAATTTTGATTGCTGTTGCATTGAATCTATAAATCAGTTTGGGGAGGATTGACATCTTCACCATGTTTAGTCTTCCAATCCATGAACATGGAATGTCTTTCCATTTGTTTAGGTCTTCGTTGATTTCTTTTAGCATTGTATTGTAGTTTTCTGCATATAGGTCCTGTACTTCTTTAGTTAAATTGATTCCTAGGTATTTGAATCTTTTTGTTGGTATTGTAAATGGAATTTTACCCCTGATTTCCTTCTCAGATTGTTCAATACTCATGTACAAAAACATTACTGATTTTTGCCTGTCGATCTTGTATCCTGCCATTTTGCTGAACTCGTGTATTAGCTCAGGTAGCTTTGCTGTAGACATTTCAGAGTTTTCTAAATATAGGCTCATGTCATCACAAATAGTGAGAGTTTTACTCTCTCTTTTCCTATTTGGATGCCTTATTTTATTTTATTTTATTTTATTTTATTTTATTTTATTTTATTTTATTTTGTCTAATTGCTCTAGCTAGACCTTCTAGCACAATGTTAAATAACAATGGTGACAGTGGGCATCCTTGTCTTGTTCCTGATCTTAGAGAGAAAGCTTTCAACCTTTCCCCATTCAGTACAATGTTGGCTGTGGGTTTTTCATATATGCCTTTTATCATATTGAGGAATTTTCCTTCTATTCCTATCTTTCATAGTGTTTTTGTCAAAAAAGGATGCTAGATTTTGTCAAATGCTTTTCTGCTTCGATTGGGATGATTATGTGTTTTTTTTCCCCCTTCAATTTTTAATGTGTTGTATTAAGTTAATTGATTTTCTTATGTTGAACCAGCCTTGCATACCAGGAATAAATCCCACTTGGTCGTGATGTATAAGTCTTTTGATATGCTGTTGGATTCTATTTGCAAGTATTTTGTTGACAATTTTTGCATCTATGTTCATTAAAGAGATTGGTCTGTAATTCTCTTTTCTTGTAGTGTCTTTATCTGGCTTTGGTATTTGGGTGATGTTGGCTTCATAATATGTGTTGGATAATTTTCCCTCCTTTTCAATTTTTTGGAAGAGTTTAAACAGGATTGGTGTTAATTCTTCTCGAAATGCTTGTCAGAATTCACCTGTGAAACCATCTGATTCAACTTTTCTTTGTTGGGAGATTTTTGATGACGGATTCAATCTCTTTAAATGTGATTGCTTTGTTAAGTTCTTGTATTTCTTGTAGTGTCAGTGTAGGTTGTTTGTGCATTCCTAGGAATTTGTCCAATTCATCTAAGGTTGTCTAGTTTGTTGGCATATAGTTTCTCATAATATCCTCTTATGATTCTTTTTATTTCTGTGAGATCATTTGTAATTTCCCCCCTTTCATTTCTGATTGTATTTATTTGCATCTTCTCTCTTTTTTTCCTTGTTAGTCTAGCAAGGGGTTTGTCAATTTTATTCATCTTCTCAAAGAAGCAGCTTTTGGTTTTGTTGATTTTCTCTATTTTTTTCCTGTTCTCATTTTCATTTATTTCTGCTCTAATCTTTATTATGTCTTTCCTTCTGCTTGCTTTGGGATTGGTTTGCTGTTCTTTTTCTAGTTTCTCCAGTTGTTCAGTTAGAGTTTTAATTTTAGCTCTTTCTTCTTTTTTAATATAGGTGTTTAGGGCCATAAATTTCCCTTTCAGGCTTTTCCCACACTGTATCCCATAAGTTTTTTTGTTTTTGTTTTTGTTTTTCCCTCCTCTTCCCCTCTCCCCCATTGTCTGCTCTCTGTATCCATTTGCTGTGTGTTCTTCTGCGTCTGCTTGTCTTCTCTTTAGGCAGCACCCGGAACCAATCCGGGGACCTTCCAGAGAGAGAGAGGCGCTCAATCTCTTGCACAACCTGGGCTCCTTGGTCTGCTGCATCTCTTATTGTCTCTTCTCTGTGTTTCTTTTTGTTGTGTCATCTTGCTGCAGCAGCTCTCTGCATGGGCCAGCACTCCACTCGGGCCAGCACTCGTGCGTGGGCCAGCACTCAGCACGACTCAGCACTCTGCATGGGCAAGCTCCCCGCTCGGGCCAGCTTGCCTTCACCAGGAGGCCCTGGGAATCGAACCCTGGACCTCCTCTATGGTAGACAAGAGCCCAATCGCTCAAGCCACACCTGCTTCCCCCCATAAGTTTTGACAAATTGTATTTTCCTTTCCATTTGTCTCAATACATTAATTTCACTTAAAATTTTTTCTTTGACCCATTGATTATTTAGGGGTGTGTTGTTCATCCTCCACACATTTGCAAATTTACCTTTTTCCTTTCTATTATTGATTTCTAGTTTCATTCCACTCTGATCTGAGAAGGTGCTTTGTATCATTTCAATCTTTTTATATTTATTGAGACATAACCTAACATGTGGTCTGTCCTGGAGAAAGATCCATGATCACTTGAGAAGAATGTATAACCCGCTGAGTTTGAGCGCAACATTCTATGTATGTCTGTTAGGTCTAGCTTGTTTATCATATTTTTCAAGTTCTCTTGTTTCCTTGTTGATCTTCTGTCTAGTTGTTCTATCTAATGATGTGAGTGGGGTGTTCGAAGTCTCCAATGATTATTGTAGAGATGTCTATTTCTCCCTTAAATTTTGCTAGTTTGCCTCATGTATTTTGGGGCACCCTGGCTAGGTGCATAGATCTTTATGACTGCTCTCTCTTCCTGGTGGATCGTCCCTTTTATTAATAATAATGGCCTTCTGCATCTCTTATACCTTTTTTGCATTTAAAGTCTGTTTGTTTTGTCCTATAGTAGTAAAGCTACCCCTGCTCTTTTTCGGCTAGTTTGCATGGAGGGTCTTTTTCTTTCCTTTCACTTTCAGCTGGTTTGTATCTCTAGATCTAAAATGAGTCTCTTGAAAGCAGCATATGGATGGCTCATGTTTTTTTATCCATTCTGTCAGCCTATATCTTTTGATTGGAGAGTTTAATCAATTCACATTCAATGATATTATTGTAAATGCATTATTTACTTCCACCATTTTATTCTTTGGTTTTCATATGTCATATCATATTTTTGTCTGTCTTTTTACTCTTTTGGTTATTTTTTCTGCTATTCTTTCTTCTATACTCTCCTCCAAGCCTCTCTCTACTATCTTTTCTTTCAGGTTCTAAGGCTTCCTTTAGTATTTCCTGCAAAAGTGGATTCTTTTTTATAAACTCTCTTAGTTTCTGTTTCTTTGTAAATATTTTACACTCACCTTCATATATGAAGGACAATTTTGTTAGATAAAGAATTCTTGGCTGGCAGTTTTTCTCTTTCAGTTTCCTAATTGTATCATACCACTGTCTTCTACCTTCATGGTTTCTGATGAGAAAGCCACGCTTAGTCTTACTGGGCACCCCTTGTATATGATAGTTTGCTTCTCCCTTTCTGCTCTCAGAATTTTCTCTTCATCTTTGATATTTGACATTCTAAGTAGTGTGTGTCTTGAAGTAGGTCTATTCACATTTATTCTGATTGGGATAGCTGTGCTTCTTGGACAGGTAAGTTCATTTCTTTTGTGAGAGTTTTCAGAAATTTTCAGCTATTATTTCCTCAAATACCCTTTCTGCCCCTTTTCTCTTCTCTTCTCCTTCTGGAACTCTCATGACATGTATGTTGACATGTTTTCTGTTATCATTCAACTCTCTGAGGCCCTACTCAATTTTTTCCATTCTTTTCTCTCTTCAATTTCAGCTATTCTGAATCAGCTGTCTTCTGTATCACTTATTCTTTCTTCTATCATTTTGAGTCTGCTGTTGTATGCCTTTAGTGTTTTTTGTTTGTTTGTTTTTGAGGTACCAGGGCCAGGGATTGAACCTGGGACCTCGTTTGTGGGAAGCTGGAGTTCATGGCTCCCCTGAGTTGGTTTTTTTTTTTTTTTTTTTTTTTTTTTTTGGTTTGCCTGTTGTTGTTGCTTTTTGTTTTCTTTCTAGGGGGCACTGGGAACCGAACCTGGGACCTCCCATGTGGGAAGCAAGCATTCTCACTTGAGCCACGTTTCTCCTACCTCTAACATGTTTTTTATCTCACCTGTCATGTCTTTCATTCCCATGAGCTGTTACGTTTCTATTCAAGTATTCAAATTCTTTATGCTTGCTCAGTGTCTTCTTCATGTTCTTTAACTCTTTAGCCAAATTGTCTTTCAATTCATTAATTTGATTTTGAACACTTACATGCATCTTTTGATTAGTTGTCTCAAATCCTGTGTCTCTTCTGGTGCTTTGATGTATTCTTTTTCTTGGACCATTTCTTCCATTTTCTTTTTTTTTTTTTTTTTAAGATTTTATTTATTTATTCATTTATCCCCACCTTGCTGCTTGTGCTCGCTGGGTCAGCTAACCACGCCGTGCGGGCGGGCTTGCCTTCACCAGGAGGCCCCGGGAACCAAACCCGGGGCCTCCCATATGGTAAACGGGAGCCCTACTGATTGAGCCACAGCCGCTTCCCAAGCCACAGCCGCTTCCCTCCATTTTCTTAGTATGTCTCATAATTTTTTGCTGATTTCTAGGCATCTGATTAGGATGGTGAGTTTACTCAGATGCTCAATTTCTTTCTCTTTCATAGGGATTTAGTGGCAGGAGGCTGTGTATTACTGTTGTTCTGTGATTTGGGTTCAACCTATTCTGGGTCTTTAGGATTGTCCCTGTTAGTTGCTCAAATCTGGGTCCTGGACCCAGTAATGGGTTGCAGACCTGCTTCCTAGGGCCTTGGGGAGGGAGGCTGTAAAGGCCAGAAAAAGCCTCTCTTGCTTTTAGTTTTCTCACATGCACTTCCTTGGTCTGCCAGCGATGGCGCTCTTTGGCAGCTCTCAGTTCAATGTCTGGTTGGAGTGTGTTTACTGCAACAGGGACCAGATCAATGTGACAGAGGATCCTGCCTGGAAGCAAAGAGCATCATAATTCAAACTTTCTCAGAGAGTTCTCCAACCTTCGCTGTCAGCCCCCTCACTTTTCCCAGGTAGGAAATACTTCCACTCCCCTCTGCATCCTCAACAACCAGTCCCAGTCAGTAGAGAGGGAGATCGAGAGGGTTGGATCCCTTTAGTCCCTTGCCGGCTCCCAGGGCAAATGGCGAGGCCCCACCAGGCCTGAAAGGGCTTGTAGGACACAGCAGACCAAATGTGTGGGCCAGAAGCTGAGTCAGCCTTTGGCTGTGTCCTTCTCTCTCCCCTTTCCTGGTAAGGTGGGTCCCTGGGCCCCCCTTTGTAGCCACCAGCCCGAGGCTGAGAATTCTAAAGTGTCTCTAGGGTGGAGGGTGCCGGCAGTTGCAGCTGCCACTTTTAACTCATTTTGCCGTCGTGATTCTTTTCCTTTGCCCTCTCTCTTCTGGGCACTGTCCAGCCTTCTCTGGTGTCCTAAACCCTTCAAGATTTTTCCCCAGTCTGTTGCTGACTGTCCTCTAGCTATTTTTCTCCCACATCTTTAACAAGTTCAGTCCGCAGATCTGAGAGAAGCTTAACAGTCAAACTCCCACTAAATGGATTTCTCCATAACACTGTGGTACCAGGCTTGGAATTATGTACCCTGGAAAAACATGTTCTTCCTCTAAATCTACACCTATTGGGGTGGACCTTTTCAGTAGGACCTTTTGATGACATTTCTTTAGTTAAGGTGTGGCCCAGCTGAATTGGGGTGGGCAGGAAGTCAGTGGAATCCAGAAGAGAAAGGAGATGCTGCCATGAGCATGGCCATGTGACCAAAAGCCAAAGACCCCAAGGACTGCCGGCCGGCAATCTTCCCGGGAGGAAGCCAGCCTGCCAGCCCCCGAAACTGTGAGCCAGTAAATTCCTGTTGTTAAGCTGACCCATTTTGTGGTATTTATTTTAGCATACCCACCCCAATTCAACATCTTATCCATTAGAAAGCACTCGATTGAATGAAGACATTTTCAGCATGGAAACTTGATACATATAAACAAGACACAATGGATATATGTATACATTGGGTGTGCATTTATTGAATAAAACAAGCAACAATGGACCCACTGCCCAACCTTAGAACTAGAGACCACCGAGGCTTCCTGAGAGTTCATCCCCATCCCCTCCCCCACTTCACCTTAACCATAGTCTGGAATTTCCTTCATTATTCTCTTGCTTTTTAAATATAGTTTTTTATCATATATGTATCTCTAAGTAATATATTATTCAGCTTTATGTGACTTTGAGCTATATAAAAATACCCATGTAGTCTTTGATTTCTTTTATCACTCCATTATTACATTTCTTTTTTAAAACTTATTTTTAAAATATTTTTAATTTATTTTTAAAAGATACTTAGATTACATAAAATGTAACATAAAAACTATAAGGGATTCCCATATGCCCCACTCCCCACACCTCCCACTTTCCCCCTATTAACAACTGCTTTCATTAGTGTGGTACAGTCATTGCAATTGATGAACACATTTTGGAGCATTGCCACTAGGCGCGGACTATAGTTTACATTGTAGTTTACTCTCTCCCACTCAATTCCGTAGGCTATGGCAGGACACATAATGGCCTGTATCTGTCACCACGGTGTCATCCAGGCATTACGTTTCTAAGCTTCATCCATGTTTTTGCATGAAGCTGTTTGCTCATTCCTAGTGCTATTTAGTAAACACACAATCTACCTAATGGATTATTTTCTGTTTTTGTTTTCGTATTACAAATGTGTTGCCATGAATGTTTCTGTACATGTGCAAGAGCTTCTCTAGGCCCTAGAATCAGGGGCACACCCAGGAATAGAACTGCTGGATTTCAAGTTCAACTTTACAAATCATCATAGACAATTGTGCAAATTGTTTTCTAAAGTGCTTTCCACCAATTTAACCTTTTACTAGCTGTGTAAAGATATTCCCTTCATTCCATATCCTTGATGCCACTTGCTATTATTAGACCTTGTAATATTTGACAATCTAGTGGGTATAAAATAGTATTTTATTGTAGTTTGAATTTAAATCTTCCTTATTTTTAATGAGACTGAGCAACTCTCAAGTGACTATTTACAATTCACATTTTATTCCTTTGTGAATTGCACGAGTGCCTCTTGCTTTATGGGGGGGGTATTTTTTCTTGATTTAGTTCTTACATATAATTGACACCAATGCCTTGACAGTTGCATGTTTTGCAAATATATTCTTTCAGTTGTGGCTTTTCGTCTTTTCAATGGTTATTTTTTATAACAGACTCACGGAGTTTCATATTCAATGCTTGGTTTGCCTCTTTAAAAAACCCTTCCCTTCCTAAGGTCTTAAAAAGATCCTCCTGTATTTTCTCTGAAAAGCTGCTTACTTGCTCTTTTGGATTTGTCTTCAGCCCACGCAGTCGTGCTCTGTGCGCCGTGCAGCGTGGGGCTCCCCTTTAATGTTCTTCCATCTTATCACGGCACCCGAGGTGTGACGTGAGCCGGCCTGCCTTGCCAGCGGCACTGTGCATCGCTTCCAGATTGCACGGCGGGTCGCGGCTCTCAGGCCGTCCCCGTGGACACTGCACGGCCGTGGCCGCCGTGGCTGCCGCGGCTCCGTGCCGCCTCGCCGTGTGTCAGCCCAGGCCCCTCCACCTGGTCCCTGGCTCCAGACGTGTCTGGCTGCCCTTCACACTTCGGTCCTCCACATGAATTTTAGAGTAAGATGGTGAAACTTACTGAAAACTGTTAGGAATTGGAATTGCACTGAACTCAGAGATGAATTTGAGAGATTTGATGTTTTAAAATAATTATTTCATTATACCCATGATCATTGAGTATCTATTTATTTAGGTTTTAATGCTTTTCATAAGCTTTTAAAAAACCTCCACAAAGTCGTTCCTCATCTTTTGCTGGGTTTATCCCTAGGTATGTGGCATTATGCTTTCTTTTTTTTTTTTTTAATCAAGTAGCTGATGTTTGAAATAGCAACTGACTTTTGAAATTGCTTTTGTGCCTGTGAATTTCACTAAGCTTTATTAGTTCTAATAGTTTGTCATCTCTGAATATCAATGCCTTTATATCTTTCTTTCCAATCGTTTTTTTTTTTTTTAGGAGATACCAGGGATCGAACCTGGACCTTGTGTGTGGGAGCTACATCGGCTGCCCCCAAGCCTCACATCCTTTATTTCATCTTGCATCTTGGTGAGCAGGAGCGATGCTGCATTCCCCTTGGCCGGCCTCTGGTTTTGGTGTCGGTGCCCCCCTCTGCTCTCTTGGAGGGACCCACTCCTCCAAGCGCAGCAGCAGGCGCCTGCGGCCTCCCCCTGGCACCTGAGCCCGTCTACGAGCACCATCGCCATGAGCACGCAGGAAGGCAGCCTGCGCCTCCCTAGGCTCTGCACGCTTCTACTTTTCTGTGCCTTTCTTCTTTCTGGCCTTACTGGGAGATTTTTCCTCACGCTGTTTCCCCTCTCTGCTGATTACGAGCTGTAAGCACCACTCATTTACAGCTCTTTCCACAGAATCCTCCCAGGCTCGTTTAGATGCAAACTGAAGCTGCATCACAACGTCCCTCCTGAGCACAAAGACCTTGGGGACACAAACCCTGAGCACCCCCCAACCTTCTTGCGAATGTTGCTCAATTTTCAATCTTTGTAAAAAAAAAACGAATTAGGCATTGCTCACCAACATGCTGTCACCTTTGAAAAAGAACAAAGTCTCATTAAACGTGAGCTGTAAGTCTTTGTTTTATGAACACAGTCTAGACTTATCTGGCAAATCAAGTGAAGAGGAATCAATTACACGAATTAACTTTTGCAAATCCTGTATAAACTAAGTTTAAAAAAAAAGCCCTAACAATATGCTTTAAATGAAATCCATGCCAAGCAGTGACCTTATGTTTAAGGCGTCAGAAGACACTAACAGGCGGTGGCGTCATCAGGTACAAGGGTTCTCAGTTAACCCTTAGTAATGAAACACTGAGAATTCATGGCTTTTCTTCCAGACTGGGAGAACGGCGAGGAAGTGGTCCCACTGGTGGCAGTTCCCACTGTGTCCCAGCCCCACGGGCCTGACACAGGGGGGCAGAGCTATCACCCCAGGGTCCCTGGCCTTCCCTCCCTAAATAAAGTTCTTCTTCTAGACAACTCCCCTAAGCACACGAGGCTTATTAGAAAGCAAAAAATAAATACTCAATTACCTTTATAGATTCAAGTGAAAACTAGATAGAAGTGAAATGGAGTATATTCAACTTATTTTAAGTGTGATTCTTGATTTTCCTGAAGTCCTCCTTCATGTTTAGACTTAGTCAACACTGTTCTCTTCACAACAGAGGAAACTCTTACGTAGCTCACATTATCAGCACACAGCCTATTTATAGCCATGCACACGTGTCCCAGATACAACAGAAGAGAAGGGTCCTCTTTCCTTTCAACGCCAAGCGTCTCGAAACAACGTTCTACACGTTACCCTGAAGAATGCAGTTCCATGCCCAGGTCAGCCCACTGCAGTCCCGCAGCCGAACCTGCCCTCGCCAGGGCCCTCGCTGCCCTCGCAGCCTCACCTGGCTCTCTTGCGGCTCGCCTTGCTCGGGCCCCTCGGCCTGCCCTCCACCGCTCCGGACCACCAGTGCAGGCTGCGGCGGTCGGCTCTGCACTGACGACACCAGCACTCTCCAGCTCACTCTTCCAAAGCCCACGACTGAATGCCCACCCACCCACAAGCATCCCCCTAAACGGCACATCCAAGGCCGAGCTAGACGCTCCCGTGAGGGCCACTCCCACCCACCCCGGCCAGAAACCCGGCTGCAGCGATTTAACTGTCAAAAGCACTGAGACGTTCCCCTCTACTCCTCTCCACGCCAATCCTCTCTTCATTTTTGAATTTTGGCAATAGCCAGCCGCTCACTACCACCTGCCCGCCCTCCCTGCTGTCTGCAAAGTGTTTTCTAACGAAGGCACCGACTGCTGACCACAAAACAAATCCCCATGTCCTCCGCCGCCGCAAGTGAGGTCTCCGCCGGCCCCTGCGTGCCATCCTGTTACAGGAACAGGCGGCTGTGCCAGTCCGCCACCTTCTGCCTGTCCAGAGGACGCTAGTTCTTGCCCTTCCTGCAGGACTCTGCTGTCACTGCGGAATTCCTCAACCCCCTGCGACAAGGCCCTCGTCTCACGGGTTCCCGTGGACTTGGCAGTACATGTGGCCTGGCACAGCAGCAACGCTCGGCCCCAGTGTGCTGCCTGCTCGTGGCACGGCCTTGCACCTCGGCTTCGTTACTGAGCTAACGACGCTCCGGTCCTAGCTCACAGGACTGCTGTGAGGCAGGTGCAGAAACCCAGTCCCCAGCACCTACCAAGCGTTCTAAAAATGTGCTCTTCACTCTATATAAATCTCTAGGTGCCCAATATGTGCCAGAGGCCAGTAATAAATCTAACAGATGAACAAGGTCTAAAAGGTGCGTGTATAGAGTGGAAATACACCTCGCAGTGGCATCACCTGCATAAAGAGCACTCAGTAAGCGCTTCCTGAACGGACAGCTAACATGGACCGGGAACACACATGATCTTAAAGAAGGACTATGGGTGCAGATTTAAAAAAGAACCAAGGACAACTTCAGCCACTGGCAGCAGATAAACTATGTCGTTACAGTCTGTGTTTGAAGTTCTTTATAGTCATAAATCAGTTTGTTTCAAGTGTCTGTATAATATAACTTTCATATAAGAAACTTTCCAAAGGAACAAGCAATCAGTAGTATCAATTCAATTACAAATCAGTTAGGACTAAAAATGTTCTATATATTAGCTCCAGCACATGCAAAAAAATGCCTATCCAAGTATTTAATAAAACACTTATAAAATATTTCATATCCATAAAGTTTATTTTAAAAAATTATTAAAAACTAACCATACAGGAATATTTAATATCCTTAAAAAGTTTGTTCCCCACGTTGAAGGAAAATACATTAGCAACATCTTGCAGACACCATCTTTATAAAAGTAAAACTTCTAGATGCTGAAATGCACTACAGCAGATTCTATCGTTTACACTTTTCATCACTCTCCCTACTTCCCCCCCAAAGGTGGCAGAGTCATTCTTAAATAAATGACATTCAGTGTCACTCTACCGCAGATTCTTAAACAAGAGGGCACGCACGCTTTCTAACAGAGCGCCTCTTTGACCTGGCGTCACATGATTGCTGTGATGTCGTAGCATCTGACTTTTAAGAATAGAAAAACCACATCCAATGATTGTAAACATTTGCCAAGAACTTCCAGAGTACAGTGAGTGATGGAGGTGCCTGAAGAGTCACGCATTCCTCACTCATTTGGATACTGCTGAGTTTAAGAAATAAGGTTCTGAAGGCAAATCACCATAAGCCTTACTTGCATTTCCGTAAGAAAGTAGTTCTGGATATATATTTTAGTCAAAAACACCTGAAAGTCATTCTAAAGACTACATTAAGCACCATTTTCACTTACCTGAAATATATTGAGTTAAATTCAGCAGTATAGGTGTGATCATTAATATCAGAAATTAAATATAGGCGGGTCCCAAGCTCCCTTCTTGGACATGTGTGGGGCACTGAGTGTCCCCAGGTGCGTGGCGCTCCCCCAGGGCCCCAGCACCTCTCAAGTCCCAGGCACGCAGTGACTTCTGTCAGCGGATGCCACACGAGCAGATTTAAGGCTGTATTCGGCTAGAGTCCAGTCTCCTCTTTAATAGTCCTTCTATGTAGAGCATATACACAACTCAAACTTCATGGCAGGTGAAAAGTCCCCAAACACTTCTTTTTTTAGAGGACACCAGGGATTGAACCCAGGACCTTGTATATGGGAAGCAGGCGCTCAAGCCCTGAGCTAGATCTGCTCCCCAGTGAGAGCTGGTTTTCTTGTTCGTTTGTTTTTTTCAGGAGGAACTGGGGATCAAACCTGGCACCTCGTACATGGGAAGCAGGCGCTCAACCACTTGAGCTACATCCGCTCACCCCAAACACTTTTTAAATACTTTCCTCCATAGTTCGTTGTCAGTTTATTTACAAAGGGAGTCTTCGTATCTAAAACCATTAAAAACTGCAACCATGATTTCAGAATTCTTACGCCCGTTTCCCCAGGAGCATCCTCATTCTCGTTTTCTCACGTTTCCCATCTTCACATTTGTCGGGCTGTGCCCTGCAGTTGCAGTCCTCAGGCAATCTGCTGCTGCTCCCAGGAGAACAAAAATGGCAGCAGGTTCACTGCCACCCACTTTGGGAGAGGCCTGGCTGCAAAGAAAATGGTGTTCCCGGCGTTGAAGGGTAACTCGGAAACCCGTCAGGCTGAGCTGGATAGCTTTCCAGAGCTGCCGCGGAATGGACCTGAGACAAAGGAGAACACGCAGGTGAGCCAAGCACCGACACCGGTCAGGTCTGCCCCTGCTTCCGACATGACACAGGACAGGCGTTCAGAAGAAGAAATTAAAAAGAAACTTTGAGGCAAGATAAGATTCACTGTCTCTTGAAATTTCTAAGAAACAGTCAAACTCAATTTTAGGTGCAGGAGATCAGGGACGTGCCATTAAAAAAACATAACATTCTTTAAAAGAAAAACAGAGTTTTTCTAGATATAATGTGCTTGAATGGTTGACTATTTCAGCTTAAACTATGGAAGACGAGTTTAAATGCCATTTTATTAAGTGAAATCTCCAAAGTGAGATTTAAAGTCCTGTAAGCAGGAAAAGCATGCATGCAGATGAGCATATGCCATCCCTTTTGCTCCCCCCCTTCCAGAGAGGCCAAGAGCACTGGTAACTGGGAAGCCGCCACGTTTCCAGCGGGCCTGCGGCTCACCTGCTGGAGCAGCGCTGGCTGCGCGGCGGCCCCGTGCGGGAACTCCTGCAGAGACGACTGCGACGGGCTCTGGGAAAAGCCGGGGATCCCCGGGAGGGGCAGGAGGCCTGGGAAAACAGAACTGCCTGCGGCCTGAAGTCCAGACGATAAACTACAGACAGAGACAGGGCAGGTTAGGCTGCAGGCAAGACCCAAGAGCTACTGCTGCTCTACCTGTCAACCACCACCTTAGCTGCACTGCAAAAGAAAACTTTTTTAATCTTTGAATTTCTCTATCAGAAGGAACCTTAAAAGCAATCTAGGTCAACCACTCACTGAGGCAGAACTCACGTTTTATTTACACAGCAGGCTTTCCTGATTCAGTAAGTCTATGTTTTGCAAAACATGCTGTTTTATACTGAAGTTACAAATCCTAAAGGGATGTGAGCAGACATTGCATATTTATCTTAACATAGCTGAAGCACCTGAAGGGTTTTTGAGCACTGCAGTTTCACCCCAGAAAAAGGAGTATAACTTAGCACCGCCAAAAAACTGCACATTGACTCTCATTGGAATGGCCACGCACTCCAAATTGGGCCAAGAACGGTTTTGTCCTCCTGGCGAAATGCCCACGTACCCGGCTTGTGCGACGAGCGCGGAGTTGAAGTTGGAGCTGAAGGCTGACGCGAATCCTGGGAGCACCGGGGCGGGCGACGAGGCGGGGGCCGCGGCGGGCAGGGGCGCGGCGGCGGAGCAGGGCGCCTGCAGCCCCGGGAAGGAAGCCAGCGCGGGGGCAGCGCTCGGGGCGCTGGAGCCCGCGAAGCCGGCGTAGGACGGAGTCGAGGCCGGCAGCGGTCCTGGCGTGACGGAGAAGAGCGAGGGGACGGCCGTGGCCAGGCTGAGGGGGAACGGCGCCGCCGAGACCGGCGCGGCGGCGGGGAGGCCCGGGAGGCCGGCCGTGGAGCTGGGGGGCGCGGCGGGCGCGGCGGGCGCCGAGGTGGCGGCCAGGGCCCCTGGCAGAGACCCCGCGGGGCCGAGGGAGGGGCTGCCGGCCAGGGGGAAGCTGCTGGACAGGGACGCGAACGGGGGCAGGGCCGGGAACACGGGCGCCAGGGGCGCGGCGGCGCCGGGCGGGAGGGCGACGGACGGCAGCGGGTTGGAGCCGCCCAGGGGCGAGCTCAGGCTGGGGAGGGCCGAGAGCGCGGGGCCCAGGCCGCTGGGCAGCGGGAGCGGCCCCGAGGCGGGGGCGTACGCGCGGCCCAGCGCCCCCGCCAGCCCCAGCGCGCCCGAGGGGCTGGCGGCGTGCGCGGGGCCCCTGAAGGCCGAGGGCGTGGGGCTCGTGGGCTCCGCCTTGATCCTCACGGGCGCCGTCGTGGCGCTGGGGGCCGGGGCGGACAGGCCCGAGGAGCCGGGGCGGGGGCCCCGCGCGGGGGTGGCCGAGGGGGCTCCGCTTAGGGGGGCGGCGGCCGAGGCGGGCGCGGCGTCGGGGGCGGAGGGCGCGGGGCCCGCGCTGGGGGGCCGCTGCGGGGGCCCGCACTTGGCCGGGGCTGGCGCCGGGGAGTCCGCGCGCGGGCGGGTGAGCGAGGACAGGGGCACCGCGGAGGAGAAGCCGGGGGCGCCGAGCACGTGGGAGTCGCTGGACGTGAGGAAGCCCTTCAGGGCAGACAGCAGGGGGCTGCTCACGCCCAGGGCTGAGCCCCCCGCCCTCATGGCCGGCGCTGGGCTGGGGGCCCCTGGGGAGGTCAAGGACAAGGGCAGCCCTGCGAAAACCGAAGGCAGGGAGGCGGTGCTGGGGCTGTTGGCAGCAGCCACAGTGCAGGGTGCGGAGAAGGGCAGGCCGGGGACAGGCGCCGAGGTGGCAGCGAGGGTTTCGCTGGGGGCAGGCGCAGCCCGAGGGGCAGGGGCAGCCTGAGGGGCTGGGGCGGGCGAAGGCCCAGGTGGAGGGATGAGGCCAGAAAACAGCAACGGAGCGGCCGTGGCTGCTGCGCCGGCGGGCAGCGAGGGCGTCCTGGTGGCCGGCGGCTGCGGGGCGCGCGTGGCCGAGACCTGCCCTGGCAGCACGGGGAGGACAGCGCTGGACGCGCTCAGCCCCGATGCGGCCGTCGCAGGTACGGGCGGGTGGCCCAGGGCCCTCGCCAGGGACACGGTCGGGACAGGTGTGGCTGCAGGAGTGGCCGGGTTGGAACCACGAGGCGAGAAGAGCTGGCTGGACTGGGTGGGAAACGCTGCCGGGAGAGAGAAGAGGAGGAACATGTCTGCTCAGAAGCAATGCATAAAACCCTGAAATACGTCACAAATAACAGGAAATCAACACAGCTTGGGCCACCGCAAGGTGAAAAGCGCCGAGTCCTTTGACCCCCGTCTCCCTCAGGAGATGCAGTTCTCTTCCAGACCCTGCTCGTGGGAGCCCCGAGAAGCCAGCAAGTAAACTCCCCTTCCGTGTTTCCACTGTCTTTAAAACCAAAGAACTTACTTTGAACTGCGCCGAGTGTGGGCGCAGTGCGCTCACCTTCAGTTATCCCAAAACACAGGTGAGAGCAACAACCAGACCCCCACCCCCCACCCCCGTCCAAGCACCCGAGAGGCGGTGGGAGGTTGGGGTGCGCACCCCGGAAAAACCAAAACAATCACGTTCTCAAGCTCACTCCATCCCTGTGGCTGCACCTGAGGGACAGGCCCTCTTGCGGTGCTACTTCAGTTGGGGCGTGGCCAACTGAGACAGGTGGGCTTCTCCCATTACTGGAGGCCTTTATCCACAGAATGAAATTCAGGAGAGAAAGCCATTGAGAACACGGCAAAGAAGCCGCAGCGTGCATCACCATACACGACAAGGGCCAAGGCCCCAGGACACGGGCAGCCACCCCAGCGCACAGCCTTCTGGGAGAAAGCATCGCCTGGCCAGTGCCTAGGTCTTGGACTTCTCCAGCCTCAAATCTGAGCCAATAAATCCCCATTGTTTAAGCAGAGCCATGGCATGGATTCGTGATCGCAGCCGGGAACTGAAGACACAGGCCTCGGTGATCCCGGCCCCTCCAGCATCCCTCCCAACAACATTCCAGAGCAGCGCTCTGCTGCGGCCTCCATGCCGCACTAAGCCAGCCTTGTCCGGGGCAGAAGCCTCCGCACTGAGCGCAGCGCTGGATACATCACGACCACCTCACACAATTAAAAACTCCACGAACAATTAACACGAGCATCTGGGATCACGCGGGTGTCCTCCCTGAGTGACTTCAGGGCAGTGGTGGCCTCTGCTCATCTTGTGGGTGCAAGACGGACAGTATGACGCAGGCAGCCAGCGCCGTTCAATGAGTGCCCAGCCTGTGCCGGGCCGGTGTGCTCCCGTTGTCAAGAGAGAACGCTCCTTTTGCAGTGCTCATCACCCAAGACTTCCTCGGGATGAGCCTTATGTCGTTTAATCTATGCGCAACTAAGACATTTGCCATAGGAAGCCAGCAAGGCCAATGACGCAAAGTGCTGCATTAGTCGCGGCAGGGGAGGGGCGGCAGGAAAAGAACGACATGTAAGTGATGCACCTCTGCTCAAAGAAGGCCAAAGGGCGCCACCCTTCCTGCAGTTTTGTTTCTGGAGAGAAATGTGGTGGGAGAATTGACATTTAGTAACACGTGAGGATGCACACTTCAGGCCCAGAGCCTGAAGTCTACACCGTGGTGCTGTTGTAAGCGGTGACTTAGTTTTCAGAAAATAGCTTCAGCTACACTTTAAATTGGTGTGTAAATGAACATGGATTTGTACTTTTGTATTTAATTTGTCTTGTAGTTTTATAAGGGCTGTAGCATAAGCAATATATACATAGTTTTGAGTTTTTAAGTAAACATACCAAGATATTATCTAAGTCAACATTCATCAGGAAACATTTGAAAATTCATTATTTTATTTAACTACACGCCTATGTTCATGTGGCCAACAACAGATCTCAAGGTAAAGTCAAGCTGTTCAGCACGTTCTTTATCGGTCTCTGCTGGAAATCTTCTTATAAGGTAAAGCAAAAGCCATGCACCGGCAATCACAGTGCCCACAGCTAAAGACGAAACAAGACAAAACACTCTCAACCCCACACCGTGACAACAGACATCCCTTCCCTGGCTCCCCTGCGACCCAGCGGAGCTATGGCACGAGAGTCACGCCCAGGGCCGCAGGGCCATGCTCTTAGCACTATACTAGTGTGTCTTTAGTTTTGTTTCTTAATTTGGTCCAAAAAGGGAAAAACATATCATGTCAACACAGCGGGGCACAGGGAAACAAAGTCTGCCTTCCCTGCTCATGGTGCTTAGACTTACTCCTCTCAGAAGCAGACCTGGCACGTGGCTGAGCACAGAGGCTCTCCTTTTCAGACACCCCCGGCCAAGACGCCTGGCGCCAGGGCCCAGGATTCCCTCTCAGACCCCAGCACGGCCGTCCTTCCTGGGCTACACATCTCCCACACCCGCGGCCAGCACAGAGCCACCTGCTGCCGGCTGCTGCCCCCTGGAGGCCAAGTCCACGCCGGGCTTCGCTCCCCTTACTCCTCTGCATCCAGCTATGCCACCCCAAATACCTCCTGAAATAATTAAATCTGAAGTAGGAGCTGACATAGCATTTGTCAAAAGGGATTGCCCTACGTGTTTATAGCCAAACTTATCCAACAAGAAACGAGGATTCCGATGGACCTCGTCAAGCGGCCAAATAGGCTAATTTAAAATTAACTTGAGGGCATTTCACATGTGTGCATACAATTTATTACTATCAAAACATTTTTAGCAAGCGTTAGTTAGATTCTTTAGCCAGGAACTCTGGCCAAAGCATCGAGATTCCAAATACACTCGAGCAGACAGCCTGGGTCCAACTTGGCACTTACTTTGACTCTGTGTGGGTTTTGACTGACAGGAAAGGTCCTCATTTTCTATATAAAAAGAGAGAAATAAAAGGTGATTGCAGGCTGTAACCAAATTAATCACCACCGTACTAATCAGGGATGAGGATTACAAACAAGCACCCAGGCCATAAATGCGCACGCACGCTGTGTCAGGAACGAAGGCTGCTGTAGGAAAAGAAGCGAGACAAACACGACTCATGGTGGTGAGGCCTGAGGGGGGCCAAGGTGGGGACATGAGCAGCTGCTGCCCACTTCCCCCTGCCACTACCCAGGCTTCAGGTAGACACATTATTTTAGACATTTTAAAACACTGTCTGGAAAGAGGAGGGCCAAGGAAGTCTAATAAATGCAAGATAAGAGCACCATACGGAGAGAAAAGATGAAAGCAATGATTAAAGGAGCAATAAAAACAAAATTTTCCTAAGCTTAAAAGACAGATTTTCTTATCAAAACGGCTTAATGGAAAAAATTAATACAATATGCACCTAGATAGCCTGGTAAAATTTCTGAACTCCAAGGAAAAATAAATTTCTAAATTCTAAAGGTAAAGATTTTCTTGGTAAGCTTGCAGAAATTCTAATAAAAAAAAATTAACTGGAATTGGTTCTTATCTATAACTCTACACACATGCCCTTTCTGAAGTAATTAAAGATATTTCTACCAAAAGAAAATTAGAACAAATATAACAGGAAAGAAAAGAAAAGAAGGGGAGTGAGTGTAGCTTGGCAGTTGAGCACTGTTCCCATATACAAGGTCCCAGGTTCAATCCTGGCGCCTTCTAAAAAAACAAAGAAAACAAAGCATTGTTAACAAGTATTAATTAGTTGGATTCTTTAACAAGAGTAAAGCTTAAAAAAAAAAAAAAAAAAGAAACTAAACATACAGAAGCAAAAATGTAAAGTACTCCAACAAAACCCACAAACTGATTAAAAAAAAAAGGGAGTATGGAAGTAAAACATTGTGCAAAGAATAGTTTTTTAGTTTCTATAATATATTGGCAACCATTAGATAAGGTAATCACTAACAAAATTTCTAATTTTAGAGCAGGGATAAGGAAAGAAAGAGTTAAAAATAGTAAGAGGGCAATCTAATCAATCTAAGCAAAAGTAAGGAAAAGGAAAAACTGGGATAAAGGAATAATAAATGTAAAAATAAAATAAAAGAACTAAGAACAAATGTAAATTTTTACAATTATTAGTAATTCCTATGAAAAAGTCTTTCCAACTGGTTAAAAAATCGAAATCAAGCTATATATAATTTATAAACCAACCATCAATCCACCAAATAAAAATCTAAAAAACAATGGAAAAAAAAAAGGTATCAGCAAAATATTTTCTGTAGAATGAAAAAAAAAGGAGTTAGGACAACATTAACATCAGATAGGGGCTGAGAAAAAGTTGTGGGTTTTTTTGTTTTGTTTTTTGTTTGTTTTAACAGTAGGAGTAGAACTCAGCTAATATATTTTTTTTTTTTTTTTTATTTATCCCCCCCTTGCTGCCTGCGCTCGCTGGGTCAGCCAACCACGCCGCGCGGGCGGGCCCGCACCCACCAGGAGGCCCGGGGAACCGAACCCCTCCCATATGGCAAACGGGAGCCCCACTGATCGAGCCACAGCCGCTTCCCAAGCTAATATCATTTTATTACTAGAAAACCTGAGGCTTTCTTATTGTACATTACTGGGCTCAGAAGGATGTGAATTGATATGAAAAATGTTGTTTCTTCTAAAGTGGTCAAGTGCAATGCTAAAACAGTAGCTGAAATGTCAGTGTAATCAGGGAGAATCCACTCATTTACCTTTAGGTGCATGTGCTGGTGAAAGCACCTGATAGGCATTGTGGTTTCAGAGGTGAGAAGTATGTTGCCTAAAGCAGTTGGGATGCTGAACTTTTCTTTAGGAAGTCAATTACTGGTAGGAAGTCTTATTGTAGCTTATTCAACAATTCAATTTATCTTGAATTTTCCTTGTTATGACTTAAACAAACCAAAACAAAACAAAAAAGTAAAAGAAAAAGAAAATCTGAGACTTTCAAGGAAAACTAGAAAATCTGATAAATGGCCCGATATAAAATAAATAACAATCACTAACTTTTCTCTATTTTAGCAATAAGCATTTAGAAATGAAGTATTCCATATGTAATTGAAACAAACAAAAAAATACCTCTAAAATCCCTTGAATAAACTGAAGACAAAGAACCTACACGAAGAAAATTATAAAATCTTCCTGAAAACCATGAAACAAGCCCTGAAGAAGAAAATGGCATCATCTGACTTGATATGAAGATGTACATGTCATTAGATGGGAAGACAATGTCATAAAAATGTCAATTCTCCCCAAATCACCATATGACTCTATATACATAAGGTGGACTACTGTTTTTAATTACATAAATGATCTCAAAGTCATTAAGGAAGAATTCATTTCCAGAAACTTATATGAAAAAATAGTGAGGAAGGAGCTTGCCTTATATCAGAATATACAAGATATACGCTCATCAAATCAACATGGGGCAGTCACAGCATGAAATAACTAGACCACACAGGAGGAGAGAGTCCAGCAGTAGGCCTGTGCGCGTTTGTGCATGACTGATGTGCTGCTTCCAGCCAGTGGGGATCGGGATGAGCTAAATGGTGCTGGCATGACTGACATCCAACTGGAAGAACAAACAGGAGGAGCTCCAGGCCTCCTCTGCGGACACAAATTCCAGGAGGAGCAGGGCGCTTACAAGACCGCACTGCAGCCCATGGCAAGACCATCACCGAGGCAAGGAGCCCGGTTCTTTCATGGCCTCTATTTGCTACACTATAAGCAAAGACAAGAAATAAAACGATAAATTGGGGGGGGGGGGAGTTTGCAGCTCTCATCAGTCTGCATACTCAGAGACAAACAGAATCCTTCCTAGCTAGTTAAAAGGAAAATATTTTATTAAATGTTATTAAGTAACTGAGTCTCTGGGAAGGCCAGAACAAAAAAATCAAGTTGTATCCGTGGCCTATGCATGCAGAAATAAATGGAAAGTGGATTTAAAAGCTATACATTAAAAAAGAAACACTGAAAGTAAGGAGAGAACATTCACGGTATTTTCATACTGCTGGGGTAGGGAGAGCTTTTGTAAACTAGACTCAACTCAGAAGAGCCAAATAAACAATGACTGATCTAAATAAAAACTAAACCTTTATAATCGACACACAAATGAAAATCTAAGCTAAGTTAGCCTATCTGTTAGGCTGAAAGGGTGTGAAGAAGCTGTTCTCACTGGCAGGAGGGTACCTTTCTGGAGAAGTCTGGCAACACATGGCAAATGACAAACGCCCTACCCCACGTTCCACAGACCCAAGGACAAGGAAGGACAAGGAAGGACAAGGATGTGCCGGGGAGCTTCAGGCCTTCTCACACCTTACAAGCCCTTCATGATGGGACACTCATCCATCAGACCTCACAGGTTAACATCGTGTCAGGGTTTACTGCTCTGATGTTCACAACCTGCCCAGGTCCAAACCTGCAGCCAACGCCACCTGACCGGGCCTCTGTGCCACTAAAAGTGGACAAGAGACACGTGTGCCCACAGGCAGCAGGGCTGAGACGCCCACAGGCTGGACCCCAGCTCCCCCTGCTGCTGCCCAAAGTATCAACACAGGCGCTTGGCAAGGGGCACTTACCAAAGAGCGTGGAGAAAGGCTGACACGATGGCCCGTCTGGGCTCTCTGTGTGCGTTTCCCACACCGGAAGAGTTACCCTGCTCCCACCTCTAACCACGGAATCAGAATCTCCAGAACGTTTCTAACAAGCGCCCCACCTCGCTGTCACGCTATCATGCTTCCTGTTTCACCACCGGTCCTTTCTTACCTGTTTTCTTCAACTTAATTCAATGAAATGGCTGCTGCCAACAAGCTTTAGTGGCAGCCTAGGTCAGCAGCTCTACTTCTGTGTGGGGCTGGCCTCGGTGCCCCCCTGTGGCATCCCACAGCACCTGTGCTCGGCTAAAGTGCCGACATCCTGACTTCAGAGAAAGTCAGCCGTGAAGAAACGTGCAGCCAGCGTTGATGAAGTCGAATATGTTGAAAGTGCCTAGTCTTTTCATACATGCATTTCTACTAGACTGCAAACTGTGAAGGGTTGTACCCCCGACATATAGCCCCTGGTGGGGCGTCACAGCGTAGCTGAGCACGTGAGCACGATCCTACAGGACCAAGTGGGAGCGTCTAGCAAGATGACGCAAACTGCCTGTTCCCACGAACTGTCCCCGGCCAGGGTACAGCATCTCCAGCAACCGTCCCTCCCAGTGTGCGACTCCCCAGGACGGCAGCCCTTACCTGCTCCTGTGGAGTTAGGGGTGCACGGAGGCGGCGGGGGCACACTTGGCGCTATGACACTGGCTAGCGGCGCCAGGCCTGCATTGTTGTAAGCACCTAAAGAGAAAACGCAACAGAAAAGACCAGTTTAGCCTCGTCCTCGGGCCATGGCTCAACTGCATTAGTGCAGCCGTCCAGTTTATGTTCAAAACTGGGAGAGAAAACGGAGGCTGGGGTCAAGGCTGGGGAAAGACACAGAGTAAAAACTACCCTGCACAGTCCTCTGGCACTACCCCAGGAAAACGAGGTGAAAACTGAGACAGAGAGGACTGGAGATCCGGTGCGCGCCCGCTGACGGCACGGGGCAGGCCCTGCCCGCTGCACTCGGGGTCTCGGCGTCAGGCCCTCGCTGACTCTTTCTAAGCGACATGGGCCGATGCTTCTGAACTGAACTCCAACGCCAGGAACTCAGTCAACGCGAACACCAGTGACACCGAGCCACTAACAGGGCTTTCCAGGCAATTCAGCAAAAGGAGACGGCTGCTGGTCAGGGCAGCCGCCTGTGTCAGAGCTGAACTCACTGCAGCCTGCTCCCTAAGGCCCTGGATCTCCCCAGCGCACACACTGGCACTTACCCCAACTTAGGCAACAGAGAAGCGAAAAGAAGAAAGCGAAAACAAAGAAGTCCTTACTTGGTGCGACAGCTGCGTGTGGCCGGCAGGGTGGTATCGGGTAAGGAACAGGTTTATGTGGGTCATACGTGGAAGGAGGCTGGATGGCGGAGGAGAGTTCCAGTTAGCAGAGAGTCCAGCAGGAAACACAAAGCTCTCTTTCAGAACGCTTAGTCCCAGCAGGCAGGAATGCCCAGGATACCAAACGCTAAGGACTAGGCCATGGCACAGATGCGGGAAGTTCCCACTCAGCAGCTGTGGCTCCTACCGCGTTCCCAAGGCTTCCCAGGCTTCTCACTCCCACCACTGCACTGAGGCTGCTCTTGGCAAGGCCATCACTACAGGCACCTCCGATGCCAAGGGCTGACCTCCTCTCCCTCGTACTGGGCTCTGGCAGCATTCAGCAACGTTCTCTCCTTGAAACCACTTTAATTCGCTTCCAAGAGAACACACCGGATAACAGCTGCGTTTCTTTCTTCTTTTTGGGCTACTCCTCCTCAGCCCCCACATCCCTAACACGGGGATGTCCCTGGGGGTGGTCCTGGGCCTCTTCTGCTCGCCCAGTGGCAGGTGGCCTGGCCAGGCTAATGGCAGTGGCTCCACCAGGCACAGCACGACGCTTGTCTCCATCAGACCCTCCTCCATACTCCCAACATCCAACACCCTGACCCAGCTTCTCCCCGAGCGGCACATCCCACCCACCATGTCCAGCTCTGAATTCCCTGGGATCCAGGATTCCCCCATCTCTGTAATTGCCCACTGTTTTAGAAACGGTTCAAGTTTAGGGAGCCTGAAGTGCTCTACAGTAATTTCCTAGAATTGTGGCTTTATTATAAGGTATTATCACTACTAGAAATTCTCAGTTTGTCTTATTTGGATATTAAAACCAGATAGCTCTTTGTAAGCAGCATTTTGAGTTGTGGGCTCTGCATAAACTAAAAACATGCTATCGTGCAGCAGTCAAACAGTAAAGAAGAAACAAGTACAAAGGCTGGCATGTGTGCTAAGTAAAAGGATGGATTCAGGCTACCGAGATTTAAGTACAGGTAAAGAACGAATCTGTAAGAATCTAATACTTAGCTTAAGTACTTCAATCTATTAGGCCAACTTAAAAACTCCTCTTAATGGTATGAGAGATTAAGGAGACGGACTTCATTACCACATGGCCTCAAGCACATCACCTCCCTCTGCACAGAGCAGGCAGTGGCACTCGCTGGGACAGACACGAGCCGTGAGCGCCCTGAGGGTCAGCCGCTCGGCAACGCAACGAGGGAGCCGAGGCTCTGAACAGACAGGAAACTGCGTGCAGGAGTTAGGTCTTCTAAACATACTGGTTTGGATGGTCCCAGGATCCGCGCAGCTATTCCCTTGCCTTCGTTGGTGCAGTCTTCGCCATCTTTCTTCAAATGGGTTCCCTATTGGAAAAAAGAAGAGAAGCGAGAAAGGCGGTTCAGACAACGGCCAGAAAACAGCACTGGAGCGCGTGGAGGCTGTCATGGGAGACGTGAGTTCCGGCCCATCCTGCTGGGCCAGCTGCACAAGTGCGAAGCAGTCCTCACCCCCATCTGCCAAGAGCCCTCAGTGGTGGAAACAGGCCATGGCCCTTAAGTGGCACGTGCATGGAAACCTGCCACCCACGAGGAACAAATACGTTATTGCAGGAACGATGACCTTTGCCTTCCAAGGTCGAGTCAGAAAAGAAATGGCAGCGTCCACTTGCCATGCTTTCGACTCTTGGCCTGCTGGGAGCCAGCTGCCACGCCGGAGCTCATGAGGACGCCACGGGGAGAGGTCCCTGTGTGGAAAACAGAGGCCCCTGCCAACAGCCAACACTGACCGGCCGGCTGTGAAAGAGGGCACCCAGAAAGCATGTTCTTGAGCCCCCAGCGGCCTCCAGATGACTGCGACCTTGTGAGAAAAGGAGCCAGAGCCGCCCAGATGGGCCAGCCCCCAGGTTCCCACCCACAGAAACTGTCTGCGACGATAAACGTTTACCGTTTGAGTCACTAAGTTTGGGGGTTATTTGTTGCACAGCAATAGAAACTTACCATTCTTTGTCAAAGTTATTTTATAGAGACTTGGGGAACACTGGATGACATAAAAACAAGTTTTCTACAGGACTTCTTGAACGTTTACTGTGCAGTGTGATTCTCCAAGAAGGGAACTTGCATGCAGTTTACCAAATGTACCCAAAAACTGCTGGAGGAATCCTGAAAACTTGATAACTGTCCCTTTACAAAACGTAAATCAGTGCTTCTAAAATGGTTAGAAAATCAAAACAACAAAACTCATCTCCTTTTCTGTTTGGCTGGTTTTACTACAGGTTTTCATGTGATTTAAGTGTGAACTGTCCATCAGTGCCGACGCTCTGAACTGAGATGCGGATGTACTGGGATAGTTTCCCAAGCCGGCAGGCTGGCTGGCTCACAACAGGAGTTGACTCGCTAGCAGCTCCAGAGCCCAGCTAAGGCGTTGGCAGCCCCGCCCCTCCAAGGCCACCGGCCTGGCCTCTCGGGACCCTTGCGTGCGGCTGTGTCACCCCCACCCCTGCTCTGCCTCCCCGTGTCCTAATTTCCCTCCTGTAAGGCCACCTGGCCCAGAACGGCCTCGTCCTCACCAGCTGATGGTAGCTCATGGCCGACTTCATGGTGAGGTCATGCTCGCAGGTGCCTGGGTTAGGGCTTCAACGTGCATTCCACATGGACACAAAACAACGCACAGCACACAATGAACCTCCTTTCCTTCGTGGAAGATGATCAACTGGAATTTCCTTTAAAATTCAAACCTATGCTAAATTTTATATGGAGCCACAAACTTTCACAGATAGCCCTAAAAGTATGCTTACTGGGAAAATTCCATTTATGCGACTAGGTTTTCCTTTAGGATATGGATTTCCTGGAATCGTTCCACAGGACGATATCATGGCATGAGGAGCTTTGCAGCCGCCCTTGAAAGCCTGGAATATAACAAAGAGACGGGAGGTGAACCATCAGATGAACTCAGCGCCAAGTATCTGGGCACTGGGAAGCTCGGAAAGAAAGGCAGTAGGCAGCAGCGTCACAATGAGCCCTGACATCAGGCAGCCTCAGAGCTGCCGACGGCCCAAACGAGGACGCGAAACCACCTTATTCAATGGAGCTGTTAAAACGTTACAGGAAACTCTGCTGCCGATGACTCCTAGACACAGGTGTCTTCCCAGGGAGTCTGTGAGCTGTGCGCAGAAGGCCCCTCTACTCCTTACGCATCCCCACCTCTCCTCCCACCTCGACACAACATGCTGCAAGCGAGGCAAGGAGGCGCAGAGACGAGGGGAAGCACAGCAGGAGAGCGGACATCCAAAGGGCTGCTTACACGAAAAGATGTGCCCTAACCACAAGCGCGTCTGAGGGAAGGGCCTGGTGCAGCCTGGTAATCGCGGCATCACATGCGGAGTGGTGCTCAATAAGCAGCAAACGAGTGAGCGCCACGCCATGGGACGTATATTCCGACAGATCCATATTGTATCATAGGAACCTCAAGTATGTGTCTATAGTTGTTTTACAAGTACTTAGGATGACATCTATCCTGTGGAGTTACACTGGTTTTATAAATTCATTCACAGTACGGATCTCATACCAGCTGTATACCAGCTCCCCCCACACGATCCTGCTCTAAACAGTACTGGTGTGAAAATCCTTATACATGAATCTGTTCATTTCCATTTATTTGCTGAGGATAAATGTTAAAGGCTCCTGAGTTTGCCTTCCAGAAAAGTTATGCTAATAGACAAGGCCAGGCTCCTCAGAAGGCTCAGGCCCAGAATATTCCGAGGAGAGTGACAAGATCAGAAGGAAATGACAGTGGTAAACACATGGTACTGTCAAGATTTAGTCACAGAGCCAGTGAGGAGTTTACGAAGGTAGAGCAGCAGGGCTCAGTCCAGGCTCCACCACATCCATGTCTAAGCTCGGGGGGGCCGTGAGGACAGAGAACGACAGGGCTGCGAGGCCCTGGGGAGCCAGCATCTTCCAGCCTGTTAGCTGACTCTGCTCCCAGCCACCCCACCCTAGGAAGTGACTACCTCAGAGGGCAGACCCAGTCTGCAGGCTTAGGGAGCACTGCTTCTCCCACTCTTGTGGATTTTAAATTAATAAGTGGGAATTTGCTTTCATTTTCCTCTTCTGGATTTAACTACCATAAGCCTTGTGACACAGCAAGGTCAAGTTCCTAATCACGTAAAGTTACAAGACAAAAGCCTGCAGCCACAGCAAAGCCATGAGGTACCAGGACACAAGTGCACAGGGGGCCGAGCTGAGGGCCCTGGCCCCTCCGCCCCACTGGCACATTCAGCCAGCAGCCCCGCCCCAGCTCTGATTCTTTCCAGTCAGTGCAAGGATGCTCACTCTTCCCCAGCTCACAGCAACCTCAACAGAACAGGTCCTTTTCTCTTCACCAACAGCCAAAAAAAACCAGTGCACCATTTGCGTAGCAATCTGGAGGAAATTACCTGTTCGAGTACTCTCTTGCACCGTTTCTTCTCAGACATGTTTATCCTGAATAAATCTTCAATGGGACGGGAATTCTGGGCGTCAACAATGTTTCTAACGAGGAAATACAATTTAGCTTCACACACAGGGACCTGGATGTACAGAGCATGCTTACTGCACAAATGTGACTGAGTGCTTTTCCTATGACACCGGACAAAAGTTTGATTATTTTTAATACACCAGTTTCAATAGCATGCTTTATACAAAGATAGTGAATATAATAACTGAACTGAGGTTTACTTAATTGATTACCTGAAACTAATACAGAAACACAGTAATAAAAATCACCACTCTGAGATTCTTGAAAATATATTCTCTTCAACCAGTGTTAGGAGAGTCAAAGAAAAAACCTATGTGTCAAATACATAAAATTATGATTGATCTAAAATGAAGTTTTACCTTATGCTTGATTCTAAGTTTGTGTTTTTGTGGACCTGCATGAATATATAAGGAGCTTAGAAATGCATGTGCCATACATAAACAGCAGCTGGCAGCAGCCTCGTTGCCTCTGTTTTCCCTCTGTGCTCATTGACCTGTCCAGCGCTGGGCTGCAAACATTCACAGAGTTCACAGCGTTTGATGCTCATGTAACCCACTGAATGGGTTAGATCCTTATTTTTACAAGTGAGGAAAATAAGGCTCAGAAAGAGTTAAGTGCCTTGCAAAGAAACAGGTTGTCAGTAAGTGGCAGAACCTTGCTTCACTTTAAACCCCATGTCTTTGCCCACATGCCTTTCAAATTATTCAGAGGAAGGTAAAGCAAGTTGCTGCAATGTAGACCGAACAAATAGAATAAACTGGTTTTTAAGTCCCAGTTTATCTTGTAGGGTAGAGTCATGTGTAATAAGTACACTAGATATTTATTCACAAGAAGAAATAGGAATTCAGAACTATGCTTTCATAGAATATATTTTATTAGAGTGTCATTTACTAACGTAATCATGACATATCAATGAGTTAAAAAGGCACTTTCAAAGTCTTCCAAGTTTTTCTACAATGAAGTAAAAAGATACTTACGAAGCTAACAGTTCAAGTGCAATTAGTTTGTCTTTACTGAAGGTGAAACAATTGAGTATATTGACCACTTCTCCTGGGTGAACGGCCACCATTTTCTGTTAAAGTAAAAAGTAAATTTATTTTCAACACAAGAAATTTTCATACCAGAAACTGCTTTTTATTAAGAACATTTAACTTTACTTTCCAATAAAAAAACAATTTCTGGTATGGAAAGTAGAGTTAAATGTTCTTAATATAAACATCTTAGATTAAAACTCCTTACTCAAAAAGGAAGTTCTAAAAATGTGGGAATTGAACTTAGTTTCATTTAATTTTAACTATTCCAGTTCAAGACCAAAGTTCTCCTATGATCTTTTTTTCACCCACATTTCTCAATGTGTTCATTCATCATAGAACTTTTAAAAAGCGCTTGCATAACTACTTTCCTCAGGAAAGCCTACATTAAAGAGTGATAGCCGCACAAACAGGAGATGACATTGCTCAAGGAGTTTGCAGAAATCATGAGATTCCCCACTGGGGGCCAGGCCTGCCTCACAGCAGCACTTTCCAAAGCTGGCCTGCAGTCGGAGCGCTCGAGAAGTGAGGGCACAGCCGGTGACATACGGCACAACTTCTGCACAGTCTCTCCTAAAGACATATCTATTTATTTAAAACGCAGGGCTCCTTACACCACCTGCTGCCAACACCTCGCACTGGCGTGGGACACGTGTCACAAGGGTGCGAGCAGGTTTTCACGACTGTGCTATTAGCGTAGCCCATGGATTGATTTAGGGCTCACTGTCTGTGCACTGTAAGTCCACGGATTTTTAAAAAATTTTATTCTATATATACAACCTAAAACTTCCCTTTTAACCACATTCAAGTATACAGTTCAATGGTGTTAATTATATTCACAACGTCATGCTACCATCATCACCACCCATCACCAAAACTATTCCATTGTCCCAAACAGAAACTCTGTATGTGCCTCTTAAGCTCTAACTCCCTATTCCCTATCCCTTGGTAACCTATATTTCTAGATTCTGACTCTACAAGTTTGCTTATTTAATTATTTCCTATCAGTGAGATCATACATGATTTGTCCTTTTGTGTCTGGCTTATTTCACTCAACATGATCTCGTCAAGGTTCATCCATGTTGCCTTGTATCAGGACTTCATTCATTTATATGGCTAAATAATATTCCATTGTGTGCATACGCCACATTTTATTTATCTATTCAAAGGCTGATGGACACCTGGGCTGCTTCCATCTTTTGGCAATAGTGAATAATGTAGCTATTTGGGTATATACCTGGTAGTAGTATATGATTTGGGTATATACTTGGTAGTGGGATTGTTGGGTAACATGATAATTCTATACTTAACTTTCTGAGGAACTGCCAAACTGACTTCCACTGCAGCTGTAACATTTTAAATTCCACCAGCAGTGAATGAGTATTCCTAATTCATAACATCCTCTTCAACATGCAATTTTCTAGTTTTTCAATAGTAGCCATTCTAGTAGGTATGACATGGTATCTTATGGTAGTTTTGATTTACATTTCCCTAATAGCTAATGATGAGCTTTTTCTTTTTTTCCACGGGCTTTTGGGCCATTTATGTCTTCTCTGGAGATATGTCTATTCAAATAACTTTTGCCCATATTTTAGTGGGTTGTTTGCCTTTATGTTGTTGAGCTGAAGGATTTCTTTATATATTCTGGATATTAAACCTTATCACATAAGTGGTGTCCAAATATTTCCTTCCACGGCATAGGCTGTCATTTTACTTTCATGATAAAAGTCCTTTGAGGTATAGTTTTTAATTTTGATGAAGTCCTACTTATCTGTTTTTTCTTTTGTTGCTTGTACTTTGGGAGTAAAGTAACTCAAAGTCCTGAAGATACTTCCCTATGTTTTCTTCTAGGAGTTATATAGTTCCGGTTCTTATGTTTAGGTCTTCAATTCATCTTGAGTTGATTTTTATGAACATGTGAGGTAGGTCCTCCTTCATTCCTTGGCATATGGAGATCCAGTTCTCCCAGCACCATCTGTTGGAGAGACTATTCTTTCCTGATTGAGTGGACTTGGCACCCTTAAAAAAGATCAGTTGGCCATAAACGAGAGGGTTGATTTCTGAGCTCTCAATTCCATTCCATTGGCCTCTATGTCTATCCTGTGCAGTACCATGCTGTTTTGACTGTGGTTTTCTAATAAGTGGTAAGTTCAGGAAGTGTGAGTCCCCCCAACTTTGTTCTTTTTCAGGATGGCTCTGGCTATTCAGGGCCCCTTATTCTTCCATATAAACTTGATGACTGACTTTTCCATTTCTGCAAGGAAAGTCTATTAGTCAGCTAAAGAGATGCTGAGGCAAAGTACCAGAAATCTGTTGGGTTTTATAAAAGATATTTATTCAGGGTAAAAGCTTACAGTTACAAGGCCCTAAAGAATCCATCTCAGGAAGTGGATGTGACTCAAGCGATTGAGCTCCCGCCTACTACATGGGAGGTCCTGGGTTTGGTTCCTGGTGCCTCCTAAAGAAGATGAGCAAGACAGAAAGCTGATGTGATGAGCTGATGCAGCGGGCTGGCGAGGCGAGCTAATGCAACAAGATGATGCAACAAGAGACACAAGGAGGAAAACATAATGAGAGACACAACAAAGCAGGGAGCGGAGGTGGCTCAAGCAATTAGGTGTCACCCTCCCACATGGGAGGCCCTGGGTTCGGCTCCCAGTGCTCCTAAAAGAAGACCAGCATACAACAAACAGACACAGCATATGCAAACAAGAGGGTGGGGAGAAATATATCTTAAAAAAAGAGTCCAACTCAAGATTACTTCCTCACCCAAATCTGTTGCCACATGATGAAGCAAGATGGCAAGTGACCTCTGCCTGGTCTCTCCTTCTTTCTTCCTCTTCAGGCTCATGGGCCCAGCTTCTTCCGATCTCAGCTGTAGGCTGGCATATGGCTCATCTCTCTTCCCAGGGCTTTAAGCTGTTCGAGCCTTCTCCTTTCTGTCACATGGCAGGACTGAAATGACCAAGTTCTCCCCTCTTCCCTATCTTCTTCTGTGTGTCTTCTTGAGTGTCCATTTATATCACCCGCCAAGGGGGCAGGGACTCAACCCTGGGTCATGCCTACTGGCTGTGGCCAAATCAAAGCCCTAATCTGATGTCTTAATCAAGACATCTCAGCTGAATCTAATACAATCAATGGGTATCATGCCCAGAGGAACAGACCAGTTTACAAACAGAATTGTTAACTTTTTTGGGATTCATAAATTGAGATCTCAAACTGCCACAGAAGGCTATTGGAATTTTTATTGGGATTGCATTAAATCTGTAAATTGCATTGGGTAAAACTGACTTTTTAACAATATTTAATTTTCTAATCCATGAACACAAAATGTCCTTCCATTTACTTAGGTCTTCTTTGATTTCTCGTCGCAGTGTTTTATAGTTTTTTTGTGTATAAGTCCTGCACATCCTTGATTAAATTTATTCCTAGATATTTGATTATTTTACTTGCTATTGTATATGGATTTTTTCCCTTGATTTCATCCTCCAATTGTTTATTACTGGTGTATAGTAATATTTATTTTTGGGTGTTGATTTTATACCCCATCATTTTGCTGAATTCATTTATTAACTAGGAGTTTTGTTATGGATTTTTCAAAATTTTCTGTTTATAGGATCATGTCATCTGCAAATAGGGAAAGTTTTAATTCTTCCTTTCCAGTTTGGCTGCTTATTTCTTTTTCTTGCCTAATTGCTCTGGCTAGAACTTCAGATACAATGTTATTGAATAATAGTGGTGACAGTGGGCATCCTTATCTTGTTGCAGATCTTAGAGGGAAAGCTTTCAGTCTTTCACCATTGAGAATGATGTTAGTGGTGGGTTTTTCATATGTGCCCTTCATCCTGTTGAGGAAGTTTCCTACTATTCTTAGTTTTCTAAATGTTTTTATCAAGAAGGGTGCTGGATTTTGTCAAATGCCATTTCTGTATCAATTGAGATGATCATGCGTTTTTTTTCCCTTCATTCTGTTAATGTGGTGTGTTACATTAATTGATTTTCTTATGTTGAAGCACTCTTGCATATCTAAGATAAATACCACTTGATCGTGGTGTATAATTCTGTTAAAGTGCTGTTGGATTCAGTTTACTAGTACTCTGTTGAAGATTTCTGCATCTATATTCATAAGAGATATTGAAGTGTAATTATCTTTTCTTGTGGTCATATCTGGTTTTGGTACAATGGGTATGTTGGTGAAGCAGTTTGATATTATGTACAAATTCCAAAAGTAGGTATTGGGTAATGTTTATGAACTGGTCTTTTCCTCTGAGCATATTAGATTATATTAGATTCATAAGCTTCACTTTTACTTGATTGGGCCACATCAGTAGGATGTTAAGTCCCCGCCCCCTTGGTGGGCAAGGACTCACAGAGAAACCACACCACAGAGAAGGGAGTTTGGAGTTTTAATGCTGGAGCCCCAGGAACTAAGCACACAGAGGAGCAGAGCAGCTGAGCCTGGAGAGAATCAAGCCCTGGGGAGAGAGACAGAGCCAGTCACCTGATAGTCGACAGCTGGCCTTGTAGAAAGAAGGGCAGCTGAGCCCAGAGAGAAACAAGCCTCGGGAAGAGAGAAACCAGGAAGCCTGAACCCTGACAGATGTCGGCAGCCATCTTGCTCCAACACATGGCAACAGATTTGGGTGAGGGAAGTAACTTATGCTTTATGGCCTGGTAACTGTAAGCTTCTACCCCCAAACAAATACCCTTTATAGATTTCTGGTATTTTGCATCAGCATGCCTTTGGCTGACTAATACAGTTGGCCTCATAGACTAGGTAGTAGAGTGTTCCTGCCTGTTCATTTATTGGAAGAGTTTGAGCAGGATTGGCAAAAACTTTTCTTGGAATGTTTGGTAAAATTCCCCTGTGAAGTCATCTGGCTCTAGGCTTTTCTTTGTTGGCAGGTTTTTGATGACTGATTCAATCTCTTTATTAGTTATTGGTTTGTTGAGATCTTCTATTTCTTCTTGAGTCAGTAAAAATAGTGTGTTTGTGGGAATTTCTCCATTTCATCTAGGTTATCTAATTGGTACAGTTGTTTACAATATCCTCTTACAGTCCTTTTTCTTTCTGTGGGGTCAGTAGCAATGTCCCCCTTTTCATTTCTGATTTTAGTCATTTGTGTCCTCTCTTTTTTGTCAGTCTAGCTAAATGTTTGTCAATATTATTGATCTTTTCAAAGACCCAACTTTTGATTTTGTTGATTTTCTCTCGTTTTTTATTCTCCATTTCATTTATATCTGTTCTAATCTTTGTTACTCCTTTCCTTCTGTTTGCTTCAGGTTTAGTTACTCTTCTTTTTCTAATTCTCCCAGGTTTGAAGATAGGGCTCTGATTAGAAATCTTTCCTCTTTGTAAATATAAGCATTTAGAGCTATAAATGTCCCTCTCAGCACTGTCTTTACTGCAGCTCATAAATTTTGGTATGTTGTGTTTTCATTTTCATTTTCATTCATTTCATATTATCTAAGTTCCCTTGTGAGTCCCTCTTCAACCCATTGGTTGTTTAAAAGTATGTTGTTTAATACCACTGATTGTACACTTTGGATGGACTGTATGCTTTATGAAATCATTTCAATAAGATTGATTTTTTAAAAAAGAATATGTTGCTTAATTTCCAGATGTTTGTGAATTTTCCATTTCTCCCTCTGTTACTGATTTATAGCTTCATTCCACTGCATTCAGAAAAGATATACTGTATGATTTCAATATGTTTCAATTTACTGGGACTTGTTTTGTGACCTAAGGTATGGTGTATCCTGGAGCACTAGTGTATCCTGGAGCATGGTGTAGCCATGTGCACTAGAGAAGAATGTGTATTCTGTCGCTGTTGGATGAATTGTTTTTATATATGTTAGGTCTAGCTGGTTTGGAATACCATTCAGGTATTTTATTTCTTTATTCATTTGTCTAAACATTCTATCCACTATTGAAAGTGGTATATTAAAGTCTCCTACTATTAATGTAGAACCATCAATTTCTACCTTCAAATCTGTATTTGCTTCATACATTTGTGGCTCGCTGTTAGGTACATATATATTTCTAAGTGTTACATCCTATTATTAAAATGACCCCTTTATCAGTACTTAATGACCAAGGTTTTCCTTCATAACTGTTTTTGAAGTAAAGTCAATTTTATCAGATATTAGTACAGGTACCCCAGCTCTCCTTTGGTTACTACTTGAACGGTATGTTTTCCCACCATTTCACTTTTAACCTACTTATGTCTTTGAATTTAAGGTGAGTCTCTTGCAGATAGCATATAGTTGGCATTTTAGTCAGGGTTCTCTAGGGAAACAGAACCGACAGAAGATATCTGTAAATAGTATGAGGTTTTATAAAACTCTCTCAAATGACCGTAGGGATATACAAATCCAAATTCTGCAGGCAGGCTACAAACCAGGGGCTCTGATCAAGGGCCTTGATGAATTCCCAGGAGACGATGGCTGCCTGAAGTTGAGCTGGAAAATTCTCTCTGAATGCTGAAATCATTTCCCCTTTTAAGGCATTCAATTGATTGGATAAAATGTCACTCATTACTGACAGCAATCGCCTTGGTTGATATAGATGTAATCAGCCATCTATGCAATCAGTTCACTGATGAGTAAAGTCCATAAATGTCCTTGTATTATAATTAGTCCAGTGCTTGCTTGACCAAACAATTGAGCACAATTACCTGGCCGAGTTTACACATTAGCCTAACCATCACAGTAGGGTTATGCTTTTTAATCCATTCTGTCTTTTGAGTGGAGAGTTTAAACCATTTACATTTAAAATCACTGATAATGTAGGACTTTCTTCTGCCATTTTGCTGCTTAATCTTTGTAAGTCTTATATATTTTTGTTCCTCAATTCTTTCCTTAATGCCTTCTTTCATATTTGACTTCTTTGTATTGTACCATAGGGCCCCTTCTCAATTCTCTCTGGATATATTTTTCATATATTTTCCTTGTGGTTACCACGAGGTTAAAATCTAAAATCCTAAACATAGAACAGTCATATGATCTGACATCAACTTGACTTCAATTGCATACACAGACTTTCCTATATCCACCTTTTTTTGTACTTGTTACCAATTATATCTTTGTACATTATATGTCTAAACCATAGATTTATCACTATTTTTTTATGCATTTGCATTTTAGTACCTATAGGAAGTTAGAGGTGGAGTCACATACCAAAAATACATGATATAATAGTGCTGGTATTTATAATTACCCAGATGGTCACCTTTGACAGAGGTCTGTTGCTTTATGCCACGTTGATCCACTGTCTAGTGTCCTTTCCTTTCAGTCTGAAGCACTCCCCTTAGCATTGCTTGCAGGGCAGGTCTAGTGGTGATGAACTCCCTCAGCTTTTGTTTATCTGGGAAAGTATGAATCTCTCCCTCATTTTTTAATCAAAGTCTTACCGAATATAAGATTCTTTGTTGGCAATTGTTTCCTTTCAATATCAAGTATTTCAACCCAGAGCCTTCTTGCCTCCCTGGTTTCTGATGAGAAATCAGTACTTAATCAAATTGGGACTCCCTTGTATATAACATGTTGCTTTTCTCTTGCAGCTTTCAAAACTCTCTCCTTGTCCTCTGCATTTGACAATTTTATCAGTATGTGACAGGACATATTTTTCTTCAAGTTTATCCTGTTTGGTGTTCTCTGAGAATCTTGGATGTGCATATTCATGCCTTTTGCTAAGTTTGGGAAGTTCTCTGTCATTATTTCTTTGAATATTCCTTCTGCCCCTTTCTCTCTGGTGGAGCGGCTCATAACTGGAGCTTCCGCCTCAACCACCTTCCCAGAGAAGTCTTAGGTTATTTGCACCATGAGTATCCAGGATTGAATTGGAACTTACTAGAGTCATTGATGAAAGCCTTTTTTTTTGAAGAGCAACTTGAAGATTTTGCCAATTTACAGAGTTATGCTAACAGTGAAATTAAAAAGCAAAGTTGCTATAAGGAGTTAGACTGGGGAAAATCAACATACTACAGATTACTGAAATTGGGAGCAGAGGTTTCCAGACCCTCTTACTCATGTAAAAGAATTGATAGACTAAGTATTCCTCTGCATGTTTTTAAATTGACATCTAGAAATTTCATCAGAAGTTTAAATATCTGCAAAAGAACAATTTTCTTTATATAAGTTTATATACCTATAAAGACCTTGGAACTATTGATTTAGATAATTTACTTTGTGGAAATGTCCACTGTATAATCTAATTGGCAAAACAATCGATCAAATCAGACTGACTCTGTCAGACAAGGTTGGACTTAATTCAGTGATGCCCTTCTCAGCTCTGAATTTTAATACATCACCTCTAGCATTACAATTATTAGAGGCACTGCCTGCGGACAGGCAGACAGACTCCCACCAACACTTCTGACAGAAGATCCCTCGGCTTCACTTTACCTCTCAGGAGCAGTGCATTGTCTCTGTGGCTCCTGGAGGATTTGCATCCCTAGGGGACGGGTGAGACCAAAGCCATTCTTTCGTACAGTAAAAAAAAGCAATTCTTAAAAGTGGAGGTGGGAAAGAAGCACTAACAGACCAAGACACTTTCTAAGGTAGATCAGCTTAGGAAGGTAAGTGCCTGAAAAGTGACTCCTTTAAATTCTCCATGCCTGGCAGCCCTCGGAAGACCCTTACCTACAGCCAGATACCCCTGCTTGTCCACATAGTGGCAACTAAGAATATGTGCCCATTTAAAATAATTAAAATTATATAAAACCTAAAACACAGTTCCTCAGACAGAATAGACACATTTTAAATGCTCACTATCCACACGTGGCACAGATATAAAATAGTACCATCATCACTGAAAGAACCATGCGGGTCTAAAGAATATAACTATAAACAGTTCTTACTGGTCTTCTAAGACTAAATACAAAAGGGTGAAGACAGATATCCAAAAATAGAAAGAAGTACATAAAAGCATTTAGGAATTCAAATCCTATGGTGTGCTTGTGTATGACTATTTTTTTCTATTTGCCCATTAAGACACTTCGATGAACAACAGTACAGTACCCATAATTTAAATTTACAGTTTATGAAGTTTTAACTTGTTAACATAGCTATTTGAAGTGATCAAAGTATGGTAAAACTTGACATCTGCTTTTTGAGTGCAAACGAATTATAACTTGAGATACATTATGGAAAACTAGGAAAAATCAAAATACTTAAATTCTATATTCTAAGGAAAAACTGTTACTTACATGTTGTAATGCTTTCATTGCCTTCAGCTGAGGCTCAGCCCAGGAAAAATATCTCAGTAAATCAACCACCTGAAAGCAAAGGACTAATTTAGCTCTAGTAACAAAGTCTTTGCAAACATTTCCATAACTTATTTTAGCACTTTGAATTACTATTCCCAGCTTGCAGCCTGGGCTCGATGATGAATGTAGATTAAGAATCTACATTGCATTGTCCAATAGGGTAGCCACACCTGGCTAAATTTAAAAGGATTAACTAGCTCCTTCATGGCACAGCCCATTTCCAGCTCTCAATTGCCACATGATGCCAGCTGCCATGGCAGACAGGGCAGAGAGGACACAGAGAGCATGCGTGTCATCACACAAAGTTCTACTGGACAGCACTGGTCTCGAAAGAAAGGAAGGCTGGAGCTGGACTCAGAGAAAAGATGCCTAATGAAGGGAGAAATTAGAAGTGTTAGAGGAGAGTAGCATAGCTCTGGGAGACCGCAATGGGGCTCAGCGTGTGCGCCTGGGTAGACCACGACTTCTACCCTGTCACTTGAACGTGGAGGGCATGATACTCAGACTCATACCACAGCTCTATCCCCCAAACCACAAATCCTCATCAACAATTCCAGCGGCCTCGTTTTGAGAGCACTGACACTGCCAAGTGCAAGCTGGCTGCAGGGAACAGTGTCACAGTCACAGCACCGCCTGTTCACGGCTCCCAGGGTATGAGAAGAGAGGGTTGTAAAATCTGCATTAGTCAATTACTTTATTGTGGGTTCCTGAAAATGCATTATGACTTTAAGTATTCTAAAAAGAAACGAAGAAGAGGAAAATACTTTTTACTCCTTATAAAGAGGTATAAACAAATATGCATACTTTCTAGTTAACTTGGTTACAGTATATATTCTTACCTTTATGAGAATGTTTTACTATACAGTAAATGCTACTTGGCACACTACTAACCCTAAAACGTTACAATCATGTCTGATAGAGGAAGAAATACGTTCAAAACAGTAAGTTTGTAAGGAAACTTTAGCAAAGGGGAATATCCACTTAGGGGAAATGTGCTCTACAAAATTTCAAAAAGAAAAAGAAGCAATTAGCGATGAGAAATTATAAATTTTTAAAACATTTAAATTTTTTAAAAATGCATAAGAGATTTTTTTTTTTTTTTTTAAACCGGGAGGTCCCAGGGATCAAACCCGGGTCCCTCCAGATGGGAGACGGACGCCCCACCAGTTGAGCCACATCCGACCCCCATAAGGTGATTCTGAAAAGCATTAGGACAGATGAAAAACACTCATTAAACAAGCAGCAACAAATGCAAATCACAAAGTATCTTTCAGAAATTTAGTAGGCAGAACTTCTAAAGACTTGGTTATTCAAGTTTCCAAGTTCTTGAGAAATAGATGGAAATGTGGAGCATTTACTAAATCTATGGATTCATCCACTGCCCACTCCTTCCATCTTCCTTCCCACTCTTGCCCAGAGCTGCTCTCCAGGTTTACATTTCTATCTGTGCCTCATTTCTCTATAATTGTTTTTCAAGTGTCCTCCAGAAATTCTCTCTCATGCCTTCTCCTTGTGAGTGAGGTATGTGGGTGTACATACTTTCACATGTGTGCACGTACACTCGTAAACGTACACATTTGTTTAAATTAGCAAACTCTCCTTAAAGTGATGGTTTAAAGAAGGGTGACAGTTATCACTAAACCACCATGCTTAAAACATGTCTTATGCTGGCCATTACAGAAACTACTTATTAGACAAAATATTTTTTCCTCACTGCTAAAATTTTTATTTAGTGGCTTCATATAAGAATGTATTTCACCATTTGTTCAAGTTTTCTTTCATTTTATATAGTCAATCTTGCAATTGCTATCTTATAATAAATACTGTACAAATTTGGGTAAGATTACCATGAGAAGTTTATAAATTTTAGACATTGCCTTTTTAAGAAATACTATTTTAAAATCATGTTAGAAAATAAAATAAAACAAAACCTTCAAAAAAAATCATGTTAGAATATGATTTTGTGATAAAAACAGATTGGTTTATAAAATATCCCTGAATTATAAATTATAAAGTTTTCTGCCAAAACTGGAAGTTTCTAAAGTTACTGAATAAATACAGTAACAAACTACAAGCAATCCTGAGCTTGGCCAGCAGGTAAATAGACTTTCACTGGAACACTGGTGCAGAAAGGAGGCTTAAACAAACAATGAGCCATACCTGCTCACTGGAGAAGTAGCCATGCACGTACTCAATGGCCTTTAACTTGTACTCTGTCAAAACAGCCTGAAACACACAGAAACAGTGTGAGTACACGCCGACAGCACAGCATCCTGCACAGATCCAAACTGCCCAGCACAGCAAAACAGCGGCAGTGCCCTTTAGCTCTGGCACGCAGAGGCAGCTCAGGTCACTGTGTCAGGCACGCTGACCTCCGGGGCCTCCCGACTCACTCTGACCAGGAAAGGAATAAAGCCAAGAGGTAAGATACAATAAATTACACATGGAATTTCAGTAAACGAAATTAGTTTCAGAATATCCCACATTCAACCAAAGCTATCAGACAACCCTCACTCATCATATACTGAGCACCTATGATGAGCCAATTCTCATTGAAGGGCGGGGAGGGCAGGGATGTGGCATTCTGGACAATATACTCTGGAGAGTTCGACCATCACTATCATTACTGGACACACAGTCAAAAGCAGGTTTCTGGACCAGAGCCTGGATTGTGCTCCCCCTCCCATGTTATGCTTATATTTCTATCCCTTTTTTTATAGACTAAGGCAATGCTAATAATAATTTAACATAGACTGCAAAAGACATATTTTGATTGCAGATCAGAAATAAGAACTGAAGTTGCTAAAAAGTGTAAATGCTTTCATCTCTGGAAAATTTCCTATTCTTAATATTACTATTATTCTTAATATTATTTACTATGTGATATCTTCACAATACTTAGAAAGGAGAGAATACACAAACTGACACTTTGTATCATCCAAAAGTAGAAATCAATGGGTTTACTTGAACCCACAAACTATTTTCTTATAAACAGTAGTTAAAAAGAAGGCTCAGTACCACCAAATATGTAAATTTAACCTAACGTGAATATGAAAAGGAAAAAAGCTAGGATGAAGAAAAACAGCAAGCCTAGAGACAATTTTAGTAATAACTCCATAAGCTGAAATAATTAACACCAGAGCACCCAGTAACAATTCCGGTGTCGGTGTCTGTGGAGGGTCTTTCAGGTATGTAAATGCCCAAATAATGATTGCCTGGAAGGCCTAGGCAGAGCACCCTGTGTTAACATAACAATGGTCCAGTTAAGTCCTTCCGTTCTTAGTAGGTAACCTCTTATTGTGGTACTGGAGACACTGTTACGCTCAAGGCTACATGCCAATTTTTTCTTTGCACATATCTGTAGTGTTCAGTCACTCTTGTGAGACTGAAAGAGGACAAAACAGGCTCAGAAATACTAACCCCAAGGCACAGAGCTATCATTATGGATTTACTGGGCCGGCTTCGGAATCGAGGATTGCTTGACCAATTTCCACAACACCGCACTGGATTCTTAAGAAGTATAAGCGTTAACATAATTTCTATTTGTATCGCCGAACGTTGTATCAAGTTATTAGGCTCCTACACTACGCGTCAAATTCAAACCCACTTTGCAATCCGAGGACCCTTATTATGTGCAATCTACGTGCAGCCCGTCGAAGAGAATAAACCACGAACATTCGCACTCCTTGAATAACGGAAGGGACCAGGTTGATTACCTTTCTAATTTCGTCCAGCACCGTCTCGAAAGACTTTTTGTCCATCTTGACCACTACTTCGGCGCTACCCTTCCAGCAGCGCTACTTCATCCCGCGCCGCTGCGCTGATGGCGAAGCGCTGACAGCCGAGAGGGCCAGGCTCCAGGAGGAGAAAGGCTGGGCAGCGGTGGGGGTGCCGCAAGCGCCGCAAAAACGCCTACAAACGGACTTGAGGAAAGGAAAGTTTTATCAGAAAACAACACGCCGCCGCTCTCGCCGGGCCTGCCCGAGCTCGGGGCCTGGGGCCGGCTGGGCCCCGCAGATCCCCGACCGAGGCCGGGCGGCTCCGCAGCCGCCCCCGCCCTCCGCCGCGGCCCGGCTCCCGGCTCCCGGCTCCCGGCTCGGCCGCCCTCGCTGCCGCGGCCCCGGGACGCGCGGGGCCCTTTGTTGCCAGCGGCCGCGGCTTCCGGGAGCGGGCCGGGGCCGGACGGAGGGGCCCGCGGCGAGGCAGGGGGGCTCCCGGACCCCGCAGCGCCCGGCGCGCCCGGCGCGGCGCCCGCTTACCCTGCAGACCCCACCGGCGCGCGCGGACCTCCGCGGCGCCCGTCGCACGCGAGTGACCTCAGCGCCGCGCCCGGGGCTGGGGCCAGGCCTTGAGGCGCGCCAGGGGAGGGGTCCTGGTGTGGGAACGTAGGCGCCCGTGGCGGCTGCCTGGAGGCCGGCGAAGCGGGCGCGGCCGAGTCCTCCCCAGAGCCTGGCCGCCGTGTGCTGAGCGCCAACCTTATCAGCTCTCGGGGCTCCGTGTGCCTTGTCTTGGTCGTTCAGGCTGACTCTTTAGAAAGTGAGCTGGAAGTGGTTCAGGCATCGCTAAGGACGCTCGAGGCCGGCGACGCGGGGCGGAGCGGGGCGGAGCGAGCTGAGCCGGCCGCTCTCGCCGTCCCCCCGCTCTGGACCCGCTCCCTGCCGGGTTCGAGCCCCGCGCCCCGCGGGACCCCGAGCGCCCGGCGGCCTCCGCGGCCCCCGACCGTCGCCGCGGGGCCCGGGCTCGCGGGCCCTGATGCCGAGGCCCTGGGTGTGCGTGGCCGGCGCCGGCCTCCTGCTCGCCCTCCTGGCCCTGCACGCGCGGCTCTGTGGCTCTCCGGTGAGCGCGGCGGGGGAGGCCCCGGGGCGGCGGGCGAGCGGCTGGGGGGCCCGGGCCGCCGCGGAGCCTGTCCTGCCAGCCCGCCGTTGCCCTCTTCTTCCCCTGCCTCTCGCTCCCAAGCAATCTGCAGGCTTGGGTCTCGGTCTTTAGGCGAAACAGCCCATTGCGTTGGAATCGTTTCCAGTCCAGCTAACCCCGGGTGAGGCGTGCTTTAAAGCCTGTAAGGTAAACTGAATCCAGCCTTCTGGTTTTATTTAAGATTTTAAAGAACTTTGCCCTTAAAGTTTCTTGGAGAACGGAAAACCCTCCTTACCGGCTGGATGTGGGTTGGCCTAAGTACTCAGAATACTTTACCGGAGCAACATTTTGTGTTGCAGTTGACGCCCTCAGCGGATTGGTTTACGTAGCTCAAGTAAGTGGAAGTTATAAACGCAAAGGAAACAGTCTTCCGGTTTTACTGTACGAGGGAACCGTTTGCTTTTGTATTACGCTAATCGTGGCGGGTTTGTTTTGTTTTGTTTTTGAGTCGCCTTCAAGTAATCATTTTGGTTTTGAGTGTGATAGATATTAATATTGCTAGGTTTTGATGTTGCTTTTTAAATGTTCATTTTTTTCTCACTAGAAATAAGGATTGCTTTCACTTAAAACTGATCTTAACCTAAGCAGTAACTTTTATATGCCTTCAGAGAGGGAATAGCATCCCAAAGGTGTTAGTGTTCACAGAGGACGGATATTTCCTGCGAGCCTGGAATTACACGGTTGACACACCTCACGGCATGTTTGCAACCAGCACACCTCGTGGGCAGTCTGTGTGGATCACGGACGTAGGAAGTGGTATGTGTCGTAATGTCTACTAAAGGACGACATTGCTGGAAATCACCTCGCTGCCCATGTTCCTGCTTGCACATTTTAAAATCAGTTGCTGAGTCTGATCTTAATTTCTCTAATGATTCATGAAATCACTTGTTTCCAAAAATCTTTATTTTGTCATTCTGCAAAATCAGGTTTGAAAAGGAGGCTATAATTATAGTCTTACCATTAATCAGGGATTTTTCCACTTTAAGGTATCAGTTAGTTGCTCTTCTCAGACTAAGTAACTAAACTTTTGTGAAGCTAAGTAAAATGACAATCACTAAAACTGAAGGAATGGAATCCTTATCTCCTTTTCCTTAACCAGTTCTCTTTCAAGAAATTGTGCTAAGAAGCCATAACTGCTTTCATTGCTCAAAGGGCAAAGATTTGCAGAAACTGGTGTTAATATTTCTGAAATCCCCCTCACTGCAGCATATCTGAAATCTTCCATCAAATAGTTTTAGTAAGATATGCTGAAAAATGAAATACACACAATTGAATTTACAGCCATGATGAATGTTTTCAGAGAAAGTGGTTTACATGCGCCTGGCATCACCTTGAGGTCTCAGGAAGGAATGGGATCATAGGATATTTCTAGTAATCCTTAGCGTGGTTACATTCACGACTTGAGGCAAATCCTGTTTCCCTGGTTCTGACTAATTCAGCTACCGTTTTTAAAGTCAACGATGTCTTGATTTTTATAAATAGTACCATTCATTACTGCATCTGTTCTCAGGACCGGAAAGTTTTCTCAGCTTCAGCTGATGATCCAAGTATTTCAAGCTGTTTTTTGGATGATAAGATAAACCAAAAAATCTAGATTATCTCTAAGTTCGCTATAATGAGAGTTGACCATTTTCACTTTTTTCCGCCTAGGATTCTCCTGTTAAAGACCTCTACTTTGTCATTAATTCCATCTATGTGATCCTTTCTAAAAAAAGACTTAACCGAGTCCCACAAATAAAATGAACACAGATGATCTCTTCTCTCCATTAGAGCTTTTTGGGCTACCCACAAATCTAGACAGTTTTTGCATTCCTTTCCATTTTTTAAAAAATAAATTCCCTACAATGGACATATGGCTGAAAATCAACCATTTTTTTAAAAAAACGTTGTTTACTACTTGTATTAGTCAGCCAAAGGAGTCCTGATACAAAGTACCAGAAATGTGTTGACTTTTATAAAGGGTATTCATTTGGGGTAGAAGCTTACAGTTACAAGGCCCTAGAAAGTCCAGCTCAAGGTACCATAAGAGGTATTTCCTCACCCAAAGTCTGTTGAAGCAAGATGGAGAGCGCAGTCTGCAAGGGTTCAGCCTTTCTCTCTCAAGGCTCCGTGGTCCCAGCTCCTTCCCATCTCAGCTGGAGGCTGGAGGCCTCGTTTCTTTCCAGCCTCAGCTGCTCTGGTTGCTTCACAAGGCCAGCTGTAGACTATTAGACTCATCTCTCTTCCCCGGGCCTGCAGGATCAAAGTACTCTCCTCTGCCGTGTCTATGGAGCTGTCTCTCTTCTTCTGTGTATCTTCTCTGTGTGTCTACTTCTGTCTTCTTGATTGTCTGTCTGTCTATATAGCCCACCAAGGGGGTGGGGACTCAACCCTGCATGCCCTAATGACGTGGTGGAGTCAAAGCCCTACTTTTGATTTAATCAAGTAACTATAAAGCCTTTGAATTTAAATCAGTCAAAGGGTAACATGCCTAGAGGAACAAACCAATTTACAAACCTAATCAATATCTCTTTTTTGGAATTCATAAATAATATCAAACTGCTATACTAGTGTTTTATCTCTTTTGCTAATTCTTTGGAAACTTTGCTAATTCTTTGGAAAGCTCTCTAATAACGTGTGTTCTATTATTGATACAAACTTCTGCTCCACCCTTAAAATCAAATTTAATAATAAATACATTTTTCAAGATAGAATATAATGCATCCTGAGTCCCTTTATTGTCAGTAAGCTCAATGTATCCAACTTGTCTTTTGAACACCTACCAACTAGTGGTTTAGTCTTATTTTCCTTCAAGTGATTTCTGTAAACTGATTTGTCCCTATTTATTAATGCATGAATTTATAATTTTGCTTGTGAGACAACTTTAACTGAAAGAAATTTTAATGTAAGTGAGAAAATAAGATGCTAGTGATTTAGAGTGATTATTTCCTTCTTAGGAAAGAAAAGTTAATGAGTTGAATTTTGAATTTGTTTATATTAGGAGAAAATGTACTTTTAAAAAAATCTATATTGTAGAGAACTTTTTCATTGACGTACCGAAATTTGAGATCTGTACATGAATGTCTTAAATAATGATTTTCAAATATGAGTTGCTATTGTTGAATTTCTTTTTAAAGAAATGCTTATTCAGGGCCATAAGATTCAAGAAGAAAATGGTGCACCATTTGTTAACATGAGCTTTCTGTATGAGTTGAAACTTCTATCAAAATTTTGCTCCCAGTTTATTTGAGAAATGTGCATGTACGGTGCTATTTTTGAAATGTGTATTCCTGTCTCTGCAGGACCCTACGGCCACACTGTTAAAAAGTACAGCTCTGTTGGTGATCTTGTTCAGGTCTTGGGTACCCCAGGCAAAAAGGGCACTGGTTTGAGTCCCCTGCAGTTTGATAACCCTTCAGAGTTACATGTAGAGGACACAGGAGATATTTACATTGCAGATGGAGATGGAGGGCTGAATAACAGATTGCTCAAGCTGTCCCAAGGTACGTGACTCAATTTTGTATGGTGTCGTAAGAAGATTATCTTACAAATTGAATTTAATCTGTTTGATGCTGAGTGTATTGTTTGATTGTGTTGTCTGGAAGCTGCATGTATGGGGCTCAAGGGTATTACTAGGAAAAAACTAGAAAACAGGTGTGTGGCATGGCCAGCAATAAATAGTTCTGACTGCAGGAGGGCCCTCAAAAGGAGTTAAGAGTGTGTACTGGGCTCCGGAGGTGAATAGGCACCCCGTCCACTTAGGGGTGGGGGTTAAGTACCCAGACCAGGCGTCCCACAGGCTGGTCAGTCAGCTGGCAGTTTCCTGCGAGCCCTGCTCTGCTCTCAGTGGTACTCTAGGTGCAGGCCTAGTGCAGGTGAAACAGGAAAATGGGAAGGAGGAAAAGGAGGAGCCAGCATGGGCTGGAGAGGTAGGATACGTTTTCCTGAAGGAAGTAGTTCTCCAACTAAACTGCTTTGGGTGGGAGGGCACACACAAGGCTAGGGGTGGTGATTACATAACTTCGGGGAAAGAAGCTGAAGATGCACTTTTTGAATAGTGGGAAATAAGAATTGGGACATCCTTGAAAGCATATCTAAGGGTCTTTGAAGAGATCTTTTTGCCTATAAAGAGTCCCTGATGTTTGTTAGTAAGAAAATGTTATAGAAACAGAATTTTCACAAGACACAGTATTACTTCAGGAAATATTTGGAGCAAGTGCTGTCATTCAGAGGCTGTGATTTAGAGATTTGTGCCACAGTAACGGAAGTTGGTGGTTATAGTCAAAGGGAGGTGGGGTGGGGATAAAGCAAGACTCCATCAGATTGAGTGAAAGAAAGAAAACCAGATTTAGGGAGCACTGAGTGTGGGTAATGTAGAAGACAGACAAAGAATCTGGATTTTCAGGCTCAGAGGAATGAGGACACCAGTGACAGGTAAGCGGGAAAGGGGAGCCAGTTAGAGAGAAAGGATGATATGAGCCCTGAACAGTGATGAAAAATTTAGTGGCACTCATCATTAAAGAAGTAGATGAATTGCTTGGAGCAGAGCAGGATTTGTGGGGTCGGGGGTTACAGCATGAGAATTAGGCAAATGAGTATACAAACAGGAAGCTAGGAAAACATAGTCAATTGGGGATGTAATTGAATAGTTTTGCTACAGCTTATATCACAAACTCTAACGTGTAGATATGCACAAGATATCCTGTACGTCCTCCTTACCTAACATGTTTACCCCTTACAGATTTCGCAGTGCTCTGGCTGCGTGGAGGAAATGGCACAGGGCCTGCTCAGTTCAGCATTCCGCACAGCGTCACTCTCGATTCAGCTGGTCGGGTGAGAGTCCAGCGCCGCCGGGGCCTGGGCGCTGTGTCTGCAGAGGGGCCTGGCTGTGCCTGGGCAGTTCTGCTGGGGGTGGGGGTGCACACATGCTCCTCTTTACGTGTTTGGGTTTGTGGTGAGAGGCTTCCACAAGCATTTTAAAGTGAGCAAAATAGGTTTCCTGTACCACTAAAGAATAAAGGGAATAAATAATGGATCAGAACATAAAGTTAGCTGAAAATTTAAAAGTTGCATTCCTACTAGTAAAACTGTTCTACATATGTTTGAAAATATTTTCAACTCTGGAGAAATTGAACAACAGCAAGGAGAGAGAGGTTGGTTTTGGGAGCTAGAAAAGGAGAGCACCTAGGCAAACTCTTGGTCTCATTAGCTCCACTTTGGGGAGGACAAAGCTTTTTCCATCTCCACCTAGGAACACCTCACCACCTCTTTTGCTTTATCCACCCTTCAGGTTTTAGCATAGTTCAGTTCTTTGAGGCTACCTTCCTGCAGCCAAACCCCACCAGAAGAAAAGCGTTGGCTCCTCTTCCTGTTTTCCTGTGGCTTACTTACTTAGGAAAGTAGCTCTCCTGCTGCTGTGACCATTGGCCCGGCTGGACTGTGAGGATGCGTGCTCAGTAGCTTTTTGCCTCCTGAGAACATGGTGGTCATGCTGTGGCTGCTGAAGAACTAAGTGTCTTGGCCTTGTAGGGAATGGATCGTAAAATTCAAGAGCAAGAGCGACTGATGTATTTCTAATTTCTTATCATGGATTAGCAAATTAGTTGAAGGGCTGAAAGATGACTTTGTGACCTTTGTATGTAAATTGGGAATTAGAAAGTTGAAATTCTGGCTTTCCATGCTACCCTGCAGGTTTCAGTTAATTATACCCTCCTGGGAGAAGAACAAGGTGAAATTCCTGAGCACGCTGTGCAGGGACCCCATAAATCCACTGCGGTGGGTCATGGGGTGACTGCATTGCAGTTCTCTTGAGAAGCCTGGGAGGCCGTTTGATGGCGGCACTTTGGCATTACTGAGTGATGATGGAGTGTTACTTTCTGCTCCCTTGTATTTTTATTATAATAATAGGTGTTTCATGTGTTTTGGTCCTTTTTTTTACTGTAACAAAATGGAGCACTAACTGAAAGAAAATATTCTGAACATTTTACACGATTAACTCATTTAATCCTCACCACAACCCTATGTGAAAAATTAATTAGTTCCAGAGTTAATGACATGTTTCTTAAACAGGATTTCCCATAATCAAGATCACTGAGTAGGAAAGATGATGCTAACAATCCAAAGACTCGTTCAGTCCCCAATTCTGCACAGCATTTCCTTCTTGGTCATTTGTCTGAGACAGTGTTCTCAAAATCTTTGAAGAGACCTTGAGAGGTTACCTTACTGAAGAGTCAGCAACCTTTCTAAGCTGGCGTAATCAGTCTTTATTTCTCTCTGGTTGGAGATGAATTCAGTGGCTATCTGAATTCTCACCCAGTAACATAAGAAGAGTTGAGGTTGCTCCTGAATCCACATGCCCAGAGACCCAGGGGAGCACTTTGGGCTCACCTGCGGAGTGGCGCTGTGAACTTGGTGCATGCCTGGACAAGGCTGCTCTCCTTTGTCATTCTTACGGCCTGGCAGGGACCGGCGGGTGGGCAGTCCTCAGGGAGAGCGCGCGTTTGTTAGAGGAGCGGGCGAGTCTCCTAGTCCTCCGGGTTTCTGGATTTTCACGTAGTTAGTACACGAGAAAGAGCAGGGTCGGCTTTGGGTGTACACACGGCCCTTTAGATGGTGGCTCTTTCTCTTGCTGGAAGCTCACGTCAAACAAGCGACCGAACTTTCTGCACCCCATCAAAGCTGGGTTTGTGGTCCTTCTCAGGCTGCTCAGCATTCAGGGTCACTCACGAAACAACTGTTTGCTCCCCGCCCCCTTCTTTTCTTTCTTCTCATTGCACGTGGATCTTTTCCAGAGGATTCTTTTTGGTTTGTCAGGTGTGGGTTGCTGACCGAGGAAATAAAAGAATCCAAGTGTTTGATAAAGTCACTGGGGAATGGTTAGGAGCCTGGACTAATTGTTTCACAGAAGAGGGACCTTCTTCAGTCCGGTAAGTGTTTCTTTTTCATCTCAAATGCTTGCTTTATTTTGTTTATATTACATAGTCCCTCTGAGTAGCTAACTGAAAGTTGACCATATTTATTGTTAATTTTAAGCATTATGCCCCAGCAGAATGAGAGGGCTGGGCTCCCCGTGCATCACAGAGCTCAGGGAAGGGTCCACAGGTGGGAGCTGGCATAAGCTGGTGCCCCCTTGCAGCCTTCGCCCTCGGGCTCATTTGGTCAATTTTTTAAAATGGACCAAAAATCCAAGTCTTAATCGTAGCATCAGACTCAGCCGCCCTCTGGTTCTACATTAGTTTCGTTTTCTGTGTATTTTGATGTAGATATTCTTTATACAGCTTAAGCTAAGCTTTGGCTGTGTCTGTCATCACAAACCTCTTCTTTATAAACAGAATTAGGTCAAATATAAACTCCCCTTAAGTGAGCCATTCAGCAGGTAACTGTTGCCTCGTTTTGCGCAGCCCTGTGGGGACAGGAGTGCTTCAGAAATAAGCATTTACTTAGCATAAACGTGCCACGCAACCTGTCTTCCTAGTTTTACACCTGATGGGCGGTACCTGGTGACGGTGCAGCTGAGACTTGGCAGGCTTCTCCTGCTGGCAGCACCCCCCGTGGGACGCATCGGCGTCTGCTCTGTGGTCAGCACCATCCAGCTGGCGGGCGAAGTGTCCCCGCATCTCTTAGATGTGGACAGGAAGACGGGAGCCATCTACGTGGCGGAGATTGGAGCGAAACAAGTACAAAAATACGTCCCTTTGAAGAGCTCCTTTCCTTCGCTTGACTCGTGATTTTCCTTTTCCTGGAGATCTTTCAAGTGGAAGTCCAGAGTCTCAAATTCATTGTCAAGCTCTTAAAAATGACATACAACTACAAGAATATGTTTCTTTATTTTCACCTAATCTAGTATCAGGAAGATTTGTTTTTATATCATTAAGAATCACATGTTTGATTGCCTTTCTTGGGACTTAGTTTTACTTTTAAATGTATAAGGATATTTTAACAAAATAAATGTAATTCTATACATGGGAATCCCTGTAATTTTTGTGTAACATTTATGTAATCTAAGAATCTTTAAAGTATTAAAAAAAAAAAACTATAAAAAAAAAAGTGAAAAAAAAATGTAATTCTGGAAAAATGAGATTAGAAAGAGGGAAGAAGATTAATTCTTCCTTGGAAAAATGGGCACAAAAATAGTTTGAGAGGATATTGGCTTGAACTTCACATGAAGAACTGTAAACTTCAAAGTGTTCTCACCTTAGACAAAACGAACTGCTTGAGAGATGACACGTCCAACATTCTGTGTACTAACCATGTACCACCAAGCAGAATACAAAATGAAAGGCTCCTCTGCCTTTGAGCCGGACCTTAACAGCCCAGGAGGAGCGGGCCAGGGAATGAGGAGGGAAGACGTCCTGGTGGAGACGATATTAAACCTTATAAACTGGGCGAGTTGTTGCTTTGGTTTGTTTTTTTATTGCTGTTTTGGTAGGTTTTTTTTTTTTTTTTTAATAAAAGCCCAACTTGGCTTTGGTCAGTTATTTATAAGATACTTAATACCAACCTTCAAATGTAGGAATAAAATGGTATCTAAGCACTTTATTGAAAGGGATTCCTCTGGATAATTCTAGTGTTTTATGAATAGCATTGAAAACAGGGCCTCTTCTCACTGGTTCTTTCTTAATTCTTTTAAAATGTGAACTCCGCTCATTTCCAATATTTGTCTGCCTCAAGTATCAGGAGGATTACTTATATGTAGATGTGTGCCAGACACTCGGAGGTACTGGGAGGAATAATTTCCCGTTCTATTTCTATACCTCTTTCTCTCCCCCTTGGTCAGAATATTGTCTTTCCAATGCAGACCATTTTTCTTTGTTCTAGTTTAGGCTAGGTTTTGGTGGAACATTGCCATATATGGCCTTTCAAATCCTTTTTCCCCTTTCCTGCATCACCCCCTCTCCATTCCAGGTTATATTGTACAATTTCCTTATCACTCTTAGGGTTAGAGCCTGTTTTCCAGACTTCAAGGAACTCACACTTGTTTCAATGCTTGGATCATATCTAAACGCAGTTGAGAAGGTAAATCTGCCAATGGGATTCTCATCCTGTGTGCCAAGGACGCTTAGAAATGTTTGTGCCCCTGATCACACACACTGTGATCTTGCATGTCACCTCTCTGTGCCTTCATGTTCTCTTCAGTAAATGGGAGTCTGTCCTTCCACCTGCACGAACGCGAGGATCAGCTGGGCGGTGGGCACTGAGGTGCCCTTTGAAGCATGTAGGCCCTGTACATTAAACACGTTTTATTGATGAAGGTCCTTTAAATGTGATATTTACCTGATACCAACACAGGTTTGCCTTAATTTCGCATTCGTTGCTTTTATAAAAACGTATCCTCCTGGACTTTATGCAGTTTAGCTAATACAGTAAATTGATTTGGATGAAAGAGAGTAATTTGAAGCTTTATTTGTAAGCCAGAATGAGAAGTGCAAATGTCTCTTTGAAGGAATGCAAGTTAAGTAAACTGATGTTGTCAATTTTCTAAATGTTTTATTTACCTTTGTTTTATACCAGATTCGTTGTTTGTTTTGTTTTGTTTCATGAGGCACCTGAACTGAACCTGGGATCTCCCATGTGGGAGGTGGGAGCTCAGCCACTTGAGCCACATCCATTCCCTAGATTCTTTTAAAAGTTGTTGAAAATATCATGTTTGTGTATCTTGCTAAAAGAGTTTCTCTTACTTGAAATAGTATTTCACTTTTTTCTTTGAATTGGCTAAATGAATGAGAAATGTGTTGTGTTTTCTGTAAATAAATACAAAGTAAAATTGTGGAAAGGCAATATTGTCTGGCTAAAGTTTGATTTTATCGTTATAGAAGCAGTTTATCTTATTCCACTGAAAAATATCAGTCATGAAATCACAAGTTGGTTCTGAGAGAATACCCCCTCTTCGTTCCCCTGTAAAGCATAGGCTGAAGTGCACAGATATGACTAGAGGTTCTTTTAGAAGATTTAAACAGTGCGGCTTGTTTGGATATGGCACGTGGACGGATGAAAGCAAAGCTGAAGGTGTTTCTGCATCAGAAATAGAGCCTCGTATGCCTCTGCTTTCATGTCTCTTCTCCCAGAGCCTAGGGGGTGGGGCTCTAAGAGCAAACCAGAACCGAGGGGTCGTTCCTAACCTCCACAGTAAGATCCGGTCTTTCAAGTGGAATCTCCGTCAGTCAGTCGGAGAAGACTGCAGTCTGACAGCAAGCCTGGTAGCAGGCAGGGTGGCCTCAGGCCACGTGGCCGGGACATGCTAACTTTGTTGTGCCTCATTGGTTTTAAACATTACTGGATTTTAAGGCTGGAAAATTGGATAGCCAACATTACACCTGTAACTCTCAGGCTTTTGCACCTTAGGATCACCAAAATAAATCATTTAGAATCATTAAAAATGTAGTCTAAATTTATAATGATTTTCATTGTTATATTCTTTGCTATACATTCTTCAATAATCAAATAAGTTTTTTAAAAAGTCAGAATAAATGAGCTTTATTCATTCAGCAGAAATGTATATGCAACAGCGAGCATGTCGGGTGAGGTACCAGGTCAGTGTCCCTTGCCCTGGTAGTTTGTTATCTAGTTGGGAAAACATGCTACACAAACCAGCACCTTTCAGCTCACCCTGGTAGGTGCCCTGTTTTGGAACTTGTGTTGCTTACATTCCTGATGCAAAAGAGGCAGTAGAGTTCCACTTAAAATCACCATTTCTTGGTATCAGAGCTAATGTCAACCCTTCTTTATACTTTGATTTTTAAATTGATGCTACATACTTTAAAATTTTCCCTCTTTTCCTGTAGCTTGCTTTGCTTAAATCTTGAGAAAACTGGTTTACTCATTTTGTAAGGGTTGTTGTACATTTTTACTGTTTAATTGGACTTTTTGATGTTAAAAAAAAAAAAAAAAAAAAGGTTAAGTCTGTCAGTAATTCAAACAAACAGCCAAAAGTAAATACTCATTTTAAACAAAGGTGAAACTGTAACCTGGAAGTGTGAGTTTAGTACAATAAAAATAAATGCACATTAGCAAGGAATTACTTTTTCTCCCTACAATTTTTTAAATCAATTTTGCTTTTGGATGCCAACTTTATTTTACAAATAGGAAAAATTAGGTTATTTACAAAGGGGCAAAGTTTTCTCTCCAAAAATAGAAATAAGCTGCCTTCTTGAACCCTAAACATTGCTTCCAAAACAAAACAAAACAAAAACTATGTGTGCACTCGGCACTTATCCAAAGAATCCATGAGCTTATAGAATCAATTAGTCCACCAAACAATCCGTAACATACAGCTACTGCTTTTGTATGTGAGAACTGAATAGAATTTGAACAATGAAAAATAGCACTGCTAGAAACTTTCCCCTTGTGTTGTAAACATGTAACAATATTGTTATAACTTAGCTCTGCTTCTATGTAATTTATAAAGATACATGGTAACGTGAAATTTATACAAACTGTAGGTAGGTTGAGTTTTTTTGTTTTGTTTTTCTTTTTAGTTTTGAATAAAATTTTTTAAAAGATAAATTAATTTGCTTATGTTGTAACTGGTTAATATCCTACACTTGCTTCTTGATTTCCAGCCACTTTATTCTCAAGAAAGAAAATTTTAGCAACATGGTCAAAATTATCAGATTCGGTGTGTGTGTTTTTTTTTTTTAAATCAGATTTGTTTTTAACCAGAATTGGTCACTCTATGTTTTGAAAATTTTTGCAAAAAAGTTGCCAGATCACCACAGTTGTCCTTCACAGCATATACAAAGGAGTATTCGAATATCTTGATGTTTTGTATTTAGCAGAAATACTAACTTTAATTTTAAATGACTTAGGAACTATGTGTCTATTTCTTTTCAATCAATGTTAATTTTTAAAAATGTATCCCTTGTTTCTCTGTGTGTGTAAGTATGCATGCAAAGGAACTAGATGAGCATGAGTCAGGGCAACTTGACAAAACAACCTGGCTAAATGAGTCCTGTAGGTACATTCAAAAACTCAAGGAAGGAACCTTGGCTCGGCACAGATTATGTGAAAAAGAGCCGGAAAGCCGGAAGCTTGCTAAGAGAAAGCTTGTAATCTCAGGCAGCACTGACGCCCCAGACAGCTGGTCCAGGCAGCTGGCAAACATCTGCAGTGCTGTGCTTCCTTCTGGATGCTGCAGTCGGAGCGATCCCGTGCAGCACAACAGCAAGCGGCCCAAAGCGCGGGGCGAAGCCCTCGAGGGCGCGCACGTCAGGGCAGCAGGCTGGGGCTCAGCTCCAGGACAGACGGGCGGACGGAGGGCTGTGGGCTCGCCCAGGAAGGGGCCTGTGGCAGAAAGCCACCTGGCAGAGCTCAGCGGCGGGAGCTGGGGCCCCGGGGCCAGGCGGGGCCAGGCGGGGCCAGGCGGGGCGAGCTCCCACGCGGGCCCTGCCGCTCCCCCTCCTCGTGAGGCGGGACAGGTGGGGGCTGCTGCATGCTGCTGGGAGCTTGCTCCCCCGGCCCTGCCACTCAGCCAGCGCTGACGCGCGCCCAGGGCCCACTCCTGGCGTTCCAGCTGGAGACGGCAGCAGGCCGTCTGTGGGCAGTGTCACGGGGTTCCTGTATTAGTCACATAGCTGAAAACTAGGCACGGACGCTGCAGTCATTTAGAAATGGGTGTTTTTAAAGAACATTTTCACTTGGCATTGAAGCTGTATTTATCCACCAGATTTGGTGAGCCAAGTAAAGAAAGACTCCTCTCCTAGAATTTACATTCTAGGGTGGGAATCAGAGCCGTTTAACAGGAAAATGGGGTTCTGGTTAGAATGTGTGGCACACAGTAACACTGCTGGCTGGCAAAGCAAGACACCCATGCCTTCCCCCTTACTTCCCACCACTGCGGAGATGGACTTGCTAGGGCAGCGGCCTGGGGACTGGTTCCTGCTTCTGGCCAGGGTGGAACCTTAGACAGTGGAAGCCTCCTGAGTCTACTGGGGACTTCTGGAAAAGCCTTTGATTTCATGATAAAATTATTTTAGAAATGAGGGGGCAGGTATGCCCAGCACCACCCCTTTCTCCCCTTCTCCCTGCCCTGAACGCAGCAGTACCTTGGAGCCATCAAGCAGCAAGCCAGCATCCTGAAGGAAGGTGGGCAGCCAGCAGGAGTCTCCTACTTCCTTTCTCCAGGCTTATTTTGGTGTGAAATAACTAAATGTTCTTAGGTTACTATTAGGGGAAGCGGCTGTGGCTCAATCAGTAGGGCTCCCATTTACCATTTACCCGGTTTACCCGGTTCCCGGGGCCTCCTGGTGAAGGCAAGCCCACCCGCACGGCGTGTTTAGCTGACCCAGCGAGCACAAGCAGCAAGGGGGGGATAAATGAGTAAATAAATAAAATCTAAAAAAACAAAAACAAAACAAAAAAAACTATTAGTTGTCTCTTCTCTTATAGATGAAAGCATTCCTAAGAGATACAGAATTGAATTAAACTTATTGACTTGGAAGGACTGATAGGTTTATGGTTTAAAGATCTGTGTCCAGAAATGTAAGTCACCCTGCTTTGTCTTCTTTTGTTCTTCAATAAGCTTTTAAAGCTTTTTATTCTTAAGTAGGAAAGATCCTTTGTTTTCCTTTTGTGACACATTTAGATTTCTGGGTCAAATTTTTAACTCTGCATTGGTTAGTTGTAGCTATTAGAGGATTTTTTCTCATTTATAATGATAACCAGTTATTACTGGTATTGAGAAAAGATATCAATTCTTTTTATGTATAGTCATACTTAGTCACCTCAATAAGCTCTTATGAATTTTAAATACTTATATTATGGATATGTGGGTTTTCTAGGTGTACCATTCTGAAAATGAAGGTAACTAACTATATGTGGCACCCTGAGTTACGTACCCCAGGAACAACGCTCTCCCTCTCAATCCCATTCGTGTGGTGCAACCCCATTGTAGATAGGCCTTTGGAAGCTGCGACTTTTAGTTAAGGGGTGGCCAGCTGAGTCGGGGTGGGCCTTAATTGTGCACTGGAGACCTTGTGGAGGGCCGAGGGAGAGGCTGGAGGTCAACCAACCCTGGGGAGAAGGGAGCAGACGTCACTGGTGATGGGAAAGCCAAGGAGCCCAGGGGTTGCTGGCAGCCAGAACGCTGCCGACCCCAGGGGAAGCCAAACTTCCAGCTACAAAACCGGGAGCCAGTAAACGCCTGCTGTTAAGCCTTCTGTGCTATTTGTTTAGCAGCCAGGGAAATGGAATCACAACACTGTTCAATACTTTAGTTTTTTATTTTGTTGCTTGATTTTTAATTTTTTTAAAAATTAACTACACTATAGAAAATTTGATATGGGACATCTTTATCGTATTCTGATTTTATGGAAATGTCAGTACTTCAATTACTCTGATTTTATGGAAATGTCAGTACTTCAATTACTCTGATTTTATGGAAATGTTGTCAGTACTTCAACTAGTATAATGTTTTTTGTTTGTTTGTTTGTTTTGTTTTGTTTTTTACCAGGAGGTCCCGGGTATCGAACCCGGGTCCCTCCATATGGGAGACGGACGCCCAACCAGTCGAGCCACATCTGACCCCAACTAGTATAATGTTTTGCTAGTAAGTTTTGGTAATTTTCATGTTCAAATTTTCTTTCATTTCTTGGATTCTTATTAGAATGATTATCAAGTTTTATAAAACGAATCTTGGTATCAATGTGTATAATAAGTTGATGTGATGAATGATGTACAGATTTCTTAAGTTTATTGGGAAAAAACTTTACTTTGTCATGTCTTGGTTGGAATTTTGGTGTATTTTTTTTCTTGAAACAAAAGAGGGCAGTAAAGTTCTATTTACAGGTATTTCATTATTGTTCCACCATCTCCAGAACGCTCTGTCCACTGGAAGTGGTAGTGTTAAAGTGCTGCCACTGGTCATGGAGGTGATGAAGCGCTCTGCCTGCTGGACGTGGAGGCAATGAAGCACTCTGTCCCCTGGACGTGGAGGCGAGGAAGCGCTCCGTGGCCTGGACGTGGAGGCGAGGAAGCGCGCTCTTTCTCTGCTGCGGCTGATGACTATTGAATGTGACTTTTGTGTGTGATCAATTGAATTTTCAACTTTATTTTTAATTAATTTAAATTTAGATTGTCACATGTGGCTACTGTACTGGATGGCAGTAGGTGACTAGGTTTCCATAATCATGGCAAATAAGTGTTTTCGCTCAATACCCTTGTTCACTTGTGTAATTTGCCTTCTCGTGCAAATCTTTAAGGTCACGGACTATCCAGGGTGCGTCCTTCTCCACACGGATCTCAGAAGTAAGAGGTACGGTGAACGTTGCAGGGTCTCCTTACTGAATCTGCTGGCAAGCCTTTTCCAGGGGAGGCGGAGCCAGTCGGTGGAGCACTCAGCAGAAGTGCCCTCAGAACGCTTGTGCATGCATGCGTGTCGTGCATGCATATCACACATTTTATCAGCTCACCTCTGGGAACATGCCTGTTCTAGCACAGCTTTGTTTTCCCCTAAGAAGAAATAATGTTCATGCAAAATAGCTCACATTTAAGCTCAAACTTTGTCTCACATAGATAATTTACATGTCCTGTCAGAGGCGACTTTCCTAATTGTTCCAAGCATCCCAATGCCCAGGACGGTGGGCAGTGACTGCACGGTTCATACTCTATTTTACAATTTCATCAGCTCAGGCAGTAGCAGGCGTGTGCCTCCACCCACTAACTGATGAGTTTTGTACGCTTTATTCATGACAAAATTTGACTTCCTGTAATAGTACCATTTTAAATTTGAGTGATTAATCATTGTTGTAGAAATTAATTTTCATCAGTATTATTAAAACATTAACTCTAAGAACTTTTTTTTTGTATTTTAAAGCCTAGGCAATAAAATTTACTCAGATTAATACTGCTTCACTTTTTCTTGAACTTTATATTACAGAAAACTTCAACAATTATCACCTGATGGACAGTCTCATTTTTTCCTTATCCCTGCAGACTTTCCCAGGCCCACAGATTATTTTGCTTTAAATCCCTAACATCATAACATTTCAGCTTTAAGTATCTCAGCACTAATTTCTCAAAGATAATTATTTTTCTAAACAACAATGCTACCACTATCCCACCTTCAAAATTAACAGTGATCCCTTAATATTAAATACCAGTCACTGAACAAATCTAGCTCATTCTCTCATATATTTACAAAATTACTTGTTTGAACCACTATTTAAATAAAGCCCATATGTCAACTTGTTTCCTGAGTTTCTCTTTATCTGTAGACTTCTCTTCCTCTTCCCTCTTGCTCTAGCTCTGGATCGCACTTTATTTTCCCTTCAATTTATTGTGGAGGAAACTGGGTCACCTGCCTCATAGTTTCCCACAGTCTGGGTTTTGCTGATTCCAGCCCATGGCTGGTTTATCTGCTCCTCTGTCTGCTGCATTTCCTGTAAACTGGTAGTTAGTGTTGGTGGCTCCAACCATTCGTGTTTGGTGTTTTTTTTTGACACATCTCAGGTTAATGGGGCACATAATGTCAGTCTGTCTCTCTTTGTAACATTGGCACCATTATAAATTATAAATGATTATAAATCATTCCGTAGATCTATTCAATAGGAATCAACAACATTTTTATCCTGATATTCTGTCATTTTCTTCTTCATGTAATTGGCTGGACTACTTTCTCTTTGGCCATCCTTGGGTACAGCCATCTTGGCATGGCAAGATGAATTCTTGGTCTTTCACTCTACTAGTTTCCAAATAATGAGTTACCTGGCATCCTCCCAGGTGCCCAGTGCGGACTTTAAAGTTACGGCTATGAATTCATGAAGTGTTTTATCCCGTTGTAGTCATATTATTCTTAATATGCAACTTGTGGTTTTTAATATACTCTTAATTTTTATTAAAACTTATAAATATAGCAACAGAATGCCTATAAATATACTTTGTTTCTGTAGTGGTTGAATCCTATTTCTTTGATGGTGATTGGTGGGCCAAAAGATAAAGGAAAAGCTTGAGTTCCACTGCTGTTATCAGTTAAAATTGTATCCTCAGAGCTTTGTTGACGTCCAATTCCCCAGTACCTCAGAGTGTGGCCTCACTTGGAAACAGGGCCATTCCAGATGGAATTGAGTAAATTGAAATGAGGTGAGAATAAGCAGATTCATAGAGACAGATATTAATAGTAGATTACAGGCTGCCAGGAGTATGCTTAATGGCTGCAAAGCTTCTGTTTTGAGGTTTTCAAAGTGTTTGGGTAATGGATGTTGGTGAAGGTAGCACAAAATTGCAAATGTAATTAATACCACTGAATAGTACGCTTGAAAGTACTTAACATGGGAAATTTTGAGTTGTATACATGTTACTACAATAAAAAGGTTTTTTAAAAGTTTATTAGAACAGAGCAGTAAGAATGTTAAACTTCGAGCTATACTGAACAAGGAAAACAAACAAAAACGACCAATGTTAGGAATAAAAGAGAGTTTATCACTACCGTGGAATTTAAGAAAAGAATAAAGGAATATTATGAAAAACTTTATGCCACAAATTGTGACCACTTAGGTGAGGAGTTAGCAAAGCCCTCGTTAAACGGCTGGATGGAAACAGACAGGCCTGTGCTGCACAGCCTCTGTGCGCCCTCAGCTCCGCCTCCGCCGCGTGAAGGCAGCTGCAGACATGCAGAACCCTCTGGGTGTGGCTGTGTCACAGCAACTTTGTCTACAGAGGCTGACAGCGGCTTGGACCGGACCCGAAGGCCATAGTTTGCCAATCCTGGACTTAGAGGAAATGGACAAATTTCTTGAAAGACAGAAGTGACCAAAACTCTCATGAGAGGCAATGGAAAGAGCCCTATATCTGTTGACACTCGAAAGCATGGGTGAGTCTCAAGTGCATTAATCTAAGCTCAGGCATCAGACATAAAAGTACTTACTGTATGATTTCTTTCATATGAAATTCCAAAAAAGGCAGAATTAACCTAGAGTGACAGAAAGCTGGTCAGTGGTTGTCTGGAGAATGGCAGAATGGAAAAAATGTGTGTCTTCATTTTGGTGGTGATTTTATGGGCATCTGCACCTGTGAAAACTCGTCAGCTTGTACACTTAGCATGGGGCCTGTTACAGGATGTAAATTATAATTCAATAAAGTTTTTTTTTTTTTTAAAGAAAAAAACAATATAGGAGAATGGGAACAAAAAGAAATTAGGTGGAGGAACGGTGATGGAAAGAGAACTCGCTTGATCACCTTGACCTCTAAGTGCGGCAGCTGAGTGAGAGGAGATGTGGAGGCTGTGGACAGCTGTGGTATAGCAGGCGAGGAAGCGGCCGGTGGCGGTAGCACCAGATGAGCTCAGCAGGCTGCCTCTACTGGACTTTCTCCATGGTTTGAAGCCCAAGGAAAGCGGAGAGTGGGCATTCCAATGGACAAGGGGCCACTGATGGGCAAATGGCCAGGGACAGCTGTCTGTGCCTGGGAAAGCAATGCAGATGTTGCTGGACAGTGAAAGCTGACACCCCGTGGGTTGGAGGGGTAGGACTGGCAGGCTGGGTGGGGCGGGGAAGAGGTTGGGAATGTAGGAAAGAGGGGAGAAGGTGGAGAGGAAGAAGGATTTGGTCTAAGAAAAAGTACTTTGTATGATCAGGTGACATGATGCAACAGGTTACCAAGTTAACGAAAGAACTGGAAGCAGCTAAGGCTGGAGATTAAAGACTGCTGCTTGGCACTGATTTAGAGTCTCTCCTTTTGGTAGCGAATAATCTCAATGGAAATCAACCTTATTTGGCTTTCACAGTAAAGTGTCTTTGCATCCTCTTTTTTTTTTTTTTTTAAGATTTATTTATTTATTCTCCCCCACCCCCCAGTTGTTTTGCACTTGCTGTCTGCTCTCTGTGTGTTCTTCTGTGCCTGCTTGTCTTCTCTTTAGGCAGCACCGGGAACTGATCCTGGGACCTTTCAGGGTGGAGAGAGGGGCTCAATCTCTTGTGCCACCCCAGCTCCCTGGTCTGCTGCGTCTCTTATTGTCTCTCCTCTGTGTCTCTTTTTGTTGTATCATCTTGCTGCGCCAGCTCTCCGCGTCGGCCCAGCACTCCGCGTGGGCCAGCTTGCCTTTCACCAGGAGGCCCTGGGAATCGAACCCTGGACCTCCTATATGGTAGACGGGAGCCCAAGCTTGAGCCACATCTGTTTCCCCTCTTTGATTTATGACTTGTAATGACAAGTGTTTTCAAGGGCTACTTTTACTTTTTACTTCTGCAGGGTTCGTTTCCTGGGGCCTCCTCGTGAAAGCGAGCCGGCCCGCGGGACGAGCTGGTGCAACAGAAAAAAAAGAGACACAACAAAGCAGGGAGCTGAGGTGGTTTGGGCGATTGAGTGCCTCTCTCCCACATCGGAGGTCCTGGGATCGGTTCCCAGTGCCTCCTAAAGAGAAGACGAGAAACACAGAGAGCACACAGCAGATAGACACGAGAGCAAGGAGCGCGAGCACAAAAACAAGAGGGGGAATAAAGAAAGTAAATCTTAAAAAAAAAAAAAAAAAGCGCCACGTTTCGCCCAGCCGTGCACCCATGTAAGACTTACCACAAGCTCCAGGGGCAGGAGGTCGTTGGCGCTGCACAGAAAGTGGACTGAAGAGCCTTCAGCTCTTGGGCCCTTAATAGAACTGACGGTCGATGCCGCTACCTGAGAAAAGACGGGCAAGGGTTTCAGCTCATCCATAAAGCAGCCGACTCCAGAGGAATACCTGGAGATTCTATTTAAAGTCAGTCTTAACTTAATTTGAAAAATGTGCACAAAGATCATTGCCTGACCCCAGTGGGTATGGCACACCGCCGGCAGCTACTATAAAGGAATGGCAGCTTATAATTAACCCAGAAGAAATGAACTCTGCTTTCCTCTTTGGAAGACAACGAAAGACAAATTCTAAAGCAGTGTGCGGGGGGGTGCTTGGCGGGTGCCATCAGCCATGCCGAGTGGCTGCCGTGGTTAACAGTCCCCAGCCATCTGGAAGCCCCCCTCTTGCATCCATGACTCTGCTTTCTCGAGTCTTACTTATTATCTGCTCCCCAGTTTGCACCTAAGCACACAATATCCCTATTCTTAGCTGATTTCTGGGTGACCTGACCCATGCCCAGTTTGTAAACTGAGATAACAGGGTTGACGCCTTCCCAGCGCTAGGCACGTACAAAGGCCCGATAAGCGCAATGTCCTCCCGCGTGGAGCAGGAGGGGGCCGCGGGCGACCTCGCGTCTGGGCAGCTGCACCAGGGCCTCTGGCGAGGGGCTGGAGCAAGCCCGGCCAGCAGGGAGGGGGCCGCTAGGATGGGCGCCCAGAGAAGCGCTCTGCTCCTGCGTCTGAGCTGACGCCCTGAGCAGGCGAAGGCTCCCCCCAGGACCCTGGAAGGGTAAGGGGACGTGACCTCATCAGGAGAGGGAAAGGGCCACAGGGACGCGGTGCCGTTCCCTTCCCCACCAGGGGCCCACCTGGAAGCCCCCCCCCCCCGCCATCACCGCCCCCGGGGACGCGGGCGCACTGCGCACTGCGGCCTCAGCGCGGGGGTCTCGCACCTCGGGCGGCGCCAGCCTCGGCGGCTCAGGGCGGGGAGCCCGCAGCTTGCGCCCGGAGAGCCCGCGGGGCGATTCCCTGGGCGCAGAGGCCGTGCCTCGTGGAGCTGCCCGAGGGACGAGCCTGGACGCGTGGCCGGGACAGCCGTGAGCCCCCCTGCAGCCCGAGGGCATCGGCCCGGCCCCGCGTGGGGGCCCTGGGGGCGCCGGCCAGGCCCTGCCCCTGCGCGGCCCGGAGGGGCTCAGACGCCCCGCGGCCTCGCGGCTTCCCTGGGCTCGGTTGGCGCCTGGCGGCAGCAGGCCTCTTGCTTCGGAAGACGGAGCACACATGGCCTCGGAAAATAAAGCATGCCACAGCCGGACGAACTGGGTTTCTCTTTTGAAATTAAACGTCTTTTGAAATTATTTATAATTTTACCTGGCATTTTTTAAGTAATTTTATTTTCTTGCTTGAGGATTTATCTTTTTTTTTTTTGTCTGAAGCGCATGTAAATAACTGCTACTAGCATCTGGGCATTTACTGCCTGTGGCAGCTCCTCTGATCCTCAGGACAATAGCGAGATTCTAAGTTTCCAGAGGGCAGAACTGGGGGACGTCCCGGAAGCCCAGCTGTGGCACCGAGCTCCAGGGACCCCCAGCCCTGGCTCGGCCCCGACCCTCTCCCCCCGCACCTGCTGGCTGAAGCTGCAGCATCTGTTCTCCTCACAGAAAAGGCTCTGCGTTGGACATAGTCTTACGCCTCATTTCTTCAGAGGGGTTCGCAAGTCAAAAAGAGCTTTGTCCTCACTGCTGGGGAGAGCCTGCCTCCCATCCAGGGCGGAGGAGCCGTCAGGCTACACTGCCAGCCTTCGGGGGAAGAGCTCCCGAGGCCCGTGCCTGGAAAAGGGACAAGCAGGGGCAAGGGCAGGCAAGCACGACACTCAGCTCAGATGTGCAATTAAAGTTCACCAAAAACTCAGTAATCAAGATGAATAGCATTTTAATGGAATCTTTTTAAAATGTAAAGTTAATATAAAGTTCCATGATGAACAGAATATCAAACTTTATTTAATAAAGACAGGGTCAGGCTTAGGGTGAGGAGAGCGAGGCCACCATGCAAATACAGGGCCGGTCCCTCCGTATCTGTCAGCCACAGGGGTGCTGATACGAAGGACCAGAAGTCTGCGGGCTTTATAAGGGGTATTTATTTGGGGTAGAAGCTCACAGTCACCAGGCCCTAAAGAGTCCAACTCAAGGTTGGTTCCCACCAAAGTCGGCTGCCATGTGTTGAAGCAGGATGGTTGCCCATCTCTGCCTGGTCTCTCCTTCCTTCTCCTCTTAAGGCTCCGTGGTCCCAGCGCCTTCCGATCTCAGCTTTAGGCTGCAAATTACCAGGCGAATGGTTCATCTCTCTCCCCAGGGCCCCAGTATCAAAGTGCTCTCCTCTGCCGTGTCTGTGGAGCTCTCTCTCTTCCTGTGTGTCCTCTTGAGTGAGTGTCCGTTTATATCAGCCCACCAAGGGGGCAGGGACTCAACCCGAGTTACACCCTACTGATGTGGTCTAATCAGAGCTCTAATTTTAACATAATTTAATCAACGACACCTCAGCTGTATCTAATACAACCAAAGGGGATCACGCCCAGAGGAACAGACCGGTTTACAAATATAATCCTTTTTGGAGTTCATAAATAATATCAAACTGCTACACCATCTTAAAATGCTATAAGGGTTTTTTGGGGGATGCATTAATTTTGATTTCTTAGAACATCGCATTAGTTATTATTATCTTGAGTCATGCATTTTAGAGATCCCTTAAATTTTGTACCCAAGCTGAATGCCACACTTGCCTCACCCTAATCCTGGCCTAGGAAGGAAAGAAGGCTGAGAGCCAATCCAAGCCTGAGAAAGAGACTTGGAGAAGGGAACAAAGCCTCCCACAGGCCATTATTTCATCTGTTCGTGGCAGCTTCCTTCAGGGAGCTGTCAGCACCCGCGTTTATGGAAGGAAGCGGTGTGGCTGTCGCACAGGTCGCAGGGGAGCTGTGTGTGCCTCTGGAGCCTAGCTGCTCCACTGCTGGCCGGCGCGTGCCTCGCCGAGACGAGCAGAAAGCCTGGCGTGTCCTCCATCTTCCAGGTTACTAGCGGCTCTGCCACGTGAAGGCAGAAGTCACAATGAGATATTTCGCTTCTTGTCCCTTCTTGGAGCTGCCTGAAATTTTCGACCCCAGCACGCTTTCCTGATGTTCTCGGACACAGTGCCTGAGCCACCCATGCACGTCGCCGCGCGTGTTGGGGCTTCTAGGCGCCGCTGCTGTGGCGTGCGGGCGTGTTGTTTGGAGGTGCGGGCAGCCGAGTGCTGAGCCTCTTAGGCGAGCGCTCACCACCGTGCCCGTCGCCACCCGCCTGTGCCCAGCGAGCTCCCTGGCCGAAGCCGGGCAGTTGTCCGCTTCCCTAATCTCGGGCGGGGGAGGAGGAGCATGGGCTGGAGTTTGGCAGTGAAATCGACTCTGCCAAGATGCGATTTTGGATCATTTATTATTAATATCTCTGGGGTTTCGGTTTCCTTTTATACAAAATAACAAAGGTGGAGGACAATCATTTCCTTTCGAGAGTAAAATCCGAAGACTTGGTGGAACCCGGGCTTCTTTAAAGTCGCCCAGCCTGCTGGCCGAAGAAAGCGCACGGATTCCCACGCCCGCTAGGGAGCCAGGTCCACTCAGTCCTTCCACTTGCTGCCGCCCGGCCCAGCAGCCCACGAGTCTGCCCACGCGTCTGGCTCCACGGATGAGTCTCTGCTGTGCTGTGACTCTGCCCGCCCGAATCCCAGCTGGGGCTCCTGGCCGCAGCAGAGGGCGGCTGGCAGCAAACGCGTCACTGCCAGCTTGTGTGTGGTGGATGCTGGTCAAGCTTTGACTTACTGGAATTAATTTTAGTCAAAGCTAATCCTCATCAGCTCCATTTTCCAGTATTTGGGCATTTGATCTTTTGGGGAGCTCTTCTTTGGAGGCAGTCATTCATTCATTCATTCATTCCTCAACAAGCGTAGTCAGGTAATGTCCCACCCAGCCGGGACTCAAGAGCGCAGAAGGTATTTTCTCTCCTAATGGGTAAGAGGGGTGTGTGAATGAAGAGCTAAAATGCAGCGTGAGTGCACTGAGAGAAACCTCCGAGTCTAAGATGTGCAGCAAAGAAGTCTAAAGAATGAATGGAGTTTTACAGGTGGTGGAGGAGGAGAAAGCTATTCCAGAACAGAAGAGAAGCATCTGTAAAACCACGGAGCATGCTGTAGCCTAGCTAATGTAGGGGCTGTAAATGCTCTTGAGGGGGTGGGCGGGCTCAGAGAGCCCAGAGGCCAGCTTGCGGGTTTACTTGACCTGGAGGTGGCCCAGGGGGCCTCAGCCACCTCCCATTGTTATCAGTGGCTCATTGGGTACTTTTCCCCCTTGGCCATGGGTTTGGGTTGGCCCCTCCCCCAGAGAGTTTCCAACCTGGCTGTGCATGAGAATCCTGGTGGCGGGGGAGGCCTTAAAGACTCCTCCTCCTCCTCCTCCTCCTCCTCCTCCTCCTCCAAGCCACTCCTCAAATCAGCTTACTCAGCACAGCACAGTACTGGTTCTGGAACTAAAGTTTGGGAATTGCCAAAGTAGGGACACTTAGACAGCTTTTACACAGGGGCATAACCTCAAGTAGAATCCTGGAGGGCATGGGTTGGGGTTGCCGCAGGACCAAAAAACACACTTGGCACAGAGTCAGACATGAGCTTTATTGGGACTTACGGACAGGAAAGGGTCTCAGGTGGCAGCAGGTTGAAGTAGCACTCTGCATAGAGGAGGGAAATGTGGGGCAATATAAGGGGTCTCAGAACAAAGACATTTCATACCAGAGTTTCTGCTGGGGTCAGTGACACACACGAGTGGGGTTTGGCAGGATGGAAGTACAGAGCCTTACGATGCTATCTGTGCGTTCTTTTACTTTTAATTAGTGTCCTGGTCTCACAGGTGGCCACCTGCTGCAGGCTTTGTTTCCTTTAAGGAGGGGAGCCAGGCTCTGGGCTCCTACAATAAAATTTACTAATTTGGAAAAGTTGCACTGGTCACCGGGTAGGTTGTCTGGGAAGGGGAGTTATTAGGGTTCTCCGGGGAAACAGAACCAACAGGAGATATACCTATGTATTTCATATTATGATATTTTCTTATAGGAATTGGCTCGTGTGACCTTGGGAATGGGCAGGACTGAATTCCACAGGGCAGGCTGCTAGCTGGGAACACCTATGACTGGCTGGCTGAAGTAGGAGATGGAAACTCTCCCTTCCGACTGCTGACAGCCTCAGTTCTCCTTTTAAGGCCTTCAGCTGATTTGATGAGACGTGGCTCATGGCTGAAGGCAGGCTCCTTGTTGATTGTAGATGTAACCAGCCATCCATGTGATCAACTTGCTGATGATTTAAATGCACAAAGTACCCCCCCAGTAGCAGTCAGGCCACTGGATGCCTGAACAAATGTCTGGACACAATCACCTGGCTAAGCTGACACGAGAATGTCACCATCCCAGGGTCAAGGAGCCAGGGGACAAATGGTAGGGCATCTCCAAGTCACTGCAGCAGGTTAGGCCAGGTGTGCTGATGGTCAGACAAGGCAGCTGGGGTAGAAAGCAGGAAAAAGAACGAACAAGTTCATGACTTCAGAATCTATGAGACTAGACAGGCCAGCAAGGGGTAACAAGGAGATAGGAAGAAGGAATGGCTCCCAGACCTGCACTGACTTGTTCTCAAAAGCAGTAGAATTAAAGTCATTGTTAATTCACTTGTCTTACCCATCAACTTTAGGCTCTTTGTTGCATAGCAGAAATTAGCAATCATCAGTTCTAACACCATAACTCATCTTTTGATCCCCAAGAGGAATAATTTAAGAAGGGGGAAAAGTCTATCCCTGTATTTACCTGCCCATTAATTGAGGGGCTGAGAGGGTTACTACGTGGCCCAATTCTCCATCTCTTGGTTTCCCCGCAAGGAGAACAGATCACTCTGGAGAAAGTGTGCCCTCCTGTGAGGACAGTTAATTCTATGTGTCTGCAAAGCCAGGAGACACTATGCATTTTTCTTTGCTTTTCCTTTTTAAGAATATTAGGACCTTTCCTTCATGTACGATTATTCAGCATCACCTCTGTTGGTGTCAGTTTTGGAAGTTGTAAAGGTAGTCACATGAAGCATGAGAAACATAAATAGCACATAAAGATAGAAGCTTAACATCACAGGAAATCAGAATTTAACCTCTAAGGAGGTAGGCTAGGAAAGAGGGCAGGAATTGTACCCATTCTAGTGAGAGTGAAGTGGTATCTCATTGCAGTTTTCATTTGCATTTCCCTAATGGCTAATGATGTTCTGCATCTTTTCATGTGCTTTATGGCATTTGTATATCTTTTTTTTTTTTTTTTTTTTTTTTTTTTTTTTTGAGAAATGTCTATTCAAGTCTTTGACCCATTTTTTAATTGGGTTGTCTTTTTTGGTTTTGTTTTGTTTTTGTTTTTTTACCAGGAGGTCCCAGGGATCGAACCCAGGTCCCTCCATATGGGAGATGGATGCCCAACCATTTGAGCCACATCCATCCCCCCTGGGTTGTCTTTTGGTTGATGAGTTGTAGAATTTCTTTGTATATTCAGGATATTAAACCTTTATTGGGTATACATTTCCAAATATTTTCTCCCATTATAAAGGTTGTCATTTTACTTTCATGATAAAGTCCTTTGATGCACAAAAGTTTTGAATTTTGATGAGGTCCCATTTTTCTATTTCTTCTTTTGTTGCTTGTCCTTTGGGTACAAAGTCCAAGAAACCATTGCCTAACCCAAGGTCCTAAAAATGCTTCCCTATAAATTCTTCCAGGAGTTTTATAGTTCTGATCCTTATATTTAGGTCTTTGATCCATTTTGAGTTAATTTTTGTATATGGTGTGAGGTCGGGGTCCACTGTCATTCTTTTGCATATGGACACCCAGTTTTCTTAGTACCATTTGTTGAAGAGACTATTCTTTTCCCATTGAGTGGACTTGGCAAGCTTGTAAAAAATCAGTTGGCCATAAATGTGAGGGTTTACTTCTGAGCTCTCAGCTCCATTCTATTCGTCTATATGTCTGTCCTTGTGCCAGTACCATGCTGTTTTGATTATTGTTACCTTGTAATAAGTTTTAAGATCAGGAAATGTGAGTCTTCCAACTTTGTTCTTTTTCAAGATGGTTTTGGTAATTCGGGACCATTTGCTCTTCCATATAAATTTAATGTTTGGCTTTTCCATTTCTACAAAGAAGGCTGTTGGAGTTTTTATTGGGATTGGGTTAAATCAGTGTGGCGGTTTAGTACTGTTTATGTATTCCAAAAATAGATATTGGATTGTGTTTGTAAACTGTTCTGTTCCTCTGGGTGTATTAGATTGTATGAGACTCAGAGGTTTCACTCTTACTTTATTAAATCACGATTAAGGCTTTTATTTGTCTTACCACATCAGTAGGGCAACTCGGTCTGAGTCCCCGCCTACAGCTAGCCTACAGCTGTGGCTATATAAATGGATGCTCAGTCAAAGAGAAGGAAGTAAACACATGGAGAAGAGAACACAGGGAGTTGGGTTTTGGACAATGGAGCCCTGAGGAGAGAGCCAGGCCATTTGCCTGATAGTTTGTAGCTGAAGAGAACAGAGCCCTGATCAGCTGAGAAAGACTGGAAAGAAATGAGCCCTGGGGAGAGAGATAAGCCTTATGCTAACCTGCAGCTGAGAACAGAAGGAGCTGGGACCACTGAGCCTTAGGAGGAAGAGGAAGGCTGAACCCTCACAGAGACTGGCAGCTGTCTTGCTCCAATATGTGGCAACAGACTTTGATAAGGGAAGTAACTTATGCTTTATGACTTTGTGACTGTAAGCTTCTACCCCAAATAAATACCCTTTATAAAAGTCAACAGATTTCTGGTATTTTGCATTAGCACCCCTTTGGCTGGCTAATTTAAAATTTGGTACCAAGAAGTGGGGTGGTGCTTTTGCAATTACCAAAATCCTGGAACAGTTTTATAAATGGGTAAAGGGTATTTTTTGGAGGAATTGTGAGATGCTTGATGGAAAAGGCCTAGAGCACTTCGAAGAGACTTTTGGTAGAAATATGGATGCTAAAGATGCTTTTTATGAGGCCTTAGAAGTAAATGATGAAACTATTATTGGGAACTGGAGGAAAGGCGATCCATGTTTTAACATTGCAGAGAACCTAGCAAGATTGACTCCTGATGTTTTACGGAAGGCAGAATTTGAAAATGGCAAGCCTGGGCATTTAGCTGAAGAACTTTCCAAAGTACACCTGGAGAATGCGGCTTGGCTTCTCCTTGCAGCTTATAGTAAAATGCTAGATGAGAGAAATATGCTGAGGACTGAACTGTTGGGCACAATGAAACCAGAAACTGATACTGGAAATTCCAAGCCTCTGGAAATCAAGCCCCCAGGTGATAGTGCCCCATTTGAGGACTTAACTAAACTTGGAACTTGTAAATCAGGATTGAAGATGCAGTTATCTAGGAAAGATTTGTGGAAAGTCTTACTGTCTGATGGCTTGGGCCCCTGCTTCCTGCATGCTAAATCAACAAGCTTTTTGAGAGAGCTGTATGAACAAAACCACTTTCATCCTGGACTAAAAGGGACATCGATGGGAGAGATGGAAGGGAAAATCGCTTTAAGAGGAAAACCATGGAAGATGAGATCTGGAATTAAGACATATTCTGGGGCCAAGAGAGGAACCCCACCCATGTATACAGAGAGGGTGAGTTTGCCCCGGCAGTTGTGTAAGAAACGTAGATAAGTTTAGTTTTCACAGAAAAGTAATAAAGGGCAGGGGAAATAGGACTAATGTCATTTGGTGGGCTATTGCATCAGTTACCTATGTCTGAGTTAAACAGGGATAAAGGAAACCAGCTCAAACCAGTCTTACAGCTGGTAAAAAGGGCATGCAAGAAAGAATTACAACAACTCAAAGATCAGTACTAAATTCAACTCCCTATTTGGTGAAAGGATGAGTAACTGGCCAAAACTGCTGGAATGTGATAAGGGAAACTGTTAAGCAAAGGCTGGGGCACTTGTGCAGGAGAGTTAGACCTCTCAGCTAGGCTGTAACCACTAAAGTATCCAATCAATGGAGAAGCAGGGGAAGGCTTGCATGCTAGGCTGAGGGGTATAAATTGTGTCACTTTCTTTTGTTTGGGGCACCAGCCACATGTTCTGGTTGTGTGCCCCTTCTTGCAAGATTGAGAATAAAATCTTTTCTTCTCCACAATCGGGTGAGCTTTATTTCTTCCAAGACCAGATTTCTTTCTAACAGTTGAATGGGGTGGATGGTCCAGCCCACTGTTCAGGGAGAGTTTTGCTACCTGAGGGTACAGAGAGGGTGGAGCACATTCCCCAGGGGTGGGGAGAGTGAAGTCAACACCCCATAGGTCTGAGAGGGGTGGGCCTCTCCCCCATAGATTAGGGAAGGCCAGGTTGCCAACGCATTGCTCTGAGGGTTGGGCCTGAAGGCCAGAGATGAGGGAGAATGTTGCTTCCCCCTCACTGTACTAAGGGGGTTGAGACTCTACCCCAAAGATTGGGCAAAGTGTGGCCATCACCACAATGCTCTTGGAGGGTAAGGTCTGGAGCTCATCACTCAGATGCTTGATGAGGATGGAGCCAAGAAAATGACCATTGGGCAAGCCTGTGGAAAGGGTAGGTCCCCATGAGGGCCCAGGGAGAAGAAACCATCCTGAGAATGACTCTCAGACTTTGAAATCTAATGAAGTATGCCCCGCAGTTTTTCAGAACTCTTCTGGACCCATGACTCATGTTTCCCTCCCAATTTCTCCTTATGGTAATGCAAATGTTTGTACTTTGTTCATTTGTATATTAGAAGCAGATAAATTGTTTTGTAAGTTTCAGAGATCTATGCCAGACAAGAGTTTGTCCCAAGACAAACCATATTTCTTTAAACTGATTGTAATGTGATTTTGTATTTAGCATTGTTACTGATTTGAGAGTTTTTTGAATATTGTAATGTCTTTTTGGAATTCAGAGGGTGGAGTATGGCAGTTTGGTATTATTTATGAATTCTGTAAATTGCTTTGGGTAGAATTGACATCTTAACAATATTTTGTCTTCCCATCCATGAACCAGAATGTCCTTCTATTTTCTTAGGTCTTCTTTGATTTCTTTTAGCAATGTTTTGCAGTTTTCTACATAAAAGTCCTTTATATTCTTGGTTAGATTTATTCCTAGATATTTGATTCCTTTGGTTGCTATATTAGTCAGCCAAAGGGGTGCTGATACAAAGTACCAGTAATCTGTTGGCTTTTATAAAGGGTATTTATTTGGGGTAAAAGCTTATGTTACAAGGCCCTAAAGAGTCCTACTCCAGGTTGGTTTCTTACCAAAGTCAGTTGCCATGTGTTGAAGCAAAATGGTTGCTGATCTCTGCTAGGGTCAGCTTTCCTCTCTGTCAGCTACAGGTTGACATAGGGCTTGTTTCTTTCCTTCATCTCTCCCTAGGGCTCCAGGATCAAAGTTCTCACCTCAGCCATGTCTATGAAGCTCTCTCTCTTCCCCGTGTCTTTTTCTGTGTGTTCTTGAGTGAGTGCCATTTATATCAGCCCATCAAGAGGGCAGGGACATAACCTGAGTTACACCCTACTGATGTGGTCAAATCAAAGCGCGAACCTTAACATAATTTAATCAAAGACATCTCAGCTGAAACTAATACAATCAAAGGGTATCATGCCCAAAGGAACAGATCAGATTACAAACATAATCTCTCTTTTTGGAATTCATAAATAAACTCAAACTGCCACTGTTGCTATAGTAAATGGATTTTTTTTCTTGATTTCATCTTGTGATTGTTCATTACTAGGGTAATGTTGTATGTTGACCCTGTACCCTGCTACTTTGCTGAATTAGTATATTAATTTTAGTAGCTTTGTTGTGGATTTTTCAGGATTTTATTTATATAGAATCATGTCATCTGCAAATAGAGAAAGTTTTACTTCTTCCTTTCCAATTTGGATGTCTTTTATTTCTTTTTCTTGCCTGAATGCTCTAGCAAGAACTTCTAACACAATGTTGAATAACAGTAGTGACAGTGGACATCCTTGTCCTGTTCCTGTTACTAAAGGATAATTTTTTGTCTTTCACCATTGAAAATGATGTTAGAGGTGGGTATTTCATATATGCCCTTTGTCATGTTAAAGACATTCCCTTCTATTCCTATTTTGCTAAGTGTTTTTTATCAAGAAAGTATACTGAATTTTGTCAAATGCCTTTTCTGCACCAATTGAAATGATCATGTGGTTTGTTCCCTTCATTCTATAATGTGTTGTATTATATTAGTTGATTTTGTTGTGTTCAACCACCCTTGTGTACCTGGGATAAATCCCACTTGATCATCGTGTCTAATTACTTCAGTGTGCTGTTGGATTCAGTTTGCTAATATTTTGTTGAGGATTCTTGCATATATATTCAGACAGGATATTGGTCTGTAGTTTTCTTTCCTTGTGCTTTGGTATGAGGGTGATGTTGGCCTCATAGAGTGAGGTAGGGAGTATTCCCTCCTTTTCAATTTTTTGGAAGAGCTTGAGCAGGATTGGTTTAATTCTTAGAATTTTTGGTAAAATTCAATTGTGAAGCCATCTGGGCCTGGGCTTTCTTTGTTGGGTGCTTTTTGATTATTGATTCAGTCTCTTGACAAGTTATAGTTTTGTTGAGATCTTATTTTTCTTCTTGAGCCAATGAAAGTAGTTTGTGTGTTTGAAGGAATTTGTCCATTTCATCTAGGTTATCTAATTTGTTGGCCTACAGAAGTTCATACTATCCTCTTATAGTCCTTTTATTTCTGTGGGGTTGGTAGTAATGTCCCCTTTTTCATTTCTGACTTAATCATTTGTGTCCTCTCTCTTTTTTTGTTTGTCAGTCTGGTTAAGGGTTTGTTGATTTTATTGATCTTTGCAAAGAAATAACTTTCGGTGTTGTTGATTCTATTGTTTCTTGATCCTCTATTTCATTTGTCTCCACTCTAATCTTTGTTATCTCCTTCCTTCTGCTTGCTTTGGGTTTAGTTTGTTCTTCTGTTTCTAGATCCTCCAGTTTTGAGGTTAGATACCTGATTTGAGATCTTTCTTCTTTTTAAATATATGTTGAAGGCTATAAATTTCTTTCTCAGCACTATCTTTTCTGCATAAGTTGTTTTTGTTTTGTTTTGTGGTATCAGGACTGGGGCTTGAACCCAGGACCTCATATGTGGGAGGCAGACACTCAACTACTTGAGCCATATCCGCTCCCTGCTTGTTTTCTGTTCTTGCTCATTGTCTGCTCATTCTTTGTTTGTTTTCTTTTGGTGGCACCAGGAACCGAACCTGGGACCTCCCATGTGGGAGGTAGATGCTCAACTGCTTGAGCCACATCTGCTCCCTACCACAAACTTTTCCCCTTTTGCTTAATTTTTTCCCCACATAAGTTTTGATATGTTATGTTTTCCTTTTCTTTTGTCTCAAGATAATTCTTTTTTTTTAAATTTTTTTAACTCAAGATAATTCTTAATTTCCCTTGTGATTTCTTCTTTGACCCATTGGTTGTTTATGAGTGTGTTGTTTAATTTCCACATATTTGTGAATTTTCCATTTTTCCTCTGTTATTGATTTCTAACTCCATTCCATTGTGGGTGGAGAGGACATATTGTATTATTTCAATATGTTTGGATTTGTTGAGACTTGTTTTGTGACCTAAGGTATTATCTATCCTGGAGAATGACCCATGTGCACTAGAGAAGAATGTGTGCTCTGCTGCTTTTGGGTGAAGTGTTCTATACATGCTTGTTAGGTCTAGTTGATTTAGAGCAGGGGTTTTTAACCAGATTTCAGGGGTTCTGTGAGCTTGAATTGAAAATTAAAAAAAAACAACAACAACAAACATTATTCTTGTGGGGACGTGTTGGTGAGGGTGTGATATATTTATTAAATAATACACAGTATAGTGTGGATTTAGTATAACTCTTGTTTTGATGTAGCATGTTCTGAGTGCAGTGGATAACTGCCCACAAAAAGATTGGTAAGGATGGCAGAGATGGTTTTACAACATCTTGGGAAAAGTTGAATTTCTAAATGTTTGCTGAAAATGACCATTTGAACAGATGTTGAACCATGTTAGGTTATCAGATATTGAAATTATAGGAAAATTGTAAAATGTAATTTTGAATAATTCTAAAATTTAATTTAAAGACATGCCAATGTTGAGTGTCATAAAACTATCTACCGCTACATTCTGAGAAGGGTCTGTGGTTTTCATCGGACTGGCATAGATGTCTGTGGAACAAAAAAAGTTAAGAACCCCTGATTTAGAGTCTCATTCAAGTCTTCTATGTCTTTACTGATCTTCTGTCTAGATGTTCTTCCATCATGGAAAGTCGTTTATTAAAGTCTCCTACTAGTAATGTATAACCTTCTATTTCTCCCTTCAAATCTATCAGTATTTGCTTTATATATTTTGGAGCTCTGCAGTTAGGTGCATATATATTTGTAATTGTTATGTCTTCTTGTTGAATTGATCCCTTTATCTTAATATAATAACCTTCTTTGTCCCTTGCAATTTGTTTTTGACATAAAGTCTATTTTATCTAATATTAATATAGCTACCCCAGCTCTCTTTTTGTTGCATGGTATATATTTTTTTCCATCCTTTCACTTTCAACCTACTTATTATTTTTTTTAATGTAAGGTGATTCTCTAGTTAACGGTATATAGCTGGGTCATGCTTTTTTATCCATTCTGCCAGTCTCTAGCTTTTGACGGGAGAGTTCAATCCACATGCCTTTAAAGAAACTACTGCTAATGCAGGATTTTTTTCTGCTATTGCCTTCTTGCCTCCATGATTTCTTCTGAGAAATTGGCCTGTTGGCGTTCAAGAACTGGGTCCATGAAAACGGTGCCACGGATGAGAAAGAAAGAATAAGACAAAGAGAAGAAAAACTGGGATCAGGGGACTCTCCGTCCAATATGGAGAGAAGAGTCCAGCCACCTCCTAAAGTGTGGCTTTTATTTGGCTTTAGAACAAAGAAAATACGTGTGAGCATAAGCAAGGGCAATAGATACTTGACAGTTACATTTTACTGAAATTAACAAGTCTTAAGGTCAATGACTCAGCTCTTTTACATTTCTGTAATTCACAGGCAAGCTCAGGATGTTTCCCCACCCAGCTCCTGTAAGCATGAGACTCCAGAACTTGTTTATTACATTCCAAGGTGACCTTCTTTTTTTTTTGGCTGAAGATGGTTGAGAAGCAGGTGACCTTTTCTATCAGTAGTCATGGCCTTTAATTGAAACTCCATCATTTCCCCCTTTTTTATTAAAGCTCATAGGAACCATTATATAAGCTCATACAAGGTGACCTCCTGTCACACTTGTCTTCTTCCATAGGCTCTTGTGACTGTGCCTGTCTTAGGTTGTCCTCCTCTGAGAATCTTACCCGTCATTGGCCACCAGTCAAGCCTTTGAGCTCTTACATGGAAGGCAAGTTCATTAATATTTATACTTTTTCAGGTATATTTCAATGAATATTTTGTTTGAAAATAATTAGTATTAAGATCAAGGGGTTATTAGTAGAATCTTTCTACTAAATAATGCAAAATTAGTTTTTCATGGCCAAGTTTCTTTAACATAAATGCATTTATCTGATCTAATTCTTCATTTTTCCTATGAATATATGCTATTACTCTGCCCTTGACAATACAAACAATTAAAATGCATATAACAATAATTCCAAATCCAATCCAAAATGATATTTGAACTGTTTTTTGTTTCCACCATTGAAATAGCTGCACCAGTGGTTTCTTTCAATTCATTTTGATACATGCTCAATGCCTTCTTTTACAATTCTAAAATATCTATAGAAACATTGTGCTTATATCCAATCAAATGATTTTTTCACTTCCAAAGGAGTAATACAAAAGAACTTTCATTCCTATCACATTTAAGAGCTCTTAACAAGTTTAAATTATAAATTTGATTACCCAAATGTGTAATAGCTGTTTTAAGCTCATTCAGTTCCATATCAATGTGAGACTGGCTATGCCACATCTCACTGGCATTTTTATGCCAGTCCTTAACATATTGTTGATTTTGGACTCCTTGATGCAGGGCTGTGCCAGTGACAGCTGCAGTGGTTATGATGCCAATCAGTCCCAAAATTCCTGCTATTAAAAGTCCAATCAGTCTTTTAGTTCTTTTTAAATAATGGTCGAGGAAATGCCACAGCAACTGGGATTCTGGAGACTGCTGCCAATGTCTGGTCATCTGAACCGGTAACCATAGTCCTTTTCTTCTTCTTGCTATAAAAAAGAGTTTGATTTTCCTGCAAATATGAATTCTTAAGACATGTAAATAAAGAGCAATTAATGTTCCTTTCACCAAAAGTTACTTTTCCAATGATAAAACTATAGGATCTCGTACACATACTGTAAGAACTTGAGTTGATTTTCTTTTTAAAATAGTAATATCAGTTTTGCTGCCTTGCCATTCAAAAATTGGAACAGTTCCCCCCCCAAAATTTCCACAAATAACTTTGAGTTTTGTTAAGTTTAGTGTCCCATGGTTGTGGGATATATCTTCCTTGATTTTTCCAATTTATTGAGCTGTTAGTAAATGCTGTATTACCAAATTCCAGAAATAAGGATTACTGTCATTTGTGATTATGGCTGAATTATTAATGAACCAAGATATGGTTGTGTTTTTAATAGGTTTCGGTATCCCTGTAAGGGCCCGATCCTTTATAATTCCATAGGAATCATTAAACAACACAGCCTCTGTAAGCCCATGACAAATATGCCATTTGTCATTAAATGTTGTGAGTAACATGTAAGATTTACCATATTTTCTGGTTTATTTGGTAAAGAAGGGAAAATGAGAACATAGATTTGACTGTGCTTTTTAGGTTGCATGCATACAGACCCATATCCAATACAAGTAGGGCAGTCTATAAAAGGTAAAGTTAAATTTTCTATAAGTTTCCCTTCTTCTTTTGGCTTTAAGGGTAGTCATATATTTATAGGTCCTGGAAAATGGTGAGATTGATTAAGATAAATTGGGTAAGACTCATCGCTCTAAGTCAACAGCTCTAGAAAAGGTGAGTTGGTTGTGTATGCCCAATAAGTGTAATTATGATGTGGTACCTTACCTTGACCTAATACTTTACCTATAATTAATCCAATGTAAAACCACCATGTACACAGTTTAAGTCTTGGCAGCATCTTCAACTCTAGGCTTGATTCTTCGAGAGGGGATCCACTGCTCTTCTCCTGTTTCTGTAATGATAAGAGCAAAACCTCGGCCCCAAAATTTTACCTCTCCTTTTTCCCATTTATTGGTTGTTTTATTTTTCCAATATATTTGTTGTCCACATTTTTCATTTTCATTCCTTTTTTTATTAACCTCCCAATGTCTTTCTGCTGCTGTGGTATTAGGAATTTGTTGTCTATTAAGAAAATTTAAGGTAAGCAATGCTTTAGATAGGTTGTCTTTAGCAGATTCTCCTCTATCTCCCCCTTTTTGTTTTTATAACATAGATTTTATTGTTTATAAACAGGGTTTAACTGTTATATTCCAATCTTTTATAGTATGTATACATACATTCACATGCTTACCAAACCAGGGGACACACTGATATACTTGACTTATTGTTGGTTAGAGATCTTGATAGATACAAGATAAATGTTAATATGTATATTTAGTTTAATAAGCTTATACTGACAATTAGAGAAACATGAATAACATAATCAATTAAAAGATTAAGTTAATATTGAACAAACTTACAGAATGACAGATAAATAGAGCAGTTTTATATATATATATACTTATCAATATTTAGCTTTTAGCTGGGAAGTGTTGAATTAGCAACTGATACTAGAGTTTTGATTGACTGTGTTTAAGATTAATTAATTTGATATTATAGATGCCAACTTGTGAGTATTTTGCTAATTCCTGAGGAAGGGGCCAGCCTCCTCAGGAAGGAACACAACACTCCTTGGGCAGTATATTTTAAGGTTTATGCATCAGTCCCTGGTAGAGTGGCCAGCTCCTCCAGGGAGGAATACAATACCTTTTGAAACATACTTTATCTTTTTTAATTTGTTACAAAGCATCCTTGATATGCCCACTATTTTAGTTTCCATTTTTTAAATTATATATATATATATTTATTTTTTATTACAGAGGTGGAGTAAATTAAATAAACTTAAGTTAAAGCATCTGCCTTTTGATATTTTGGCAGAGAGGTAGTTGTATAACACATATTATTATATTTTAAAATAATTAAAATTATGATTAATAACAGTATACTTTTATTTAATATTACAGTGAAACATTATTAAATTTTCAGCAATTTTATACACCTTTGAAGTATTTATATGAACTTTTTATTCATATAACTTTAATTGTTATAAAATTAGAAAATTTCTTTTAATTGTACAACACTTTTAAATACTTCACTCAACTTATATCACAGGAACTTAACTATTTTTAGTATTACACCCCCTTCCAGGCAACAGACCAAACCATTTGTAACAGTTTGAAACTAAAAGCTTTTTTGAGAAAGCAGGTTTAAACATCATGTTCCCTGGAAGCAACAAAACCTGTCTCTCCAATGAAAGGTCAAGGCCAAAGCACAAGAAGCGACTCTGATAAAACACTTTCCCTCTTGCACACTGATCACTCAGGAGAAAAACTCTGTGCAAACGTACACCAAAACAGACCAATGACTTGAAAAACCCCGAGAAAGAACAAAACTCCAACCCTGTTTTAATAACTTAGTCATTTTATCTTATGATAAAATTACTTTCTTTTCTTTAATAATAAAAGCACATTCAATATACCTTCTCTGCTTAACCACAATGATTTTAGAAACTGTTTTTAAACAAACTTCTGACAACATACAATTACCATCAACATTAAACAAACTTGTTAGAATAATGATTTAGTTTGTTTATATCTATTTTTATTATTTTAAATTAATACCCATATTTATTTATTAATATAAGCACTTATTTAATGTTGGCCATTTGAATAGAGCTCTTTTAATAATTTTTATTCATCAGTTTAATATTACCATCCGGAGGTATCAAAATATACACTGACACTGAACAAACAGACAAACATAAAACAAATTACAACACATCAATAGAAACATATCTTTGATTTCACTGCTTTTGAGAATTTTTCTGTAAACTGTATTGCTAAGTTTTCTTACTTTTTCAGTGGTTTCATTTTATTAGCTTCTATCATCCCACAGCCTTATCATTATGTAAGCAGTGGGAGGTTTATAAAGTTGCTGCTGGAACTGAAGGGTTAACCTCCACAGCTGGAGTTGAGGAGCAACAGAAATAAGACTACACAGAGACCATACATGAAGGGGAATTATTTTTCCCTTTTGATAAGCCCTTTTTAAGGCTTTCATCACTAACTTCCATTGTTCCAGGTTTAAAATATTCCGCCATTGTGGCTGAAACCAATAACAACATTTCTGTACAAGAGAAAAACGTTCCTCAAAAGCCGAGGATTTAATAGTTACACTGGTGCATTTTAATAAAGTTTTTAACATTCTAGAGAACTCTTCAAAGTTCTACTGCTGATTACCCATTACCCTGATGATTCCAAGGATGAAGCTTACCTTTTGTTTTCTTTTTCTTTTAAAACTGCTCTCAGGAGCTCCTTGGTCCGTGCACTGAATGAAAGAAAAGTTTCGTTTTCAGGGTCCCTGTTTGGGCGCCATATGTTGGCGTTCAAGACCTGGGTCCGTGAAAACGGTGCCGCGGATGAGAAAGAAAGAATAAGACAAAGAGAAGAAAAACTGGGATCAGGGGACTCTCCGTCCAATATGGAGAGAAGAGCCCAGCCACCTCCTAAAGTGTGGCTTTTATTTGGCTTTAGAACAAAGAAAATACGTGTGAGCATGTGCAAGGGCAATAGATACTTGACAGTTACATTTTACTGAAATCAACAAGTCTTAAAGGTCAATGACTCAGCTCTTTTACATTTCTGTAATTCACAGGCAAGCTCAGGATGTTTCCCCACCCAGCTCCTGTTAGCATGAGACTCCAGAACTTGTTTATTACATTCCCAGGTGACCTTCTTTTCTATCAGTAATCATGGCCTTTAATTGAAACTCCATCATTGGCCCTTAATCTTACTGTGATTCCCTTGTACATGACTGTACATAACTTGTTGCTTTGCTTTTGCAGCTTTCAGAACTCTCTCCTTGACCTTGGCATTTAACTAATTGACTCCCATGTATCTGTGCAGGGCTATCTTTCAATTTATCCTGTTTGAGGGGTTGTTGGACTTCTTGAATGTGCATATTCAGTCTTTCGTTAAATCTGGGAAGTTATCTGCCATTTTTTCTTTGAGTGTTCATTCTACCCTTTCTCTCTTTCTTCACCCCTTGGGACTTCCGTAATGCATATATCGGTATGCTCGATGGTGTCCCACCTGTATCTGAGGCTTTGTTTGCTCTTTTTCTTTTCTTTTTTCTTTATCCTCCCCAGCCTGATTCATTTCAATTATCTTGTCTTTGATATCACTGGTTCTTTTTTCTTTCACCTCCATTCTGCTGTTGAAAGCGTGTAGGCAATTTTCCATTTCTGTTATATTGGTCTTCAGTTCCAATATTTCTGTTTGGTTCCTATTGAGAACCTCCAAGAGATTCCCATATTATTCATTACTTGTTTTCCTGACATTCTTTAGTTCTTTCTCTATGTTTTCCTTTATCTCTTTGAGCATATTGAAGATCATCTTTTAAAGTTTGTCTGCTCCTATTTGTTGATGGTTTCTGAGTTTTATCTTGTTCCTTTGGATAGGCCGTCATTTCCAATCTTTGCTTGCCTTGTAATCTTTTGTTGTACACTGTACATTTTAATGTTTTAACGTGTTAATTCTGGGATTTAGTCCCTGAGCTGTCTGTTCCTTAAGTTTGTATCCAGTAGTGATATGACAGAGATTTTACTGAATGCCAGGAACCAATGAAAACACACAAACCAACAAAAAGCACCTTTCACAGTCTTTGCAAATTGGCTCTGCTTTGGTTGTTGGTTTCTTTCCGAGCTTCTTAGCCCTCCTATCTGGAATATCAGCCAAGGCAAATGCAAAGTGCAGGTCCTCTCTGCTATGAGCCTGCCTGGAGCTGCTGTGCTAGTGCTTGCTAGAAGCATTAGGAATTCCCCATTGTGTTAGTCAGGAGATATCTGTAAACATTATGAGATTTTTATAAAATTGTCTCATGTGACTGCAGGGGTGCACAAGTCCAAATTTTGTAGGGCAGGCTGCAAGCTGGGAACTCTGATGAAGGGTTTTGATGAATTTCCTCAGAGAGGCTGGCTGGCAGAGGTAGAGACAGAAATTCTTCTCCCTGCTGAAATCAACACTTTTCTTTTTAACGGCCTTCAGCTGGTTGGATGAGACCTCTCTCATTGCTGAAGGCATGCTCCTCAGTTGACTGTAGATGTAATCGACCATACGCAATCAACTTATTAATGATATAAGTCCATGAAATGCCCTCACAGTAACAGTAATAATCAGGCCAGTGCTTGCTTGACCAGACAACCGGGCACCACTACCTGGCTGAGCTGACACCCGAGCCTGAGCATCACACCATTTGCAGTTTACAGGAGTCCAGTGAAGGGCCTTCTACTCCCTTTGGAGCAGAACTCCTCCCTCCTGGGTACTCTTTCCAGTGGCTTCATGCAGGCTGCTTCAGCTTAATTGTTTCTCACAAGGTCCCAGCCGTCTCCAAGAGGCTTCTCTGCCCTCTACCCCAACTCAGTCCCTCCGGCTTCCCCCATAGATTGGCACTGATGCACACGCACCCCAGTACGCACACAGGGACCACTCTGCTCCCTCTGGAACAGGGCTGGGGTCCACAATGGGGGCACAGGCTGGCTCCACCATGCAGTGGGTAGGGGGAGGGGAGGCCAGCAAAGATGCCAGGAGCAGCTTCTGTGGCTTTTGAAACTGCGTTTTCTTAATTCGGCATTTGCCCCGTTAATTCAGCCCTACAGCTGCTTTCCAGTTTTGAGGAAGGGTGCCCTCTCTAAGGTCCCTCTGCTGCCTTTGCCCTGGGAGGCTGGGACAATGGCCACCCTCCGAGCCAGCCGCAGTGATCTGAAGGCGCTGGCCACAGGCAGTGACCAGTGACCAGACAGCACAGCTCTGCAGCGGGGAGGACTAGGGCCAGCAAGCTGAGCCAGGAGTGCGGCTGCAGTCCCCGCCGCTTCCTGCCATGAGGCTGGGGGTGGGGTCATCCCTGCTGCAGGAGGGTGGGGCGCACTGCTCTCTGCCACAGCCTCCCAGCCTCTTCCTATGCTAGTCCCGCGCGCTGCCCAGTCTTTTGAGACTCCGCAGTCTCAGAACAGTGGACTCAGACAGTTCCTGCCAGTTCAGTCGCTGTGTTGGTGGAGGGACTGATTCTTGGAGCTCCCTACTCCATCATTTTCCTACAGACCTCTCTTGCTTGCTATGTTTTAATCCTTTTATTATATAAGGCTATGAATTTCCATCTAAGTTTTGAAATGTAGTATTTTAATCATAATTCAGCTCCAAATACTTTCCTATTCTATAATGATTCTTCTTTGAGGTCTTTTTTCAAATTTACAAATTATGGGGAATACTATTTTGTGTTATTCTAACCTAATTCATGGTAGGCAGAGAAAGTGGTGCCTTTGATACCTGTTTTGTAACTGAGTATACAGTCAGTTTTGTAAATACTCCATTCATGTTTGAAAAGAATGAGTTTTCTCGAGCTGATAAAGTGTTTTGTTTAAAGCAGGTACTGGGGGGAAGCGGCTGTGGCTCAATCAGTGGGGCTCCCGTTTACCATATGGGAGGCCCCAGGTTCGGTTCCCGGGGCCTCCTGGTGAAGGCAAGCCCGCCCGCACGGCGTGGTTAGCTGACCCAGCGAGCACAAGCAGCAAGGGGGGGATAAATGAATAAATAAATAAAATCTTTAAAAAATAAAAAAAATAAAAAAAAATAAAGTAGGTACTGGGGATTGGAATTGGGGCCCTGTACGTGGGAGGAAGGAGCTCAAACCCTGAGCTCCATCTGCTCCCTGGATAGAGCTTTCTTATTGTGTTGAGATTTCTATATCTTTTTAAAAAATCTTTGGTCTCTTTCGCTATTAATTAATGAGAGAAGTATGGGTTCATTAATTTTCTTTGGAACTTGGTCAATTTTGCTTTATATATTTTGAGGCCAAGCTACTATACACATACAAGCTTAGAATTATTTTCCAGGGAATTATTATTTTAATGACAACATAGTGACCTTTTTATTCCTAATAATGTTTTTGTTTTAAAGTTTATGTTGTCTGAAATGAGTCTAGCTATGCTAGCATTCATATGGTAAGTATTTTCTGGTGTATTTTATTCTATCTTTTTATTTTGAACCTTTCTGCATTCTTATGTTAGGTGTTTCTTTCTCTCCTTCCTTCTGGTTTACAAACATACTTTATTGTCATTCCACTATATACCTTTGTATGACTGCTCGGGGACGTAAGTCCAGGTATTCTTCCAGAATATCGGACCTACTTACAGCATGCTTTAAGGTGGCGTACTTATTACTTCCTATTGGACTGATCTCTTTCCACCCAAGAGCCCATCAGTTTATTTGCATGAACAGTACAAAGCTGGGGGGACCCACACACTCCAAACCTTGATAAGCAGTGCCCCTGTGGAGCCGGCGGTGCAACACCAAAAACTGTGTGAGGCTCCCCGTTTGGTTTTGTCTAAGACCATGTTCTAGGGAGTCAGTCACCACATTTCCTCTCTTTGTGAGTGCTTCTTGTTTGCCTTCTGGTGGATCAGATCATTTTCTGTGTCTTTCTTAGAAGTCAACTTTCAAATCTTCCAAAAGAAAATGGGTGAGCTTTCCCTGTGCGTAAGCTCTGTGTTTCCTCTCTAACTGAGATTGCCAAAGTGAAGGCACTACTTGTATTTCCCTTCGTTTTATGTCTGAAAGGCTGTTGGAGATTTGATTCCCACACGTCCTGCATACCAGGTAACTTGTATCATTCTCTTTAAGAGCTGAAATCCGTGATGGGAAATCCTGGCTCCGACCTGCCTGGCCGTGATACTGACTCAGACAGTTCCACTCATCTCTGCAGCCCTTAGTTTCTTCCCATCGAAAGTGAGGGGCTAAACCATATTATCTCTAAAGATGCTTCCAGCTCCAGGCTACTGGCTCTATGCGTCCTTCTCTACAGCAGAGGTCAGATTGGCCCCACATTCTACTCTAACTCCCATTCTCTCACCCCAAATTACAAGGAAAGTTTCAGCATTTCTGGGAGCCATCAGAGAACACTGGCTAGAGACCTTCTCTCACACGTCATATAAGAAAATCCTCAGGGATATTAAGGCAAATACCTTGAGTAATAATTAACATTGACTGAACACGTCATTAGTCGGGTTGGTTCATGTGGATGTTTCTCCCACTCTCACATTTCCCGCCTCTCTGTCTGAGCTGCTTTAATGCCTCATCACTTCTATGCATCCATTAAAATCACTACCACGTCCAGGAAGTTTCAAGCCGCCTGGTGCACTGATGGAGCCTGAGTTTCTGACAGCCTGCTTTGAGGTCGGCCTCTCAGTCAGCAGTGGCCTGTCCCTTACAGGGCTAGCTTGGCACCCGGGAGGGTGTCGTCTTCCACAGCCTGTGACAGTGCCAAGAGCGGCCTAGGGGGAGGTGAGTCCAGTCAGCCCTGGCAGCCACCTCCAACGGCCTCTTGCCTTTTCAGTCTCATCTTCCTTATTTCACCTCGCCCTTGATCCCTTTATAACCACACGGAGGACACTGGTCCTGTATTATTTTAAGAGTTACATTTGTTTTTTGAGGTAATTTTACCCTTAAAGAAGAATTACACAAATGGTGCAGAGGCCCGCGTGCCCTCACCTGTGTGTCACACCTGCCATGAG
>JAKSZT010054335.1:10075838-10098346 GCA_026826555.1 Tolypeutes matacus | reverse complement strand
AGAGGAAGGGGTCCTGAGAGGAAGGGGTCCTGAGAGGAAGGGGTCCTGGCTCGCTGAGGTCGGGCCGCCAGGTGCACACCGGCTACGTCATCCGGAGCAAGGCCGAGGGGCAGCTCCAGCTGCTTCGGCAAGGCCGGTTTTAGGCCGTCTCGCCTCGTGAACGGCTCTGCCAAGACAGGTGCTCTCAGGTGGTGCGACCTGGCGGGCAGCTGCAGGCCTCACGAGCGTGTCCCACCGCCTGAGGGACAGGGCCAGGCCGCCGGCCCCGCAGCTCCGCCGCAGGAGCACGTGGCTCTTCTGAGCGGCAAGGGGAGTGACAGCTCCTGGGTTTATTTTGTCCCCTCCGAACGTAAGGCTGTGAAGCGCGGGGTCGTGGGGTGCAGCTTCTGAGAAGCTCCCGGCGAGGCTTACCTCTGTCCTGCACGTCTCAGGCTGGACGACGAGCCCGGGCTTTCGGTCACGTGGACAGAAAAGCTTCCCACACCCTCTGCTGCGTCTCTGAGGTTGACAAAGCCGCCTAGGGGACCCAGCCCATCTGCCATGAAGTCACCACCGCGGTTCAGCCTAGGAAGTGGCGCCCGCCGCCTCTCCCTGCGAGCCAGGCTCAAGCGCCAGCCACTGGCTTGAGCTGAGACGGGCGAAAAGCACTTTGCTTTCCATGACGGTTGCTTTGGAACCGAAAGCAAAGGCTGCGGGAGGAAAGAGAGCGTTCCCGAGCGCTGTCTCGGTTTGCTAGCGCCACCGCAGCAAAGTGCCGCAGTCCAGGGGACGAGGACAGCGGGGTGCGCGGGCCCCAGCTCTGGAGGCTGGGGTGGTGACGGCTGCCGGCAATCGCTCCCGGGCTTCGCAGACAAGCCTGGCTTCCGTCTGCGCCCCCATCGTGCACACACCAGTTCCCCTGGCTTAGGACCCCCTTCTGCAGTGCGACCGCATCCCGCCCTCCCGCTGGCAATGACCCCGTTTCCAAAGTAAGGCTGTGCTCGTGGGGTCAGGACGAGGACCCCAGCAAGTCTCTGGGGGACATGCTCACCCCACAGCTGGGCTGCAGAACCGGACGCTGGGGCAGTTGAGGCCCCTTCAACCGTGCAGCACGAGCAGAGTTTTCGGTCACAGCATCGGCCCGCTGCGTGGCTAAAAGTGACTGGGTCAGAAATGGACCCTCCACTTGGCTGAACCAGGAGTGATCTTTCTCGACTCGCACCTCTGCTATCGGACACAGTTCTCTCTGTGGAGTAGAGTGGTTGTTGCCTAACAGGTGCTTTCGTTTGCTTCTGGTTTTGCTCTGGTTTTTTGGTTTGTTTTTGTTTTTGCTCTCCCCAGGCTGCCCCTTCTCTGTTCAGCTACAGAGAGCAGGCTTTTGCTGGGGCATTCTGTCTGCATCAGTTGGCATTTCGGGGTTGCCGGCTCCTTCAGCGCCAAGTCCAGGTTGCACGAGGCTAAAAGGGGTCCCAGAAACCCACCTGAGGCCCCTGGCCCGGCCATGCATTTGCTCCTCTCGGAGTCCCCTTGTGTCTCTTTCCTATAAACGGTGCCGGGTTTTTCGCTGCACTCAGGGACGGCAGGGGCAGCACATCCACCCCACGCTCCTGGGCGGCTTGTTTCTAGGGACTTCCCTTAAACAGACGCCTGAAGCGCTTGCTCTCCCTGCTTGACTTGCCCATGAGGGGCTAACTGCGGCCTGTCTCACCCTTCTGGAGCTCTCTTGCGCATGCTTTATACCAGCTGTAATTTAGCGAAATGCTTGAGCACAGGACATGTGCTTGTCTATCTGGCTCTAGCCATGGGGCAATTTTTAGCAACTGTGCTCCCACCTGAAGCATGTTCCCATGGGACCGATTCTCGCCCGAGGCCACACCTGGAGAGGCCCCACGCAGACCCCCACCGTCTCTGCCTCCAGGACCGCGGAAGGTCTGCGGAGTGGCCGGAGACCCCGCAGAGGGCACCAAGGCCCAGGGCTCTGTGCAGGCTCCTGCCCGAGTAACCCTTTCAGGCAGGCATTTACCTCGATGCCGGCAGTCACTGAGCTCACAAAAGGGGCTGTGACCAGTTTCGCGCCTGCCGGCAAGGGAAGCCTGTACATGTGTCAGAACCCGTCTGAGACCAGCTTCCAGGGAAGGAGACAGACTGACTGACACCTCCCGCCCAGAAGGTTCTCACTGCCAGCTACCGGAAGGCCTTGTCGTGGCCGCCAGACTGCCGTGGCTCATTCGCCTGCCTCGCGGCTGCACGGCCAGCCCCCACGGAGCCGCCCCGGGTGGGCTGGGAGGTGAGAGCAGGCGCCTCTTGAGTGACGCCAAGGAGCAGGGCCTGGGTGGCGTGGTGCGGGGACCTGAGCTCAGCCGTGCCCTGTGTCGGGGTCTGGCCTTCTCCAGTCTCCTGCAGACGCCTCGACTTTCTGTCAGGCAAGCCGCGGAAAAGGAAGCATCTCAGAAAGCAGATGTGTTTTCAAGATTTAACCCCAGTAAGCTCAGGGCGAGTGCATCTAAGTGTGCCTATGGAGGAAGCTGAAAACGACCTTTCCCATAATCCCCCAAAATGCCGGCATACGTAGGGCTTTCTTCTTTCCTAAGCAAGACCTTCCTCTCGAGCCAGCGTGGCGGTCAGCCCCTGCCCAGGCACAGGGGCGAGGCCAGCGGCACGGGTCCAGAGCCTGTGGCAGCTGGAAGCTGTACAAGTTCCTGGCAGCTGCTGCGGCGGATGGCACGGACCGCGTGGCTTAGCCCACCTGCCCACCTGGCTGCCCGCGCCCTGCCCGGGCTCTAGGGAGAAGCCGGCCCCGCCCGTCCCGGCGCCTTCCTGGCCACGGCCCTTCCTCGCCTGCAAAGCCCGAGCTCCTGCTGCGGCCACACCATCTGCCCTGGTCCCCTGCCTCGCCCCTCTGGGTGATCCCAGTGAGCTTCGCTCTCCAGGTCCTTCACCCCATCCACCTGCAGAGGCCCCTTTGCCATCTAAGGTTCCCGGGACGAGGTGGGCACGGTGGGGGCCGATTTCCAGCCGCCCTCAGAACCCTTTTTAAAACCAAGCCATGACTGGGGACTCTGACATGAAAACGGGGCTTGTGCACTGGCTAGGACTCTCTATGGCTTAGATGGCTGTTTCCAGAGCCTCAGAAGTGCCCCCAAGGGCTGCCTTTGGAAACACGGGCCTGCGCCCGAGGCATCCTGCCACAGACCAGAATGGACCTGCAAGGCTTTGCGTTGAATTCAAGCCTACCTGGCCCAGCCCCGGCTCCAGGCGCGGTCCGAGCAGGGCTGCCTGCAGGAGCTGGGCCGGCGGCGCACGCAGAGCCGTCAGATGCTGGTACGGCCACACTGCGGCGGAGGGCGGAGGGCAGGCTCACACGCTTTTCAGCAACACTGAATGTCTGTGCCTTGCTTGTAGCACCGGGTCCTCATATAGTACTTGGATAAGCTGAAATTGGCAATGATGAAACGACCGTATAAACTCATTGGGACTTCCTTGCTTCTGCGTGGGCCAGGAGTGGCCTTCAGCGTGAAGGGCTTACCTCCTAGTGCGATTTGAGGAGTACCAGAAAGTTCTATCTGCTCCCACATACCTAACCCAGAGCCTGGATTTTCGCCAGGAGAGTAGTTTATCCAGGGTAAGAAAGCATCAAGCAGGACAATGCTTACGTCAGCAGGCTGCTGTCTTCACGTCGCCAGCGCCACCCTCTCGCACAGCTCTTGATGCAGAGTGTTTGGAAATGGGGGCGGGGAGAGTTTCTTTCTCCATGTTCTACAGGAAGAGAACATCTGGTTTATCACTCTCATCTGAACATGCATTTATTGATCTGATTTGTTTTCTTTTTGACCTTAGACGTGTGTGTGCCAGGCAAACCCTGGGTGCCTGTGGGGTTGGGGCTGAAGCGCCCCGTCCTAAGTCGTAGCTGCAGACACGTTGGGGTGGGTGAGGACGCAGTCAGGGCAGTGAGTCTTCTGGAAAGTCAGCCCGCCCAGCCCCTCCACAAGGTGTGCAGATACAGCTTCTGAATACTGGAAGATAAACAGGGCAGGATGCATCGGACTTAGGCTCGGGGGAGGTGGCAGGTGGGCTGCTGGGGGTAGTGGCATTTCAGGCAGAGAACCCCCTGTCCTGAGGCAGCTCCCCTGGCCTGTGTTAATCCCGCTTTATGAATAGGGTGGCGGCCAGACTCTCTGCACCCCCAGGCATCTGAGAAACCTGGGCGCTAACACCCTTCCTGAACGGCCAGGTGGAAGGTTCACTCTGCAAGCTCTGGACTCTGGAGCAGACTCACTCTCTCCACACACATGGGTGGGTTCACTTCTTGGCCTGAGCAGATTTCTTCAATCCAGAACTCAGCTTCCATGGTCCTGCCATCCCAGTGATTCTTCCTTCAGTCTGCCCTTTTAAGTCAGGCTGGCAGTGGTTCCTTTCAGACAAACCTCGAAAAAAATGGTCAGTTTCACACCTAGTACACAGGGGTCCCCACCGTCAGACAGCAGGGCTTCCCACACCTCCTTCCTGGATAACTGCACCTCCAATCCTGACTTGCATGGCAGTAGCTGCCTGGTTCCATGCCCAGTTAAACCCTCACATGGAGCACTGTTCTCCGGAGACTTGCTTTCTGGAGGCTCAGAATTTTCCAGACCATCCATTTCTGGTGTCTTTGTGCCCAGGAGTTCAGTTCTCAGCTCATCCCTTTCCTCTCGCATTTTACCATGAGCTGCAAAGAGAAACCAGGCTGCACCTTCCACACTTAGCTTGGAGATCTCCTCAGCTAAACACCCAAGCTCAGCTCTCAAATTCTGCCTTCCATCCGACATCCGAACCCAATCTCACCAAGGTCTCTGCCGCCTTAAAACAAGGATCACATTTCTTCCAGTTTCCAACATGTTCATCATTTTCTTCTAAGCTCTCAACAGAAGTGCCGTCAGCATCCATATTTCTACCAGCAGCCTCTTCCGAGCAGGCCAGGCCTTATCCATCAAGCACCTCGCAGCTCCTCCAGCCTCCACCCACCACCCAGTTCCAAAGCTGTTTCCACATTTTTGGCATTGCACCCCACTCTCCTGGTACGGGAACCTGTTTTAGTTTCCTAGGCTGCTTGAAGCAGAGACCAGGAAATGGGTTGTCTTTAAACCATGGGAATTAATTAGCTTGCAGTTTGAGGCTGTGGGAATGTCCAAATCAGGACTCATCAATGCTTTCTCCCTGAAGACGGGCTGCTGGCGACCCTGGGCTCCTCCGCGGCACGGAAGGCACATGGCGGCGCCTGCTGGGCTCTCCCTTCCCTTGCGGGTCTCCTTGCTTTCAGCTTCTCGCTTCCCTGGCTTTTCCTCTCTCTGTGTTCATTCTGTTTATATCAGCTCCAGTAATAGGCTTCAGTCCTGACTCCAGCCTGATCGGGCTGGGCACACCAGAACCGAAGCAACCTCGTCGAAGGCCCACTAGCAGTGGGTCCACAGCCACAGGAAGGGGGTGGGGCTAGGGACATGTTTTTCTGGGCTCAGACAGCTTCGATCTACCACAAAAAGGAACCGCGCCGTGCTGAGATGTAGTGATAGTCCAGAGTTCATTTTCACCCACAATCCTCAGGATCAGAGAAGGGCCACGCCACGAGAACAGACTTGAAAGCGGATAAACTGTGATAAAAGGCTTGGTTGGACCTTTATTCAGAAACCCAGGACACAAGATTGGAAAATAAATATATATTCCTTATAGTGAATTAAAAACCTGGTAATAGCAGCTTCTGTAAACTAATTCACACAGTGGGTATTGATAAAACAAGGGCTGATTTGGGGAGTGATAAAAGTCTTACTATGAATTATATGGAGTTCCTGTGTGTTATTTTTTACTTCATGTTCGACTTTCACATTTCACCTGTCTGGTAGATCTGTTTTGGAAAAATATGTGCGGGCCTTAATTTTTTTGGTATTGAAGGCATTCTCTTCTGGATCCTCCTTGATGTGTTTCTGCAGAGATTAAACGCCAGGGCACCTATCCGTCCAGCCGGTCTACGCAGAGCTTTCGGACGATCCTTCTTTCCCAGCTGGGCGCCAGCCCTGCTCCGGCCACGCGTCCCGAGAATCTGGAGGCTCCTGGGGAAGTCAGGTTTCTCCCGACCTCTGCAGGCCTCAGGTCTGCTTCTCTCTGCTCAGTCGTTGCCGCTCCTCTTTCTCCTTTCATCTTCCCAAAATGTGTTGATATTTCCCACCCACTGTTTTCTCTGGCAATTCTGATTTATCTTTAAAACAATTCTTTCCCATTATTTAAACGGGATCTCGTGAAGGAAGGAGAGCATCATGTGTGGCCAGTCGCCCTTGCTTAAGGAGGCAGCTCTGCCCCTTCGGGTGTTTGCAGGACACACTTGTAGGCGCGAGGAAGGGGAAATCTAGGTGGAGGAGCCCAGGCAGGGCGAGCAGCCCAGGCCGCTCCCTCCCTCCACGGCGAGCTCCACGGGAGCAGACTACACTGGCTGCCTTGACTTCCCCCTCTGGCCATTCTTCAGCCTGGCTCTGCCCTGACCGCATAGCGGAATCTGCTTTTGCCAAGTCTTCCAGTAGCTTCCTGGAGGCTGAACCTGGTCGGCTCCCATCAGCTTTCATCTTCGTTGACTCTCTTCAGCCTTCCCTTTAAACGCTCTCCTCTTCAGTTTCTGTGTTCTCTCTCCTCTTTTAATCTTTTATACCTCTACACCTAGACTGGTTTGTGCCTATCACTGAATGTTAAAAATAACCCAGCGTTCTCTCCTCGGCCCCTTCCCTTATGGTCTTTGCACTGAAAGTCTATTTCCCTTTCCTGAGGTCCAGTTCTTATGCCCATATAACTACTAAAACATCTTCATTTCGAGTTTCCACAGGCACTTCAAACTCACTATGTTCAAAATTAAAAACAGCTCTATTCCTCAGCTAGTCCGCTTCCCCTCCTCTGTCCCACGTCCTTCTTTACTCATTTCATAGATCCATCTCATACATAGCTGACGCCTCCACCTTCCAGGTCTGCTAGGTACCCTTAGCGCTTCCCTCCATCGTCCCCCAGCTAAGCTGTCACTGCAGGCTGCTGCTTCTTCCTCCTTGATCTCCCAGACGTTCGTCCTCCTCTCCAGCCTTGGGCCGAGGCCTCCGCTCAGGCTCCACCACATCCCGCCTAACTTCGCCAATGGCCTCCACTCCGCCTCCTCTCCATTCACTTCTCCAGACTCCACGATGCCATTACATTTTTCTTTAGGAAACACAAGTTTGGTGACACCACTCCCTTTTGTATTTGCTCCTATTGCTGTATAATAAACCATCCCCAAGCCCAGTGGCTCCAAATGACAAATACTTACTAGTCTCGCCCTCTCGGGGCCAGGAACTGGGGGGCACCGCTGGGCAGTTCTGGTTCAAGTTCTCTCAAGAAGTTGCCTAGGGCGCCCCAGTGCTCTTGCTCCTGTGGACGTGTTGGCAGGAAGCCTCCGTCCCCCTCACGGCCCTGCCCACAGGCTGCCTGAGTGGCCTCCAGTTCAGCGCTGCTTTCCCTGGAGCAAGTGGCCCAGGAGAGAGTCAGGCGCAGCCAACTTCTCCACGTTGTAGCCTCAGGAGCCATTGGGCATCACTTCTGCCACGTTTCCTTCCTAGAAGTGAGCCACTAAATTTGGCTCACACTCAAGGGGAGGGAAATTCGGCTTCACGTTTTTGAGGGAGGTCTGACAAAAATTTCAGACATGATTTTCAATCACCACACCCTCTAACAGTATTTCAGAGCCTTTTCTGAAGTCATCCCTCCCTCACCCATCCCTCCCTCACCCATCCCTCCTTCTCCATGGCCCTTCCCTTTAGCTTGGCTGAATGACCCCAGTTCCGTGGACTTGCTGTGATTTCTGTGTTCATGTCTTCCCCCATGCCTTTTCCTTTGTGTGGGATGCACCTCCTACTTCTTTGCCAACCTAACTTCTACTTGTCCTTCAAAAGCCTACACAGGCATCATCATTATCAAACCCTCCCTCCCTGGTGCTGCCCTTGCCCCCGAAGTGCCTTCGACCAGTATAATGCACTGCTATCTTTGTTATTTGTTTATTTCTCCAGGTTATCACAAAGCCAGAATCGTTTAGATCTATTTCCTCATTGTTTAACACAGTTCCTGACACATATAAGTATTGAATAAGAATTCATAAAATGAAGGTTGAATCCCTCTGCTGCCGACCCCTACACCCCCCCCCCCAAAAAAAAAACACCTCAACAAATAATATAAAATAAAATGTTACGGTCTTTAAATCAGTAGCAGGGGAAGGGGAAAGATTTGAGAAAATCCAGTGACTGGATATGGGAAAGAGGGAGGGAAGAATCAGGATGATTTGAAAGTTCTAATTGAGCAACCAGGTTTGTTGAAAGAAGAGGGAATTTTGATGGAGAGAGTGAATTTACTTCTGAAGATGCAGGTTTTAGATGGCTGCAGTTCTTCTAGAGAGACTTTTTTCATGGGTGAGTAGAAATATGGGCCAAGTCAGGAGAAAGAGTGAGGCAGAAATAAATGTGAGAAGCTATCTATACCCCCTTGTGGTGGTTTGGAGCTGTATATTCCCTAAAAAAACCATGTTCTTAAACTTAATCCTTTCCCGTGGGTGTGAACTCATTGTAAGCACAACCTTTTGATGAGAACACTGCAGGTAAGCTGTGGCCTGCCTCAGCCAGGATGGCTCTTAATCCCATTATTGCAGACCTTTGTAAGATAATGAAATTAAGACTCAGAGAAAGAAAAGCCATGGAGGAAAGAAGCTGAAGGTCAATGGAATCCAGAAGAGGAGAGGCCAGGAGAGCCTGCCATGTGCATTGCCGTGTGACAGAGCAGCCCAGGACCGAGGATGACCAGCAGACAGCGAGCCGAAGATTCTTTTGGGAAGGAAGGCATCACCTTGACGATGCCTTGATTTGGACTTGTGTTTTAGCCTCAGAACTGTGAGCTAATAAACTCCCATTGTTTAAGTCAACCCATTGCATGGTATTTGCTTGTGCAGTCGGGGAAACTAAAACATCCTAATTTCCATTGTCCAGGAGTTAGAGGGAACCCTAAAAATGTGGAAAATATATTGTCAAGGAGGAAGAGACAAAATTAGTTAAATTTCCTTCCCCAGAGTCACACGGACAGAGGAAAGCTGGCAGGCTTACTGACCATTGTTCTGTGGGTGTCACTCCCACCTGGCGGTTCTGGCAACTCTACCGCCTGGTCTTGCACATCGACCATGGGGTGGGACAGTGGGTGATCCCTGCTCCTAAGTACGTGGTTCAGAGACTTGCAATTGTCAACTGTCTAATGCACTGGAGCTTAATTCAATTAATTCACAGTTCCAAAGCACCGCTCAGACTTGTTGGTAACCGATCAGTATGTCGGCCTGCTTAGTATTCCAAATGCATCTTATCTATTATTAATCTAAAATTTAAAATGTCATTTTTTGAACAAAAAACATAAAACTCTTCCCCAGAAGTGAGTAGACACGTTAGTCTATAGGAGACCGCTTTGTCAATTATCGTAAACATTATGGATTGAACGTGTCCCGCACTGTGAACTGTTCAGATCCTAACTCCTGCTTCTCTGGGTGTGACCCCATCTGCTCACAGGATCTTTGAAGATGTTATTGGTTAGACGATAATCCCACGTGACTGGAGTCTTTATAAGCAGAGGATATGTGGTGCAGTAGGAGGGGCGTAGACAGGGAGAGAGCCTGCCAGGTGACAGGGGCAGAGGTTGAGTTATGGGTTGTCGATGAGCCATCACCAGAACCTGCAGACTTCAGAGGAAGCACAGTCCTGCTGACACCTTGATGTTGGATTTTGGGCCTCCAGGACTGAGACAATAAAGTCTTGTTGTTTAATCCAACCAGTCTGTGGTTCTTTGTTCTAGCAGTTCTGGCAAACTAAGACAATAAGTGCAGTTAGGAAAGAGGGGTGGACTTCCAGGTAAGCCAGATCCCACCATAATCCTGTAAGTAGTTTGAATAAGCTGTGTATTAGTCAGCCAAAGGGGTGCTGATGCAAAGTACCAGAACTCTGCTGGCTTTTATAAAGGGTATTTATTTGGGGTAGAAGCTCACAGTCACAAGGTCCTAAAGAGTCCAACTCAAGGTACCCTAAGAGGTACTTTCTCACCCAAAGTCATGTGTTGGAGCAAGATGGCAGGCGATGTCTGTGAGGGCTCAGCCTTCCTCTTCCTCTTACGGCTCCATGGTCCCAGCTTCTTCCAATCTCAGCTGTAGGCTGGGATAAGTCTCTTCTCTCTCCCAGGCCTCATTTCTTTCTGGGATCTGCTGCAGCTGTAGGCTATCAGGCTCATTTTCTTCCCAGGGCCTCTGCTGTGTCTAAGGAGCCATCTCTGTTCCTCTGTGTTCTTCTCCTGTGTGTTTACTTCCCGGGTTCCAGCACCAAAACACCAACTCTCTCCTCTGCCGTGTTGTTTTCTCTGTGAATCCCTGCCCACCAAGGGGGTGGGGACTCGACCTCCTACTGACTTGGCCCAATCAAAGCCCGAGTCCTAATTTAATCAAGTACACCCTCTGAATCCAATCCAATCTAATATGCCCAGAGGAACAGACCAGTTAAACACAATCCAATATCTATTTTTGGAATTCATAAACATCAAACTGTTACAAGTTGCAAACTAATTTTCAGAGAAAATCTGTTTTCAGGGCAATTCATTTCTTTCAGTCAATACTTTTTGCATTTTAGGCAGTTCTCAGATTCTGCTTCCCTTTGGAGAGTCTGTCTTTACAAACTTAGAGCTTCTGATGATCTCAACGGACTGTACAGGTCAGCCGTGTAGGCCAGAATTGACCTAGCAAAGCAGCGTTGAACATTTCTTTACTAGTTCACTCCTGCAGGAGCGCGGACAAGAGGCCACACTGCACTGTGTTGCCTTTGCTGCTTCCTCAGCTGCCAGGGGTGGGCTGGGGTGGCAGAGCAGGTGCGGCCAGAGGGGGCCCTGCCTGCGAGCGCTTCAGTCACTCGGGCTGTGGGCAAGCAGGGCCTGCGACCGCCTCAGCCTGCGCCTCATGGAGGAAGAGCCCTGCGGCACCGCATCCCGCGAGCTGTGTGTGCCCATAAACACGTCTTGCAGTCCACAAAGCTATCGGCCTAGTCGTGAAACAAAACACCTGCCAGGAGAGTTTTATCTTGACCCGTTGATGATGCCACGAATAGAGGACAACGCTGACGTCTCCAGGCACGGTCTCACCGAACAGGCCTCTCCCGTGCACTGGGGCTGCCCGTTGGCTAACTGGAGAACATCCACCATGGACACCCCAAATCAGCTGCCACCAGAGAGCTGTCCTCCTCCGTGTGCACCTTTCAGCAGAGAGGCCAGACCTCACGGCGTCACCGCTGCCCCGTGGCCTGCTCGGCAGATAGCTTTACAATTACAAGGCTTTTAGCCTCAGGACAGGAAGCTCTATCACATTGATATGGTCTGGTTACAATAAATACACTCTGACCAGGCATTGAATTGAGAGCTGCCAAAGAGTGCCATCTCCTGGCAGACCAAGGAAGTGCACATAAGAAAATAAAAAGTAGGAGAGGATTTTCCTGGCCTCTATAGCCTCCCTGCCCAAGGCCCTAGGAAGCAACTCTACAACCAATTATTGGGTCCAGTGCCAAGTTCTGAGCAACCAGCAGGACAATGCTAACAATCCAGGTCGAGCCAAAAATCAAAGAGCTGTGGTAACTCACAGCCTCCTGCCACTAAATCCCTATAAAAGAGAAAGATATTGAGCATCTGAACAAACTACATCCTAACCAGATGCCTAAACACCAGCAAAAAATTACGAGCCATACTAAGAAAATAGAAGACATGGCCCAAGAAAAAGAATACATCAAAGTCCCAGAAGAGATGCAGAATTTGAGAGAACTAATCAATGAGATGATCACAAATTTCGAAAATCAAATTAATGAGTTGAAAGACAATATAGTTAAAGAGATAAATGCCATCAAGAAGACATTGAGCAAACGCAAAGAATTTGAAATCCTGAACAGAAAATTAATGGCGCTCATGGGAATGAAAGACACAATAGGTGAGGTCAAAAACACATTTGAGGCATAAAACAGCAGACTCGAAATGATAGAAGAAAGAATAAGTGATACCAGAGACAGAGCAGCTAAAATTGAAGAGAGAAAAGAACAGAGAGAGAAAAGAATGGAAAAAATTGAACAGGGGTTCAGAGAGTTGAATAACAACACAAAATGCAACAAATATGTGTCATGGGAGTTCCAGAAGGAGAAGAGAAGGGAAAAGGGGCAGAAAGAGTATTTGAGGAAATAATAGCTGAAAATTTCCCAACTCTCAAGGAAGAAATGAACTTACATGTCCAAGAAGCACACTGTACCCCAGTTAGAATAAATCCAAATAGACCTACGCCAAGACACATACTACTCAGAATGTCAAATGTCAAAGATAAAGAGAAAATTCTTAGAGCAGCAAAAGAGAAGCAAACAATCACATAAAAGGGATGTCCAGTGAGACTTAGTGCAGATTTCTCTTCAGAAACCATGGAGGCGAGAAGACAGTGGTATGATACAATTAGGAAACTGAAAGAGAAAAACTGCCAGCCGAGAATTCTATATCCAGCAAAACTATCCTTCAAATATGAAGATGAGTATAAAATATTCACAAACAAACAGAAACTAAGAGAGTGTGCAAAAAAGAATCCATCTTTGCAGGAAATATTAAAGGAAGCTTAGAACCTGAAAGAAAAAGACAGGAGAGAGAGGCTTGGAGGAGAGTATAGAAGAAAGAATAGCAGAAAGGATAATCAAAAGAGTAAAAAGAGAGATAAAAACAAGATGACATATGAAAACCAAAGAATAAAATGGAGGAAGTAAATAGTGCATTTACAGTAATATCATTGAATGTGAATGGATTAAACTCCCCAATCAAAAGACACAGGCTGATAGAATGGATAAAAAAAACATGAGCCATCCATATGCTGCTTACAAGAAACTCACCTTAGACCCAGGGATACAAACCGGCTCAAAGTGAAAGGTTGGAAAAAGATACTCCATGCGAATAGTAACCAGAAAAGAGCAGGGGTAGTTATACTAATATCAGACAAAACAGACTTTAAATGCAAAAAAGTGATAAGAGATATGGAAGGCGAATAAAATAAAAGGGACGATAATAAAAGGGACGATCCACCAGGAAGATGTAACAGTCATAAATATCTACGCACCTAACCAGGGTGCCCCAAAATATATGAGACAAACTCTGGCAAAACTGAAGGGAGAAATAGACATTTCTGCAATAATCGTTGGAGACTTCAATACCCCACTCACATCATTAGATAGAACAACTAGACAGAAGATCAACAAGGAAACAGAGAACTTGAACAATATGATAAACAAGTTAGACCTAACAGACATATACAGAACACTGCATCCAAACTCAGCGCGTTATACATTCTTCTCAAGTGCCCATGGATCTTTCTCCAGGATATACCACATGTTAGGTCACAATTCAGCTCTCAATAAATATAAAAATATTGAAACTATACCAAGCACCTTCTCAGAGCATAATGGAATGAAACTAGAAATCAATAATAGACAGGAAAAAAGTAAATTCGCAAATGTGTGTAGACTGAACAACACACTCCTAAATAATCAGTGGGTCAAAGAAGAAATTGCAAGTGAAATCAGTAAATATATTGAGACAAATGAAAATGATAACACATTGTATCAAAACTTATGGGATACAGCGAATGCAGTCTTGAGAGGGAAATTTATAGTCCTAAATACCTATATTAAAAAACAAGAAAGAGCTAAACTCAAAGATTTAACTGAACAACTAGAGAAACTAGAAAAAGAACAGCAAACCAATCCCAAAGCAAGCAGTAGGAAAGAAATAATAAATATTAGAGCAGCAATAAATGAAAATGAGAACAGGAAAAAAATAGAGAAAATCAACAAAACCAAAAGCTGGTTCTTTGAGAACATCAATAAAATTGACAACCCCCTAGCTAGACTAACAAAGAAAAAGAGAGAGAAGATGCAAATAAATACAATCAAAAATGAAAGGGGGGAAGTTACAAATGACCCCACAGAAATAAAAAGAATCATAAGAGGATATTATGAGAAACTATATGCTAACAAACTACACAACCTAGATGAAATGGACAAATTTCTAGAAATGCACAACCAACCTATACTGACGCTACAAGAAATATCACATTTAAGGAGATTGAATCCGTCATCAAAAATCTCCCAGATGGCTTCACAGGTGAATTCTAACAAGCATTTCAAAAAGAATTAACACCAATCCTGTTTAAACTCTCCCAAAAAATTGAAGAAGAGGGAAAATTACCCAACACATTTTATGAAGCCAACATCACCCTAATACCAAAACCAGTTTATCTTTATGATTCTACAAGAAAAGAAAATTATAGACCAATCTCTCTAATGAACATAGATGCAAAAATTCTCAACAAAATACTTGCAAATAGAATCCAACAGCATATCAAAAGACTTATACATCACAACCAAGTGGGATTTATTCCTGGTATGCAAGGCTTGTTCAACATAAGAAAATCAATCAATGTAATACACCACATTAACAAATTGAAGGAAAAAAACACATGATCATCTCAATAGATGCAGAAAAAGCATTCAACAAAATCCAGCATCCTTTTTTGATAAAAACACTTCAAAAGATAGGAATAGAAGAAAAATTCCTCAATATGATAAAAGGTATATATGAAAAACCCACAGCCAACATCATACTCAATGGGGAAAGGTTGAAAGCTTTCCCTATAAGATTGGGAACAAGACAAGGATGCCCACTGTCACCATTGTTATTCAACATTGTACTAGAAGTTCTAGCTAGGGCAATTAGACAAGAAAAAAAATTAAAGGCATCCAAATAGGAAAAGAGGAAGTAAAACTCTCACTGTTTGCAGATGACATGATCCTGTACTTAGAAAACCCTGAAGTATCCACGACAAAGCTACTTGAACTAATAAATGAGTTCAGCAAAGTGGCAGGATACAAGACCAACACGTAAAAATCAGTAATGTTTTTGTACACTAGTACTGAACAACCTGAGGAGGAAATCAGGGGAAAATTCCATTTTCAATAGCAACAAAAAAACTCAAATACCTAGGACTTAATTTAATCAAAGAAGTACAGGACCTATATGCAGAAAATACAAAACAAGGCTAAAAGAAATTAAAGAAGACCTAAACAAATGGAAAGATATTCTGTGTTCATGGATTGGAAGAATAAATATTGTGATGATGTCAATCTTACCCAAACTGATTTATAGATTCAATGCAATAAATCAATAAAGTAATCCCATTAGCTTACTTTACAGAATTAGAGAAGGCAATTACCAAATTCATATGGAAGGGTAAGTGCACCTGAATAGATGTACTATGTAAGATGATTAATGTATAGTAAAACATTTAAAAAGTAATGTATAGTAATACATCTAAAAGAAGAGTGATGTGGGAGGAATTTCACTGCCTGACATTGAAATATATTACAAAGCTACAGTGGTCAAAACAGCATGGTACTGGCATAAAGATAGATACATCGATCAGTAGAACAGAATTGAGAACCCAGAAATAAACCCTCACCTATACAGTCAACTGGTTTTTGACAAACCTGCCATGCCCACGCTAATGAGGAAAAACAGTCTCTTCAACAAATGGTGTTGAGAGAACTTAATATCTATAACCAAAAGAATGAAAGAGGACCCCTATCTCATCTCCTATACAAAAATCATCTCAAAATGCATCAAAGATCTAAATATAAAAGCCAGGACCATAAAACTACTAGGAGAAAATGTAGGGAAACATCTTCAAGACCTTGTAGTAGGTGATGTCTCTTGGACCTTACACCCAAAGCACGTGCAACAAAAGAAAAAATAGATAAATGGGACCTCCTCAAAATTAAACATTTTTGCACCTCACAGGACTTTGTGAAAAGGGTGAAAAGGTCGCCAACTCGATGGGAAAAAGTATTTGGAAATCACATATCTGATAAGGGTTTAATATCCAGGATGTATAAAGAGATGTTACAACTCAACAATAAAAAGAAAACGACCCAATTAAAAAATGGGCAAAAGACTTGAATAGACATTTCTCCGAAGAAGAAATACAAATGGCAAAAAAAACACATGAAGAAATGCTCAACATCACTCATGATTAGGGAAATGCAAATCAAAACTACAATGAGATATCATTTCACACCTATCAGAATGGCCACTATGAAAAAGACAGAGAACTACAAGTGTTGGAGAGGATGCGGAGAGATAGGAACACTTCTTCACTGTTGGTGGGAATGCAGGATGGTACAACCACTGTGGAGGACTGTTTGGCAGTTCCTAAAGAAGTTGAATATAGACTTGCCACATGACCCTGCAATACCACTACTGGGTACATACCCAGAAGAACTGAGAGCAGTGACACGAACAGACATCTGCACACCGATGTTCATAGCCACATTATTTACCATTGCCAAAAGTTGGAAACAACCCAGGTGTCCATCAACAGATGATTGGATAAACAAACTGTGGTCTATTCACACGATGGAATATTATGCAGCTGTAAGAAGAAATGAAGTCATAAAGCATATGGCAACATGGATGAACCTGGAGAACATTATGTTGAGTGAAGCAAGCCAGACACAAAAGGACAAATACTGTATGAATGCATTACTATGAACCAAATATATTGTGTAACATATTGTTTGACTAAAAAAAAAATTTTTGTATGTATCCATTACATTTAATTGAGAAATATATATATTTATTCATCTGTGTTTATGTTTTAGTTTTTAATTGTTTATATTTCCAATTATTAAATGTACAAAATAAAGTAAAAAAAAAAAAAGAAAAAAATATTTTTCTACTTGTTATTTCAAAACACCACTCAAGTAGTCACCGGGGGGATGTGGCAGTTTTATATAGTTATGAATTCCAAAATAAGATATTAGATTATGCTTGTAAACTGGTCTGTTCCTCTGGGCGTGATTAAATTATGATTAGGGCTTTGACTGGGCCACATCAGCAGGGTGTTGAGCTGCACCCCTTGGCGGGTGGGGAATCAAAGATAAGAACAGAGCTGGAGTTTTTGAGTTGGAGTTTTTTTGAGTTGGAGTTCTGATGTCGGGTCTTGAGCTGGAGCCCCAGGAAGTCAGCATACAGAGGAGCCTGGCGGTGAGGAAGGAGAGAAGGCCCTGGTAAAAGAGACGAGCTGTCTGCCTGAGTCTACAGCTGGCCTTGTGGAGAGACCAAGCAGCTGAACCTGGAGAGAATCAAGCCCCGGGAAGAGAGGAACGCAGGAAGACCAAAGTTTGGTGAGGGAAGTAACTTATGCTTTATGGCCTGGTAACTGTAAGCTTCTACACCAAATAAACACCCTTTATAAAAGCCAACCAATTTCTGGTATTTGGCATCAGCATCCCTTTGGCTAACTAAGACAGGGGAAAATCAGAATTTTGTTAGACTTGGTTATATTGATTTTATGGCACAATATTCCTTGTACTTTGAATTACATGGGGTGGGGGGAGCAGGCCTGTAGCCTTGCCAGAGCAGGGCTCTGCTCTGCTTGAAATGTAGATGGAGCAGAGAGAGAGAAGTGGGGCCTGCCGAGGCGCTGGAGGGGAGGGAGAGGGCACCAGCACAGAGCTTCGGTGTCGTGGGAAACCATCCTCTGACGTTAGCAGTGAACAGGAGCATTTCCAAACCATGGGCGATCCGTGGAAAAAGCTCGTTACTCTGCTTCTGTGGCCCCTGGTCCCTGAAATGTCTTCCCCAGCTCACATGTGTTCGGTGCTTTCGGGTTGAACAGAAAACTAGGGTTCCTCAGCAAGTTTCCTGTGAGGATCTGAAACATAAGAAGAGTGCGAATGTTTAGTTTCTTTTTCTTTTTGGATTAGGAATGCTAATATTTTGATAGTGCCTATTATGATAGGTGCCTTCTAAATACTTAGATTAACCGTGAAATGTTAACTACTATCATTCCATTACAGAGAGTCTGAGGCTCAGAGAGGAAGAGGGACTTCCTCCAAGTCGCGCAGGTGGTAGAAGACAGGGCAGGTCATTGGACCTGAGCTACCCAGTGATGGGGGGCCTGTGGACCCTCTGGCAGAGCCTAGCTTGCTGCTCACTGTCCCCACACACATTTCAGTCTTCCAGACTTTCCCTGTCACCTGGAAGCTCCAGTCACCAAATGACCCAATTTTAGAAGCCCCAATTCTAGACTTCTAAAATTGTATAGAACCAAAATTTGGTTCTGTAGTTTGGACTATCTACCTTTTTGCAAGTGAAATGTTTATCCTCACAATTCATCTGACCTCTGTGGCCCTCAGGCTTATCTTTAAAATGAGAGGGTTGTACCAGACGTGCTTCCAGCATGATGACTTTTATTTTACATCTGCCAACAGCATGGAGGCTCAGCCTCGTTTGGCTGAAGCAATGCAAAATCGGCTCCCAGGAAATGGCTGTGAAAGTCCCCTCCCATCCTCTGAGGCCCAGCATGCCACATTCCTAGAGGTAATTGCACCTGTTCAGCTCAATGAATCGCAGGCCACCTGTAATTCTCCAAGGGCTAATCATCACGGTTACAGCTGTTATCTGTTTTGTTCGTACTTAGAGAAGTGTTTTTTGTGGCTTCCACTCTTGGTTTGGCAACAGCTGACACCAATATGCTCGTTGGTCTTTCGTGACTGCCATTTCCACAGGCAACAGCAGAGAGTGCCCAGCTGGTAAGGAAGAGGAGAACAATATTCAGGGAAGAAGCATCATGTCCCGTACCTTCGGGGGTGTGAGGTCTGCTGGGCTTCCTGCCACGTTCAACAGAGAGAAGAGATGAAAGAAGAGCTCAAGCCCTGCAGCTAAAACCAGGTCAACAGTCATCGAGTTTGGACCTTCCCGTGTGGACCTTTGGTAGATTAAATAGCCAGGAGGTTGGAGAAGAGAAAGGAAATAACATCTATGGGTATGGAATGTACCAGGCATTGTTCAGCATCTTCACCATAAAAACAAAACAACATTAGCAACAATTTATTGTTTGCACACAGTTCTAACTGCCCTGTGTGTCAGCTCACAGAATCCTCATGACAACCCCAAGGACTGGGGCGATTTACGCCCCTATTTCCATTGCCTGGTGCTGTGACAAGTCCACGAGGCAGGCAGTACTGCCCTGTCTTTCAGCTGAGGACGTGGGCTTCAGAGCAGTTTATAATTTGCCCGCGGCCACACAGCTTCTAATGGCTGAGGTAGGAGGCAAATTCATGCAACCCCAAGGTGACGTTTTCCCTGCCTCACCGTAAATCCCGATACTTCTGGAAAGCTCTGCATTTTTTCTTGTGTCTGAGAAAGCTCGAGTTGGAACGGGCCTTCATGACCCAAGCCCATTGCTTTTAGTTTAAGGAAAACCACGGCTTCTTGCAAACGGGTCAGCCGAAGGCCACAGAGCTGGACAGAACCTGGGTCCCCACTTCTGGATCTAAATCACCTCCTGATGACACACCAGAGCTCACAGGCTCCTAAGGTAGTGTAACCGTTGGGGAATTTGATGTAATTATGGATTCCAAAAATATAATTGAATCACGCTTGTAAACTGATCTGTTAATCTGGGCATGATTAAGTTAGGATTAGGGCGTTGAGCCCCACCCCTTGGTGGGTGGGGAATTGAATATAAAAGGCAAGGCAAAGGACAGTTGAAGCAGTCTTTTGAGAAGCAGTCTTTTGAGAAGCAGTCTTTTGAGAAACAGTTTTAATGTTGGAAAGAAGGCCCCAGGAGAAGAGAAGCAAGCCATTTGCCTGATCGTCTACAGCTGACCTTGTGGAGGAAACAGGAGGTAAGCCCGGAGAGAAACGCAGCCCTGGGAAGAGAGGAACCCCAAAAGCCTGAACCCTGGCAAACGCCAGCAGCTGTCTTGCTCTAACACGTGGCAATAGACTGTGGTGAGAGAAGAAACTTAATGCTTTATGGCCTGGTATCTGTGGACTTCTACCTCAAATAAATACCCTTTATAAAAACCAACCCATTTTTGGTATTTTACATTAGCACCCCTTTAGCTGACTAATACAGAATTTGGTACCAGGAGTGGGGTAGTGCTTTTGTAATTACCAAAATGTTGGAACGGTTTTACAAATGGGTAAGGGGTATTTTTTGGAGGAATTGTGAAATGCTTGATGGAAAAGGTCTAGACCACTTTGAAGAGACTGTTGATAATAATATGGATGCTAAAGAGATTTTCTATGATGCCTTAGAAGTAAATGATGAAAGTATTATTAGAAACTGGAGGAAAGGCGATCCATGTTTTAAAATTGCAGAGAACTTAGCAAGATTAACTCCTGGTGTTATATGGAAGACAGAATTTAAAAATGGTGAACCAGAGCATTTAGCTAAAGAACTTTCCAAGGTAAACTTGGAGAATGTGGCTTGGCTTCTCCTTGTAGCTTATAGCAAAATACTAGATGAGAGAAATACACTAAGGACTGAACTTTTGGACACAAAGAAAACAGAAACTGATTCTGGAACTTCCAAGTTTGTGGAAATCAAATTCCCAGATAAAAATGCCCTATTTGAAGACTTTACTAAACTTGGAACTCATAACTCAGAATTGAAGATGCAGTTATCTAGGAAAGACTTGTGGAAAGTCTTACTGTCAGATGGCTTGAACCCCTGCTTCCTGCATGCTAAACCAACAAAGTTTTTGAGAGAGCTGTATGAACAAAACTACTGTCAGCCTGGACAAAAGAGAACATGGAAAGGAAAGATTAAAGGAGAATCAGCTTTAAGAAAAAAACTGTGGAAGCAGAGATCTGGACTTAAGACATCTCCTTGGGCCAAGAGAGGAGCCCCACCCATGTGTACAGAGAGGGTGAGATTGCCCCTGCAGTTGAAGAGGGTGGGTGTTCCTACCCAATGTTCTGAGAAAGTTTTGATGCCACATGGTGCAGAGAGGGTGAGTTTTCCCCAGCAGTTGAAGATGGTGGATGTCCCCACCCGATATTCTGGGAGAGTTTTGCCATCCCAGGGTGCAGAGTGGTTGGAGCACATTCCTCAAAGATTAGGGTGGTTAAGGTCAACACCCTACAAGTCTGAGAGGTGTGTACCTGTCCCCCATAGATTAGAGAAGGCCAGGTGGTCAAACAATTGCTCTGAGAAGGTTGAGCCTGTATGTCAAAGGTTAGGGAAGGCCAGGTGGTCAAACTCATTGTTCTGAGAGAGTTGAGCCTGTATGCCAAAGGTTAGGGGGAATGTTGTCTTCACCTCGCTGTACCTGGGAGGCTAAAACTCTAACCCAAAGATTGGGTAAGGTGTGGCAATCACCCCAACACTCTTGGGTAGTGAGGTCTGAAGCTTGGTCGACACCCAGATGCTTGATGAGGGTGGAACCAAGAAAATGGCTCTTGGGCAAGCCTGTGGAAAGGGTGGGTTCCCATGTGGCCCCAGGGAAAAGAAAACATCTTCTTAAAAAATGACTCTCAAACTTTGAAATCGAATGGAGGGTGCCCTGCAAGTTTACTGAACTGTAGAGGATCCATGACTCATGTGTAACATCCCAATTTCTCCTTATAATATTGAAAATGTTTATCTTTCGTTTTTCCATTTGTGTATTGGAAGTAGTTAAATGGTTTTGTAAGTTTCAAAGGTCTATAGCAGATGGGACTTTGCCTCAAGATGAACTGTATTTCTTTAAAATGATTTTAATATGATTTTGTACTTGAATTGTTACTGATTTAAGTTTTTTTGTGAAAATTGTAATGTATTTTTGGAATTCAGAGGGTGGAATGTAACCGTTGGGGAATTTGATGTAATTATGAATTCCAAAAATATAATTGGATCATGCTTGTAAATTTATCTGTTAATCTGGGCATGATTAGGTTAGGATTAGGGCGTTGAGCCCCACCCCTTGGTGGGTGGGGAATTGAATATAAAAGGCAAGGCAAAGGACAGTTGAAGCAGTCTTTTGAGAAGCAGTTTTGATGTTGGAAAGAAGGCCCCAGGAGAAGAGAAGCGAGCCCTTCGCCTGATCGTCTGCAGCTGACCTTGTGGAGGAAACAGGAGCTAAGCCCGGAGAGAAACGCAGCCCCGGGAAGAGAGGAACCCCAGAAGCCTGAACCCTGGCAAATGCCGGGAACTGTCTTGCTCTAACACGTGGCAATGGACTGTGGTGAGAGAAGAAACTTAACGCTTTATGGCCTGGTATCTGTGGACTTCTACCTCAAATAAATACCCTTTATAAAAACCAACCCATTTTTGGTATTTTACATTAGCACCCCTTTAGCTAACTAATACAGGTAGCAATTCTCAAGCTGGGTGTGCATCAAAGAGCTCACCTGTGCACTTTTTAATCCTAAAGACTCCCCAGAGCCACCGCCGGCCTGTGGAGTCCAAGGGACCAGACAGCAAAGGCGTCGTCGCCCTGACGCCCCCGACTCTGGCACCGTGTGATGCTGACACCAGCGCCGCTGCATGTCTGAGTCACAGAAAACAAGTTTTAAGGTGCCATATTGCTGCCCACATTGCTGTGGGCGGGGCTTCAGTAGGACAGGCAGGTAGGGGGGTGGGCAGACAG
>JAKSZT010054335.1:10056466-10075738 GCA_026826555.1 Tolypeutes matacus | reverse complement strand
TGGGAAGACGGGTAGGGGGGTGGGCAGACAGGTAAGGGGGTGGGAAGATGGGTAGGGGAGTGGGCAGGTACGTAGGGGGACCGGTAGGCAGGAATGGGGACCAGGGCCTGAACCAGCTGTCAAGCCAGCTGCTTAGGAGTCCTTGGGGCAGCGTGAGCCAGGGAGTATGCTTTGGCCGGTGCCAGAGGGCTGGTCAGCAGAGAGGCCTGGGGTCAGGCAGGAGGCAGCCCTGCGACGCTGCAGTGCTGCAGCGCCAGCCTTTGAACAAGGGCCGGGGAGAGTTAGCGGAGGGAGAGAGGCCGAGTGGGCAAACAGCGCTGGCAAGGCTGCCAGCCCTGGAGCTCCTCCTGGAAGGGGGCCGGAGCCCGGGCTCCTCGCTGGCCCCCTCTTCAGCACCTACTGGTCCCCCATACGGCCTTTCCTGCTGTGGTGGCCGCTTGTTCTTTCTTGGCCCCTCAGTGCGTTTGAATGTTCTTCCCGTATTTGAAAAATTCCCCACCTCCACCTAATGGTTCTAAGGACGCGTAGGAGCCAGGCACTCTATTTTCCGGCTCCCACTGCAGGTGGCGAGCAGGTGGAGACCAAGCAGGGCTCCAGGCCTCCGAAGGCACCGTGGCCCTAGGAGCAGGATGGCGCCTGCCACCCTGGCCCAGTGCCTGCTCTTACGTTACCAATCCTGGCACAACTATCACAGCTGTGAGGTAAGTCCAGCGAGTGGAAGAAGGGGAAGTGGACGGGGGAGGGCCCTCCTTTTCCAGGACACTCGCCAAGGCACGGACATGCTCAGCAAGCTGCGCGGCCAGCGCCTCGCCACGGCTCTCCCTGAGGGCGCGGGGAGCTGTAGGCCTTAGCTGGCAGCTGCTGACCCAGGCATTCTTTTTTTTTTTTTTTTTTTTTTTTTAAGACTTATTTATTTACTTTATCTATTTTAAACCCCCCCCTTCCCCATTTGCTGTTTTGTGTCCATTATTCGCTGGGCAATTCTCTGTGTCTGTTTCCTGCCATCTCTTCTCATCCTCCTCCTCCAGTCTTCACCAGGATTCGATCCCGGAGACCTCCGATGTAGGAGAGCGGTGTTCTGCCACCTGTGCCACCTCGGTTCCTGGTTTCCGGAGCTTTTGGAGCATCTCGTCTTGTATCTCCCCTGCATCTCTCCCCTGTCATGTCATCATCCCGCTGCCTGGCTCCCGGGGCCTGGCGGCTCACCAGCACACACAGCCTGGCAGCCCATGCGCCTTCTATGTATATATTTTTAATTTTACCAGGAGGTCCAGGGATCGAACCCAGGTCCCTCCCTATGGCAGACGGACGCCCAGCCCTGTGAGCCACGTCCACGCCCCGAGGCATTCTTGGCAGCATTGTAATATCTGCGTAAAAGTAAACTCCCAAAGCAGAGTCACGTGTGTCTAAGAGCAACCTGGGCTTTAGGCTTCATGCCCACTTGCGGGAACGTGGGCTCTTCCGTCTGCCTGCGGCAGGGGCTCCTGCCCACATCAGGAGGCGCACGGGGCCAGGCGTGACGTCTACTTTCCACCACTCTCGGACCTCACAGCGCTCAAGTCTTCTATTTCTGGAGTGTGCTTTATCTCTCGGACGTGTGATGAGTTCCCCAGCCCCTGCCCCAGCCCCTGGGGCAGCAGCAGATGTCCCCTGTGCTCCCTGGGTCCAGTGGCGCACATCCCACCGGCGCCTGTAGGTCCTGCTGTGCTGCGCGGAGGGTTACGGGATCGATTTGGGGGAACTGATTCGTTTCCCCACCAGCGAAGCCAGCGCCACGTGCCCGGTCATGGCTAGGCCTTCTGTGCTTCCCTTCTTCTTTGGGAAGGCTCTCCCGGAGCAGGTAAAAGGCCGCTGTTGCCTTTCCTTAAGGCCCTGATAGCTGTGCCAAGCCTGCCTTCTGTGGCTCCGCCTGGAGAGTCAAGGGGAGTGACGAGAGCACGAGGAGCCGAAGGACTGGGCCGCTTCGCGGGCGCCAGCGCCACTTTCCAAGGACAACCTGATTCCACACAGCTGACCTTATAAACCCTGTTTAACAGTCCGTAGCGGGCATCGGCCGACTTTGGCTGGCCAGCCTCTGGGCCGCTCTACAGTTTAGGAATTCGGGACCTAGAGGTAAGGGCCTATTTCCCGACTGGACCTAGGGAGGGAGAGGAGGTGGCGCGAAGATGGGGAGAGGCTGGGGCGACGTGGCACGAGCCAAGGACGCCGGCAGCCCCAGAAGCCAGAAGAGGCGAGACCCGACTGCCCTAGAGCCTCTGGGGGGACGCAGCCCTGCCGACACCCCGACTGCAGATCTGCCTTCCCGGGCTGGGAGAGAAGACTCCGCTGTGTAAGGCACTGGGCTTGTGAATGCGCTGCAGCAGTGCTGGGGAGTAACAGGGCTTCTGCCGTGTCAGGAACTGAACGCAGCCACTGGCAGCGCCCCTTCTAGTCGCTCGCGGCTGGGCACGCGTGGTCACCTGCTCCCGGGACTCGAGCCCGAAACCTGCACAGTCCAGCATCCTCCCCGTCAGCAGCGGGCTACGGGGTGTGGATTTGCTGCTCGGCGGTGCCAGGCCAGCTCCGCGAAAGACGTCAGTGTCACCTCTGAAGGCACTGCCCGCTCCAAGCAGGGCCCCTGGCCGCCCAGGAGCCCTGGAAGCTGCTGACTCCTTCCAGCCATCACCTTTCTGTTGGAGCTGGGTTGAGGTGGTTTCTATCACTTGTAACTAAAACCCTTGCTGGCCGTTTGTGTGCAGTTGTCCCCAAACTAACTCCCTGTCCTCTCTCTGTCTGCCTCTGTGTCTACTCTCCAATCTCACTCATCTCTGTCATCTCTCTATGTATCTAATCTGTAGATACATAGACATACAAATAGATACACACATACAATTTTGAGTCTCTCATCTTTGAAAAGGAGAAGTGAAGGGTGCACTGAACATGGTTTCTTAAAAGTAAATATGTTAATGTTTTCTGCACACACAAGACTCCTTTGCGTTTTTATCAAAGATGGAGTAGCTGAGGCACGGCGAAGCTGAGCGGGTGCGGCCTGAGGACATGCAGATGAGACGGTCCCGTGGACAGTGCAGGGCTCTGGGTGCTCGCCTGGGGGGGCTCAGAAAAGCTGGGTCCCAGCCCCCAGGGGAGGTGTCGTAGGCTGTGCCCACCCTGGGGTAAAAATGGAAACTCAAGTCCCAGTTTACCCTTTGCTGTTCCCTGGGTCGGCGCCCTGTCAGGGCCCAGTGCAGTGAGGGGCGTGGTCGGGGGGTGGGAGGGTGCCAGGCTCCTTGTCAGATGTTTTTACAAAACACAATCCACATTCATAAATAAACTAGTTAAAAACTAAAAGACATGCTTTCTTCATTAAAATATATTAGAGAATAAGAATATCCAGAATACATAAATTTGTTTAGTAAGGTAAGTTAAATATCTTTTGATCTAGCTGTTCTGGCAACTTCCAAATCTCCACAAGCAGATGACTCCTAAATTAAATCTCTCGCTGAGGTTCCTCTCTGGGCAGGCAGAGCTATGAAGGTTGCCCACATCATTTTGGTCCCAAAGCTAACCCAGGTATGGCCATGAATGTCGAGTCAGGTACCTGCCTGGATCAAGCGCCCTTAAAAAGCAGTTTTCTTCAGGGTAGCAGACTTCGGGGACTCCAAACCTTGGGAAGGACTCTACCTGGGGCTGTGGGTTTTAAGGAATGCAGGTGGCTTCTTGGAGCAGAGAGCTGACCCTGGCCCATGGCCCACAGGAAACAGTGACCTCCACCTGCAAACAGGGAACCTGATTCTTCCCCAGGGCCCACAGGTGAGAGCCCAGGTGCGCACTGCTGGTCTTCTGACCTGCAGACGGTGAGGTGACGAATAGATGCTCCAGCAGCTAACTTTGCCGATCGGGTTGTGCGGCAGTAGAAAACGAGACCCCCACCCAGCACGGGGAGCCGTGCTCATCCCGTGAGCACCTCCTGCGCACTCACCATATGCGCCAGCACTCGGGGTACGGCCACGAACAGGAGCAGTGGGGGTGCTCCCCTCATCACTTAGAGACGGGTTCGTGGTCTCCTTCTGCACCTGCCAGGACCCCTTTCTCAGTGGGCTCCATAGAGGGACCAAGTCGGTGTGGAGCTAGAGCTTGAAGTCGCCCTTCATCCTCCTTGCTGCTCACCCTCCACGACCAGTCAATAAACCCTATTCTTCTTCTCTAATATTCCTCAAAGGCACCAAGTTAAGAAGGACAGCATCCTCAGCTCAAAACACCTCCACCTTCCACCCGGAGGCCACAGCAGACTTTAAAGCATCTCCTAACTCCATCGTGACGTCTCCAAGCCAAGTGTTCACACTGAACCAGAGTAATTTTCCTAAGACACAGGTCTGTTCATGTCACTCCCATGTTTCAATCTCCCAAAGTCTCCCTGCTGCCAACCCACCCACTAATCCACACCCTAACTGTAACCTACCACTAAACCATACCCTAACCCTAACCCTAACTCAGCCACACTGTAACCCTAACCCTAACTCTACCACACCCTAACCCTAACCCTAACCTACCACTAATCCACACCCTAATCCTAACTCTACCACTAACCCACACCCTAACCCTACCCCAAGACGTTGATAGCATTCTAAGTGTTAAGCTCTTTCTCTTCTCATCTCTCCAGTAACGTGTCCCTTGCATGCTGTCCACTTGGTCACTTCACCCTCCAGCTGCACTGAGACACCCAAAGCTGCTCCTTCCACCTGTTTTGTCTGCAGGAGAAATCTCCTCCTTGCCTGTCCTGATTCACTGCTTCTGGGAAGACTCACGTCCTTCCGTGAGCCTCCTTTGTACCCATATGTAGCCTATTTCAGTACTTATCACAGTGCCTGTTCAGCAATATTCTGAATAGTGGAACTGATTAACTCAAGTCTTGCTGACAGTTGCTTTAAGTCATGACCTAAAGTGATTTTTTACATCTCACTCAGTTTGGCTGTATTTGTCACATCCATTAAATTGATTATAAAAGGCTTTCTGTGATAATTCTTTCATTCCATGCTAGATTCTTCATGCCTGTTTTTTAAAGGCTTGGGTTGAAATAAAACTGTACTGAACTGCTTTAAAAATATCACTTCATGAATAATATTCCCAAAACAGAATTCCTCAATCTATGTGCAAAGCTATCAGTCTGTCATCTCAAAATATTTTCGCTATCCATTCCCACATTTCCCAATGTTATTGCCATTGAATGCACACGGAAAAGTTTTTGAATAAATTTTCTGATAAGCATATGATGGCAATGCTTATTAGAACCTGGAGCAGACATGGGGACAGAGAAAACCGAAAGCTTCACCACGAGGAGACTGGCTCGCACTAAGTTCTCAGAAGTGGGCCATGGTGAGGATGCAGGAGCAAGGATGAGGGGGATAGTAGGGAAGTGTTCAGAAAGACAGGCTTCTGCAGAACACGAGAGCCAGCAAGAGCCAGGGCAGCTCTTACAGCACATACAACCTCCTGTACCGCACTTGCTGTATTTTGACTTTTTCAGAGACTAGAGCGAGGCAAAACCAAATAGAAAAATAGCTTATAATACAAAATAGTCTTACATTGACCTGCTAGACAATATATGCAAAGGAGACCTACTCTGACCAATTCAAATTTTATTAAAAAGATACTGGGTTGGGGAACGGGTGTAGCTCGGTGGTTGAGCACCTGCTTCATATGTACGAGGACCCGAGTTCAATCCCCAGTACCTCCTAAAAAAAAAAAAAGGTCCTGGGTAGGTCACAGAATAGCAACAAGGCTGGAGAACGAGCTTGGAGGCTACTGTCACAAAAAAAACGTTCCTAAATCGCGCATCTGAGCCTGTCAGTTTCGGAGCCTGAAGCACCAGCTTATACAGCTTGTGCCACCAATGTTCTTGGCCCTGAAAATTGGCCAGTGGACAGCACTGTCAGAGAGAGGGTCATCCTTGGCCCTCACCTCTGTGCCCCTACCTCCCAAGTCGAAGTCCAGGGCAGTGTGTCAGAAGCTGTCCAGCATTATATAATGAGATGATTGCCACACCCTGAGCCAGTTAGAATTACTGGGAAGTTTTCTCAGCAGTACGTAGAGGTGACACTGTTCTTCAAACCTTATTTGTGGACTGCGAAGCCAGAAGCAGCCCTTTTGTCCTCCATCAGGTGTTCTTTCCTGCCATTGAGCAAGCTCATTCTCTACCAGGGAGGCCACGTGAGGCCCCACAGAGCCCAGCATCTGCTCTTGTCCTCTCCACCAGTGCAGATGTGGCCATGAGTCCACTCATCCAACCTGCCACAACATGCGATGGTAATCAACTGGAGACTCCAACTTGGGAACACAAGAGTGGAAAACACGCAGCATTCATGAGTCATAGCCACGGCCAAATCCTAGGAAGCAGGAATCGTCGTCCTCTCTGCCCTCTGTTGTCTCCTCTTCTACAGTAACTCCAAGTTCTTTGTCCTCCATGGCCCCTGAGGAACTCGTCTTTGCCCACTGAGAAGCCAACTGAGAAGCCCGTCTTTGCCCACGGTTATCCAGTCCACATCAGATGGCATTTGGGGAGCACGCCCTCTGTGGGGGTAGCATGAACACTGGGCCTGTAGTTTCTTTGGGAATATCATTCTCTCAAAAACTTAGGCTTCTGGGCTATCGATTCCAGTCAGCTTCACATGGGGTTATTTTCAGGACATGATTCTACATCTGCTTATTTTTTTCCTCCCTCAGTTGATCCACACCCCACTCTCTCATGCTAATGACAGCTGTTTTGAAGCCATATGCAGCAATAGGCTTCAGTGGGAAGGCAATAGTATTAGTCTAACATTTGCCAAACAGGCCTGTATCTTGTTTTGTTTATTAGGGGGCCTTTGAAAAAGGCTCCAAACAGTAATTTCTCTCTGGCTGTTTGGAGATGGAGAAGAACTGAACACTTTTTTGTTTGTTTGCTCGTTTGTTTTAGGAGGTACCAGGGATTGAGCCTGGGACCTCGTACATGGGAGGCAGATGCTCAGCCACAGAGCTACACTCATACCCAGCACTGACTTCTGCGTCTCCATGTTTCTGGATTCTTCTTCTTATTCCATAATTGATTACAAACTAGAGGAATTTTGTGAAAGCTAATATATTGCTTATAATAATTTGCTAAAGACAATTAGTAATTACCAATACCCACTAAGTTTCTTGATTTGTCTACCTCGTTTTTTCTAGACCTACCGTCTTTTTTTTTTTTTTTTTTTTTTGGCACATAGTGTGTCTTCCAACTTATCACAGGTGACAATTTTGCCAAATATTTTGTTACCACATTATAGAGCCACTGTCTTTTCAGCCTGCATTCTCACCACTTGCCGATTACTGTCCACCAAGCCCGTGACACATGTTTAGGGTTTTGTCATGGTAAGCACCCCACTTCTGTCACTAATTCTTATGTTAGGACAAAATTAGGCAGGGGTTACAAAAAGCCTCCAAAAAACAGCAACCTAAAGAGCAGAGCAGCTTATTTTTCTCTCGTGCAGTCCCCACGTGTGTTCATGTGCTCCTTTGGAGGAGTCATGTATCAAATCTGGGCTCTTCCGAGTTATTGCCTCACCATCTGTTGAGCATGGCCACCATCTATGTGGTCAAACCTGGTCATTACTTGCATTCAAATGCCAGTGAGCAGGAGGAGAAAGAGAGCATTGAGGAACAAGGCTTGGACTTGGAAGTGGCATCCATTGTTTTGACTCACCTGCAACTGGCTGTACTCCAGTCACATGGCCAAGTCTAATTTCAAGAAAGGCTGGAGAAGGAAGTTGAACTGGGCATCCACGCATGTGGGATGAAGGGAAGAACAAATTTTTGTGGGTATCTAGCATTTATTGCTACAGAGGACTATTAAATAATTTGTGCTGAACCAATGGGTTTTCCATATGGAAATAATGCAATTGGTTTATTAACCAACACAAAAAATCAATCCCAGGTATATTAAACACTTAAAGAGTGTGGCAGTTTGATATTATTTATGAATTCCAAAAAGAGAAATATATCATGTTTGTAAACTGGTATGTTCCTCTGGGCATGATAACCCTTTGATTGTATTAAATTCAGCCTAGACATCTGATGAAATTATGTTAAGATTAGGGCTTTGCTTCAACCATGTCATTAGAATGTGACTCAGCGTTGAGTCCCCACCCCCTTGGTGGGCTGATAAAACAGACTCTCACACAGGAGAGGAACCCAGAGGAAGAGAGATGGCTCCATAGACATGGAAGAGGCCCCAGGAAGAGAGATGAGCCTGATAGTCTACAACTGACTCTGTGAAGAGAACAGAGCAGCTGAGCCCGGAAAGTTGAGCCCTGGGAAGAGAGACGAGTCTTATCCCAGCCCACAGCTGAGATCAGAAGAAGCTGGGCCCATGGAGCCTTAAGAGGAAGGAGGAAGACATTACCCTCCATCTTGCGTCAACACTTGGCAACAGACTTTGGGTGAGAAAGAACCTCTTATGGTACCTTGAGTTGGACTCTTTAGGGCCTTGTGACTGTAAGCTACTACCCCACATAAATACCCTTTATAAAAGCCAACAGAGTTCTGGTCCTTTGTATCAGCACCCCTTTGACTGACTAATAGAAATAGGAAAGGTAAAATTATAGAACTATGAGAAGATGGTAGAGAAAATATCTTTCTAACTTGGAAGAGGAAAGGGTTTCTCTTAAAAATACAAAAGGAAAAGAATGATAAATTCAACTACATTAAAATTAAGGATTCATCAAAAGATATCATCAAGAAATTTCAAAACAAGCCACAAACTAAAATAAGATATTTGTTTCATATATAAGCAACAAAGAGTTCTTATTTGGAACACATAACAAATTCCTATGAATCAATAAGGAAAAAAAGCAATAGAGAAATGAGCAAACATATGAGAAGAAATTTCACAGAAACACATAAATCTTATGAGAATGAAAAGATAACTAATATTATGTCTAATCAGGAAATTGTAAAAAAAAAAAATTAGATGCAAGTTTGTACTTACTAGAGGGGCAAAAATTAAAGTCTTATAAATGTAAGTGTTAAAAGATGTAGAAAAAAGGATTTATCATATGCCTCTGGGAGAAGCATCACTGAAGGCAAACATTTTGGAAAATAGTTTGGCATTGCCTAGTAAAGTTTACACGTGTACATTAATATGCACTGGACATTTTATTTCTAGGGCTGTAACACAGACTTTCTTGTTTATGGGGACAAGACCTACTAAGTGCACAGTAATATTGTTCATGATAGCCAACTGGAAATATTCAAGTGTTCATCAATAGTAGAAGAGAGAAATGCTTTTGTTCATTTGTTTAGTGGCATACTGTGCCTTAGTGAAAAATGAATGAACTACAGCTATGCACATCTGCATGCATTACCCTCAAAAGTATACTGTAGAATGAAAGGTGCACTTCCAGAAGAAAACTACAGCATGTTCCATTTATATAAACTCAAAAACTCAGCAATATATTGATAGATCGATAGATATAGATAGATCAATGTAGATGATAGGTAGATGTAACTGGATCAGATGACACACCATATGTAGCAAAATGAGAATTGTTGATAAATCTGGATATCTGCATGGGGATGCCCTGGAGTTCTATGCATTGTTTCTGCATTATTTTTGCAATTTTATTGTGTTTGAATTTTTTCAAAATAAAAAGTTAAAAAAAAAAACAAAGTACATAAATAGAAACAACTAAGCAATATGTTGCTGAGGGGTAGTCAAGGTGATAAAGTGCCAGTAGAGCAAGGCAGCGAGGAACTGAGATTCAGGCTAGTGGCTGAGGGAGGGAGCGGGCGGCGTCACCAGGCCACGGAAGGAGCGGCCAAGGTGCCAGTTCACTTCCAGTTTTCAGGTGGACTAGCAATTACATGGGCGTTCATTTTGTTATTGTTCTTTAATGTGTGCGTTTGTGTTTTATTCACTCTTGGGAATGTTTGCTAAAGACCACAATTAAAGCAAATTTAAGTGCTAGACGGGGGTGGTGGTGGCGGCAGGGTGACATTGGAAGCAGTGGCCGTGCTTTGGGCACGGGGTAGCCCTGGGCTGTCCTGTCCCACCGGCCTCGTGCTGCGGTGCTGGAGCATCTCCCCCGCAGCCTCTCCCCAGTGAGCACGGCTCCTGCTGACCAGGGCTTAGCAGCCTCTTGTTGACGAGCTTGGGGGAAGCAGTGAGCGCGTGGGCAACTACTAGTGGCGGGCGTGGGTGTGGTGCCCTGCTCCACTTGCTAGTTTACTTGTAGCACAACTACAAGGTTTTGTGCTTTAAGGTCCCATGTGGATGTCCCCAGTCTGCTGCACCCACCCCTAGACTCCCTGTTTTCCCTGAACCTGGTAATGTGCTCTCCTTCCTGGGCCTTCCCTAGCTTGTCCCCCCACCGCTGTAGCGAGCGGTGCCGTGGACTCCGACACTTTGCTCGTATTTGACAAGTCCGCCACCTCGAGTGTTGGATTTCAGGACTGTTTCTCTTTGGCCAGTGGCTGCTGCTCCATGGTGAGGAGCGTGGTTTCCGGCTGGATGTGCCTCCGTCTTTGGAACAAGGGGCACAGGGAGCTCTCGCCCTGCGGTGGGCGGGCAGCCTTGGGGCTCTGCGGAAAGGTCTCTGCTCTGGGCTGCAGCTGTTTCTCTCCCACAGTATCCAGAGCCCAAGATCTCTCACCACAGTGCAGACTGATTTCCTTCCAAAAACTTCATCTGCTGTGCATGAAGAATTCACATTCCATGTCCCAGTTTGCCAGGTTCACTGTAACAAAATTCCACAGACTCGGCTTAGACAACAGGAGTTTGTTGGCTCACAGTTTTGGAGTCCAGAAGCCCAGAATCAGGTGTTGGCAGGATCCTGCTTCCTCTGAAGCCTGGTGTCCTGGGGGTGGCTTCCCCTGGGGGCCCGTGCTCAACCCACCTCGGTCACGTGGTGTCTCTCGCCCCGTCCGTCTCCTCCTGCGCCCACATCTCCTTGGCGTGCAAGGACCCCAGCCAGCCAGAGGTTAAGGACCCCCTGGTTCCACGTGGCCTCATCTTAACTGCGAATATCTTCAAAGGAACCTTTCACAAACAGGCTCGCACCCACAGGGCGGGGTAGGACTGGCGCATGACTCACTAATAGCACCTGCCTGCAGGTAACTTTTTTTTTTTTTTCATGTAACTTTGACCCTTTTTCTTGCCAGCTAGTACTAAATTCTCAGGTTTATTACACTGAGAGATTTGCCCCATCTTTGCCTTGAGTTACATTACAAAACACTCTGATTGCCCTGCTTTTAAAATCAGGTTGTCTGCATGAGCAATGAAAGAAAAAATGGATAAATGGGACCTCCTCAAAATTAAACACTTTTGTCTTCAAATGACTTTGTCAAGAAAGTGACAAGGCAGCATACTCAGTGGGAGAAAATATTTGGTAATCACATATCTGATAAAGGTTTAATTTCTAGGATATATAAAGAGATCATACAACTTAATGACAGAAAGTCAAGCAACCCAATATAAAAATGGGCAAAAGACTTGAATGGACATTTTTCCAAAGAGGAAATACAAATATCTAAAAAGCACATGAAAAGACATTCAACATCACTAGCTAGTAGGGAAATGCAAATCAAAACTACTAAGAGCTATCATCTCACACCGTATAGAAAAGCCACTATTAAAAAAGCAGAAACCACAAGTGCTGGAGAGGATGTGGAGAAACAGGAGCCCTCCTGCACTGCTGGTGGGGACGTGGAATGGTGCAGCCTCTGTGGAAGAGAGTGTGCGGTTCCTCCAGAAGCTAAATTCAGAACCTGCTGTAAGACCCAGGAATCCTGCTACTAGGAATATATTCAGAAGAAATGAAAGCAAAGATGCGAACAGATATTTGCACCCCAAAGTTCATAGTTGTGTTATTCACTATTGCCAAAAGATGGAAACAACCCAAATGCCCATCAACCTGGAAAGGATAAACAACATGGGGTAAATGCATATGTTGGAATGCTAGGGCGCAGTAAGAAGAAATGAACTCGTGATGCATTTGCCAAATAGGTGAACCTTGAGGATATTATATTGAGTGAAATGAGCCAGACACAAAAGGACAGATACTGTATGGTCTCACTTGTATGAACTAAATACAATGAGTAAAGTCAAGGAGTTAAAATGTGGAGTCTAGGTTACTAGGAGGGAGTTTGAGGCTTGAGGAGGGGGAGCTGCTGATTACTGTCAATGGGTTGATTGTCAATGTTTAGAACTGGATAGAGAGGATGGCAGCGCATTCTGATGAGTGTAACTAACAGCACGATGTCTGAATGTGATTGTGGGTGAAAGGGGTAGTCTAGGGGCATAAATGGCTATCGAAAGAAAACTATAGGCTAATCGAGGGAAAGTGCAACATAGTGAACCTGGAGGTGGCTGAGGACTGTGGTTAAGAGCACAAGTGCAAGAATGTTTTTCCATGAACTAGAACAAATGTACATCACTATTACAAGGTGTCAAGAATATGGTGATATATGGGGAAAATACAACTAATATAACTTATGAATTATAGTTAACAGTAACATTTTTGCAGCAATGGCAAAGAAGATGCTATATCAATGCTAAGGGTCAGCAACAGCAGGTAAGGGGGTATGGAATTTGTCTTTTGGAGTAATGAAAAATTCTAAAATGGACTGAGGGATGACAGCACGACCCTGTGGTGTTACTGAGAGCCCCTGAGTGAACACTTTGGATGGATTGTACAAGGCAGGGGTCTGTATAACACAGGGAAGCACGTGGTGGATGATGGACAAAGATAAGTCCAAAATGACAGTACAAAGATGAGAATGTTCTTTCATGAACTATAACAATTGCACAATAATATTACATGGTATTAATAATAGGGTAGTTTATGGGAAAATATCCTTAATGTAAGCTATGGACTATAGTTAGTAGTAATATTTTGATGTTCTTTCATCAATTGTTACAAATGTTCCACAAAATGCAAGGTGTTGGTGGGGGGGCAATGTGTGGGAATCCTGAATGTTTTGATTGTTCTCTAATAAAAAAAATCGGGTTGTCGGGGCTTGAATGTCAGCTTCACCCCTTCCCAGCTGGCTAGCCTTGGGCAAGTTCTCTAATCACCGCATATGAGGTTTCTCTATCAAATGGAACTTTCAAGTCAATTAAATGAAATTATCCATGTGCATTGCTGGCACACAGTCATTTAAATGTCAGTGTTAGTTATTACGTCATATGCAAGGCATATCTGTCCAAATGCAGGAATTTCCCCTGCAAATGGTGGGCAAATGGCTAGGACAGAGCAGAGCAAGGAGAGGGAGAGAAAAGGTTAGTCTTCCCTGTTGACACAGGATGTTTTTCCTCAAGTGACATGTGTTTTGGAAACACAGCTTCCGCCTTACTGGCGGGACAGGATGGAAGGTGTGAAAATACCATGTGACAATGACCAGTTGAAAAGTTAGAGCATTTCTTGGACCTACATAGATCACCTTTTAAAAAAGTCACCCCTTTTACTTGCTTTCTGGAAATCGATGTCAAAGGCCCTTTAGGACATGCCCGCTGTTAGGAACAAGCCTATAAATGTCCTCATCCTCATCTCTTCTCTGAGGAGCAACATGGCAGAAAACAAGGCTGACTCAAACTCTACTTGGATCAGGCACACAGGTTTCTGGAAGAAGGTGCACTTTGGATTCTGTCAGCTCTCCAGCGGTCAAGAGACTGCGGGGGCCGATGCGGGCTGGGTCAGAGCGGCCGCCGTGCTGCCCCGACAGCTCGTGGGGAGAAGGAGGCGCTGCCTTGAAACAAGCAGCCCCGGCCGCCGAGCTCCGGGCAGCAGCGCTGTGGCTGTGCCAGGCTGGCTGAGCCCAGCCCTCCGCTCCGGAAGCAGCGGCTCCACCTCTCAGAGCCTTCTAGCACCCCCAACTCTTTACAAAGCTATTTTACCACACGGTTTGCAGCATGTGTCCAAGCCAGTGCTGAAGAAATCACTCTCTCCTCAGTGATTTTGCCCACAGAGAGGAACTTGAGATTTGTGCGGTGATTTCAGTTCTGCCTTATTTCACTTTCTCACCCCTTCCCTGAGGTAGTGCTTTGGCAGGCTGAGGCAATTAAGAGAGAGCTCTGGAAATTCTATGGACACCTAAAACTGAATTTGCATTAGAGTCCCAGGACAGACAGAAGGAGAGTGTGCTGGCACGGGGCCAAGGGCCTGAGCCGAGCCCGTCCAGCCTCACGGGCGCTGCCGCAGACGGGGCGGCCAGCACGGGCGCCTGTTACCCCGAGGCACTGCTGCCCAGCGGCGAGACTGCTCTCTTCCTGAGGACACACGGCTCCCGCGCACGGCACTGAGGAATGGCTCTCAGGTTCTGAGGGCGTGAGAAGCCTGGCGGCCTCCTTGGCTTAGAGGTGGAGTGGGGGCCCCAGTGAACAGGGGGCTCCAGCCAAATGCTTCTCCGACCATACCCTCCACGACCCTTCATTCTGCCATGGACAATGCGGCTTCAGGCACACGCACTGATGAACACAAAGTGACACATGCCCATTTCCATACTGTTCATCAAATGCACACGCACATTTGCACACACAAAGCTTTAGGTACACACAAACACACATTCGTGCCCATCCCCACCTATGGTCTCTTCGGGTGATATGAGCTGGGAGGCAGGAAATAGGGATTCTATTTCTGGTTCTCTTGTTAATAAATTATTTATGGCTCAGTTTCTGCACATGTAAAACATTGGGATAAGTGGGTTGGAATGCGTAAATATAAGATTTTTCTTCCAAGATGAAGTGGATGAGTAAGCACTGAAGGCATTTCTAGGAAGAGAGAAATATAGTTTACTCTTAGGAAAACTTACTCTGCCAGCCCCAAAAGTAACTTTAAGTCAATTCATAAAATTTTCGAGCTTTGCTATTGATAGGATCTTTCCAGTTCACAAAATTATCGTGCTGAAATGGCCGTATTTCTCCTTGCGATGGTCTGACACACCTTTCCTCTCCGCAGCTCACCACCCACCACTACTCATTACAAAATTCTTCCCTAGGTGGAGACAGAGCCTGCCTACCCCTGATTCTTCATCAAATGAGAAGTCTATTCTCTCCAACCAAATGTGGACCAGGAGGGGACAATTGTGGGCGACAAAATATGGACAAAAGACAGTCCCCACAAAAGAACCTACAGAAGCCGCTAAGTATGTGGAAAGGTGCGCGCCCTCGCCAGCCGTCAGGCGGGCGCCAACTACAGCCAGGGGAGACCAGCTCTGCTCAGCCCCCCACACGGCAAATTGTAAAGGGCCGGTGGATTCGTTTGCCAAAGGGCTGCTGATGCAAAGTACCAGACACGGGATGGTTTTTATAAAGGGGATTTATCTGCAGTAAAAACCTACAGTTCCAAGGCTGCGAAAAGTCCACACCGAGGCGCCGTAAGAGGGGCTTCCTCACCAAAGTCGGCTGCTGCTGATCCTGGCGGCCTGCCGGAGGTGGAGCACGGTGGCCGCCGGTGCCTGCCCTCCCCTCGGAGTCCACGTCTCCCCGAGCTCAGCTGTGGCAACCAGGCGCAGCGCTCGTCTCCTTCCGGCCTCCTCTCTCCAGCCCGGCTGCTCTGCTTTCTTCCAGAGCTCGGCTGTGAGCTACCCGACCTGTGGCTCCCTTCTCACTGGGCCCTGGCTCCTTAAGCCTCTGGGGACTTCTCTCCTCGAGCTCAGCTGTGGGCGAACCTTCAGCCCTTTTTCTCACAGGGCAGGATCAATGTAATCGGAGCTTCCTCTTCCTCTGTGTCTCTGTTTTCATCAGACAAGCCAACCTGAGCCACGCCTCTCTGACGTGGTCCAGTCAAAAGCTTCTCACCCCCACAGGAATGGCTCAGCTCACAAACAGTCCTTTTCTTTTTGGGATTCATAGAAGAGCATCAAGCTGTGCCACCCACACCCAGGAGAATTAACAAATGGTAGCACATTCATCCAGTGACTGAATTATACGATGACAGGAAAGAGTCTCACAGAGACTGAGTGAAAAGCCAGGCACAGAAGGCCCCACACCACGTGAGCGCATTCGTGCCACGTTCAAGAAGCCCACAGACGATCTAAGCTCATCCGCAGTGCTCAGAGCACGTTACCTCTGTGGGAGCGGCACGGCCTGGGCAGGGGCAGGAGAAGTTCTCTGTCTTGACCGGGGGGGGCCTGCAGGAAACCCACCAGCTGTACACGTGTTAGTGGAGAGCCTCACTCCATGCTTATCCCTCAAGAAAATAAAAATAAAAAAGAACAAACATGAGCAAACAGGACACTAGGCGGAGTGCGGCGATGGGCGGGCTGTGAGCTGGGTCCAGCACTTTGCCGTCACACCGAGCCGCCATGCCACACGTGAGCGGGCGCATCTCCCTGCAGGTGTCGTGCCGAGGGGAGCCGGGCAGGGCTCTCGTAAGGCAAGTGCCGGGGAAGGAGGCCCCGCGGCAGGAGTGTCCTGGGGCGTGTGCCAGGCGAGGGCAGAGGCAGCAGCTAAACAGCGAGTCCTGCCGGGCACTCTGGAGCTGGACGACCCTTCCAAGCTGCCCCAAACTGAGACCCGCGGCAGCGTCCACCGATGGGGATGGCCGGGGGATGGACCTGGGCGAGGCTCTCCCTCTGGCCAAGGCACCATCGGGTCACCTGGTACCAGCACACTCCCCGCAAGAGGACGGGCCACTGTCTCGGTCCTGAGTGGGGCCATCTGGGCAAGCCCGCAGAATCAGGCAGGGCAGCCCTCGAGTAAATTCGCCCCCGCCGCCCCAGGCCCCGGGACGCTGGCCGGTCCCGTCACTCGCTGCAGCCGCCCCAGGCCCCCGGATGCTGGCCGGTCCCGTCACTCGCTGCAGCCGCCCCAGGCCCCGGGACGCTGGCCGGTCCCGTCACTCGCCCCAGCCGCCCCAGGCCCCCGGACGCTGGCCGGTCCCGTCACTCGCCCCAGCCGCCCCAGGCCCTGGGACGCTGGCCGGTCCCGTCACTCGCCCCAGCTGGTCCTGTCACTCGCCCCAGCCGCCCCAGGCCCCGGGACGCTGGCTGGCTGCATTTCTGGGGGAAACCTTCACAAGACGGTCAGCAGGGTGAGCTGCAGACTCCACCACACTAGCTGCTTTCGGGTCACCGCTCCCCGTCCCCAACACTTCTCTCTTGGCCGGCAGCCCTGCTGGGGAGGCTCTCCTGACGGGGCACTCAGGTCCTCCGGCCGCGGGTGCGGGCCCTGAGCCGCAGGCTGATGCTGCTGACGCTGCCCACTTGCTGCTAAATGGGCAGGAGTGCACACGGCACAGCCCCGGAGCAGACCGGGGCAGACCCTCCTCCTGACACATGGAGGACCGAGTGAAAAGCCCCACTGCGCGGCCTGGAAAGCGCGGCCACGCTTCCTCCCACACTTGAACCTGACCTGCAGGCAGAACCCGCTTCCCCGAGGTCGGCATCCCGTCCTTGGAGCCATCTTCAAAGCGGCGCCGCTGCTGCGTCCTGAAGGCCGCCCCCCACTCTCCCCTCCGGGTGGGCGGCGAGCAGGTCCCATGGCCCTGTGCCCACACGGCTCGTCTTTTGGTGGCAATGGGCCTGTTGGTTTGCAGTGGCGCAAACACTCTGCAAGCTCACCGGACCGCGCTGCACTCCAGCCTCCTGCAGGATGGAGGGTCCAACGGCCTCAAATTGCCAGGTGGCTGGGGACTGCCCCCAGGGAGAGGACACCAGGTCACACGCGTGTGCGGGGGCCCTGCTGCTGGGCCCAGACCTCAGGCTACTCGCACACCCACAGGCCAGTTGGGGGGTGATGACAGAGCGCGGCCGACACCAGCGCACACCAGCGGACCGCGTCGCTGCGTCCCCCGGCCTGCCTGGGGCCTCTTCTGCGGCAGGCGGGCCCAGGTGGGGGCTGACCTTGCTGCAAGGGCTCCACCCCCTGCCCACTGCCCACGCACACACCGGGCTCCTTGCTCACAGCCTCCCGGGCCTTCTCCTGGCGGTCTCCTGAGCAGCCGGCCGAGGCGGTCACCACTTCTCTTCCTCGCTTGGTGGGTGGCGCTGCCCGTGTCGCCGGCCACTGGGAGGATCTCGTCCCCTGTGTCTTTCAAATCAGCTGTGAGTGCAGCCCTTTATTTTCGGCTCACGCCCACACATCGAGCCAGCCCCCGCCCCGCTGCAGCACCCCAGGGCCTGCACGTGCCGCTGAGCAGAAGCCCCCCGCGTCTCAGCCCCCTCTTCCTTCCTCATCCGGGGCCTGACCCTGCGGCCGACTTGCTGGGGACAGAATTCGGTAACTGGAGCCCTGGGCCGGCTCTTCAGTCTCTCCTGCCCTGGGGGTGCAGGGCAGAGGGGCTTCTCACACGTAAACGCGAGAGTGTGACCCTCTGACTTCCACAGTCACCCTCAGGAGGGGCTCGGCGCTCTGGCGGTTTTAACCATCTCGGCAGATTCTGCGACATGACGCTCTCGCTGCGACTCGCCTCTAGCAAATAGCATCTGGACAGGGGAAGCGACACCGCGACCGACTGCCTCTCCCTCCCCGGATCTGGCCGGGAATGCCCTCCTGGGAGGAAGCCAAGCATGGGAGCGCCTCGGGCAGGTGTCTGAGGTGCCAGCCCCAGCTGGCGTCGACTGCCTGGCAGGTGAGCGAGCCGCCGCCCCACGGCCCCAGCCCCCAGCCCGCGCTGAGCGGAAGGGAGCTGCGCTGGCCCCAGCGGGCCTTGCCCGCTTGCAGATGCACGATCAGAACAAGTGCTGTCTCTGTGGCCACTGAGCTTTGAGCTGTTTGCTGCACAGCGGTGGCTGACCGGAACAGTCGCCCTCGGCTTCCCGCCGGCGCTCTGCTGCCGTGTCCTCTGACATTCTCGGGCCCTAGCGTCTCGCCAGCACCCGAGGTATTGCGCCAGCCGGCGCCTCTTCTCCCCAGCTCTCCGTCAGCGAAGCCCTGGACACGTGCACAGCGTAGCGTGGCCATGCCCAGGGCTGCGCAGACTCCACGAACACCCGCAGCGAGGTCCCACTTTCTGGGACCATGTTTTGTCACCGGATCCCTGGAGATAAACCTGGCCTTAGATTTATACACAAGAGAGCTCATTGGGGATTGCCCTGAGGAAGTGACACGTCACAATTGTCCAGAGGCAGAAGGTGACTCGTGGTAGAGACTCAGATGAGACGCTGGCCAGTGGCACCGGCTGCTCTGCAGTGGACGTGGTCCTTTAGAGCTGTCCCAGACTGAAGACAGGCCTTTGAGGCCTACATCAACCAGGCAAAGGGCATAACCTGGAGCGAGGCATCTCCTTTACGTGGAGGGCGACCCCGGGGAGGGGGCAGCTAGAGTCGTCAGGGGCCACCTCT
>JAKSZT010054335.1:10038164-10056456 GCA_026826555.1 Tolypeutes matacus | reverse complement strand
GCGACCCCGGGGAGGGGGCAGCTAGAGTCGTCAGGGGCCACCTCTGGAAGCTGGGCGACCCTGGGGAGGGGGGCAGCTAGAGTCGTCAGGGGCCACCTCTGGGAGCTGGGCGCACGGCCCCAGGGCCTGCAGGGAGCATCTGGGTGGCCCCGGTGCACCAGAGCATCTACTGCAGGGAGCATGTCTAGACGGTTCTGGGTTGGAAAAAGTGAAGGGGTTAAAATCAGGACAAGTGGGAACCAAGGAGTTCCTGGGACAGGGTGAGGGGAGGCAGGGGGCAGTTATACGTGCTTCACGTGGCTGGTTCCCAGCTCATCAGCCCCATACAGCTAAATCAAACAGAAATCAAACGTGCTTTTTGCTGCCAGCCCACGAATACTCACGCACATATGTAAGTGATCACTGCTTTAAATTCCTCATTCTCACGCCCTGTGACCACCGTCGTCTCTGAGCATACTCAAGGCTATCCAGTCACAGCTCTCCTAGAATCAGCTCCCTTCAGGAGATTCCCTTTAATATCTTTTCTGAGTTTCCCTTAGTTCAAGGACAGCCCATTAATTCTTTTTTATCCTACCCCAGCTGACCCAGATGTTTTCATATTGCCTTCAAATATTTATCTTGGACCAGTTTCCAGTCTTGCTCGATTCATCTCATGTTGCTTCAAGGAGAAGTTTCCTTTGATGCCAATAATAAACCACTTTCTTGAAAGGCCACATGTGGTTATTTTAGGAGGATAAGATGGAGTCTTAGCCAGTTCACTCAGTCAGGCTGTCAAGTCTTTCGTTCTTTCAAACGTACCCCCAGCGGTTTCCTTTAGACCCTCTAACCCGTATGGGTAGGTTCTCCATTTGTTGGTAGTTTTTTTTTCTCTGCTTCTTCTTGGTTTTTTTTAATCATCTCATCCCTGAACAGTTCATGAACCTAAACATCTGCATTAAAAATCTTTACCCTGAAAGGTTCTTCCACCACTTTGCTTCCAGTGCTGGTGAGAGCACATAGTTCTGACTTGGGCTATTTCTGAAATGCCCTTTTACTCACCCTTCAGCAGCTTCTGTAAATATCTCATTTTCTTACAAAATCTTAATTTTTCCCTGCAAAGTTAGTCACTCACTCTTCTGGGTGCCTACACTAGTTTGTTCATTCATTCATTCATTCATTCTGCAAATCCTCTTTGAAGTCTACTGTACTGCATTTTCAAAGTAGGTTTAACATTCCATGCTTTCTCAGAGCAGTGGTTGATGGACGGTCGGGTTGTTCTATCTCATGGCAATTGTGAAAAATGCTACGGTGACCATGGTTGCAAATATCTGTTTGAGTCCTTGCTTTCAATTCTTTGAGGTATGTACCTAGAACCGGGTCATATGGGTAATTCTCTGCTTAACTTTTTGAGGAATTCCTGAGACAATCTGAAGTTCTTCTGTGAATCTCAGAAGATCATGTCCTATGGGTGTGGGACGCTGTGACTGGACATTGTCAGTGTGACATGACCCAGATTGGTCATCACCTCTTGCTGGGGTCTTAAATAAACTGAGAACTGAAAGCAGAAACGCACAGAGGAAGACGGCTGCCGTTTTTACCCTGCCATGTGAGAGAGGACTTGAGGGTCACTAGCAGCCAAAGCTGAAGCAACGAGGCACCCAAGAGGCTCAGTCCATGGAGCAGCTCAAACTGAAGAGACCAGCTCTGCCATGTGCTTGACTGCCCAAGCTGAGCTGTGAGAGTGGCCTGGAGGAGAAGGCAGAGGCTGGCTGCCATCTTTCCTTGCCACACGGCAGGACTCCAGGGTCTGCTAGCAGCTAACATTGGTAAGAACGCATCTCTGATGGTGCCTTAATTTGGACATTTTCTCAGCCTCAGAACTGCAAGCTATTGCCCTAAATAAATTCCCTTTATAAAAGCCAACCCATTTTTGGTATTTTGCATTGGCAGCCTTTGCCAATCTAAAATACTACCAAACTGTTTTCTATAGAGGCTGTGCCATTTTACATTCCCAACAGCAATGAATGATGATTCCTATTTCTCCACTTCCTCTCCAACACTTATTATCCATTTTTAAGTTAGTAGCTATTCTAGTGGGTGTGAGATAGTATCTTGTTGGGGTTTTGATTTCATTTCCCTAATGGCTAAAGATGTTGAGCATCTGTTCATGTGTCTATTGGCCATTTATGTATCTTTGAAGAAATGTCTATTCAAGTCTTTTGCCCATTTATAAAGAGGTGTTGTTTTTTTTCCCCCTGGATTTTTTTGTTTTGTTTTGTTTTTGTCTTTTTGTTGTTGAGTTGTGGGATTTCTTTATATATTCTGGATATTAAACTTTATCAGATACATGGTTTCCAACCATTTTCTCCCATTCTGGAGGTTGTCTTTACTCTCTTGATAAAGGCCTTTGATGAACAAAAGTTCTTAATTTGGATGAAGTTCCATTTATACAGTTTTTTTTTTTTTGCTGCTCATGTCTTGGTGTAAAGTTTGGGAAACCATTGCCTAACACAAGGACATGAACATACCTCCCTATGTTTTCTTCTAGGAGTTTTATAGTTTGGGTTCTTAGAGTTAGGTCTTTGATTCATTTTGAGTTAATTTTTGTATATAATGTCAAGTAGGGGGTCCACTTCCTTCTTTTGCATACGGATATCTGATCTTCCCAGTACCATTTGTTGAAGAGACTATTCTTTCCCCGTTGAGTGGACTTGGCACCCTTGACAAAAATATATTGGGCATAGATGTAAGGATTGATTTCTGAACTTTCAGTTGTATTTCATTTGTCCCTATGTCTGTCCTTGTGTCAGTATCATACTGTTTTGATTACTGTACCTCTGCAATAAGTTTTAAGATCGGGAAGTGCGAGTCCTCCAACTTCATTCTTCCTTTTCATGATTGTTTAGCTGTCCAGGGCCCATCACCCTTCCATATAAAGTTTATAATAGGTTTTTCCATTTCTGCAAAGAAGACTGTTGGAATTGTGATTGGGATTGTGTGGGATCTGTAAATAGCTTTGAGTGGAGCTGACATCTTAACCATATTTAGTCTTCCAAGCCATGAACACTAGGTATGATGCATACCTATCCATTTATTTAGGTCTTCTCATTTTTTCAGCAATATTTTGTAGTGTTCCATGTAAAAGTTGTTTACATCCTTGGTTAAATTTATTCATAGATATTTGATTATTTTAGTTGCTATTGTAAATGAATATTTAAAATTTTCTTTTCAGATTGTTCATTAGTAGTGTATAGAAACACTACTAATTTTTGCATGTTAGTCTTGTACCCTGCCACTTTGCTAATTTGTTTATTAGCTCTAGTAGCTTTGTTGTGATTTTTCAGGATTTTCTCTATATAGGATCATGGCATCTGCCAATAGAGACGTTTTTAACTTCTTCCTTTCCAATTTGAATGCATTTTATTTTGTTTTCTTGCCTAATTGCTCTGGTTAGAACTTCTAGTAGAAGGTTGAATAACAGTGGTGACAGTTGGAATCTTTGTCTTGTTCTTGGTTTTAGAGAGTAAGCTTTCAGTCTTTCACCTATTGAGTATATTAGCTATGGATTTTTCATATATAACTTTTATCAAGTTGAGGAAGTATCCTTCAATTCCTAGTTTTCCAAGTGTTATTTATCAAAAAGGAGTGCCGGATTATGTCAAATTCCTTTGCTGTATCAATTGAGATTGTCATGTTTTTTTTCCTTTGTTCTGTTAATGTGGTATATTACATTAATTGATTTTATGTTGAACCACCCTTGCATTCTTGGGATAAATCCCACTTGATTGTGGCATATAATTCTTTTTTTTTTTTTTTTTTTTTTTTTTTGGTGCACAGTTCTTTTAATGTGCTGTTTGAAATGGATTGCCAGTATTTTGTTGAGGATTAAGCCATGTCCCCTGCAATGACATGCCCAAGTCCTAACCCTGTCTTGTAGATGTGAACCCATTCGTAAGCTGTTATTCGTTAAGGTGAGGCCAAAGTGAATTGGAGTCCTGATAAGCAAAGGAAACTGGAAACGGCCAGGAGTTGGAGACAGAAGGGGAGTAGATGGCTGTGTGACAGAGGCAGAGATTAGTTACTGGCAAGCCACCACCAGAATGCTAGAGTTCAGAGAAAGCAGGAGCTTGCTGACACTTGGTCTTCTAGCCTCCAGAACTGTGAGACGTTAAATTCCTGTTGTTTAAGCAGCCAGCCCATGGTATTTGTTATAGCAGCCCTGGAAAACTAAGACACACCCTTTCCCCAAAGCCCCTGGTTATTTAGCTTCTTAATTTCAAGTAGACAGCTAAATATTTCTTCTGTCTTTCTTTTATATAAAAGGTGGTTTGTCTCCTAAATTTCTTTTAATCTGTAAGAGCTTTCCCTCTCTTTATTTATGTCTGGCTATTTATTTGTTAAAGAGATTGGGTCATTTGTCCTGTCAAATATTCTCACCGTCTGGATCTGGGAATGGTGTCTTGAGGCATGCTCTCTTTCCCTGTATTTCCTTGAAGTAGTGACGAACTATTTTAGCAATGAGGTGCCGTGCATTTCCTATCACATCACATTGGGAGGCAAACAATGTCCACCTCCCTTTTGGGGACAGGGTGTTCAGGTGGTCACTTGGCCTTTCACCTAGTGCCTTAGCTGTCAGTGTGGTCTCTACCAAGCTTCATTATCTCATTAGGGTTTGCAAGCCTAGTTTTGCTTTTTCATTTATACCTCATTATAAAAAAGAACTTTCCTTATCCACTACCTAGTTGACCTAAAATGTACTTCACATAAAAATTGCAAAATAATGCTTTATTATTTTCCTTCATTAATTCCTTATCAGAATAATGCCTTCACTGACCTGGCAACCTCAAAGGGTGACTAACAAGTATTTTTAAAGTGCTATTTTATTAACTCATGGATTTTTAACTTTCTATATGTTTTATTCCTTTCAGTCATTATTCTTTTACATACTCAAATTGTTCCAGTTTTGGGCATGCAGGAGGCCCTTCAGCTGGTCCTATGTTGTTCTGACATGGCCTGAGGAGTCTTTTTTGATTTCTGATATAACAGGATAACCCAGGCTAGTCTCATCCACTTTCTGCTACACTTAATAGTGACACAAATAAAAAAAACATCTACAAATAAACTTAATTTTAAAATGTGCAAAATCTAGAGATTAAACTAAAACCATTACTGATGGGTCTAAAAGGACATGCCTACCACTCTCCTGGTTAAGTAGACTCAACATCCTAATTCAACATCAGTTTGCTCTAAATTCATTTGCAACCTCTAATTAAAGCTATCTCAATGAAAATACCAACATTTTTTGGGGAAACCAAACTGATCTCAAGTTTATTTGGCAAAAGCAATAAGTTAAGAGAGCCAGGGGGACCTCTTGCAGGGAAGGGCGATGATGGTGCATTGGCTGCACGAGTCCGTTGGCTGAGCCCGTCTTCTCGAGGCCGCTCTGGTAAGAGGCTGCACCGTGCTGAAAGGGCAGCCCTGGCGTGTGCTTGGGAGCCTGAGCTCAGACCCTCTCTTGCACTTGTTGGGGGTGTGGCCGTGCCGAGCGGCTTAACTGCTCTTAGCTTCAGCTTTCTAACTCTAACGGGGAAAATCAAGCAGACAACAAAACCCCACACCTTAGCTCCTGAGATGACGAAGAGAGTAAGTGGGGCAGGGCCTTTTGGCACCTTGCCTTTGCTAGAGCCTGATGCTGGACAGGAGAGAGTGCCCCACGGACGGGGAGAGAAACCACCACTCACCCTAGACGCAGCGTCCCCTGGGCCAGCGTCCCCCTGGCAGAGTGGCCGCCAGCCCGGCTCCTTGGAGCTTCGTTTGCTCAAGGACTCTTGCTTGACGGAGCTTCTGTTTCTCTTTATTTTAACTTCCTTTGTCTCATTCAATGGCACCATGCATCTCTGCTCTCACAGACTGTGGCCTGGTGCTCCCCAGTCTTCAAACAGCTAACCGTAAGCGGGGGTCTCAGGAGGACCCACCTCCTTCTCGGTGGCTCCAAGAGCTGCCTCTCCAGGAGCGCGCGGCCTCACCTGACACAGGTGTGCTGGAGGCCACAGCCGCAGCCACTCATTTTAAAAAGTCACTGAGGAGGCTGAGTGAGGGAGCGCAGGCCAAGCCTCCCGCCCCCACGGGAAAACCGTGCAGATGGCTACCTTCGTTGGCAACCAGCATCGTCGTCATAGTCATTTACTCTTGGGGTAGATCCTCTCCTCTTGAGACATGCCTCTTCTTCTTATTTTCTAGTCTTATGGTCATGTAATTCAGAATTAGCAAACTTTTCCTGTATAAGGCCAGGCAGCAAATATTTTAGGCTTTTCTGGCCAAGAGGCAAAATCAAAGATATTATGGAGGTACTTATATAACCATTTAAAATGAAACCCTTTAAAAATCTAAAAGCAAAAATCTAAAAGCAATTCTTAGCTCAACAGATTGTATGTGGTCCACCAGCCACGGCTTGCCAAGCTCTGATTTAGTAGCACGTGATTTAGCTTCAGTAATCGAACACTAGTCACACCGGTTTGAAAGGGCTCTTTTTCTAAATTAATTAGGACATGATGACCTTTTGTTTGTCCTGCAATTTACTTTAGAAAGTGAGGGGGCTAACGATCACCCAGATCTTACTGAACTTGCTCCAGTGCAGTTGCTGGGAATTTGGGCTCCTTCCACTGTTCCTCTTTGAAATGTTTACTACGTCAATATTTTTGGTTTTCTTCCATAATCTATTTAACAGAAAACACATTTTCAAGTGTGCCTCTGGTTTTTTCTGGTCTTATTTGGCATCCTTTGGATCTTAAAATGTGGAGTCAGAAAAGAAGATTGTTGTGCTAATTAAGCTCAACTATTTCGCAAGCTGCCAGAAGCCAGCATTCTTTTCTTGTCATTTCTACTGGAGGATGTTGGCCTAAATTATAGAATTCCTTTAACATATCAATATTGCTTAGGCGAGTAAATATTTTTTGGAGAAATGCCTGTTTGGAATCCAAAGTTTTCTTGTGAGAGTAACTCCCACACAACAACTTACGCTTCTTTTCCTACTATTTAAAGGAGAGTGACTCTGCTTGGGGCAGTTGAGCGTCCACTTCTTTTCACACTTGGCCCCAGTAGAAATGTCACATGCGGCATCAGCCTGCCTGGATTTGCCCCAACTGTGCCAGCATCTCCCCCCCTCTCTCCGTCTACGGTCCACCTCTGCAGTCCTCATTTCCAATAGATGGCCTCCCCTCTTTCAGTACAGAGAAAAACGGGAGAACTTAGCATTTCTGCATCTGCAACACAAAATCCATCGGCATCGTCGCTCGTCTTTTCTGGCTTGGTTCTTATTTCTGAAGGGAACGTGGCTTTTTCTCTTCAATGCACCTAACGCCTTAGCGCTTCCACACTCCTAACTGCAGGATGCTACTCTATTAATGTGTGTTCATTGCGTTTTCCTTTTCTCTCTCTTTGTCCATGATGTATAACATATCATAACTAATATAAATGCATAAATGATATTTATGTCAAAAATCATATTGTGTCTATCATATGCATGCAACACAAGTTATTTATTTCCCTGTTGAGATTTGGGTTAATTTCAACCACTGCAAGTGATGCCAGAGTGAATACCTCTGTACAGGTCTCCTGGTGCAGGTTTCTTTTTGGTGCATACTTAGAAATGAAAATTGCTAAAATATGAAGTTACAGCTTTTCAAGTTTACCAGATACAGCCAAAGTGATTTCCAAAGCAGTTGTACCAATTATTAGCCTGTATTTCTATATTTTCACCAACATGTGGAATTATTAAATTTTAAAAACTGCTGTTATGGTTTTAATTTGCATTTTTCTAATACCTAATAAAAATGAGCATAGTTTCATATCTTTAGCAGTAATAAGTTTTCCTTTTCTAGAAAGTATCTGTTAATGGTGTTGCCCATATTTCCAGCAGAGTTGCAGGAGTTCTTTATATACTCTCAGTAAAAATTCTTGTAAAGATGGTGAATATATTCTCTTAGTGTACTGCTTGTCAGCTTTCTTTAGAATTTCTCTTGTCATTTAGAAATTACTACAATTTTGACTTAGCCAAATGTATCCATTATGTACCTTATTTATTCTTATCAAGTCCTTTATCAAATTTTCCTTTTTGGTTGTTTCGTTTTTTGCTTTGTTTTCTTTTGAGGCCTGATTTTAGAAATCTCTTCCTACTCCAGGGCCTCAAGATTATTTTTCTAGGATGAATTTTAAATTTCTTCTTGTTAATGTTTTTGTCTGTAGTTTATTTTTCTCTGTAATGTGAGTCAGGTCCTAATTTTTGTTTCTCCACCTGGAATTTGAATTGTATTCACACCAAGTATTGGTCCATCCATTATTCCCTTGATTTCGGTTGTCTCCTTTCGTGGACCAAGGCCTGTTAGGGGTACCTGGGCCACTCTCTGGGCTCACCTGTGCCCTAATTATCTGTTTGTCTGATGCTGACAATGCTACATTTCCTAATTACTATATATGCTAATTAATCTTTAATATCTGGTAAAGGAATCCTCCCCTCCTTAGTTTTCTTTTATAGAACTGTCTTAGCTATCACTAGACTTTATTCTTCCATATGAATCTCAGAATATTTGTTAAATTCCTGTTTCCTAAATCTTTTTGGAATTTCTATTGGAATGGCATCTATTTTGTCAATTATGTTGGAAGAATTATCTGTAGGATAGTGAATCTTCTTTGTTGACATGGTGTATTTTCACTTCTTTAAGTCTTCTTTTATACCCTTCAATAATGTCTTGTAATTTTCTCTATAAAGCGTTTGTACATCTAGCATTAGATATGTTTTATAATTATTTCCTATCACATTACTCATTATTTATTGCTAGTGTACAGGGCTGTTGTTAATTTATATTATGTTTATGCATCAACTGCTCCTAATGAACTCTTTCATTAGCTTTACTAGTTTGTAGTATCACTTGGGTCTCCCAAGTCAACCTGTAATTCCACTCTCTTCTTCTCCAGAGGCACTCGGGAGGATTCCAGGCATGGCCACCTGACTCGTTTGTCCACGGAAACATGAGAGGAGATGCGTGGCACCTGCAGTGTATAGTTCCCCCACAGTGGACCATGGAAGCAAAGGTTGGTATGGATGGGTCAGATTAAAGTCACCTGGAATGCTTGCCCCTCGGAGTCACCTGGCCACACTGCCGAACGTTTGTGAGCATAAATCAGGTTTTACTTTGTGAAGCCACTGAGATAGTTGTGTTGATTATTATTGCAGCACAAACTACAGCCTGACTAATAATATGTTTTATGCAGTTATGGCCCTTTTTACATTTCTGGTAGAGCATTTTCATCCTTTTTCTTGATAGATGGTTTTGGAGGTTTACTGACTTTTTAATCAGTCTTTTCAAAGAATGAGACTTTGTGTTGTTTGGCTATCTCTAAATATTCTTTTTCATTATTTTAACCCCGTCTTTACTATCTCCTTTCTTATTCTGTGTATTTACCCTGTTGTTCTCTACTCTAGCTTCTAGAGTTGAGTAGTTGGCTTTTTTTAATTTAATAATTCTTGGGTTTTTTACATACACACCATTAAAGTTATAAATTTTATCAAAATGCTACTTAGCTGTATCTTGCCAGTTATTATTTGTACCAATTCTTACTGCTCTGTGTGAATAAATGCAAATAGTGTCTGTGTGGTTGTATCTTCTCTCTCTCATCTGTTCACTGGAATAAAGACTCCAGCTCTCTGGTGGAGTTGCTTCTACTCAGGGAAAAAAAAAAAAGGTACTGTTTCCTTGAAAATGAATTTTAAGAAATTCACAGCTTCCACTGTGATTTCCTCTTTAATATCTTTTATTGCTGATATTTAATCTGATTGCATTGTGGCCAAGAATATGGTCTAGAGGTTAGCACCCGTTTGGAAATTTATTGCCTAAGAAATGGCCAGTTTTCATAACTTCCATGGGTGATCAGGAAGAATGTATATTCTCTATTTTCTGGTTCAGGCTTTTACAGGCAGCTATTAGAATCAACTTTGGGGCTTGTATTGTTCAAATCGCCTGTGTCCTCACATAATTTTCCTGCTTGATCTCAATTTCTGAGAGAGATGAATTTAAATCTTTGTATATGACTGTAGATCTGTCAGTTTCTCTTCTGCCCAACTTTACTTTATACATTCAAATTCATAGTAACTATATATTTCGGTGAATTGTTCTTTTTCTCCTTACTAGTGTCCTTCTCTATCTCTAGTAATAATTTTGCCTAGAATTTACTTTTTCTTCATAGTAGTCTTTTCTTGTTTGTTGTATTTATAGCTTCCTTAGGCTATTTTCCTGGTATGTATTTTTGCATAGTTTTATTTTCTACTTTGCTATCTTAATTTTTTTATTTTTCACAGGTAGTATAAAGCTGTATTTTTTTAAAAACTCATCTGTGTATTGGAAGACTAAATATTGTTAAAATGTCTATTCTACCTAGAGTGATTTACAGATTCAACACCATCCCAATCAAAATTCTAACAGTCTTCTTTACAGAAATGGAAAAGCCAATTATTGAAATCATATGGAAGGGTAAGGGGCCCCAAATAGCCAAAACCACCTTGAAAATGAAGAACAAGTTGGAGGACTCACACTTCCTTATTTAAAACTTATTGCAAAGCTACAGTAATCAAAACAGCATGGTACTGGCACAAGGACAAACATACAGAAATATGGAATAGAAATGAGAATTCAGAAATAAACCATAAAACAGTCTATGGCCAACAGATTTTTGACAAGGCTGCCAAGTCCACTCCATGGGAAAAAAATAGTCACTTCAATACATGGTGCTGAGAGAACTGGATATTCACATGCAAAAGAATGAAAGTGACCCCCTACCTCACACCGTATACAAAAATTAACTCAAAATGGGTCATACTGAAATATACGAGCCAAAATTATAAAACTTCTAAAAGAAAATATAAGGCAAAACCTAATGTTAGGCATTGATTTACTAAACTTTAGGCCAAAAATACAAGTAACAAAAGAATAAACAGGTAAATGGCCTTAATCAAAATTAAAAATGTTTGTGTATCAAAGGACTTTATCAAGAAAGTGAAAGGGCAACCTATAGAATGGGAGAAAATATTTGAAAACCATATATATGATAAGGATTTATTATCCAGAATATATAAAGGATTCTTACAATTCAACAACAAAAAGACAATTCAAATGAAAAATGAGAAAAAGATTTGAATAGACATTTCTCCAAAGAAGATATACAAATAGCCAATAAACACATGAGAAGGTGCTCAACATCATTAGCCATCAAAGAAATGCAGATCAAAAGCACCATGAGATACCATTTCACACTCTCTAGAATGGCTACTTATTAAAAAATAGGATAATAACAAGTGTTGGAAAGGATGGAGAGAAATATCCAGTGAATCCACATTCACTGCTGGTGGGAATGTACAATGGAGCAGCCACTGTGGAAAACAGTTTGGAGGCTCCTCAGAAAGCTAAGTATAGAACTACCATATGACCCAGCAATCCCACGTCTAGGAATAAGAAGACTCGAAAGCAGAGACCTGAACAGATACTTGCACACTGATGTTCATAGCAGCATTATTCACAGTTGCCAAAAGGTGGAAGCAACCCAGTGTCCATCAACGGATGAATGGATAAATAAAATGTGGTATATACATACCATGGAATATTATTTGGCTTTAAAAGGAATGAAGTTCTACTACATGGGACAACATGAATGAACCTCGAAGAGTTTCTGTTAGGAATGATGGAAAATTTTGGCAATGGATAATGGTGATGGAAGCACAACTTTATGAATGCAATTAACATCTAAATTGTGTATTTGAAAGTAGATAAAGTAGGAAATTTTAGGCTTTGTGTAAGTTACCAGAAAAAAAACAGAATCATACAATGTAAAAAAGTGAACCCTAATGTTAACTATAGGCTAGAGCTAATTGTATAATTAGAATAACAATGTTCCATCAATTTTCACAAAGGTACCACGCTAAGGCATAATGTTAGTAATAGAGGAAAACTATGTATGTGAGGGGGGTATACAGACACCCTACTCTCTGCAAGACTTTTCTGTAAACTTACAACTGCTCTAATAAAAAATTGTCTAATAAGAACTTTTCTTTTCCTATAGGGTTGCTAAACAAACAGCCCATCACACAGGTTCAGCACTTAAACACATGCTATCCACAGTGTTTCCTCTCCCCAGTCCATATGTTGTTTTCTTTCTTTTCCTCCTCCTCCTCCTTTCCCTCCTCCTCTGCCTCTACATCTTCCTCTTCCTCTACCTCCAGCTTCTTCTATTGCATGAGTATTTTAAAACAAATCCCATATTTAACTAATGAGAGTTTTTTCCAAATATAACCGCCATGCCATCATCAAACCTGAAAAAATTTTACAATAATTTTTTTTTTTTTTTTAACGGGAGGTCCCGGGGATCGAACCTGGGTCCCTCCATATGGGAGACGGATGCCCAACCATTTGAGCCACTTCCGTCCCCAATAATTTTTAACAATATTTAATAAACAATCTATATTCAAATTTCTCCAATTATCATAAAATGTCTTTTTACAGCTGGTTTGATCAAATCAGAATGCAAAGAAGTTTCACTCATTGAATTTTGTGGTTCTGTCTTTTTAGTCATTTATTCCACAGCAGTCTCCCTTTTCCAATCTTCTAATATACTACTGATTGTTTGGGGGCAAACAGGTTATATTTCCTGTAGAAGAGCCCACATTCTGAATGTGGCTGTTTAGTTTTCATGGTGGCGTTTAATTTGTTCCTCTATCCCCTTTAATTTCAATGAACGTAGTTTAGAGACTTGGTTAGGTTCAGGTTTGACTTTTGGGTTGAGAATCCTTCATAGGCAGTGCTGAGCCTCCCTTTGCACTATCATCAGGCACCTAATGTCTGACGGACTCACTTGTAGTGATGCCCAACTTCTCTCCTCCATTATAAAGTCCTCCATCTAGGTGTCATCTAATGCCTTTAACATCTGTTGGTGACTTTGTCCTAGACCTATTATTTCATTTTAGGCTATGAATTGGTGGTTTTCTATTTCTATCCTTTCTTCTGCACTTATTAGATGAAATTCTACAAAGAATAAAATTTCCCATTAAGTATTTGGTTACCCAGAAATTCTATTTGTTCAAGATAGGCAGGATAAGACTGTATTCTCCTCTATCACTAAACAATTTTCAGAGAAATGATTTTGTGTCCTAGTGGTGATCAATGAGGTTTTTTTCAGTATCACTATGTTCTCACAGATATTATATATTTGATATTATAGTCTTTTAATAAACTGATGAGTTTTATTTAAATTTTATGATTAATTCTGTTTATGTCATAGTTTAATGTCTTTCAACTTGCAATGTTTTTCTTTGCTCTCTGCATTTCTTTCTGTTTTCTATTGGATTTATTGATTAGTCTTCATTTCTTTATTCTCTACTGATTTGTGGTTACTTTAATATTTTAACACATATACACAATTTAATGATGAATAAATTTCCTCAATATTTACATCATTCTTGCAAACAATGAAAGAATCTTAAAACCTTTTATCCCTGACCTTGCATTTCCATTTTCCATGTTATTTTTGTTTTTTGTTTTAATACTTTTTAACTTAAAAAAATTCATCCAAATTTCTAATTTTTGATGCTAATATGTTTATGGCCAATGTTTATTTATATTTACCATTTAAAATGTCCTTAGCTTATTGTTGCTTTTTGCATTCCACTACTTTTTCTAGGTTTAATTTCTTTCTTCTTGAACAACAACATGTAGTGGTTCCTTTGGTAAAAGCCTGTGAATAGAATTTCTCTGTGTAGTTGTATGTGTGCATATGTCTTTTTTGACCCTCACTCTTGAATGATAGTATTGGTTATATAATTCTAGGTTGACAGCTATTTTCTCTCAACAGTATTAAGAGGTTGCTTCCTTATCTTTTAACATCTATTGTTGCTGGCGAGAAGACATCTGGCAGTTGAATTGTCATTCTTCCTGAGTAACCATCTTTAGGAAATAAAAGGTAGAAGGATTAGAAAGTAAAATAGAAAAAATTTGGATGATGTAATTGTCCAAATGGAAAATCCAATAGAATTTACAGCATAACTCTCCAAGCTAATGTTTAATGTTTGCTGAGGTTTTCAGATAGGTGGTTATTTTATTCAAATCAACAGTAATCAGCCATAGCCAATTTATTTGGCAAAGAGAACACCGTGCATGAAGGACCAGAACCTAGAGAAACTGAAGTTCATGGTAGCTGGAGTGCATGGTGTTGGGTGAGAGATGGGTGACGGCTGATTGAGTTGGAGAGGAAGATGGGTGCCGTATGGAAATGGGCCGTGTGAATCTGCTACGGAGGGTAAGCGCAGCACTGACTGCAGCTGGGATACACTGAAGGTATAAGGAGGATCCTCACTTTAGAGAGACCCACTAGGCTGAAAGAGGCAGGAGTAGAGGGACAAGACTGAAGGTAGGGAGGCCTGGTACCAGGCAGGTGGACATGGCCTGGCCTGATGGTAGAGCAGGAGTAAGGCACGAGGAGGGACATATCGATAAGCTGGCCGGGAGGCAGACCCAGCCATACCTAGTGAAGTAAGGCAGGCTCACAAGTAACGCCCAGGTTTCTGGCTTGGGCACTTGGCCGAATGGCGAGGTCTGAATCCAGTTTGACACATATTGAAATAGATGTTTCCTTTAGTTTGCTAAAGGCTGCCAAGGCAATATACCAGAAATGGATTGGCTTTTACAATGGAGATTTATTAGCTTAAAAGCTTGCAGTTCCAAGGCCAGGAAAGTGTCCAAATCAAGAAGATGCTTTCTCCCTGAGCTGTAGCTGTGGGGGATCAGGCACGTGGCAGGGCACAGCGGTGGCATCCGCTGGTTCCTGCCTTCTCCTCCAGGCTCCGTTGCTGTTAGCTTCTGGCTGCTCCATCTGCGGCTTTCTCTCTCAGCTTCTAGGCATTTTCCTCTGTTCCTGCAGCTCTGCTGATTCCAGTTTATAAAGGAATCCCGCAGAGGATTAAGACCCACCCTGGACATTTGCAAGACAACCAGTCAGCGAAGGATATTAGAAGGATGGGGCAAACCAGGGAAGCTCATGTAACTGAAGCCAACAGAAGAGGGGCCTTCAGGACTTTGTTTTCTCCAATAATGTGTCCTCAGCACATAGAACAGGGCTTGGCACTTAGCTGGTGCTCAAGAAATAGCTGATAAATAAATGAGCAAAAAAGCACTTAATAACGCTTGGCTTTCCAGAGGCCACACCAGATAAGCACTGAGAAATGTGCACTGGGTTCAGTAGCAAGAATGTGGCTGGTGACTTTGGCCATAATTGTCCCTGTGGAATGGCTGGTGCTGGGCCCAGACGGCAGGTCGGGGTGGACAGTGTTGAAGCGACGTGGAGATGAACTGTGTGGACAACTCTTCAAGAGTGTCTCCAGTAGGATGGAAGAGAGACAGGGCAGCACCTGGAAGGCTTTTTGTTTAAGATCTGGAGATTTGTCTACGTTTAAGAGCTGACGTGCGGGAGCCAGAAGAGAACGAAGGTCACGGGAAGACCAAGGAGAAGGTCACCGGGGGCAGCCCTCAGAGGTGGGCGGGGGGCTCCAGGGCATAGGCCGAGCACCATTCCTGAGCAGAGTGGGCACCAGACCTCCAGGCAGATGCGACTGGGCGCTGGGAAATAAAGGAACTTCCTTGTGAGGTTGCCTGTTTTTTTTTCTGTAAAGCAGGAGCCAAGACCATTTGCTGGGAATTAAGGAAAAGAATTCATTTTTGAGGCTGCCTGGAAGTTCTTAATTTATATTTCCATGGGACATATGTCAAGCCCTCCAGAACCCCTGAGGAACGGCCAGTAATTAAGACTTTTTAATAGGCCGACTGTACATGCCGATTTTCATCACTTATCCCCTAATTCATGCTGCTTTCTGGCAAAGCCACCCCCCATCCCTCACCTGTGACTGTTGATCATGGAAGTTCCTAAATAAACTCTTACCAGCAGGGAACCTATAATAATATTTTTTTCACTAGCCCTTATGTATTTGAAAGATACTGTCTAGCAAACTACATTTATAGAGAACTAAATATATTTCTATTTTTATTACTTTCATGCAACATTTGTTCTTAGCCAAAAAAAGTAACTGATCTGTACGAATGATCGTATTTTATTAATTGAATCTCAATCAAAATCAAAGAACTATGACATTTCAGCTATCCTGTGCAATTTTACTGAGAATAAATGTATGATGTATGAATACATGTTTGATGTATGAATAAATGTTTGATTGTTTTTAAATATTAAACACAACTAATGGACTCCCATTATTTCTTAAAAGAGACTTGGGAATGGCTACTGCATACTGTGACTGCTTGAGCCTTGATTTTCATTTAGTTTTAGCTTTCAATATTAAGGTATCCAGTACTGAAGTATTTTCTTTCCCAAATTAAAGTTGGGAACTTCAATTGTCCTTCTTGTATATTCGTCTTTTAATGGAAATTTTGATTTTAAGAGGCATCGAGCCTGGAAGTAAATGGTTGGTTGAGTACCTCTTCAGCAAACCCGACCATCATTTACCAAATTACTTTATTCTTGGAAAGAGATATTTCAACAACTCTAATACTTTGAAGTAATTGAGAGGGTTTCACTGTTACTCTGAGAATAACAGTGAAAGATAACTTTGCAGTAAAGCTACCACATGTGGTTTTATGTATTTTAATTCAGATGTTTTAAAATATGTTATCAAGATTCTGTAGAAAACATCAAATTCAACAAATATGTTGAGCTGCACAACCTTCTGGGATACAAATGTGAGCATAATAGTCAAACCCTACCCTTTTGTGCCTTACACGAGACAAACTCGCTATCACATTTAGGAAGATCGTGACAAAATGCGATGTGAAGGGACAGGACGGTGTGCAGTGCGGGATTACAACAAGAGGACCTAATTAACATGGGATTGGGAAGGCTTCTCCCAGGAAGCCCCGTTTAAGCAGAAGCTTGCAGTGTGAGTGGGCGTTAGCTGGAGACGACAGGCTGCGTGGCCCCGGCGGCGGGCAGCGAGCGTGCGGGGCCTGTGGTGGCCGAGCTCCCTCGGACACGCGACAATCACACTGAGCAGGCGTCTGCTGGCCTGTATTTCTGGACTGTCTCATTTACAGTCAACCTTTTCCTTTTGCCAGTGTCTTAACTTAGACTCTGGAGAATTATGTGACAAAAGAAGACTAAGCGACCGCTGGGGCCCAAAGAATGCCCCAAATCCTGAGTGTACCTGCTGCGGCAGAACAGTCCACTGATGTTGGAAATCCGGGGAACGCAGCACAGCGATAGGGGAGTTACGGTGTAAGCGCTTCTATCCCCTGTTTACTAAGGCGAGCTGGGCAAGCGGCCACTCCCAAATCCTCACGGCCTCACAGGGCTAAGGCTCCTTCGTGCTCTCCCTTTGCTCACCTTGAATAAGGACAGGAAGGGAAAGCCTTTGGCTGTCGGCCGCCTTCTTTTTCATCGTTGCCCCGGGCTCTTCTGGTGATGCCAGTTTCCTTAGCATCCTTGGTAAAGAAAGGAGACAAGGCCCTAATTCCCAATGCCGCACGCCTGCTTCTTAAAGGTTGAAGTGCAGAGACCAAAGCCAAGAGCAAAGAGACGCAGCACAGAGTCCAGGCACGCAGCAGCGTGCCACCCCTCGCGCCTCGGCAGCCTTGGCCGGCCCACGCTGCAGCCACGCGGAGCCCACGGCTCGCCTGCTAAGGAAGGGGTCTTGGTTAGCAGCTGCCTTGGCTTGTTAAAGGGAGCCTCGGAAGGGAACGTTTGCTCCCTCGTGGGCTCAGCCTCGCAGCGCTCAGCTAACCTCTTCTTACACAAATCCGGTATGGCCTTCCCAGGCACCCAGAGACCCTCGGCCAGAGCTTCCCAACCATTGCTGCAGGGCCCCTGGGGCTCACAGGCTGTCAAAGTGGTCACAGCTCACACGCAGAGTTTCACACGCAGACCCATGTGGTTGTTTTCCGAATGTGCATAGGCCACTGTGATTTAATAAAATGCCTTTCCAAGCATTGCTGGATTTGTAATGTTTTTGTTCATCACAGTTTTTCAGTCAACAGGTGGAAGAACAAAGATGGAAGGTCTTAGTTTGTGGGGCTGCCGTAGCAAAGTGCCTCCAGCTGGGGGTGCTGCCGGCCAGGCCACGCTGCCCTGGCGTCTCCAGGGAGGGGTCTGTTCTGTGCTCTGACCTGGCTTCTGGGGCTTGCAGGCAGCCCGTGGGCTCTAATCTCGGCCTCTGTTGCCACATGGCCGTCTTCTCTATGTCTGCCTGTCCCATCATCACATGGCCATCTCCTCT
>JAKSZT010054335.1:9944411-10005810 GCA_026826555.1 Tolypeutes matacus | reverse complement strand
ACCGTCAGGGCTGGTCTGGTCTGGGCGGTTGACTGAGAAGGACCGTCGGGGCTGGTCTGGTCTGGGCGGTTGACTGAGAAGGACCGTCGGGGCTGGTCAGGTCTGGGTGGTTGACTGAGAAGGACCGTCGGGGCTGGTCAGATCCAGTGGAGACCCCTGCTCTGCCACCCCTGGTGTGGGGTTCTCCGCAAGGCACATGGCTGCACAGAGACTCACTTCCCTCTTCTGAATCATGCAGACGATCACATCCACGAGAAGATGGAAGGGTGCTGACTTCCCACCATGATTCTGTTCTGCCTGCTTCTGTGTCCAAGTCTTCTAAGCCACTTGCATGTTACTGATTTGTAGTCCGTACTTTTCTGTGAAAAAAAAAGTTAATGACCAAATAAGTTCTTCTGTGCTGTTCAAGTTGTACATGCTACTTCCTGGGTGCCGAAGCAGTGGTGACAGGTGTGGTGGCAGCTGAGATTGTCTGTGGCGCTGGGCACACATTTAAACTTCTAAGACAGACCCTGCTCACATGGGATGCAGCGTGTTTGTGAGATCCCTCCATGCTGCTACCTGCAGCCTCAGTTCCCCCCACTCCACAGTAGGCCATTATATGAATCTACCATGATTTATTCACCCAATCTTTTTTGGATAGTATTTGAACTTTTCCCTTTTGTCATTTGTAAAAATTACTGCGAAAACATTCCTAGACATGTCTTTTGGTGTGCATACGCATGTATTTCTGTTGGATATTGCATCCCTCGGGGAGGAAGTGTTGGGCGTGGCAGGTGTGCGTGGTTGACGCACAGAGTTTTCCAAATGTGCCGATGCCCGCTCAGCAGCAGGGCTGGAGTCCCTGGCGCCTCCGCCGGGCTCGCCGTGGAGGCGTTCTGGCGGGCGCCTGCTGCCACTGGGTCTAATTCTCAGTGCCCTGGTGGCCAGTGAGGTGGCACGTCTCCTCAGAGGTCTGCTGCCATTTGGATATCCCTTTTGTGAAATGTCTGCTTAACTTTCCTGCCCACTTTTCTATTGGGTTGTCTGTCTCTTTCTTACAGATCTATAAAAGTTTTAATATATTCTGGCTATGACACACACACACATATATTCATTTTGTTAATATTTTATTTAGGATTTTTAAAATCTATGTTAATACATAAAATTAGCCTGCAATTTTCCTTTCTTTTATTGTTCTTTACAAGCGTTAGTACCAAAACTATGTTGGTCTCATGAAACAAGTTGAAAAGTCGTCCCTCTTTTCCTTCTGCCTGGAAAACTTTGTATAAAATTAGTGATATTTCTTACTTACAGGTTTGGAAGAATTCTCACATGAAGACAAATGTGTCTGGAAGTTTCTTCATGAGAAGATTTAAAATATGTATTCAACTTCTTTAATAGGCACAGACCTCTACAGATTTTCTATTAATTCTTGTGTTCATTTTGATAAACTGTGTTTTCTAGATTTTACATTTTACCTAATTTTTCAAATTTATTGGAGTGCATTGTTTTATAAAATCCTGTTATGAATTTTGATGTTTGAAAAAGTCTGAAAAGATGCTCTTTCATCATGCCTGATATTGGTTATTTGTGCCTTTTCTCATTGTTTTGAATAATTTCACCAGGAGTTTATCGCTTTTTTTATTTGAGTCAAGTAACAAACTATGTTGAGCCTCTCTATTCTCCTATTTCTCTTTCCTTCTACTTTCTTTAGACTTATTTTTTATTTTTTACTAACTTCTTGATTTGTATGCTTAAGACATTAATTTTAAGACTTTCTTTTTTTCTAATATATGCATTTAAGGTTACAAATATCCTTCTAAACACAGCAGTAATTATATCCCAAAAGAGGTGATATGTATTTTTTTCATTATAATTAAATTAGAAATATTTTCTAATTTCCATTCTTCTCTGATCCATGGCTAATTTAGAAGTCTATATCTTAATTTCCAAACATATAGGAATTTTCTAATTAGCTTTATGTTACTATACATAAAATTTCTAATTAGCTTTGTTACTATACATGAATTTTCTAATTAGATTTATATTACTATGTATAATAATTGCAATCAACTATTGAATTCTTTTAAATCTAGTATAGTTTACTTTATGGTTTGCCATATTTTTGTAAATGTAGCATGTGTATCTAAAAAAGAATGTTTTTTCTCAAGTTGTCAGTGTACTGTTTTACATACGGTCACTTGGTCAGGTCTGTCAGTCTTGTTGAATCCTCTGTGATCTTGCTGTGTCTTGTCAAGAATTCCTGGTTCTTCAGTTACTGAGCTAGCGTGCTATGACATTAGCTGTAGCTATTGCTCCCTATAATTTGCTCAATTTTTGCTTTATTTATGTTGAGGTTATGTATTAGGTGGATACACATTACAAATTGTTATCTCTTCGGGTGAATTGTGTATTTTTTATGTAGTGATGACTTCCCATAAAGAGTAGTCTGCTCGATATTAATACACTGGATTTTTTTTTCTTTTAGTGTTTGTATGCGATATTTTTCATACTTTTACTACCACTCTTTCTGTGTCTCTATACTTTAAATGTCGTATTGCAAGCAGGAAAAAAATGGGTTTGGTTTTTTAACCCAGCATGACAATATTTGTATTTTTGAAGGAGCCCTTACTCAATTTAAATGCTTTGTTTGGTTTAAAGACACCACTTGCTGTCATTGACTGCACTATCCTTACTATCCTCCGTGCATTTGCACCTGACAATGATCTTCCAGTCTCACTTAGATTTTATTTTTGATGTTCAGGAGAATCGCATCAGAAGGAAACGAAGAGTAGGAATTGGAGCCAGATGAGCAAAAGAATAGTGTGGTCGGGGGAAACTTGTCTCAGAACACTGAGGCTGCTTTAAAAAGATATGAGGAACACTGCCAGGAATTGCTGAGGGACTATAGGGCGCACACGAGCACATGTGGTATTTTGCTTTTTTTCAAAAAAAGAAAGATTATTTTGCTCTTGACAGTAGTCTTGAGGAAAATTCTAAAATAAATGTCTTAGAAATGATTGTAAGGCAATCTTCAGAGAAGAAAAGATGATTACTAAACCAGAATGTGTTCATTTAAAGTGCCACATAAAATCCACATTTTCTTCCTCTGAAACCATTACTAAACCAGCTGAGTATAGAGAATGTGCTAGAACGGCTCTGGAATTCAACAGCCGTCTGACCTTCTCCAGTGAACATGCTGGAGAAATTTGGAATGGCTAACATTCCAATCGGGTACAGTCAAAACTGGTTAATCAATGGTGCTAAGTGTGCCGGCAGATTCTTGACCCACGGGGCTCTCTGTGTCAAGCAGTGACTTGGATAAATGAGTAGAAGGGGAGCTCATAAAATGAGCAGACGCCACAGAGCTGTGAGATGTGAAGTACGTACCGAAGGACAGAAGCAGGTTCAAAAGGCCACACTCACACTCAGTGGATAAGTATAAGGTCAGGAACTTGACTCCAATTATAAGCTTGAGGAGACCAGGCTTACAGGGGTGGTATGTGTGAGAAGTTTAAAGACAAAAGCTGACAGGAAGTGCAAAATGAGCGAGCGCTGCGGTGGAGCTTCCAGAAAGTCCATCTGCCCATTCTCACGAGAGTGTTACTTATCAAGGAGAGCCTATGCTTGGCTGTCACATCTCTCTCGCCCCCTAGTAATCCTGTGACACCCACTGAAATGTGGTGCCTCATCGAAAATTCTAGAAACCAGTCTTCACAGAGCAACAGCAACCTCCAAGGACAACAGAAATTCCAAAGTGAAGGAATGTACTTGGCAGTTTCCGTGAGGCGCAACCCTGGGCTGGGCATCTGGGATGCCATCTTCAAGGACCAGCTGTCAGTTTGCAAGAGCAAGATGAGTTTTACAGACTTCCCCACCCTCCCAGCGAATTCAGCAGGGAGCTGGCTGAAATAGACAAGAATTCTTTCCAAACGACGGCTCCTCAGCTCTCCCCTTAAGGCCTCTAACTGATTGGGTGAGAACACTCCCCGTTGCTGAAGGCTGGCTCCTTTGTTGACTGTAAATGGGATCATCCACAGATGCAAGCAACTGGCTAGTGAGTTACGTCCATCTCTGAAATGCCCTCACCTAACAGTCAGGCCAGTGCTTGACCGACCAATGTGACAGGGGCTGAGAGGGGCCTCGTGAAGCAGGACCAGCTTTCCCTTACTACCCCCTCACCTGTTCCTCAGGCCTCCAAGAGCAGAGTCTTCTGACTCAGCCTCTCCAGACACCGAAACCACAGGCTTCTACCTCAGCAGGCGAAAGACGCACCTGCTGTGGGGGGCAACGGAAGGGTCCCAAGTTCGAGGTGCTGCTTATACTACACTTTCAAGCCGTCTTCCTGCTTTCAGATCCAACTATCCCCCCGCTTCAGTGGTATCTGGTGCCTTCGCTTCTCGAGCCTTTGGGGAATCTGAGGATATATGTTGACTTGTTTCTTCCTCTTCCCCCTGCTAGCTTAAATTTCTGCTTTATTTGGTCTAGAAAAGTTAGATATCACTTCTCTGCTTTACAGCTTCCAAAATGTTGATGCCATGTCGTCTGCCCTTTCCTTCTCTGTCTGTTTTCCTGGTCCTTGTGGCTTCTGATGCTTTAGCAGCAGCTTGTGAGGGGGCAGACATAAGCATGTGTCTAGGCCACTGCTTTTTAAGCAGCTCTCTTTACTGTAGGGCTTCTTGGAACCTAAACTATGCTGATTTTCTTTGCAAATATCTGAGAAGGGGATATAATAGGCAGTATTTTTATATTACGTAGCCAAGTTTCAGCAGCTTACAGCGTAACAAAGATTTCTTTCTTTCTCACAACACATATTGGTAGCTGCCTGGCGCCAGTTCTCTCACACGTCTTCTCGTTCCTGGACTCTGGCTGAAGGAGCAGCCATGAGCTAGAGCCATTCTTGGGGAAGAACAAAGAGCCAGAGGCTGGGCAGTCTCATGAGGCAGCTTGGAGCTTCTGCTCGGATGTGCTCACGCCATCGGCCAAAGTGTGTCACGTGCCAAAGCAAAGACAGTAGGCGAGGGGAGACTCTTCTCCCAGGAAGCACACAGTTGCAGGCAATTGGCAGGGATGCAGGATTTTCCTCCAGAGAAGGGGGAATGGATGACTGACAAGAAAGTTACCCTCTACCGCAGGCTCACAAACTTATTTGACCTTGAAACCTCTTTTTTGTAACAGAACTAACATTTCATAGAATTTGTTTCAGTGGCCATGTCTTAGGAAAATGTTTTCTCTAAGCACGATGATATAAAAGGACAAGCCAAAAAGCTTGAAAGCCAGGCTTCATTTCAAGTAATGGCTCAGTTATGTGGCTTTGGGATAGTTAAGGAACTCCCTGTGCCTCTTTCCTCCCTCATATGTACAATGGAAATAACAAAACCTACCCTTCAGTCTTGCTGAGAAATTAGATGTAACTTAAGTAGAGTCTGGGGTGCCCTGGTAGGCTATTTATTGAGGAAATAAATGTATGGATGGATGAATGAATTAATGACTAAAGAGTATTCTAAGTGCAGTGGTATACTGGCTCGGTTCGATGGGCTTTGGGCTGGTTCCCCCATTTTAAGCTTCTGATATCTTGAAGAATTTTTTGGGTTAGCCTGCTGATGAAGTGCAGCAATCAGGATGTTTTAATGGCATGCGTGTTTTTAACATTCATGTCTTCAGTCTGAGTCTGGAAGCATCTGCCCTATATGATCAGAAGGATCTCTGTCTAAACTGATCCAAAGATATCTGGAGACAGGAATTTAGGAATTCCCTGTGTTCTTGTGTTGCACTATTGGCAACAGTTTGATGCAATGGACATTTCGAAGCTGTCTCTTCTGTTTGGAACCATGTTGTGAAGTAGTTTTACTGTTTTGGTTCATTTTCTCAGACAGTTGTAAATAACATTTTCTTCCATGAAGAGATGGCTTTGGAGAATTTCACCATGAACACCAAAGCCAACCCACGACATAACATCTAGGAAGTCACCAAAGCACCACTGTGGAGACAGGAGGTGCGGCCGTGTGCCGTCTCTGGTGCCATGTCACGAAATCATTGATAGAGTTTTATGTCTGGGTAATTACCAATGGTAATGGTGAGAAATGCACCTTTAAGTATTTCCTTCAAATGCCCAGCTTTTCGACTCTGAGCTCGGTGGTGAGTCACGTGCCATGGGAACTGCACACTGCAGGTATCCCGACACGGTGCACCTGGCGAGCTGCTGCTCTGCAATTCCTCCAGGCAGGGTGGAAGCCTGTGCTCCACCTGGTTTGTGGGAGACCAACGACCACCCCCACCAGAGCCCCAGGTGGTTATTTACAGCATGAGGCCTGCCACGGTTCTGTGGAAGAAACCACATTAATTCACTTATCTGAAATTTCTCCAAAAGAATCTCATTCTAATCATGAGTTAAGATTTCTTTGGGTGGGGAAAAGAAGCATAGTCAGAGAGACAACAGATGTTCAGTAAGAAACTTCTTTGTTGTGGCTAATTACTCTGGCCTAACTCCACAGATCGCTGAGACAAGCCACCCAGAAACTAGAAGGACTGAGAAGTGCTAATGTGAAATCACAACACATACGTACTTAGGTGCTAACGTGAAATCACAACACATATATATTTAGGTGCTAATGTGAAATCACAACATATATATACTCAGGTCCCTCCATCTGACATGGTTTGAAGTTGTCAGGAAAAAAAAAAGTGCTCTTTATCACACTTCATAGAAAAGAAAAATTGTGAAAGGAAGATATCCACAGAATCAGATGCCAAAGGGATCTTTCCTCTCATGGATTTGCCTCGGAAGTTCTTCTGTAGGGGAAGAAACCAGGGCACAGCGATCCACTACACTAAGAGATGGAAGAACTGGTTTTCTGAAAACCAGTGTATGAGGGAGACCTGTAAGAACACAGGAAGGTGTTTTTCAGAGAAAGCGACCTGACATTCTAAAGTGGATATTTCACTGGTAAATCAGGCAGGGATGGAGCAATTTTCAAATCTCGAAGGGCACAGTCAGCTGAATTCACTAGAATTTGCTTTGCCATTTGGGATTTTGCCCTCCTGTTACCAGCTGCCTTGGCTTATTCTTCAAAGCACCTTTTTCATCAAATGGTGAAAACAATCTAGTTTACATCAAAGCGGAGGGGCTAGGACTTCTGGGGCGTGAAATAGTGGTTTGCGGTCCCTTCCCACGGGGGAGCTCAAACACGTTTTCTGCATGGTCTTTGTCTTTACTCAAGTCCTTGGGAGTAAGGATTTAGGAGTTAGGCAGCCAGGGGTCCGCACTGGTATAACATCTGCTACTATGGAACACCTGACCCGAGTGGAGGGGGTCTAGAACTGCCACGTCCTCTCGGGGCCAGGAAGAGCCTGTTCCCCCCGCAGCACAGGTCATTTTTGTAAGGGCTGAGAGTGACAAGTGCCTGCGGTCAGAAGCGGCCCAGGGCTTCTTCAGATGCCTTTCAAATGCCTCTGGGGAGCTGCGGGGAAATTTTAAACTTTAGCCCTCTCTCCCGGAAAGGCCGCCTTTAGGTCAGAGGTCTGTGCCCTGGCACAACTGGCGATAATAAGCAGCTCAAGCTCACGGCTTCTCTGGGGCCTGTGCACAAAGCCTCCACACAGGGCCCTGGAGCCGAGCTTCGGGGTCGTGGGTCCCCGGGGCGCGCCTTGTCACAGAGCGCGTCCTCGAGGCAGAGAGAGCCTGAGCTCTCTGACACGGACGGCGACCTGCGGACGAGCAGGGCACGCTGAGAGGTTCTCTTACAAAAGCGGCCGAATACTCGGAGCTTCCGCACAAGCGCCAACCACCCCCGAGCTGGCACCCCCTCTTAGAGGACTCGCTTTTCACCTACAAGCTTGCGGGAGGCAGGCCAGGATGAGGCGGCATTGCCTGGAAAAGACAAAGCTGTTAGGTTCAAAATAGCAGCCCAAGCTGCTAGGAGAGACAGGCCAGCGCGCCCCGTTGGCTCCAGGAATGCACAATTCAAACAAAAACCTATTTCAGGGCCAGAACAGCCAGGACATGACCAGAAGAGCTTTAAATTTCAGGCGGAGGCCTAGAAAATTAGTAAAACTGGGAGGGACAATCTTTATATAATGCTTCTCTGTGAATTTTCTACTGAATTGCTCAACCAAGGATTTAAGGGTCCATTCAAGGTCACAGTCGTTAAGAGACAGGGCAAATGGAAACCACGGGAGGTCTGGACCAGCTATCCTAACGTGGTCTCAGAGCCCGTTGTCATCTGCTGTATTTTGGGCTGACAGCCTCAGCAGAGACAGGAAACGTGGAAAGGCTGCTGCTGTCCAGAGGAGCAAGAACGGGAGAATATTTTACTCGGGCCGACAAAACCACATTCAGTCCCAGTAAGTAACTAGGGTGAACTGACCACGGGTTCGTTTGCTCACGGCCGACTGCAAAGGCCTGCACGTGCCAGGCGCTGTGGGGCCGGAAGCACAGACGGCACAGACACTAAGGGCTGACACGACTCACGCCAGTGCCGAGGCAATTCTCGGCAGCGTGCAGAAAGCCTCCTGCAGCGGAGTGGCTGGGACACAGAGCGGGTGGCAGAGCGGGCGGCCCAGCCACCTGGGCCCAGGAGCCCCTGCCGGCGAGCCCCACGAGCCTATTTTCTTTCTCTTTTTTTTTAATGAGTTTTTTTTATCCCCCCCCCCCCCCCGGCCAGCTTGCACTCGCTGTCTGCTCTCTGTGTCCAATTGCTGGGCATTCTTCTGTATCTGCTTGTCTCCCTTGGTTGCGTCACCTTGCTGTGCCATCCACAGGCGTGGGCCGTCAGCTCTCCGCAGGCGTGGGCCAGCTTTCCTTCCCCAGGAGGCCTTGGGAATCGAACCCGGGCCTCCCAAATGATAGACGGGAGCCCAATAGCTTGAGCCACATCCACTCCCCATGAGCCTGTTTTCATACCACTGCCTTTTAATCAAAGTGGCCCCAGCCCACCTTTTTATTAGTGGGGTATATGCTGCTTCGATTTCCAGTCCCTATTTTGTAGGTGAAATTAAACCAGATATCTAGACAATAGCTGAAGCAGCAGGTACTTGTGCCTGAGTGAAGCAGCAGGTACCTGTGCCTATACCAACTGCATCAGGTACCTGTGCCCGAGTCGAAGCAGCAGGTACCTGAGCTGAGCCGAAGCAGCAGGTACCTGTGCCCGAGTCGAAGCAGCAGGTACCTGAGCTGAGCTGAAGCAGCAGGTACCTGTGCCCAAGTCGAGGCAGCAGGTACCTGAGCTGAGCTGAAGCAGCAGGTATGGGTAAGAGGGAAGCCAACAGCCTCAAGAAGGCCCCTGTCCTCTCCTCCTGTGGCTCTGGCAGGGGTGTCGTCAGGGCCGTGTCCAGGTCAGTGCCCGGCGACGTGACCCCGCATTCCCAGGCTGACAGGCCCTCCTCCATCTTCCAAGCAGCAGAGGGCGGTCAAGCCTTCTCCGCAGCCTGCTCACTCCCCCTCCCATCTCTGGGCACCTCTGACTGACCCTGCTGCCTCCTCTTCCACGTCTAAGGGCCAGCGAGATTGCTCCAAGCCCACCTGGACCGCCCAGGAAACGCTGTAGACGAGGTCTGTGAGCTCCTCCTCAAATCCCTCTGCCCTGCAGGTTTGCCAGCAGTCACGAGTTCCAGGATAAGGGCGTGGGCACCTTTGGTGGCCGAGGTAGTCCCACATTACAGGTGCGCCTCACCTGGCCGGCCCAGCCCACCCCCTGTTCAGGGAAACCCGGGGAAGCGCCTTCTGGAGCTCGAGTGTTGTCGCTGCACTGCAGAGCTGTTTCCCAGCTGCTGCGAAGCTCCCCTCTCACATTCCTGCTGGGGACAAGGGAACCCGGAGACCTTCCCTTCTGTCCCGGCTCCTGCATTTCCTTGCGATAAATTCCAGCAGCAGTCGTTACGAGGCCCCCCTCTTTCTGGGGGGCTGGGGGCCTGATGGCACAATACAAAGCATTACCTTAAAGCTGGACATAAAAGAAAAAAACGGTTTTCTAGGAAAAAGGCATTACTAGGCACGGCAGATGCTAAGAGCTGGGCTGGCTGCTCCTCGTAAGTGACGTCATTTTCCCCTCACAGCGAGAAGCGAGGCCGAGAGAGGCCCTGACCAGGAAGCTGCTGCCCTTCCTGAAACTTCCAAGGAGGAGGAATCATTGTTCCAGGAAATCAGCACTGTGTGTGCAAAACACGGAACTGATCAGGTTTCCTCGACTCTTGTCTGAGGAAGGAGAGAAGACATGAGCCCAGAGCCGACCGGACCGCAGAGCAGGCAGCAGCAGGGGACAAAAGTGGTTCGAGGCCCAGGGCAGCTTGTGCATGTGTCTGAGAGTTTTAATCAATACAGAGCTTGGTTAAAAGTCCAAGGATAAAGCTTCTTGCAAAAATGTAAAACTTCCAGAGCTCCGGTCAGACCGGGAATTCCACGGGCCTAGGTCTTCATGTTTTCCCCCTGGCATTTCCACTTTCATTCTCAGCGTGATCTGGAATTTAGGAGGCCCCCTTGTCTCCTTGCTGTCTCTGTCCCCTTCTAGCCCCCAAAAGTAAACCTAATGTCTCAGAACTTGCTTGAAAATAGTAAACCAGCATGGAGGGTCCTTCCTTGTCCCCCGAGGTCACAACGTGGCAGAGGAGCCAGCCGGCAATTGCCCGTGTTCCCTCCCTCGCCTCTGGGCGCCCATCGTTTCCTACCTCGAGACCTCCACTGATGGGGGTTTGGTGAGGAGGACAAAGCTCCTGAAATGCCTTGTAGAAAAGAAATATTGGGGCCTCTCTCCAGTTGGCTGATCCAACAGAGCAGGGAATTCCACCACCCTGGGATGGAATTAGAAAAGCTCTGGATCCTAGAGGATTCTATGTTCATTTAGCCACAGTCAGTGAAGCTGTTATAGGGCAGAGATGAGAGAGATGAGGCAAAACTGGGAGCAAACTTGGGTTTTCCGAGGCCAGAAGAGGAATGCAAAGGGCAAAAGAATTTAAGCCACCTGATCACATTAAGTCATTCCTTCATACACAAATCCTTTGCGCACACCTCTGCAAATTTACATGTTTAATATATTTATATAGGTGCGTGTGTATATTTTATCTGGAAATATTTCAGAATTTGAATAAACAGATATTTAAACCTATAAATTTAACTATTTCCTTATTATGTATTTCAAATAAAAGCCAGCCTGAGAGGAGACCTGAGATGGTGACTGAGTAGGGAGCTCTAAAGCAGCTCTGAAAACCAGCCAGGATCTGTCAGGATCAACCATGTGGGGACAGAGGCGCACACGGCACCACCCAGGGGAGAGCAGGCCGAGGCGACGGACGTGTGCGGTGAAGGTTCCTGAGCAGGGTCCTCCGCCCCACCGGTGAGGTGGCTGCCCCCAGACCTGCTTCCCGGCTGGGAGCGGAAGCTCTCCTTCCCCAAAGCAGGGAGGGGAGGCGGCCTGGCACCAACCTCAGCTGTTGGCTGGCAAATCGGCGGCCTGGACCCAGTCTGCAGTGCAGCCGAGGCTTCGAGCTGCCCAAGCCACCAGGGAGCCAGCACACTTGCGCTGTCTCCAGCCCTGCAGGCGTGGAAGTGGGGGGTGGGGGTGACTGAAAAGAATCAGATCCAGCACACCCCGTTTGGAAACCCCTGCTGAGGCCCCACACCCAGCAGGAGGGGAAGCTGGGTGGCGTTTGAACACTTTGGGGGGCAGAGTAGGCAGATTCACACGGGGCCCCACGCTCCCTGGCAGGGGGAAGCAGCTCACTGCACGCTCACCCTAAGGTGCCCCGGGAAGGAAAGGAGCCCAGAGCCCTCTGATCGCTCTCTGTAGACAGGACAGGTAGAGTCACCTCGCCCACCTGGGGAAGCGGCCAGCACAGGGCGTGGCAGTTGATCAGAGAACTCAGAGCTTAGGAGCTGGGAGCTGGCACCCTCAGCCTCAACCATGCCCCCACAGGAGCTCAGTTAGCTGAGAATCCAAGGCACAGAATGGCCCTAGGGCAGCAGGGAACAACTGGATAAAGAGTGCCAGGCCAAAGAGAGAAACCGATCACAGAACAAGCACACTGCAATTTCGGACCCAGGAAGTGTGGGAGGGGCTTACGATACCTTTATCCAAAAATGTGTTGAACACAATCATACGTCAAGGAATAGGAACAAGAATATAAGGATGAAAATCCTTCCAGCCCTTCATTATAATTTGAAGATTCTATATTTGCAAATTTGCCTATTCGCTAAAATGTATTTGTAAACCCAAAATCAATATTTGTGGCACTTTCACAGTCATTCATAGACACACACGGGGTGGTGAAAATTTTGGTTGCCTGACATGCACGTTCCCGGCTGACGTGGAAGAAGGCAATGCTGTCTCTTCTTGTTTCTGCCGTCATACTGGTAACAAGTGTCATTTCTATGGTATCTCTGCCCTTCTGTGCTTTTTCTTGGTTTCGCTGTTTAAGATGGCCTCAGTGTAGTGCTGAAGTGCTGGCTAGTGTTCCCAGGCCCCAGGAGGCCTTGCCATCCTCATGGAGAAACCAGGCGCTGGACAGGCCTCATTCAGGCGAGTTGGGTGCTGCTGGCTGAGTTCCACGCTAATGAATCAACACCTTACTCAAGGAGCTCCCATTGCGTGCCTCCCAACGCAACGCATGATTAAACTTGCTTAAATTTATGTTCGGAGACTTTGCTGATGTGTTGCTTTAAAATGTTCTGAAGGCAACGATGCTCTCTCTAGACGGGTTAAGGGGGGGGCAATCTCTAAGAGGCTGGTGAACAAAGAGCTACTGAGGGAATCACTGTGTGCAGACGTAAGGAGGGAAGACAAGACTTAAACAGAAACACACTGAACAAAGCTCTGTTTTCTAAGTTGAGGAAATGGGTCCAGAGGCTGCAGGAACCTGGCTCTGGATTTCCCAACGGCTGCAGGTTCAGTATTCACTGAGCCAGTGTTTTCTAGGGCTTTCTAGGACAGAACTACAGGGAATGATAAGCTGTCCTTGCACTTCCTGCCCTCGAGCTGCCTAAAACTTAACAGAATAAGCAGGTCCAAGGTAACGCGGAAGAGAGGAAAGAAGTAGCGGGCAGCACAGTCAGGTGAGTAGGGTGCTCAGTCAGCACTGCAAGAGTCTGTACAGAGACCTTCAGAAGGAAAACGGCAGGTCTTGGTCCCCCATGACCTTCTAGAGCTTAATAACCCTTATAAAGAACAAATGCTTCCAGCTCCAAGCGCGGTTCTCGGCTGCTGCCAACAGTCCTCAGATTCCCCTAGTGCCACGCGGTTCCCGTGCGATGGCCGCGTTCTGTGCTCGCCTCCCTCAGGCCAGCGCCTCAGCCACAGGCCGCGAGAACTCGTCAGGCTGCCGTAGGAGGAGGGCGCCCTACGAGGGCACAAAACGCTCCACAAAACACGCGTGGCCATTACCCAGAACGTCTCTCTATGACTGAGAAGAGTTTGAAAAATAGCATCCGGCTAAAGAGGTTCTGATGTTCCACCTGATCCTAGTTTATCTTCCTGCATGACAGGTCCTTGTCTAGGATCCGTAACTCGGTAGAGGAAAGAGAGCCCTTACGTACATTTCCACAATGCACTGCTTTTGCTACCTGCTCCACTGGTTTGCATGTCCCGTTGACTTCCACATACTCAGTTGAGGCTTGACAGTTAAAAGCTTCAGCTTTGGTTTAAAATTTGGATTATAGGGAAGTGTGATCATCAGTTCATTTAATATTTGAGGTTCTTTTTCAAAAACTCAAAAAGATCCAGATACACTCACCTTCAATGTGAAGCTTGGGGGTCAGCAAACTGTAGCCTGTGAGTGCAGCCCACCACCAGATTCTGTGCGGGAAGTTTGTTGGCTCTCAGCCACGATCCTTCAGTTATCTCCTGCCCGTGGCTGCTTTTGCGCTACACCTACAGAGTCGGGGAGTCGCGATAGAGGCCACAGGGCCGAGGCCTAAGTATTTACTGTCTGGCCCTATGAGAAAAGCTCTGCCAACCCCAGATTGAGACTCATGGATTTAGAACCCAGAATATCCAGAGAGACCTTGCTTCTTAGCTTTGTGACTTCCCCGGCGGCTGTTAGGCGGCTCCCTGGGGAGCGTGGGCTTTGAGGAGGCTGGCGGGCTCAGCATGGGTCTCCCAGGACCTGCTGCCGCAAGCTCAGCACCACGGCGAGTTCTCCTGCTGCCCGGATTCTCACTGGAGTAAGGGAGAGGGGTGCACAGGGTGCAGGGTGCCATGGGAACGGGACAGCGGCGCCCTTAGCCATCGCCACGGGGCCGGTTTCCCTTCCCAGCGTCCCTCGAGGGCGCAGCCGTGTCACCGGGGCTCACAGCTCTGTGGTTACAGGGCTCAGGCAGGCGATTCTCTTGATCCAGATGGAGTCGGCTCAGGCCGCCTGGCAGGAAACCCACAGAGCGGCTGCTCTGAGGCCTCGAGACGTTCGCTCACACGCTTCCGGCTTGTTAGGGTGGCCGGAAAGGCTGGGCTCAGCTGGGACTGGCCACCGGGACCACAGGTGGCCTCTCAGGCCTGGTGGTCTCAGGGCAGCTGGCTCCGGGCCCCCAGACAGCATGTTCCAAGAGTGAAGACAGATGCAACTAGGCTTCCATGACCCAGCCTTGGTGGTCACTCCCATCACACTCTACGGATCAAGCAAATCTCTAAAGCCAGATCATCAAGAGGAGGAGCATTAGCTCTACCTCTCAGAGGAGTTGCAGAGGATTTGCGGCCATCTTTAGTCTACCACATTCTGCTTTATCTACATAGAACAATCTTACTAAAATTATCTACATAGAACAATTCTACTAAAGTCAACTACCAAAGCAACAAGAAGAGGATTTAACAAAAGAATTGGAAGATTTAGAGTTGCATGATATATAAATTTTCCACTTTTCTTCAAATTGTTTAACAACATTTAAATACAACCTGCCCAATCTAATAGTTAAAGATGCTGGATTTCTCCATACCTATATTTATATTTTGTAGAATTTATCAGATCAGCTGAGTCACAGTTCTTACACCTATAAAATGAGCAAAAGAAAGTCACTTTCCTCTCCCAAGGGAAACAAATACAGTGTTACTGAAAATATGAAGATTTGTACCCATATTTGAGAATAATTTGAACAATTTGGAATGGAAGAAGGTAGTCATTCACAAACTTATTCTTTTCCCAAATGCAGAAATTTAATTTGTATTTACATTTTCAAATCCATTTTAATTCCTTGGATATTGGGGATAAAAACACAACGGTGAGGAGTTCAGTAATACGTCAATGAGAAGACACGAGTGGTGGTTCTGCAGGGAAATGTAGTGAAGTGGAGTTGAAGAAGTAACATGGTCAGCCCCCATGGGTCCCAGCTCCACCCCAGGGCCCCAGCTCGGCTGGGGCAGGAGCCACATGGGGAAGCCAGCGGCTGCCCTTTCAGCCACTTCTGGAAAACAGTGACGGCTTCAGAATGGGGGTGGGGGCAGGGAAGGGCTGAAGTGCTGTGTGTGAGACATATCATTTTCTAAATGAGAAGGTAGCTGGAACTTATTTTAGAAACTTGTTTGTGCACATTTTTAGGGAACTGTCCTTGTAAAATTTGTTTTTCCTTTTTAAATATTGTTTTCTGACACACAAAAAAGGAGAGTTTTTTTAGTAGCATTTTTTTGTCTTTCTGTCACTTCAATGGGCGTAGACGAATGCTGGACAGGATAGTGACCGATGGTCACCCGGGCCGCAAGTCAGACTCGTTTCTTTTATCCACTAGTGTTTCCCTTGATAAATAAACCAGGTCATCAAAGGATACTTTTGGGATGAACAGCCTTAATTTTGCTTCAAAACAATGCTTCCTAAAAGAACACTCAATTAATCGGATCAGCAATGAAAAACTTTTCAGTTTAAATAAAGCAAAGTGTTAGATCTATATATTTTTTTCTTTAGGAGAGTGACCCACTTAAGAAAATACAATACGACTCACTAAAGCATTAACAATTAGTTATTTAAGGGTTTTGCTCTATCATTTAAATTGTAAAAATGGTTGCGTTCATCATTTGAGATATGAGGTGAACTGGAAGTCAGATTTTGCTTTTTCTCATACAGGCTTTTTCAATGTGAAATTTCTCGGCTTGGGGAGAGGCACCTTCCCTGAGAGCCCAGGTACCCGGCCCTGGCACGGCCTCCTGCAGGGGCCGGTTTACAAGGCACTTCCAGGAAATGGCCTGGTCACACCCTGCCATTCTGCATAGAGGAAACCGCGGACCTGCGGGGCCAGGAGCTTCTGCCTCCCGCCTGGCGCCCTCGCCCCCAGCTTCGACCCGCCGACCCCCACCCGGGGCCCCCATGCAGCATGTCCTTCCCCGGCGCTTTAAGCTACCTCAGTTGCTCCTGAGGACTCCCTAACACTCCGCCCACCGCCTCAGCTTTTCACGACTCCCCACTCCTCTCACCCCCTTTCCTTCTCTACGTTGGCAGGTCTCTGTGCCCGAGCAGGAGAACCTGCCCTTGGAGTGGACACTGACAGCCTCTACTCTGGGAACTCACTCTCCTGCCTGAGAGGCTGCCGTGCTCCCACTTACCCTCGCCACCCCTCGGCCCCGCCCCACACTCCCACCTGTCCTGCCCCTGGCCGCCCCGAGACCCCGCCAAGTCCCCGGCTGATGCTCCCAGCAGCGGGGTCTCAGGGAAGCCAGCCAAGGCGCCCCATAGCCACCAGGCGCCACACGGCACTCACGCCATCCCTGTAGCCACGCGTCCGCACGCATCCCCTCTAGCGGCGGGTGAGTGTAGACCCCGCAGAGCCAGGCCAGGCCAGGGAACGCAGCCCTGGGCAGATCCTGAAGTGGTGACGCCATCCCCAAGGAAAGAGCTTCTTGCCAGGGAGGGACTAAGTGCCCAGGCCTTTTTCAAATCACCAGGCATTCTTCAGAGGACGCTGTATATTTACCTGAATGCTTGTGGCATAAACAGGTAATTAAGTTCACAGCACACCTGGCCCAGTCCTACTGGGAGAAAGTTGATGGTGAGCAAAGAAAACTGTCATGTGAGCCATTGTTCACAGAGAAAACGTCTGATGCAAAGATTGTGCACAACTCGAGAATGTGTGTTCCTGAAGACATGGCCTAAATTCTAAAATAAATGGGATTTGGCTCCAGAGCATATTGTTCTTTCAGGATAATGAAAAGTAATGAGCTGAATTTATGACCAGTACAGGAATGCACATCATTCATTGTGAACGCTGGAATCTTTTAATTAACTCTTACTGAATTCAGTCGATTTTAATGTATCTTAGTGAAATAGTGATATGAACACGTAATTCGAGTTCTTGATCTGCAGTGGCAAAAGCGCATGGGCCTTAGGTGGGAATGAAAGAGAAGCCAGAGCTCACACCTGGCAACGGGCACGGCGGCAACTTGTTAATGTGCAGAGGCTCCGAATCAGCCGCCGTGCTGCTCATGGCGGGGTGGGGACCCCCACCCAGAGGCTGGCACAGCGCAGCGGAGTGCCGGGCCGGCTGCTGCAGGCAGCAGAGGCCTGCCCCCCGCTCCAGCCCGGGGTCAGCGGCCACCTCGATGGCCGGAAAGCAGCCCTGGCGGCACCCAAGGTGGCACGCCGCTGGTAAGAGCCGGAGCCTTTGAGAAGGAATGTTTGGGATGAACTCCGGCCCTGCTGCAATTCCTTGGTAAACATTCTTTCTTGGGTTCAGACAGGAAGGAGAATAGTAGATGCTCAAAATTCCAAGTGGTAGGAAGTGAGTTAACAGTTATTTAAAGATCAGGGAAAACTAAAATCTCTTGTGGTGGTGGAGTTTTTAGGAATGTATGACCTGGTTTTGCTCTGGATAAGGTGATTCCAGGTGAAGACAGAGGGAGGCACCTGAGCCCTCGGTTTAGTCATGTTATTTCGCAGCTCCAAGCCCACTCAGACGCGCAGCGTGAGCAGCCAGGAGGGAATGTTCCGGATCATCCTCTCCCCCCAGCGTTTCCGTTCTTGGCGCCTGAGCTTCGGAACGACTGCCAGCAGTGCAAGCCCCGTGACTGAGACAGATTAGCACCCCCAGGGCTTGTGCGCAGTCTCAGGGTGGGAAAACGACAGCTTTGAAGGAGAAAAAATCATCTTGCATCTTTGCTCACCGATGGAAATTGAGTGTTAAGAGCCTCCTTTTGAAAATGTGGCAGGACGGACTGTCTTGGTTCACAATAGAATTGCAAAGCGTCAGTCTAGAAAAAGCAAGAAACACACCAAGAACCCTCTTAGGAATGATTCTGAAACCTAAACACCCTGTGGACTCACAGGCACTGACCGTCCACCTCAGATTTCCTGGCAGTTATTTTCTCCATATAGGCACTTCCACTGCTCCCTAACGGAACGGGATTTGACGTGAATTTCTTTACAAGGCTCTTCATATAAGTAAGTTCGCAAGTCAGAAAACAAATCCTTTAGCCAGATGGTAGGTCCCCAGTTAAGATTTGGAGGATGTGATGCCCGTGTTTACGGAACTCATAAGGTTCTCCCTAGAGCTAGACCATACCTACAAAAGCAGGTTCTGTCTTTTAAAAGTAAGAGCATGCACATGGGAACTCCCAGGATTTAAGTTCAAGTGCAGGGCTCAATTCCCGGCCGTTCTCCCCCGACTCTCACTCACTACCCACCCAGGGCTGAAAGGCTGTTGAATCAGGCAGAGGCCAGCAGCCTCGAATGTCACAAAGAAGGAAAATCGATGCTTCTGGGGCCGTAGTTTGATGTGTGGGACTCAGTGAAGAAAGGGAAAGAAAAGAAAAGGGATAAACTATAAAAGCACTGGGAAAACGAGTGTTCTCCTAAATGCTCAACTTACTGCCATTTCCCCCTAAATTTGTAAGGAATGCTCTTAGGAGACGAGGGAGGAGCACATCCAGGGGCAAGGGGTGGTGGGCCGAGGAGAGTGGCCCCGTGTGGCGCCCCCTGGAGTTGTGCAGTCAGTGACGCCTGAACCTCCTGCCAGAAACTGCTCCCCCAGCTCGGATTTCCACGAGAATCCCTGCAGGATGCCACGCATTCCTCTGCGATGGAAGCCTCTGGCCCCTTCTACTCCTGACATTTGAGAGGGCCAAAGGGGTAGGCAGCACGTCTGGTACCCCCAGCGTCAGCAAGCTGGGGTGGGTTCTGCGGCAACTGGCAGGATGTCCTCCGGGGTGGCCTCCCCGGCACACAGGCTCACGCAGGAGCCCTCAGGGCAGCGGGGCCTGGAGTCCTCGTCTGTGGGGGGGAGGCCGTGGGGTCCCCAAAGCAGGGCTCCCGGCAGGACACCTGCAGCAGTTTGTGCTGCCACCAGGCTCCAAAGGAGCCCAGACAACGAGAAAATAAGCACATGGACTTGCTTTTTGGGGAAGTTTTGCCATCACATGTGCTCTATCTTTATTGTGCATTTGGCTATTGGATTATACTGCACAACCGTTCCCGCCAAATTATTTCTAAAAAAAATAAATTCTCAGCAAGTTACCATGTCACCCCGAATCCTCTGCTGCTGACGAGACGTGACCGTGCATTTCACGGCACAGGAAGGTCTCAGCTCTGCAGGAAGTGGGTCGCCGCAGCCTCGTGGGCTTGTCGTGGACTTGCGGGATCCGCAGCCTCCCCCTCCCAGCAGGCTTCTCTTTCACGCACCTGTATCTGGGTCTCCTTGGGAGCTCGGTGCTTCAGCATCCACCCATCAAACAGGAAGGGAGCGCCCCGAGGAAGCGTGGGGCGGCGCGGGGCGCAGAGGCCACTGCCCTGGAGCAAAGCCACAGGCAGCACGTGCTGCACCCAAGGGGACCGCGGCTCAAGGAGAGGGGGTCGTGGGTTGGTGACGGAGCCTGCAGCATGCATGCAGGACCCCTTGACTGCGCAGGACACAGGCCTGGTGCAGGGGGAGGCACGGTGGGGGGAGGTGCAGCATGGGAGGTGGGGGGAGAGGCACAGCAGGGGAGGCGGAGGGGGCGCGGCTGGGAAGACTCAGGTCCCCACCGGCAGGCAGCAGGCCCTGCCCTGGCCCACCTGTTGGAGAGCCCACTCCAGCTTAGCCTCCCCACGGGGGCATTTCCAAGGAGCTGAGCACAGCCCCCTCCTCTTCTACACCACTCAGGAGCCAGGACTTGTGTCTCCAAGGGCTCTGGGCCCTTCCGAACCTCCTTGGACCCCTCCTCGGACCGGAGGGCGGCCTCGGGGTGCAGGCAGAGCCTCCACATGCAGGCTGGGGTGTCCCACAAGCCACCAGGGAGGGCCAGCCAGAGAGGAAGGAAGGAAGAAAGTGGGAGTGGGCCCCCAGACCAGGCTACTGGGGAGCACTGACGCTGGCCAGGAGACGTCGCCAAAGAGCGAGAGGGCTTTGCGCATCCCCGGCTGGGAGCTGCAGGTCCCTCAGGCCAGACGGCTGGCTCAGCCTTTTGCCAAAATCACCTCGTTTAATCCGGGTATTAACCGCACTACGCGAGAGTAGTAGTATCCCCACTTCACAGATGGTGAAATTGAGGCTGAGAGGTGAACCTACCCAGGTGGACTCAGGCAGTAGGTGGCCGGCTGGGGTTCACACTCCAGAAGGGGCTCACGATTGCATGCAGGTGGGGGCGCTGAACCAGAAGGTGGCAAGAAAGCAGCTGAAGCACGCAGGAAAGAAGCCGGCTTAGGAGGAGGAGAAACAAGTCAGAATACAAGGAAGAAGTGCCGCCAGGAGCCAGAGGCCCCAAGGGGCTGCACGGAGACCCCAGCCTTCTCCCACCAAGTCCCCTGCCTCCAGCCAGTGCCCAGAGAGGGTGGAGCCTTCACCCCAGCGTCGGGGAGAGGCGGTCGTTGTGCAAGCATGTGGAAGGGGTGGGATGCCGCTCCCTCGGTCCCGAGGACAAAACGTCCTTCCCCAGAGCACTCAGGGACCTTGAAATGCGCAGGAGCCCCGCGGGCTTTGGAATTGTTTGGGATCCGTGGCCAATTTCTCCCCATGGGACTGGGAATGTTTACCATGCCTGCCTTCCCTTGAATGTTGGAAGCAGGTAACTTGTTTTCTGGGTTCCACGGGCCCACAGCTGGAGGGGAATTGTGCCTCAGGCCAGACCACGGCGATTTTGAAAGACTTTGTTCTTAGCACTGTTTCTGAAAGGACTCAGACTTTGGGGCTGTTGGGATGGCTGAACGTATTTGCATATGGAGAGAACATGTCTTTTTGGGGTTCAGAGGGTGAAGTGTGGTGGTTTGAAGCTGTATGTGCCCCAGAAAAACATGTTCTTAAACCTGACCCGTTCCTGTGGGTGTGAGCCCATTGTAAGGAGGCCCTTTGACAAGGGCACCTCCGCTGAGGGGTGGCCCACCTCGTTCAGGAGGGGCCTTAATCCTATTACTGGAGTATAAGAGAATGAAATTCAGAGAGAGAGAGAGAGAGAGAGAGAGAGAGAGAGAGAGAGAGAGGGAGCCACGGAAGCAAGGGGCTGCAGGTCAACGGAACCGGAACCCGGAAGAGAAGGGAGAGTCCAGCGGAGGCTGCCATGCGCATCCCCAGGTGACGGAGACAAGGGTCTCTGGCACCTGGCTCCAGAATGCCACGGTCTCCTGCAAGGAAGCACCACCTTGATTCGGACTTACTTTAGCCTCAAAACCAGGAGCTAGTAAACTATTGTTGAAGCCAATCCAAGGAGCCAAGGACCCTGCGACGGTCACACAGCACTGCGGCCAGCCAAAGGAAAACACACAGCAGGGACAGCGGCCTCTGAAACGTTTCTGTTCAAAGAAGGGGCTCACTTTATTATTATTTTTTACTAAAATACAGCTGGAGAATGTGAGAGGCCTCTGTCGTGGACCTGCACGCACGCAGAGCGCCAGCTGCTGAAGCCTTTGCTCTTTGCCTGGAAGCCCTGCAGCATCTCGAGGGTCAGCCGGGATCCAGACAATGAGGCATAAACGTTCTGGATGCGGATTTTTTTTTTTTTTTTAAAACATGTTTTTCATTAGGTTCATTAAAAGTCAGCTTGTTGAGGTTGGGGAGAAACGGAAAGTAATTTTAAAAAAGTGGCCAAGTTGATTGAAATATGGCTTCTCCCTCTTCCATAATTATGGAAAAGGTTTATAAGATATCTGTCTATAACTGAGTAAAAGCCTTTTCATGATTTTCAAAATACATTCCAAATTTTAGGACAAAGAATGAGGAGTATAAAAATAGGGGTCTCAATGCACCATGTAATAAGCAATGCATGAGCACAATGCTCTCTCGTTACTTGCAATTTTGCTCTTGAGGTCACGTCCCTGTCTGTTCTCCCCTGACAGGGGCTCTATCCAAAAATGTGAGTCTTCTATCTCACACCAGGTAGGCTGGCATTTCCCCTTCGGGTAGGTGCCCCAAACCTCAAAGTCATATGAAGTTACAAGGGGCCCCAAAAAGCCAAAACAATTTTGAAAAAGAACAAAGTTGGAGGACTCACACTGCCTGATTTTAAAAGTTACTACAAAGCTACAGGAATCACAACTCAGTGTGGTGCTGGCATAAGGATAGACATATAAACTAAGGCAAGAGAAGTGAAAGTCCAGAAACAGACCCACACATCTGTGTCACGTGACATTCAACAAGGCTGCCAAGTACATGCAATGGGACATGCAAAGGAAGGAAGGGGTACCCGGACCCCACACCATATACAAAACCAACTCAAAATGGATCAGACTCCTGGAAGATGACGCAGGGCAAATCTTCAGGGCCTTGGCTTAGGCAAAGGATTCTTAGCGATGACACCAAAAGCATGAGCAACAAAAGGAGAAAGATAAATTGGACTTCTTCAAAATAAAAAAACTTTCATGCATCAAGAGCATTATCAAGAAAGTGAAAGGGCAAGCTACAGAATGGGAGAAAATAGTTGCCAGTCATATCTTTGAAAAAAGCTTAATATCTAGACTAGATAACCCAACAACAAAAAGACAAACAACCCAACTTAAAAATGGGCAAAAGACCTGAAGAGACTATCTCCAAAAAAAATACACAAATGGCCCCAAAGCACGGGAAATGCATATCAAAACCACAATGAGATGCCATTTCACACCCAGTAGAATCACTACTATTTAAAAAACGGAGAAGTACAAGTGTTGGAGGGGATTCAGAAAGACCGGAACTTTCCTGCATTGTTGGTGAGAAAGTAAAATGGTGCAGCTACTGTGTAAAGCAGTTTGGGGGAGCCTCGGAAAGCTAAACACAGAAGCACCAGTGAGCCTGCAATCCCACCCCCAGGTAAATACCCAGAGAAAGTGAAAGCAGGTGCAGTCGAACAAGTACATCAGGTCCACGTCAGGGTCGTTCCCAGGAGCCCAGAGTGGAATCAGGCGGTCCGTGCCCAGACGAGTGATGGGGGGACGTGGGGAGGCCACGCAGCCCTCTGCAACAGGGCGAGCTGCCAACAGCTGGCCGCAGGAGGACAAGTACTGCAGGGCCACGGGCAGGAACTCTCTGGAAGGAGCACATCTGCAGGGGCAGAAGGTTGATCCGAGGCGGCCAGGGGGTGGGGGAGCGGGCGTCACTCCACGGGCAGGAATGCTTGTGAATTTGGAAATTTTAAAATAAAATTGATTTTTAAAAAAAGTGAACATTCTGATCTGAAGAGCAATGAGATAATATAGGTAAAAGAGTAGCGCAAAATAAACGTTCAATTAACGTTATTATTAACTGATATTTTCTTTTTGACTTATTTTACTTTACCTTATTTTTCGAGGCACCGGGGCCGGGCAGTGAACCCGGGACCCCCGAGCCACGTCGGCCCCCCGAGGCGGCTTTCTGTCCCTTTTGCTTGCTGCTGCTTGTTCCCTAGGAGGCCCTGGCCCCGGCGCCGCGTCCGCTGCCCTCGGGGTTTTTGGGTGTCACGGCTGCCGAGGGCCCGGGGCGCTGCACAGCAGAGCGGCGAGGCCCACAGCGGCGGGGAGCACCTGCCCAGGTAACGCCGCCAGACCCCGGTGGGAGCAGCGCGTCTGCGCATGTCACGGACCTGCCGCCACCGCCGGCCCCGCCAGCACCTGCGACCCAAGGCTGAGGTCAGGGTCCCGCCCCTCTCAGCCGCTGGTCAGGGGCCACCTGCTCTCAGCCCCCCGGCACCTGGGACAGGGGGCGGCCCGGGCGAGGCCAAGGGCGGGGGCGTGGCCAAAGACGGGGGCGTGACCAAGGCCTGGGGCGTGGCTAAGGCGGGGGCGTGACCAAGGGCAGGGGTGTGGCCAAGGACGGGTGAGGCCAAGTCCTGGGGGCGTGGCTAAGGGTGGGGCAAGGACAGGGGCAGGACCAATGGCTGGGGCATGGCCAAGGGTGGGGCAAAGGCTGTGGGAGTGGCCAGGGCCAGGGGCATGGCCAAGGGCTGGGGGCGTGGCCAAGGGTTGGGGCCAAGGGCTGGGGCAAGAGCTGTGGGAGTGGCCAAGGGCCCAGGGGCGTGGCCAAGGGCTGGGGCAGAGGGCTGGGGGCATGGCCGGGCCTGGGGTCCCTCCCCGCCCCTCCAGTCCTGTGTATGCATAGTACACGACTATAATAAAGTGTGGCAAAGGCTTGGTTCGGTTGCAGCTGCTTCTTTAGCAAGAAGGAAACTCACCTCCCGTGACAACTCTTCTATTTAATTTCTCCTGGCTGCCAAGGAAGAGCAGCTGCTTCCTGCTTCAGTGCTCACAGCTTCCCACTAGGCGCTGCTTGAGGGTGGGGACCTCTGTTTCTAGTACCTCTTCTCGCACATAGCATCGTTCTTGTCCCTTAAAAAATGGAAGGAAAATGGGAGGGAGGGACAGAGGAAAGAGGGAAATCATATGTAGCATGTTTCACAAAGCTAAGCTCTTCCTAATACTTTAGCAAAGACATCCATAACTAAACTTTTCTGTTTTCCTAGAAGATAAGGGAACTTATCCCCAATTTAAAAACATGTGCATTTAGGTTAGATACTATCAGCACGACTCATCAAACACAACAATTAGGCCAAAACAATCTTCCCTTCTGCTTCATTTTCCTCAAACTGCCCAGTCCCCTCCTACACCAAACCTAAGAGCTCAGTCACTTACCAGGGGCAGGAACAAAACAATGACCGAAAATGCCTGCACCTGCGACCTCACGTCTCAGGCAACGCTCAGGGGAATTGCTCTGCAGAACCTAATGGGGACTGGAAATGACTGACCACCCAGTGGCACAGAGGCCGGCTCTGGAGACATCCCCAGGATCCTGAGCTCAAGACGCCATTTAAAGTATTACCCATTATTTACCTGTTCTGGACGTTTAGATTTCCTGAAAAAGAGAAATGAGGAAGGCACACCTGTGTTAGTAAGTATTGCTGAAAAGACAACATGGACCTCTTTTTAGAGAAAAAACACAAAAACTGCCTGTGTTCTACGGTGAGTTGGCTAGTCTCTCTCTTGAAATAGTAGTCGCTCCGGTTCCAAACGGGGTGCCCGATTCCCAAGGTGTCCACCAACACCATCCAAACTCACCACCTCCCGGCAGAGGAGTGAGCTCTCCACAGCAGTGCAGAGTTAACAGCTGGCTGCTTGCGGGTGGGGTGGAGATGGGCGTTTGCTGTATTCTTCCTTATGATTTTCCTCCATCTTTTAATATCTCAGATTATTTTTAAGTGCAAATTCCTGGGCTCTACACCATCCTTCTGCATAATAATCTCAGGAAATTGGGCCCAAATATCTGCTTTTTAATAAGCGACACAATACGGTTTATGGTCACTTTAACGCCTGAGAAGTTACTGGCAATCTTTACTGTGTCAATCAGCTCTTGCATTGCCTCCAAGAAACCCAACAGAATGGCGCCAAAAAAGAAGCCCAGTCCCTCCAGTTAAGCAAACGGAAGCCTAATGCATGCTTACTTGAGCAGAGCGCTTTGTAGGGTTTTCCCACAAGGAGCTGATTCCCAAACCTAGTTTGCTGGGAAACTTGCTTTGACTCCCATTTTAAAGTCTTCCTGTGCCCCACCTTTGACCCCTGCCACCCTTAGGAAAAGTGATGGGGACACCCCTTCCAGGCGTGTGCAATCATCACTTTTGTGTGAGGGCTGTCTTTCTTCTCAAAGACCATCAGGAGAAATCGGATGAAAAGGATTTAGGAGTTAAGATTTCAGAGGGCTTCCAATTCATACTTTATGTACATCTAGTTTGAGCGGTTAATGTGTCTTGTCGTTTTCCAAACATATCACTAAAACCCTAACCACTGAAATTTCTAGATAAACTGCAGTCAAAGCCGTGTGCAGAGGAGATGGTGCCAGCATGTGGCTGGAGCGCCGAGGACACCACAGGTGTGCAGGAGAGTTTACTGAGCTCAGATCACGAGACAAAGGCAGTGTGGAGGGAGGCAGGGAGGGAAGTCTTGCCCCTGGCAGCATGACGTCAGGCGGGAGGACAGAGGATCCATCACCTGCCACTCTGGCCGCTGGAGGCCTGGGAGGAGCAGGCTGAAGAATGACCCGTCAAGTGTGGCCTCAGATGCGCACAGGCTTCAGCTGGGCCAAGGAAGGTGGAGAACCTTGTTCCAGGTAGGGAGGTCAGAAGTGCAAACTCTACAAGCAGGGAGCGCTGGGCGGACTGAAGGGGCAGAGAGAACGATGTGGTGGAGCGTGGCACGTGAAGACGAGGGAGGACGGGGCTTGAGGGAGCACTTTCCTCTAAGGGGTGGGGAATACGATAGATGTGTGGTTAAAGGTGAAGTGAAATGAGTTCACGTGGCTAAGAGACTTCAAAGAGAGTCGGGAGGTCATCCCAGAGGTAACGCTCACGCACACCTCAGTAGGATCTCATAGAACACCAAAGTGGATATCGCCCCACACAGAGGGGCTCCTGGGGGCTCTGGAGACACCCAGGTCCTATATAAGGGGAGACAGCTCCAGAAAGGTGGAGGTGGAGCGGACATCACCATCCCAGGCCCCTCAGGATGGGGGGAAGAGCCATGGACTAGAGTGGGCTCAGTGGTATTCTGTTGTAGACATAGTGTGATTCAAGCAATGGAAGAAATTACAACAGGGAGGTGGAGCCGGTGGCCACTGGGCGCTTTCGGGGCAGGGAGGGGAAGGGCAGTTGAAAAACAGGGGCTTTTCCGGGATTTGGAGGTTGTCCTGAGTGGCGTTGCAGCGACAGATGTAGACCATTTTACATCAGCATATACCATGCAGAACTGAGGGGGAGAGAGTGGGGTGTACGATGTGAACTGTGGTCTGTGCTTGGTGGCAAGGCCCCAGGATGTGTAAGTCCATTACGGGTGATGGGCCACACTGATGAAGGACGTTTATGTGGGAGGTTGTGGGAGGTGTGGGAGGAGGGGCACATGGGAATCCCTGTAATTTCTGTGTGATATCTAGGTCATCTAAGCACCTTTTAAAATATATATATATATATATATAAATAACATTTATGTAAGCAAATGCACATATATGCATGTATATTTATATATCATTTTACAAACAAAAACAAAAACAAAAACAAAACAAAACAAAAAACTGATAATTTCACCAATGTAGGAAACGGGTTTAGGGGAGGGCAAGTGAGGCTGCAAGAAGGTGACTCTGCAGGATGCAGCTAAGAAGGGACGCAGAGTCTCTAACAGTTTAAAATGTGACGTGTATGTAGCGATATATTATGTATATAACTCTACACATGTATATGCAAATTCTCACTCTCTACCATAGACGTGGCCACTGGACACTCACTATACACTCGTCAGACACCCAGCGGCAGCTGCCAAGTCTTCACCAGAGACTTTGAAGGACACTCTCCTTGGTGAATCAAGCGGCATGCAAAATCGATGGGTTGACTGGAAAGGAGGCCCAGCAGGCCCACCTGTGAGGCCAGCGGCCTCTCACCTCTAGGAGTGGCGCCTTGGCCTAGCCCTGCTCCACGCCGTGTTCCACCACTTGGAGGATTCTTGACCCAAGGAAGGCTGGCTGGATCGCGCTGCCACATCTGCTCGTACAAGAAAGTGAGCAGACTGTGTGACGGTTTTGTGCTTACTTGCGAACACGTTGTGTTTATGACAGAACGTGGTCCCAGCCTGGCTTTAATCATAGCGTCCCATCTGGTCTTGTGGAGGAGGATACTTGGAGCTCTTCCCAATCTCCAAACGTCCTGAGCTAATGCTGTCTCCAAGAACTGGGCGGTGGGCTCACCAAATTGGCTCAGGTCTGCTGACAGTCATGGATCAAGACAGGCTCAGTGGAGACGGAGAAGAGTGGGTGTTTTGAGGGGGTGGACGATGCGGGTGAGGGAGAGGAAAGTTTCGAGGACGACCAAGTTTTCTGGCACGAGTGACTTGGTCCATGGTGGCACCACATACAGAGCCAAGGGCAGCGGGGGTGGCAGTGCTCTAGGAGGAAGCTTGCGCTCCCAGCTTTGCCCGGGTCGGGTGGGGGATACTCGTGCTTTGCTGAAGGAGGCACTGCACGTGCAGGTGGATGAAAGAGGGCTGGGCCCGGGCTAAACGGATGCAATCGCAGGGTGTGCAGGATGGCCCCGGGGTCACGGTTTAGGGGGAACGAGGCCCTGCAGCACTCCAGCATCTTAAGCCGGAGCACCAGAAGACAGGAGTAAGTGGCAATGTGGTGTTGCTGCCGTAGCAGATATCGGGGGGTTCCCTAATTTTAAGAACTGACAGCTAACCTCCTCTTTGTGTAAGAATTGCCTTTATTTGGAAAAATGCTTTGATAAGCCAATTGCGGTAGGAAGCAAGAGCTCAAGGGCATTCTTAAGCAAGGAAACGGGACCCAGAGCTGAGATGCAGGAGAGAAAGGATTTATTTGGCTTTTGAAGGAAGGAAGGGGACAGGAGAGAGGCAGCACAGGGAGCTTCACGCGGGCGGCTCCATAGCTGCTTCTGGAGCTGTGCTCTAAGACCCTCCTCCTCTTCACCTGCCAAATCATCCGCACAACCCAGAAAACTCGTAAATGCTTGATGGGAGCATTTTTTTTCTGAAACCAAATTTGAAGCTGAGTTTCCTGTCAAGGGACAAAGGCAGGAGGTGGGGATTTAAGAGCCCAGAGGCTGAGGCAGCCTCTGAAAAGAGCTCCCCAGGACTTTGTAGAAATTTGGGAGTTACCTTTGGACTTTAAAAGGCTGGGGAATTGATGCGGTTGAGGCTCTCAGTGGCTTTTAAGAGGTAGCATGGCTGGCATCTCATATCTGGGTCACACATCTCGAAAATTATTTCTCTGACTTCTGTTTTTTAAATATTTATTTTGGTTATGTATATATACATAAAACATAAAATGTGCAATTTTAGCCATTTTAAGCATACAGTTCGGTGTATGAATTACTTTTACGATGCTGTGCTGCCGTCACCACTTTCCACTACTAACAATTTCTCATCACCCAACACAGAGCCCACGAAGCGGTGACCCCCACAATTGCCCCCCAGCGCCTCGTAACCGCCGATGGGCGCGCTGTCTGTGAACGTGCTTGCCTAGAAGTTTCGCGAAGTGGAGCCCTACCTTGGTCCTTTGTGTCTGGCTGCTTCCACGAGCTTGCTGTCTTCAAGGCTCAGCCACGCCGCCGCTCCTAGCAGCGCTCCACTCTCCTCTCTAGCTGGACTTTCTCCCATCGCGTGCATGCGCCATGTTTTGTTTCACGAACAATCTGCCAACGGACACTTGGGTTGTTTCCGCTCTTTGGCTGCCATGAACAACGGCGCTGCAAGCGCTGCTGTGCAAGCATCTGTTTGAGTCTCTGCGATTCTTTGGGGTATATACCTAGAAGGGGATTTCCAGGTCAAACGATGACTCTGTACGACTTTCTGAGGAACTGCAAAACTGTTTTCCACAGCGGCTACACCATTTTACATTCCCACCAACTTCTCCACATCCTCAACAGCACTTGTTATTTTCCATTTTTTTAGTCATAGCCTTCCTAGTGGGTGTGAAGTGGTATCTCACTGTGGTTTTGCCTCTGAAGTATTTTTGAATTCTATCTGAATAGCTAATACAGTAACAAATACTACTCACTAACGTGAGTCTCCCTCATCCTTCTCCCCTGTCCAGAGGCAACCATTATCATCTGTTTCCTATTTGTCATTCCAGAGTCATTCTCTTCTTATATAAGCAAATGCATGCATATTCTTTAAAAATGTTCTCAGAAATTTTGGCATCCAATGTAAACCCTCCTGCATCTTGCTTTTTCCCTCTTAATAGGTTTTAGAGATCTTTCCAAATCAGTACAGAAAAGCTGCCTCCTCCTTTTAAGTAATTAACTTAAGGAATTCCCTGTTGATGGGTATTGAATTTGTTTCCAGACTTTTGCTATTATCAAAAATGTCTCGAGGAACACCTTGTCCACAGGTCACATTGCACATATGCAAACAGAAATGCGTCTTCTTGCCGAGAGAGTCTGCATTCCCTGCCCATCCTGAGAAGGGGCAGATCAGCGCAGATCAGGCTTCAGAAAGCTCGGCGTGCAATCTGAGAGCTGCAGCACAATCCCGGCCAGCGTGCTTCAGGGCCACTGGAGGAAAGGAAAGCTTTGTGCAGAAATAAATTGGAAGAGACTTAGGACTAGAGGTCTGTGTTTTGGAAGAAGACATTCCAGTGCAGATCAGACCCCAGAGGGTCCAGAAATATAGAGCACCATAAGGCAAACTTAACTAGCAAGACATCATGGGGTCTGTAACCAGCAGAGCTATTGTATGGGAATGACAGTGGCTGAAAGGTAAAGTCTGAGGTCATGTGTATTACCAGAAGGAGAGCTAAAAATTGTAAATGGGACTGTATAAGACAGTGAAACCTCATGTAAAATAGGAATATGGGTGATATTGCATATATAAGACTGTTTTTACAAAATATAAATACAAATATACTACAGAGAAGGAAACAGAATAGGAGCTATGTACAGCAGGGGAAGCATAGAGAGATTGAGGGGTGATGAGTTTTGTTTGCTTGTTTGTTTTTATTTTTATTATTGGAATAGTGAATGTGCTCTACGAATGTGTGATGAATGCACAAATATGTGATTACACAAAATACCATTGATTTTTACATTGTGGATGGATTTATGCTTTATTAATATGTATCAATAAAATCCATTTTTTTTTTTTTTTTTTAAAAGAAGCAGGGAAGTGGCTGTGGCTCAAGTGATTGGGCTCCCGTCTACCATATGGAAGGCCCCAGGTTTGGTTCCCCCGGCCTCCTGGTGAGGGCAAGCCGGCCCGCGCCCGGGGAGAGCTGACAGCCCCTGTCCGTGCCCGGGGAGAGCTGACGGCTTGCGCCTGCGCCCGTGGAGAGCTGGCTTAGCAAGATGACACAACAAAGGGAGACAAGCAGACACAGAGGAAACGCACAACGAATGGACACAGAGAGCAGACAGCGAGCACAAGTGGCAAGGGGGTGGGGAAGAAAAGAAAAAGGAAGAAAGGAAAGGAAGGAAAGGAAGGAAAGGAAGGAAAGGAAGGAAAGGAAGGAAGGAAGGAAGGAAGGAAGGTCTTTAAAAAAAAAGAAGCAGTCTCTGAGCTTCCATGGAAAAGGGCGATCAGCAGTTCTTCAGAGGTCACAAACAATATTTTGTGATGAGCTTCTATCATCAAGTACTGATACAGCATCTGTACCAAATCTTTTTAGACACTTTACAAAATCTGGTGTTCTTTCACTCCTCTTGGTAGTACATGGAATGGCGGGACCCTCCTTTACCATTAGCCAAGATTCTGGGGCCCAAATTGAAAGAAACCAAATGAGAATGATGTTAGCATTCACTGAGGGCTTACCATGTTCTGAGAATGCGAAGAGCTCTCCACAGATTATCTTGCTTTATCCTCATAAAACCCTGTTAAAGAGGCGCGATGATTGTTCAGATTCTATAAACGAGGAAACTAAGGTTTAAAAACTTAGGCAGGTTCACACGGCTTGCGTGTGACAGTCGGGGGCTCTGACTAGGAAGCGTTTAATCGCTGATGTGTGCGTGAAATTTTAAACAACAGAATCAGATTCACTGCCGCTAACTGGCCTTAACCCACCTGCCTCTGTGCTCTACCTTATTTCCAAGCCATCCTGAATACCTGGTGCTTGTCACTAAGTGGCTTGGAAACTAACCACTTAACAACTTGCCTCAAGCAAATAACAACGCATTCCAGATGAGTACAGGAAAACAGCCACTCTTCATTAAAAAAGCCTCTCTTAATGAATCTTATTTCTGCTAAACATACATTTAAAAATTATTACTATTGGCATTAAGGTGTAATATATGCTCACACAATTGTAACAAAGAATGCTTGTTTTAAAGAATTCAAATGAGTAGGTTTGAGGGCCATAGTGAAAGATAAAATATATCAACTGCAGATTCCATCAGTGCCTGATGCATAATAAATGACCAGTAAATGTGTTTTATTCCCCACTTGTTGTTTGTGCTTGCTGTCTGCTCTCTGTGCCCATGTGCTGTGTATTCTTCCGTGTTTGCATGTCTTTTTCTTCTAATCTTTCTCTTTGGGAGGCACCGGGAACCAATCCCAGGATCTCTGGTGTGGGAGAGAGGCGCTCAGTCGCCCGAGCCACCTCAGCTCCCTGGTCTGCTGTGTCTCTCGCTGTCTCTCCTCTGCGTCGCCCTTTGTTGCATCATCTCATTGCGTCAGATCTTTGCAGGTGCAGGCCTGCTCGCCTTCACCAGGAGGCCCCAGGAATCAAACCAGGGGCCTCCCATATGGTAGATGGGAGCCCAATCACTTGAGCCACATCCGCTTCCCAGTAAATGTGTTTTAAATGAAAAAATAGTAAAATAAAAAATACCAGGGGAGGGAGGCCATAAGGCAGCAGTCTGGATGCAGCCAACCAAATGTCTCTGGCACCCAAGCATAGAAGGCAGCACACCGGCTTCAGAGCAGCCCAGCACGGTCCTTCCCAATAGTGCAAACGGCACTTGTGAAAGCTGCAGGAAAACACACTCCATAAGCAGAAGAGTCTCCAGATCCAGGGCTGGTGGGAGTAGTTTAGCTTCAGTGTGGCCACTGCTGGTCTCTCCCCGACTCCTGTTCATATCGAAATATAGCCTCACTTTTCATCATTGCCAAACATTTATTTCAGATAGGAATATTTACCTTAACCCCACTTGAGAACATGGAATTGTTCAGGCACTAAAAACAGAAGTAAAGAAGAGCTGGGTCCTGAGAATACCGTCCTCTTGTTCCTCCCTGGAGAACTCGGGGTCTTACTCCTCAACCCCCACTGCCACCTGTCACTGACCCGATTCCTGGCATCCTCCTGCCTTGCTCTGGGGAACCAGTCCCATTCCGGTTCCTTGGAAGTTGCTCCTGTGGGGACAGGCCATTTCTCCCAGGTCCCGTGAATGTGCTGGCACCTGGTGTGAGGGCTGAGGCCTCTACATGAAGGCTCTCTCAAGTGCCCAGTGCCCTTCATCAGAGAAGGCTTGACCAGAGAGCGGCACAGCGACAACGGGTGCCCTGGCAAATTCACCCACATGCTTACAAGACTGCTCTAGTACTAAGAAAGCAGAGCGAGTTCCGCCATCCTCCTTCCCTTCACAGTGACGTTTCTGGAGACTCTTCTGGAATTGCCTCTTCCTTATCTCGTGTCCACTCTTCCATCCCTAACAATGTCATCCACCTTAAGCACTGGCCTAGTTGCCAATGGGATAAATGTTACCTGATTCCCGAGGCCTCCGCCATCAACACCCCGAGAGGCCCTTCCCTCCAAAATTCCCTCCCATGGTGTCTTCGACACCGTTTTCTTTGCAATGGTCTGTCTTCTCCTTCGTCGGAGATTCTTTGAGTTGTCCTACCATTGAAATGATAGCATGCCTGGGGTTCGCATGTCATTTTCTCTTCCTGAACAGAAGGAGAATTCCCCACTTATACCACAAGCATGTGCAAGAAATGGAAGTTTATAATTGTTTTTATTAGAGAAGTTGTAGATTTACAGAAAAAGCATGCATGAAAATACGAGTTCCCTTGTACACCCCGTCACACACTCAGTTTTCTCTATTATGAATACGTCACACTAGTGTGGTATCATTGATACAACTGAAGAAACAATATGATTATAATTGTACTATTAATATTAAATATAGTCCGTAATTTACAAGATGGCACTCTGCATTGTACAGTGCTATCGTTTTTTGAAAATTTAATTCTAGCAACACATATGCAAACTGAAATTTCCCCTTTTAACCATACACAAATATATAATTCAGTGTAGTTAATTACATTCACAGCATTGAGCTACCATCAGAAACTCTGTCTCAATTAAGCATCATTAACTCCCCATTCCCACCTCAGCCGCTGGGTAACCTGTATTCTAGTTTCTGACTCTACAATTTTGCTTATTCTAATTACTTCATATCAGTGAGATCATACAGTATCTGTACTTTTGTGTCTGGCTAATTTCACTCAAAACATGTCTTCCAGGTTCGTCCACGTTGTTGCGTAATACACAACATGCACGAACAGTCCATTGCATGCATAGACCACATTTTCTTCATCCACTCTTCAGTTATGGACACCTGGGTTGCTCCCATCTTTTGGTAATTGTGAATAATGCCTCTATGAACATCAATGTACAGACAGCTGTGGAAATCCCTCTATTTTCTTGAGTATATCCCTAGCAGTAGAATTGCCGCGTCATATGTTAATTCTTATTTAACTCTCTGAATAAATGTCAAACTGTCTTCCACAGTGGCTGCACCATCTAATATCCCCACCGACAATGAATGGGCTGTTCTGATTTCTTCATATCCTCTCTAGCACTTATTATTTTCTTATTTTTTATTTTTTTTTTTTATTTTTCAAGAAGCTTTAGATTTCACAAATGTTACATAAAAAAATATAGGGGATTCCCATGTGCCCCCCCTCCCCCCTCCCACACTTACCCACATTAACATCATTCATTGCTGTGGTACATTTGCCACAATTGATGAACACATATTGAAGCACTGCTACTAACCATGGACTATGGTTCGCATTATAGTTTACACTTTGTCCTGCACAATTTTATAGGTTTTGACAAAATGTATAATTGCCTGTAACTGTCATTTCAATGTCATGCAGAACAATTTCAATGTCCCAAAAATGCCCCCATGTTGTACCTATTCTTCGCTCTCCATCCCCTCAGAACCTCTGGCGACCTCTGCCTTTAAATCAATGATAAAAGCTCTTCCATTACAAGAATAATAAGTCTACAATAGAATAATAATAGTCTACTTAGTCCACTGTTCATTCCCCCATCCTGAGGATTTGGGGATGGTCATGGCCACTATGCTTCTAATTGAGAGGGGGCTTAAATCCCATGGGGTAGATGGATGGAACTATCTTGCTTGCAGTTGCAGACACTCTCTCTTCCTTGGGATGGGCATTGTCCATCATCATCTCTTTGTTAGTTGTCCTGGGTGAGTCCAGTGAACTGGAGAGTGGGTGCTGCAACTCTGCTGAGAATCAGGGCTCAACTGGCACATGCACAGACCAAAGATTTAAGTCTCTGGGAGATATATTTAATAAGAATAGTGCTAATTATAGGTTCAAATAAAAGGGGCAGAAGAGCCATGTGTAGATATATCTAACTCTGTTACACTGGGGAGCATAAATTCCAAAGTAAGGCCCACTGTCAGGATGCCAAATTCCTGAGCTTGTCTGCCCTGCTTATAGTGTCTAGATGTTTCTAGAACCTCAAGAGCCCTGCTATTTGAGGCACTGTTTACTGTGGTAGTCAATGAGATCCTGCTGAGATGTTCATAAAGTGTAACCTTTGGGATGACCTCCCAACTCATTTTGAAATGTCTTAGCCCTAAAAACTCATTTGCATTTAATATTTCTCCCTTTTGGTCAAGGTCTTTTTCTGGATGCATTGCTAGTTGGTGCTTGGTAATAATCCCTTGGTGCCAGGGAGGCTCATCCCCTGGATTCATGTCCCACACCAGGGGGAAGGAGGTGCATTTATATACTGAGTTTGGCAAAGAGAGAGGCCACATTTGAGCAACAAGAAGGCTTTCAGGAGGTAGCTCTTACACAGTATATAATACTAGGCTAAGTTTCAATTTCACAAGTAAAGGTTCATAAGTACAATCATCAATATCAAAGGTCTGGCATGCCTAATAAAAGAAAACAGACCAATATGTCAAGTACTCAATATTATGGCAAGTAACTATGACTCTTATTCTTAAAAAATTGAAACTTAGTGGTTACCATAGGTTCCGAGGGGAGAGGGAGGGAAGAATAGAATAGATGGAACACAGGGCATTTTTAGGACATTAGAATTGTTCTGCATGATCTTGCAATAACGGATACAGGCCATTTTAAATCTCATCAAAACCTTTAAAAGTGTACGGTGCATAATGTAAACCACATTGTAAACCATTGACCATGGTTAGTACCAACGCTTCAATATTTGTACATCAATTGTAGCAAATGAACCATTTGCATGTAAAATGTTAATAATAGAGGAGAGTGGAAAAATGGGAGGGTGATGGTTATATTGGAATTCCCTATATTTTCTATGTGACTTTTATGTAACCTAAAACTCCTTGAAGATAAAATGAAAAAAAAAAAAAAAAAAAAACAAGACACTGGGGTAATATATGGAAGATATTATCATGATGACAGCTCTTATCATGATGACACAATGTCTAAAAATTTTTTTTAATATTATTTCTAATTTTTTTCTATTTTAGTTATTTTTAAAACTATTATTTCATTTACTTATTAATTTTCTTTGGTTATTTTGTTGGCTTCATTTTTGGAGAGGCTTTGGATCACAGAAGGGTCACAACTGAGGCAGGGGAGGATCACTGGTGCAGGGTGTTGATGATGGGGGGATGTTTGAGGAAGGGTGCACCTGGGGCATGCCTCTAAAGCATGTGAATATGTTCAAGTGGTCTTGGGGCATTGTCTCCATGTGTGGAGACCCACACAATAACCAAAAGAACTTTGAATTCCCATCCTGGGGAGTCCTGCTACATTTTCTAATAGAATGGCAAGAATTCCCTGAGTACAAGGGCAATGCCTAGTGAAGGAAGACAACTTATTATTTTCTATTCTTTTGATAGTAGCTATTCTAGTGAGTGGGAAATGGTATCTTATCATGGTTTTGATTTGCATTCCTCTGATGACTAATAATGTTGAGCACCTTTTAATGTGCTTATTGGCCATTGGTATATCTTCCAAAAAAAAAAGCTTTTGTCTGAAGAGCCACATTTATCTGTTTGTTGTTGTTGTTATTGCTGCTCATGTTCTTGGTGGGATATCTAAGAAACCGCTGCCAAATGCAAAGTCCTGGAGATGCTTCCCTATGTTTATTCTAGAAGTTTCATAGCTTTGTTTCCTCTATTTAGGTCTTTGGTCCATTTTGAGTTGATTTTTTAATATGGTGTGAGGTAGGGGTCCACCTTCATTCCTTTGCATATGGCTATCCAGTTCTCCCAGCACAGCTTGTTTGACAGACTAGTCTTTCCCTATTGCGTGGACTTGGCACCCTTGTCAAAAATCAATTGGGAATAGATGTGAGGGTTTATTTCAGAGCTCTCAATTCAATTCTATTGGTCTATATGTCTGTCCTTGTGCCAGTACGGTGCTCTTTAATAAGATCTAATATTGGGAAGTGTAAGTGATCTAACTTTGTTCTCTTTCAAGATGGTTTTGGCTTTTCAGGGCCCCTTACCCTTCTGCATAAATTTGATGCCTCACTCTTCCAACCTAACTTTATAGCAATCTCATTTGATTTGATACCAACTTAACTTCAATAGCATACATATATACTGTCCCTATCTCTCTCTGTCCCCCACTGTTTTGTTGTGCTTGTTACAAATTATATTTTTATGCACTTTACATCCAAAACTATAGGTTTATCACTATTTTTTAAGCATTTGCATTTTATAACCTTTAAGAAATAAAAAGTGGAATTACATACCAAAAAAATACAATGCAATAAAACTGGCATTTATAATTACCACATGATTACCTTTACCAGAGGTCTTTATTTCTTTATGCTGCTTTGAACCACTGTCTAGTGGCCTTTCCTTTCAGTCTGAAGAACTTCCTTTAGCATGGCTTGTAGGGAAGGTCTAGAGGTGTTGAACTCCCTCAGCTTTTATTTACCTGGGGATGTGTTAATCTCTCCCTCATTTTGACAGAGGGTCTTTCTGGATACAAATTCTTGGTTGGAAATTGTTTTCTTTCAGCACTTTAATTATTTCATCCCTCTGCCTCCTTGCTCTGTGGTTTCTGATGAGAAATCAGCACTTTGCTATACACGGATATGCCTTTGTGTATGACAGGTTGTTTTCCTCTTGCAGCTTCAGAACTGTCTCCTTGTCCTTTGAGACAGTTTGACTCTCATGTATCCTCCTTGGGGCTCAGGGGCATTTTGATGTGTATATTCAAGTCTTTAAGTTTGGCAAGTTTTCTGCCATTGTTTCTTCGAACACCCCTTCTGCTTCTCTCTCTCTCTTCTCCATCTGGGACTCCCACGATGCCTCTACTGGCATACATGATGGTGTTCCACAGGTCTCTCAGGCTATGCTCGCTTCTTTTCATTCTTTTTTATTTCTGCTCCTCATCCTGACTCATTTCAACTGTCTTGTCTTTGACTTCACTGATTCTTTCTTCTGCCAGTTCCAATCTGCTCTTGAACCGCTCTAGGGAATTTTGCATTTGCATTATTGTGGTCTTCAACTCCAGTAGTTCTGTTTAGTCCCTTTAAAATTTTTCTCTTTATTGAGAGTCTCATGTTGTTAATTCATCATTTTCTTGATACCCTTTAGTTCTTTCTCCATGCTTTCCTTTATTTCCTTGAGCATATTAAAGTTCTTTTAAAACAGGTCTTTGGTATGTCTCAAGTCTGGGTTCATCCTTGATGGTTTTTGAATGGTTATCTTCTCCCTTTGGATGGGTTATCACTTCCTGTTTGTCTTGTAAATCTTGTAAATCTTTTGTTGTATACTGTGTATTTTAATATTTAATATGCCATCTCTGGGATTTAGTCCCTGGCTGGCTAAGTTTGTATCCAGCCAGTGATATGATAGAGATTTCCTTGAGTGCCTGTAGCTACGTAAACAAACCCCCAAAACACCTTTCAGTCTTTGCAAATTGGCTTTGTGTTGGGCCTGTGCTCTTCTGGCCTTAGGAATTCCCCATTTACGGGAATCTGAAGACCCCTCTACTCCCTATGGAAGGGCCTTTTCCCCCCTGCCCGGAGCACTATTGTTTAATTTAAGGTAGGTGACCCCAGGCCCCAGGCTGCTGTGACTTAATTGCTTCTTACCCTGCTTTAGCTGCCCTGCAGGGCATGTTCTGGGAGGGCCAGCAGAAGGGGTGTGCTGGTCAGCGTTTGGGCTGCCACAGCATAGAGGTACTGGCATCCAGGACGGGCATGAGCTCTTCTCCTGTGGTCAGGGGAGTGCGTACTGGCTCTGCACTGACAGGGAGGGAGTGGGGGGCAGCAGGGGAGCCAGAGGCTCCTTCCATCGCTTTCAAGGTGCATTTTCTCGGCTAAGCACTCGTCCAGTCTCTGCACCCCTTTAACTGTGTCCTGGGTCTGAGGACGATGGCTTGATCAGCTTTTGCTTAGTTGTCCCAAGAGTCTGTGGGGCAACAGCACCTGGAGCATCTTAGGCCACCTTGGTTGGCTGGAAGCTCCCAGCGAAAGTCTCTGAGTTGGGAAAACGGAGCTTTTTCTCCATTAAGTGTACATCAACAAGTATCCTGTGAATATATACTTTTCAGGTTATTATAATTGTTATCATTATTTCATGAATCCTGATTTTCATTTGTAAAGCAGTATATGTATGTCTTAAGAAATTAGATGCTGTTCATGAAATCCTGGGACTACTTAGACCCATATATATGTTATAGATGTACAATACTAGCCAAAACTTGAGATGTAAGCGTTTGTCATTTTACTTCATCATCTAAGAGTGATCAGCCTTTTATTCTAGCGAGGTTCACGAATGTTCTGAAATCATATGGGCTACATAAAAATGACAATGCCATCATTAGTTCCAAGGAATTAGACCTTAATGAATTCCTTGGAGAACTCCCACTTGATCTTGGGAGCTAAGAAGCCCAAATACTGCAGGACAGGAAAATGCAGTTAAAAACACAAAGCACAAGCAATGCATGAGAATGTTGGGCTAACTGAGGAAGCCACAGAGTGCAGACAATGGGACACAACCAAATTCAGCACTTCATTAATTGAGCATTCAAGAATGGAATGAGCAACAAAGTTTCAGAAAGTCCAGAATTTTATTGTCTACATTCCTGTTTTGTGTCTCCAGATCAGCACAGATCCTCGCCCTGGAATTCCTGGAAGTATTAGCAGCCAGCATGACATTCACATATCCAAGTTAAATTGATAAATATGTATAGAGATTAAAGGAAAATACAGTGATATGTATAAATAACCAGAATGTTCGACCTCTAAATATGAAGTAGTAAATCCTTTAGAAACTAATTGAAACGGAATTTTTAAGGATTTGTTACAATTATTCAGAGTTGATTAATAAATGAATATATTCATTGTCCAATATGCAGTTCTGGCTTCTTGAAAGAGCCGGTTCTCTCAGGGGTTCGAGAAAGTGCCCCAACCTTCCTCTTTAGTCAAACCATATGCAGGGGCAGGAGTGTGCGATAACCTTTCTCAGATGGCCAAGACCCGTGAGAGTGGTGCAGTTCTCCAGCCCAGAAGGACAGATGCAACTCCGCAGCCTCAAGGAGCGGAGGGCGCCTGGCCACTGGCCGCTAGTGGCTGCTCTGGTTCCCCCGCCACGTCTGAGCCTATGGCAGACAGTCCAGAGCTGGACTTCTCTCCTGAGAAGGCAGTCTCAACTGAATTGCAAAGAACAGGAAGTTAGAATTCTGGTTCCAGAGGATTTAAGCTGAAAGACTGTGAATTTTTTGAGAGCAGAAACTGTCTTACCTTGAATAGCCCATTTGCCTAGAACCAGGCCAGGTGCGATGAATAGAAGAGAAGGAACGTTTACAGGATTGACATAGTTAAAAGACTGTACTGAGGAAATTAGAGAAGCAAACCCTAATTATGTATCAGTATTGGTTCATCAATTATAACAAATGCATTTCAGTTTTGCAAGATGTTAGCTATAAGAAAAATTGGTGTGGGATGGAGAAGAGGTAAATGGGCACCCTTTATACTTTCTGTACAATTTCTGTGTATTCTGAAAACTGCTCAAAAAGTAGTTTACGGAAATATTAAAAAATGAGCAAAAAGAAGCAAACCCAATAACCAAATTACCATTCTATGACTCATTTAACTATTGATCAAAGAGAGAATTTATTCACAGAGCTTTTCAAATACAAACCAAAGAGCACTTTTAAATTCTTTTAGGAAATGAATAATGAAATAAAGGTGTTACAGCACAGTACAATAATGGCTAAAAGAAAACAAGATCTGATGCCTGGAAAACTCTCGTGGCTCTCATACCTTCAGCTGAGTTCTCTTGCCCTTTCCTTCATAAGAAAATTGCAGCGGAAGCTGTTCACACAGAGAAACAGTGCATGGCTCTGAATAATATTGCAGAGCAGAGGCTCAGCCCTAAAGGCCTGTGCAACACTGAAAACACACGGACGGCGTGAAGCGCTCGTGGAGGATCCACGGCTCTGACAGGGTGGCTCACTGGTCCGTTGATGAGGCTTGGCGTATACTTCATCTGGCGATAATACTGCGTGCTGGACGTATAAGCAATGTGCCACGACCCTTGGGCCCCGTGCGTGGGCACGTGTGGAAGCGTGTGTCAGCGTGTGCGTGTGCTCTGTGGACGTGACGTGCAGGGACCTGCTCCTACCGCCCTTCTGCTTCTGGGAAGAAAACCCTCGGCTGCATATAGATGTGTGCACGTGAGAGGACCGCAGGACCCCGTGGAGGACCCGCTGCCCGTGACAGTCCAGCCTTCGGTCTGCTTCCCTCCAGCTCCTGTAGTCTCGGCTCCCTCGCAGACGGCCCACAGCCCGGCCGTGGCTCCACGTGTCCACGTTGCAGGCTCTGCGGCCACGGCCGCCGCAGAGCAGGTGCTGCGGCCGCCTCCTGGCCGCGGGCCGCTCAGTAGGGGTTCTGCTTCTGCCGCCTGCCCGAGACGCAGGCGAGCCAGGGGCACAGGAGCAGGGCGGCCGCAGCGCCCGCGCCCGTGCAGTAGTAGGCCCAGCCGACCTCGCACTGGCCTGGGGGGAGAGAACAGCGCCGTCAGCAGCGGCCTCACGCGCTTGCAGAACGAGGGGTCCTCCCAGGGAACCCTGACCCCGCCGCAGGCTCTGGGGCTGCAGGGGCACCCCACTCTGCCCGTGAGGCCTCCCCTGCAGCTTCTCCCTCCCCCAGGAAAGGCAGGATGGGCAAGGTGGAAGGGCTAATTCTGAGGTAAACCCCCAAATCGAGGGGCAAATGCAAAGTAAAGCAACAGTCCTTCTGCAGAGGGGCAGCTCTCAGGAAGGGGAGAGCGCAGGGAGCATAACTCTGCGCAGAATCAGCGCACGGCGTACACCCCATGGTCTGAAGTGAGGACCAGAAACCCCAGCTTGTCCTGGGACAATACTCACCTTTAGTATCTAAACATCCAAAGATAAGAACACGGTGACGAGGTCAACAGCCTTGACCTCTCAGAGCTGGACCCGTGTTAGCCAGACCCCCGCCGCACAGGGACGATAACTAACAGATGTCTGACACGCTGTCCCCGTTGGTCCTCGAAAGCCCTGCGGCATGCATGGAATGCTGGCTCAGTGCTGCCGGCAAGAAGCCGGGGTTTCGAGACGTGGGCTATTTGAGTGTATATTTAGAGTGTATAATTAGGAACAAGCTGAGCCAGGACTTGAACCTGGGCTCCAGGTCAGAAGATCAAAAGCCACTGCCCCAAAATATCCCATCTGGGCTAATAGATGGGGTTCTGTTCCTGTATCTGTCAGCAAATCAGACACTCGTTACGCGGCCATCACCTACACCTCACCTGCCCCACCTCCTCCGCTGGGGAAGTCACGGACACACGCTAAGTGGCTGTCCTCTCCTTGGGCCTTCTGCCACCCCCACCTCCTTTCTATTGTGTGCTGTTCCATGACTGCGGGAGACACTGGGTTTAATGAAAGGGCCTGGCCAGACTGTGAGCCCCGACCCCAGGAGCGCGAGCCAGATGCCAGTCAGAATAGTTCTCGGTGGCAGGGCCCAGGCTGTGGGTGAAAACGACCTTGGCAGCTCAGCCCGGCCTCTCCTTTCCTCTCCGGCACAGAGTGCGGCGTGCGGAGCTGCCGTCCGCTGACCCCGACCCGGAGCTGCTGGCCACCCCGGGGCCCGGCCAGGATGGGACGTCTTCCCCTGCCCCTTTGAACCCTTTGTGCCGTGTAAGAGGCGAGGACATGCGCCCTTGCTGGACTCACTCTGTGCAGAGGAGGGAGCTGCTGGAAGCTTCTGCCGTGCCCCGCGTCCACCTTTTGCTTTCTGTGGCAGCTCAGTTACTCTTTTCGTATGTTCACAGGTAGGCCTCGATAGCTTTGCTCCAACACTGCCACCTCTGCTCCAGCCTAACCCCTCACAGAACGTCTGACAGTAACCATTTCCACCCCTTTCCTTCGGTTCTTGTTTGCACGTCCCACGAGACATGCACGTACTCCAAGGCACGTGGGTTTCACAGGCACATTCACTACAGACTGAAAACACACTCCTCTCACAAACTGGTCATTTTACCTTGTTCACTGATTTAAAAAATTAGCTTCTCTACTGAAAAAAGTGCAAGATCTTGAAGGTACGGCATCCAGTCGACTGGATGACAACTGGAGGGTGAGTAGGTCCCTCCCAGCGAGAGCATGAGGCGCAGCCAAGCGAGCTACCGGCCCACCGAGAGCACGGTGTCCAGCGGGGGCCTCCCGGCTGCAAGGCCCCCAGGACGTCATTTGTGCTCATAAACAAGCTCTGCTGCTCCATCCTCAGCCAAGCGTCCTTCTCGGCTTCTCCCCACACCCAGTGAGACGGAGGATCGATGGAAAGCAAACACATGTTGCTGACTCTTTGCCCAGAATTGTTACAAGAGCTTTACGTGGAGTGGGTATTAATGGAGTTAGTTCTCAGATGGGAAAACCAAGGCGCAGAAAAGCTCGATACTTTGCCCAAGGACTTGCATTAATGAGGGGCAAGTCCATCGCTCTCCAAAAGCTGCCCTGTGTACTCCCACTTACCAAAGCTGTCTCTGCTCTCCTGTCTCCCCAGTTCTACTTAGTTTCACAGGCAGCAAAGCAGGCAGCTATCTTCTAAAGAATCAATCCTATCAAGCCACTCCCTTACTTAATACCCTCTGGTGAATTCTCAGTCCAGTCTCTTTCCTTGCCCTATGAGGCTTGGAGAAGAGACGTCCGCCTGCCTCCCCTCCCCTTGCCTCCTCCTCTGGCCACACTGGCCGCCGCCTGCAGTTTTTGGAACTCATCAGACTTGCCCCTGGCTTGGGACACATTCCCTGCTGTCAGGGGCTCATTGTTTAGTCAGGGGTGTAAGAATCAGATAATTGCATAATGATAATTGTTACATGTGCTTTGGAAAAATAATCCAGCAATTCACAAGGGATTATCATAGTGCGGCCATGAAGGCAGGCCGCAGATTAGAACGGAATTTAAGCTGAGATCTGGCAGGTAAGCAGCCAAGCATGGGTGGGGAGCCAGGGTCCTGGGCAAGGTGGGGGGAGGGGGCCAAAAGGAGAAACGCATGAGGTCTGAGTCTGTCTTGTTAAGGGGGTGCCCAAGTAGGAGACGGAGGCCACCTCAAGCAAGGAAGGGGGCTGGCGTGACCCCTCCAGAGTTTGGGAGCTTGAGCAAGAAAACCTCCCCTTCAGAAGATCTATTTGTATTGTTTGCCAAAAAAAAAAATCCTTTCTGAGCATCTGACCCAGCAGGTAATTTGGCGGACAAGGCCCTTGTCTCAGGAAGCTGACAGAGCTGACATGCCAGCGAGACTGGCTCTTGAGTGTCGCACACCGTTTTGAAGCCATTCCTTGTATAGTATCCACTTTTGTAGAAATCCAGTTGACTGAAATAAACCAGATGTAAGGGAGATTTTTTCCCATGAAACTGTAAATATTAAAACAAAACTTCTAGAGCTCTGTGAGACCTTTGATTGTCTAACTGCAGACTTGGTCTGTACCTGGAACTTGCCCAAAGGAAAAGCAAAGCAGAAGAGTAGGCAGTTGTCTCCGAGCACGGCTTCCATGGCGAAAGCGCATGTGCTCGCAGTGAAGATCAGCACCGTGTCTCAGCCACAGGAGAAGAGTACTTCAGGCGATTAGGAAAGAGCAGACATTGGAGTTTAAGTGTTTTAAAATGAAACAGCATATGATGGTACTGCACGAGTCGTAATGGAACCAAATGGAACTAGGAAACATGGCGCCATTTCTTCCACAGCCTTTCCCTTCCCCTGCTGTAGCCAAAAAAAATAAAATAAAATAAATAAATGCTTGTTATAATAATGCAAACAGAAAGTGTTTTACCAGAGGGCAAGTTTCGCCTGTGATCCTTTCAAGAAATTAGAGAAGCAAATCTGCTTACACTTTCTCAATATTAGTCCCATTTTGAAGATGAAGATAAAATTGAGGCAAATGAAAGCTAAGTAACTTGCCCATTATCTCAAATAAATGAAGCTTGAACTTGAACCTGCATCACACTGATTCCAGAGCTTTTTTCTGAGCTTGAGGATCTATATTAACTGCATTTTCCCCATTTCTTAGATAAAATTAGTCTTTACTAAAACTTATCTGCCAGGAAGAAATAAAATATTTCACCAGACCCCCTTGGGGCATTCTTTCTACAAGACTCCACGTCCCATGTCCACTTTGTGCAGCGCTAGTTGCTGGGGCGGCATCTTACAGATGTGGTGTGTCTGATTCCTAAGCCAATGCAACCAAACTTGGCACTCCTTTGGCAATGCCATCCTCCCAGCGAAAACGAGTGTGATGAACTCAGATAACTCATGAGAGCCAGTGAGCGACATGCGTCCGGACAGAGTGCTTTTGCCCTGCTCTGCCTTGGAGTCTGGGTCCCCTCCAGTGCCCTCTCGGACCCTCGTCTGCCATGCACGCCCTCAGCAGCTTGGTGGAGCCCCCAGAACATCCGCCCTGGTTTTCTAGGGCTGCTGTGATGAAGCACCCCTACTGGGCAGCGTAAAGCACAAGACACTGACTGTCCTGCAGATCTGGAGTCTGAACTGCGGCAGGGCAGGGCCATGCACCCTCAGAACCCTGTAGGGAAGGCGCCTTCCTCGCCCCTTCCAGCTCCTGGTGGCAGTGGCAGTCGTGGTGCTCCTTGATTTACTGCTGCATCACCCCACTCACGCCTCCATTTTCGCCTCCCCGGGGCGGTCTGTGGGTCCACAGTTCCCTCTTCTATAAGGACACTGGTTTGGCCTCATCTTTTTATTATTATTATTTTTCTTTTTAAAGAAGCTTTAGATTACATAAATGTTAAATTGAAAATATAGGAGACTCCCATATACCGCACCCATTCCCCTTCCCCCACTTTCCTCCATTAGCAACATCTTTCATTAGAGTGGAACATTTGTTAAAACACATATTGAAGCACTGCTACTAACCATGGTCTATAGTTTCCATTATGGTTTACACTTTGCACTGCACAGTTTTATAGGTTTTGACAAAATGCATAATGTCATTGTATCCATCATTGCAGTGTCATGCAGGACAATTCCAATGTTCCCCAAATGCCCCATGTTACACCTGTTCTTCCCTCTCCCTCCCCTCAGCACCTCCAGTGGCCACTGCCTTTATATCAATGTTACAGTTCTTCCATTGCTAGAATGACAATAATGCTTACTTTAGTCCATGGTTGCATTCCCCCCTTATGTTTGTTCATGCCTCAATCTCGAGGGATTTGGGATGGTGATGCCCACTCTGCTTTAGATTGAGAGGGGATTTAGATCCCATGGGGCAGATGGATGGAAGTGTCTTGTTTGCAGTTGTAGATTCTCTGGGCATTGTCCATCATCATCCTTTCATTAGTTGTCCTGGGTGAGTCCTATGAACTGGAGAGTAGGTATTGGCTGCGACTCTGCTGAGATTCAGTGCTCAACCGGGGCATATGAACAGCTGGAAGATTTAAGTCTCTGGTACTTATATTTAATGCATATAGTGCTAATTATAGGTTCAAATAAACGGGACAGATGAATCATGTGTAGAAAAATTATAAATGAGTCTAACTCTGACACAATGGAGAGAGAGGTTATCATATATTCCAAGGAAAGGCCCTCCAACAAGATGCCGATATCCTGGGGTTGTCTGCCCTGCCTGTAACATCCAGATGTCTCTAGAGCCCGCGGGAGCACCCCTGCTTGACGCACTGTCTACTGTGGCCATCAGTGAAAGCCTCCTGAAATGTGCATGAGCATAACCTCTGGAATAACCTCCTGACTCACTTTGAAGTCTCTCAGCTATAAAAACTCATTTGTATTTAATTTTTCCCTTTTGGTCTAAGTCTTTTTCCAAACGCATCACTAGTTGGCACTTGGTATTAATCCTGTGATGCCAGGGAGGCTCTTCCCCAGGAGTCATGTCCCATATTGTGGGAAAGACAGTGAGTTTGGCTTAGAGAGAGGCCACATTTGAGCAACAAGGAGGCTTTCAGGAGGTAACTCTTAGGCAATATATAATACTAGACTAAGTTTCCATTTCACAAGAACAAGGTTCTGGCCTCATCCTGATTGAACTAATTCTATCTGCAATGCCCCTTGTGGCAGTTTGATATTATTTATGAATCCTAAAAAAGAAAAAGATTGTAAACTGGTCTGTTCCTCTGGGCATCATACCCTTTGATTGTATTAGATTCAGCTGAGATGTTTTTGATTAAATTATGTTAAGATTAGGGCTTTGATTCGACCACATCAGTAGGGTGTAACTCAGGTTAAGTCCCCGTCCCCTTGGTGGGCTATATAAATGGGTACTCACTCAAGAAGACACTGAAGAAAATATACAGAAAGGAGAAGGCTCAAGGAGCTAAAGCCCCAGGAAGAGAGATGAGCCCTATGCTAGCCTACAGCTGACTTTGGAAGAAGCTGGGCCCACGGAGCCTTAAGAGAAAGAAGGAAGAGAGACCAGGCAGAGATCACCCGCCATCTTGCTTCATCACATGGCAACCGACTTTGGTGAGAAAGCACCTCTTATGGTACCTTGAGTTGTACTCTTAGGGCCTTGGGACTGTAAGCTTTTACTGCCAAACAAATACCCTTTATAAAAGCCAACAGATTTCTGGTACTTTGCATCAGCACCCCTTTGGCTACTACACCCCTATTTCCAAATAAGATCACATCTGAGGTATTGGGGGTTAGGACCTCAACAGATCACTTTTGAAGATCCAGTTCAACCCACAATTCCCTCTTAAACCCAACCCAGAACCCCCACCTCTGGATCCCCCTGGCCTGCTGTACCTTCCTGTCCTCTGGGGCTGGAACTTGAGCCATGGCTCCGAGCTCACTGCTCTTTCCACACGTCAAGCCTTGCAGCTACGTGCACCGGAGTCAGGATGTAACAGTCCGATTTACTTGGTTTTTCAACACATATGTATCATCCGGGATGTTTTTACATTTTCGATGTGTTAGGGCATAAATGGAAAGTTTGTGTAGAGAAGGAGCAGTTGTATTACGTTTTATCGTTGTTGCTCTATATTAATGACGACAAGAAGGTGGAAGGAAAAGCAGAAAGAGAAAAACATCTGAAGTCTCAAATACTTAGAACAAAGGTTCAATAGGCCTTTTCCCTCTTAAATAAATTCCATATGTATTAGGACAAAGAACAAGAGCCCACCATCAGGACCAATTCCATTTGTTCTTTGTCAAGTAACTGACAAAGGTGTCACTAGTAAAGAGAAACAGGTATTGGACCTTTGACCTAAAATAAACAAAAGCTTTCATTCAGACGTTTATTGGAACAAAGAGTTGAAGTCAAACCTCATGTGTCCTCAGAAGAGAACACCCAAGAGTGGCCGTGGGTGGAGGAAACAGAAGGTAAAGGCTGGTGAGGGAGGAAGCTCTGTAAGGAGCGGCTCATCTGAAAAGCTCCACTGATTATTCTCTATTTTGCTGCCGGAAGGATAAGCTCACGGAGCCGGGCTGCCCAGAGCGCCTCTCCAGGGCTTGCCTCGTGTCCCATGCGCCCCTAGGGATGTGTACGGGGGGCTGTGCCCAGCACCCCCAGTATTCCACACCGGAGAGAACAGGTGGTGGGAGGAGGGAGCCCCACAACCCCACTTGTGCACAGAACGTCCAGGGGGTACTGCCTGATGCCTCACCTCCCCGGGCACCTCAGCAGGCAGCTGGGTTTCTCCTTGAGACCAGCAGCCTCCTCTTGCTACCTGCCCTGCCCCCTCGCCCCCAGGTTCAGGGGCTGAGCAGCTGAATGTGGACTCTCCTGGAGGCTGGACAATGCCTCTCTCCCAGAACACAGAGTGTGGTTTCCAGCTCGGTGCTCAGGAGCCATTTCAACCACCCCTCACCTCCGCTCCGTCTCCACCTGCCCTACTTTGTCCACAGAGGTGAGCAGGGCGCTGACATTCAGGGTATGGAGTGGGCCGGGGAGGACTCCCATGCTCAGAGGGCACTGCCCATAACCAGGCCCATCAAGGGCAGCGGGCTTTACCCTGGAGGATGAGATGCACGTCTGCAAAGCGCTCGTAGTGGGGCCGTGTCCCAGCAGGTGGGCAGCGCTGAGCTCCTGCGGGGAAGGACACGCCAGCCTTGTAGAGCGCTTCCCGCTGAGGAGGGGGCTGCAGGGGCCGCCAGGGTAGGGGCCTGCGCTGGACTCGGCGAATGCGTGGGACACGGGCCCTGCAGGTTAAGGGGAAAACTGCACCTTTTCCGAACTATACAATCATCATCAATGGCACACGTTTCCCTTCTGGATTCCCACAAAGCTTGACTAAAAGCCTTAATTTTAACTTGCTTTTTTGCATCTCTCTTGTTTCCCCAAACAGCTCCACTCTTGGGGTGAGGGGCTGAGGAAGAAAGAAAATAAGGGTTTTGCCCAAGTACCGTTTATTGTCCCCCAGGAAATATCTTCAACACAGGGATTTTCCAGTAAGTGCCGTCCAGATGTCACACTTGCACAGCTGCTCACACCCAGGGAGGGGCAGGGCCCCGAGGGGAGAAGAGACCCGCTAATTGCTATGGTAGTGTTACAGTACTGCTGCAGTGCACGACTCCACTTCCCGAAGCGCTAGCAAGTTCTAACATCGGAGTGCAAGTCTCGACAGCAAGCTCTACTTTTAAAATGTTGAACATCTGGAAATTTTGTATATTGTGTTTGCTGTTTTCTTCAAGTATAAAACCATAAAGCAGAAAGAAAGTTCACAACAAAGAATACCTAAGACTAAAAAAGTGAATTCCATTTCTTTTGTGCATATTCCTGTACTTAAAAAGATACCAGTTTACAGTTTGTGGATTAGAGAATAGTATTGTATCCATGTTAATTTCCTGGATTTAGCCATTGTCCACCTGTTACTGAAGAGAATGCTATTTTTAGGAATTATGGACTTGAGTGGGGAGGGGACCCTGTCTGGGGGAGGGAGGCCATACGAGAAGTCTTTGTATCACTGCTGTAACGTTTCTATGAATCCAAACTCATTTCAAAATCAAAATTAAACAAATATAAGTAAAAGTTTAAATGCATGTGTGTACAATCGCTGAGGATGTTTTAGGCTTGCAATGTAATGAGCAGGAAGGAGAGAAGCTGGCTGCACGGCATGGGTGTGAGCGTGGCATCCGCAGGTCCCCCCACCCCACCCCCAGACGGCTCCCTCCTCTGTCTGCTCGTTGTTTTTGCTCATTGACTGCTCATTTTTCCTTTAGGAGGTAGCGGAAACGGAACCCGGGACCTCCCATTTGGGAGGTGGGCGCTCAACTGCTTGAGCCACATTGGGTCCCTGCTCCTTTGTTTGTGCTCGTTGCTGGCATCAGCAGTTTTATTCCACAGTTTTCCTCATGAGGATATCCATTCAGCCACTGACTCTGTTGGCAAGCGCTGCCCCATGGAGCCCAGCACCGAGGCAGGACCTGGAGTGGGCAGCAAACGGCCCCGCGCACGACACTTGCGCATTCATCACAAATCTAACTTAAACACGCGTGGGGGCGGTGGCAGGGAAGTGCTGGGAAGGGGAGGCGCCGAGACCAGGTGGCTCCAGCTCTGCTCATTTTCCTCAACAGCACTGCCCGGCCCAGGCAGGCAGCCGGCTCTCTCCAGGTGGGAGCGCGATTTCCCGGGGGAAGGAGGGCTGCTCCAGCCCGTCCTCCTGAAGGACTCTGCTCCAGCAGAGCCGAGGCTGCGGAGGAGGAGGAAGGCAGAGTGTTTTCATGGTCCTCAGAGCCTTCGCGGCGGCTCTGGCCGTGGGCGCCGTCAGGACAGATGGCAGGCAGGTCGGCACAGGGTCCTGGACAAGAACCTGGGCAGTCCCGTGCCCCTGGCCACTCCTCACAGAGCTGGGGACGCTGCGCAAGGTCACACCAGAAAGGCTGCGGCCTCCGTGGCGAGCAGGGGCTGTCCAGTGGCTCAACTCTGCTTCATGGAGCAAAGCGGCCGCAGACCCAGGGAAAGGAATGGGCCGCTGTGCTCCCAGCAGCTGTGCTCCCAGCAGCTGTGCTCCCAGCAGCTGTGCTCCCAGCAGCGGCAGGACTTGGCCCGGCTGGCTGGCGCCGACCAGGTTCTAGGACGGGAGTCTGCGTCCAGGAGGCCTCGGCGACGCTCCCGGGCCCTGGGCGTGCTCTCCCCTGTGCGAGAGCCTTCTTGTGTAAGTGATACTTGCTGCTGACCAGCCCAGAGCCGGCTGGTAGGCCTCGGCCTGCCTACTTGGGGAACGAGCATATAACCACAAACCCAGCTGGGGAGCTTCTTCCACCAGCAGCCAGCACACCTGGACACGCACTCAACGCCAGTGTCAGGGCCTGGAAGAGCCCAGGAGGCACGTCCAGCGGTCTGGCCGCTGAGGCTGCACGGGCGCCTCCCTCCCACCGGCACCCAGGGCCCTCCCCGCGCTGCACTCGGCGTCAGTGCCCGGCTTCCTCCCCCGAGGCCCAGGAAGGTGACACAATCCTGAAACCAGCAAGCCGGCTGCCTGCGTGACTCTACCCCAGGCAAGGGCACGGGCTCCTCCGTGTTGCTTCCTAGACGTGGGCTTCAGGGTCGGAAGAGCGAGCGAGGGGCAGCTGCCGAGTTCTCATCACAGACCCCCCTCGTGCCTCTCGTGTGGCGCAGGGGGCTGTTCTCAAATGCCCGTTTGCACCTTTCATGCCCCTTTGTCCTGGCTGAGCAGCAGGCACTCCACCAGCAGAGCTGCTGTTGATCCTTGGCCTTAGCACGAATCCATTCTAGAAGCTTCCCTAGATGAGGTCACTGTTAGGTGGGTAAGGCAAAGACGTGGGCTTTCTATTAGTAACACTTCCGGTGTCGCCAGAGGCCCCGAGTATGCACTCCTGGCAAAGGCACACGTCACTCTGGGCTGAAGCGTCTTCAGGTGAATCTCAGGCATTGTGGCAGTGAGTCAAGGAGGCCGGAGGGTCTGAGAACTTTCCTGCATGCACGCTGACAACGGCGTCGTCGCTCTGTGGACGCTGGCTGAAGACACGATACTCCTGGGCAGAGACATGCCCTGACCCATGGCACAGCAAGCAGCAGGAGCTTCGCCTCCAGGCCAATCCCTCAGCCCCCCAAGCCCTCGGGGTGACGTGGGAGCCCAAGAGGATGCTGGGGGACTCCAGCTTAGGGAACCAAATCTTTTATAAAATGCTGCAAGCAAATCTGCCCAGCCTTTGTGCCAGGGACATTCTTTATATTTTATCGGACAAGAAACACCACCCTCTGCTAGAGGGATAGATGAGCTCTATATGCCAACTCTGTTCACTATAACAACATCCTTGAAAGGTCCAGAACAGAAGCACTCAGCGTTCTGCTCGCAAGACACGCTAAGATGCAAGCGACCATGGAAACCGGCTCCCCGCGGTGGCACAGGTGAAACCGGCTAAGATTCTGAGTGAAAACACTCAGTTCGCTAGGAAGGTGGAGGCTCACTTTGCAGCTGTGATTTCACACTGAAATTGTGGATTTACAGAGATGCTAATTGTCAGGGGAGACGCTTTCCCCATCGCATGCACCTTCACGGTGAAATCCCTGGGCTCGGTGCGGACGCTCAGGACTCTTCTGTTTCCTGGGAGGTTTGTGGATTGTTGAGAGTTTGGGCCTAGAGTTCAGATCTCTGAGTTTTCCAGACACAGATTTCCAAATGTCGTTTGCCAGAGGCTCTAAGTTTTCAGATGTTAGGAACCCATTTAAATAATAAATAAAAACTATGACTACTGTTTCTAGAAAAATATACATATATGTAAGCATATAAAAATTTGCACACAATTTCAGTGGGTTCATAAAGTCCAGAAGCCTGTTGATGGACTATGGGCCTCCGTGGTGGTTTGAAGCTGCATGTACCCCAGAAAAACGTGTTCTTGCATCGACTCCACTCCTGTGGGTGTGAACCCCTGTAAGCAGCGCATCTGATGAGGTTAATGCAGTTAGGGCGTGGTCCCCCTCCATCAGGATAGGTCTTACTCCTCTTACTGGAATCCTTTACAGACAGAATGAATACAGAGGGAGAGAGAAAGCCACGGAAGCCAGAAGCCGAAAGCAATGGAACTGGGAAGAGAAGGGAGAGAGCAGTAGATGCCGCCATGTGCCTTCCATGTGGCAGAGGAGCCCAGGATCGCCGCAGCTGGTCTTCAGGAAGAAAGCGTCACCTTGACGACGCCTCGATTTGGACATTTTCTTGGCCTCAAAACTGTAAGCTAATAAATTCCCGTAGTAAAAGCCAACCATTTCATGGTATTTGCTTTAAATAGCAGCCTAAGAAACTAAAACAGCTCCCCACATGATCTGGGGACCTCAAGTTAAAACCATTTCCTGGAGGGGAGCAGGTGTAGCTCAAGTGGTTGAGCGCCTGCTTTCCATGTACGGGGTCCCGGGTTCAATCCCTGGTGTCTCCTAAAAACAAAACAAAACAACCAAACAAACAAGGAAGTGAAAAAAACTACTCAGGGGACACGGTGTAGCTCAGTGGTTGAGCGCCAGCCTCCCACATACCAGGTCCCAGGTTCAGTCCCCGGCCCCAGTACTTCAAAAAAGAAAAAACAAAAAGAGCAACCATTCCTGGAGCAGCGGTGCCAGTGCCATTAACACAGCCTGCTGCCAGCCTATCACGGCTCACTTAGCTGCCATCCCCAGCCATCCCGAGCACGGCCCCAAATCCAGAGGTTAAGAAAGCAACCGGCCAGAGCGTCCATCAGTCCACAGGGACAGAGCGGTGTCCCAAGGTGAGCTAGGACAACTAGGCTCCAAAGGACACAGAGACAAGAACGGGGTGGAGGAGAGGCGCGCGTCACTGACAACGGCGATCAAGAGCTGCTGACTGACGTGAGAGAAAACCTGTCCCGAAGCAAGTGGAGAAAAGCAGGAGGAGCTCAAACCTGCTCTCAGATGCGCTCGTTTAGTGAAGGGCGAATCACTCCGCAGGGAGGTGCCCACGGGACTACCTGAAAGCACACCCACTGAGGAGCGGAAGGCTTCTGCCCTAGGAACGTTTTCTGCATCCTGGTTAAAATTACGGGGAAGTACAAATAAACCCTCAAATTAAAGTAGGAGACAGACAGAGGCCCTGTGTTCCACACGCAGATCAAGCCCGCGGGCAGCTGTCCAGAGCCACAGGTGTGGGGGGAATTGAGGGTCAAACCCGGCCATCATTTTCCCCATTAACTGCCCGTTTAAGGCGGACAGTTCAGTTACCGGAATAATTCATTCATGTGGAATCTCCTGAAATGATCTGAAAAAGAATGGGTTTCCCCTCCTGCTCATTAAGTGAGCTTTTCTCTATCATCATTTCTTGTCAACTTTCTATCCGGTGAAAATGTCAGCTCAGAAATCAGATCAGCCCTTTGACATTACCAGGTGATACTTTCGGTTTTCTTCCAAACACTTTTGGTGGGTTACTAATTAACGCTTACAAACGGCCCCTTTCCAGCAGGAGACGTGACAGGAGGAAGGGGCTGCTCCCCTCCAATGAGGAACGAAGACACACGGAGGCACGGCACAGCCGCTAACAGGTGGGCTCGTACCCGCACGAGGGCTCAGTTCTGGGGCTTCCTCTCGTGGCACGGAGACCCCCAGGCACGCCGGCGCAATTCTCTCCGTGGAGCTGCGCTCCTAATGGCCCCGTCACAGGCACAGGCCTGGGAAGAGTCGAACCCACAAGCCTCTAAGGCAGGGAGTGGGACGGGTACGCCAGCGCCCCGAGAGACGTTAGCCCACGTGCAGCCACCTGTCGGGCACCTGTGCAGGGCCCCGGGCGAGCGAAGGCCGGGCTGGGCCCCGTGGCCCGAGTCCAGAGCGACCAGAGCCCTGTGGCCACAGCAGGAACAGCTGGACGGGGACAGACGGCCGGGGACGGGCAGAGACCGGGCCACAGGCGCCGACGCCACCCCAGGGCACCGAGACGCTAGAGAGTAGGATCCGCAGGCCTTGAGCGCGGACTCCTGGACCCCAAAACCGTGAGACGGAAAACGCCTGCCGGTTACGCCGAGGCGGTGGCTCTGAGCCTCAGCAGCCCCGAGAACTAAGACGAGGCGGACAGGCAGGTTCTGCTTTGCGACTGCGATGTTATTCCCTGACCCTCGACTCACTTGAGGGGCGAGCCTGGGCCGGTTTTCTTAATTGTCCTCCCACAGACCATTGGCACAATCGAGCAAAGTTCACTCCAGAGAGCCCAAAACATCAAAAACATCTTGCCAAAGCAGTTACATCTAAAATTAATGCTTTTCTACACCTGATTAAGATTCAAGTGCAACAGACTATTAATAGGAATAGTCAGGGCACATAATATTTAAAATGAGCCAGCTCAATTTCCTATATATTAAGTACTTTATATCGAAAACTATACACTATTCGGGTCCATCTGTATTGTTTGTGAAAGGCTAACACTGACAAGCAAAGAGGAAGAGTCTTTAAAAGAGAGACCAGCTTGTTCTTCCCAGGAGTTCGGTGGCCCTATCGCAGGGAATCTACTTCCCACAAAGGTCTGCACTGCAGGATTCAGCCAAGTTCGGCTTTAAAAAGGCATTAAGACAAGAGTGGGAGTGATGCTGTTCTGAAATAGCCAACCCAAAACAGACTCCAGGAAGAAAGGGGCTTAGCAGAATTTTTTTCACATACCAGGACTTGGCTTTGCAGGTTTGGTTTGGCTATGACCTTCACCCCGGCGTTCCACCTTGTCGTGCTACCCGCCCCTTAGCGAGGGACGCCACGATTCTCACCAAGAAATCAGCGGTCAAGCAGATTCAGAAACACGAGGACTCGCCTCTCCCGGGGTCAAGAGCCGCAGTGGGGCCGCTTCTCCTTGCTGGCTTCCGTCCTCTCCTCTTCCCGCGTTCCCTCCCTCCCCCTCCCTTCCTTCCTTCAACGTTTCAAGAGACTGGTACGTGCCACGCATCACGGCCCTCTCGTTCACAAACTTTTCTGAAGTATGTAATACAAATTTTCATACCTAATATGCACTTAAATATTTGTTGAATAAATAAAAAGTCTACTGAATACCTGCAATGAGCCACACACTGGGCGAGGCACTGAAGTTGCAAAAATCCCACTGCATGGGTTTATGTGAAGCCTGGAACTATGTGTTTGGTAAAGCAGAGAGAACCGGATCTATGAGTTCAGGGCATGAGGTACTTTTGCTTGCAGCAGGACTAAACACTCTTATTCGTTATAATTTAACGGAGAAATGTTCTCACTCCAATGCTGTTTCCAAGGTGCGACAGGCATGTGGAAGTAACTCCTCTGAAATGGCATACTGTGCTCCCCACTTTCCAGGATGAATGCTGAAGACCCTTTATCTCATGAAAAGAAGGCCCTAATAAGGTTGGCAGGCCAGCAAAGCTGTTTTCTAAGATGAGGGCTTTGATTCGACCACATCAGCAGGGTGTAAGTCAGGTTAGGACCCCGTTCCCTTGGTGGGCTATATAAACAGACACTCAAGAACACACAGAAGAAGATCCTCAAGAAAAGAGAAAGAGCTCCATCGACACCAGAGGAGAGAACGTGTCGTGACACGGAAGAGGAGAGAACTTTGATCCTGTGGCCCCAGGAGCAGGATCGAGCCCTCCAGCCTGCAGCTGAGATCGGAAGAAGGAAGCCTTAGGAGGAAGAAGGGAGGAGAGACCAGGCAGTAACCGACCGCCATCTTGCTTCAACACGTGGCAACTGACTTGGGTGAGAAAGTGCTTCTTACAGGATGTGGCAGTTTGCTATAGCTATGAATTCCAAAAATAGATATGGATTATGGTTGTAAACTTGTCTGTTCCTTTGGGTGTGATTAAGTTATGATTAGGGCTTTGACTGGGCCACGTCAGGAGGACGTTGTATCCCTCGCCCTTGGTGGGCAGGGACTCACAGATAAACTACACGGCAGAGCAGAGGAGTTAGTTGGAGTTTTGATGTTGAAGTTCTGGTGTGCAGTCTGGAGCTGGAGCCCCGGGAAGAGGCTGTGTGCTGAGGAAGGAGAGAAGGCCCCAGGAAGAGAAACAAGCCATTTGCCTAATGGTCTACAGCTGGCCTTGTGGAGGTACAGGAGCAGCTGGACCCAGAGAGAGGCAAGCCCTGGAAAGAGAGGAACACAGGAAGCCTGAACCCTCACGGACGTCGGCAGCCGTCTTGCCCCAACATGCGGCAATAGACGTTGGTGAGGGAAGTAACTTATGCTTTAGGGCCTGGGAACTGTGGGCTTCTACCCCAAATAAATACCCTTTATGAAAACCAACCGATCTCTGGTATTTCACATCAGCACCCCTTTGACTGACTAACACACAGTACCTTGAGTTGGACTCTTTAGGGCCTGGTAACTGTAAGCTTTTACCCTAAATAAATACCCTTCATAAAAGGCGGCAGACTTCTGGTTCTTTGCATCAGCACCCCTTTCACTGACTAACACAGAACCTTTTAACACATGAGCTCTACGAGCCTTCTAACTTCTGGCAAAAGTGATGCCAGTTTTATTAAATGTCCAGGAGGCCAATGAGAAGTTTCCTTGTCTATAGCAATAGAGGATTCCGTGTGGATAGCAGAAAAACTGGGTCACTCAGCTTGAGGAGAGCCCATGAACACCAAGCTTAAAAAAGTTCAACATGAAAAGATAAATGTTCTATTTTTGTTTCCATTTTTGCCCAACTGACCTGCTTCTCCATTGCTTGCAAATCTTTTTTGCTCAAGGATGATTAGGTTTGAGAGAAAAGGAAACATGAGCCAGGAGTCAAAGAACAAAAGGAGACAGGTCCAAAGAGACACCTGAATAGAACAGAGTAGAAGATATTTCTGCAATGGATAGAAAATCAGAAAAAAACCAGACTCTCATCTTTTCCAACACCGAGATGCCGAGTTTTCAGTGTATGTGCTGTTCTTGAGACACTAACAGCATAATTTCAAGAACAGGAAACATGATGTCTTCTTAATCAAATTAAATAGCAAAATGAAAGCAATAATTACTCAACTTTACTTGGCAAATTAGCAATACGAATTAATTGAAACACTGCTTTAGATCATAAGGATATAATTAGAAAATCTTTGGTAGCTGAAAATTTCTAAGGCATGAATTGAATCAATTTGACAACCTGACGATAAAGACCTTCTATCCCAATGTGTGAACCCAGCCTTACTGTTGGTGGAAAGTAAACGGAAGAATGAAGGCTGACCAGGAGCGGCCAGCAGGAAGGGCTCTGTGAAATCGCACGGGTTTACTGGCCAGCACGACGGGCTTCCTGGCTGCCATAAGCCCGGCACTGTGAAGCGCTGCGCCTTGTTCTGACCTCCTACTGTTTCTCTCTCTCAAAAGGTAAGAAGCAAAATCACCTTTTCAGCCCCTCGGGCTGCTCGCTGCTGGGCCTGCACCTGGTCAGCAGGAGGGGGAGGCGTCCAATGCCTCTGCTCTAAGCCTTGGGGACATCCCCTGCAGTCTCCCTGGCCCGACCATCCCAGCCTTCAGGGGACGGAGTGGCCAAGGCTGGCTTGCGTGCTCGCCCTGCATTCGCACCCGCAGCCAACAAGGAGAGTGCGGGCCGGCTGGCTGGGGCTGCCCAGCGCCGCACTGCCCGCCCTCGGCCTGCAATCCGTGAGCCCCTCGGAAATGAACCCAGTCCTGGTGTGCCCGGGGAATGCTCTGCCTTGGACCTGGCGTACAAATGCCAGCCCTACTGCGTGTCTGTATGTGAAGCTTCACGGGCAGCCGCACCTGTCTGCGCGTGTTGCCTGTGGCTGCGCCCACTCCACGTCGGCAGAGCTGAGTGGCTGCCCCGTGAGTCCCACTGAGCTGAAGGCACCTGGTCCTTTACGGACAGCGCCGGCCAACCCCCGGCTCAGGCTGGCCGGGGGGGGGCTGCCAAGACCGCACGAGGCCCTGACAGTCCTTCACGCCTCACGGCAGTGTGGTCGCCCTCGGCGCCAGCCTCCCTGGAGTCTCTAAGTGCCCCGAGAGCAGACAAGAGCGTCCCTTCCCTCATCCCAGCACCCAGCACTGCCCCTACGGATCCTGGCCGAGTCGCTGGATGACAGAGTCCTGGACAATCTTCTGTGAAGGGGCAAAAGCAGTTATTTCTCTCCGGAAGTGCTCTAGAAAGGAGAGTACCAATATTTCACAAGGGCAAGCCGAGAGTGTGACCCTAGTCCACTGAGGCGCGAGCCTCACTGACGTCCACGCTTTCAGCCCTCGGTGGGGGGGAGCCCACCCACTGCGTCCTTGGGGAAGGGCACAAATAAGCCAGGAGGCTGAGCAGTGGCGCGGCGGTGTGGCTGTGGCCAGCGGCCACTGAAGATGAACACATGGTCATGTGTGTGGCCGCCAACCCCAGACGGAGGCACACTCCCAATTTAGTGCCACAATTTGTGACGTCACTAACTCAGGGGCTTCAGCCTCATCAGTGCTCAAAGGAAGAGTAACGACTGTTTAAAGGCAGAGCACGGGCAGGTGGGGCGGGGGCTGCGACATCTCCACTGTTAAAGGCAGAGCACGGGCAGGTGGGGCAGGTGGGGCAGGTGGGGCAGGTGGGGCAGGTGGGGCAGGGGCTGCGATGTCTCCAGGCCACAATTTCTCTTTGGTCCTCTCTGGAGAGAACATATGGCAGAGTTCTTGAAAATAGGGGGACCCTAAGAAATGGGGCACTACAAATCGGAACCCTAATTCAGGGGACCTGGGACCCAATTATCTGCAGATGGAGGCTGTTTTTATTGTTTGCTCGTCATCCAATCTAAGAGAAATTTTGAACAAACAGGAAGAAACTCAGAAGAACGACGTAGCACTTTAAATTGAGAAGACGCCTTTAGTAAGTCTAATGACCTAAGAAGTTATTACCAGTAGTGAAGAGGCAGGGCTTTTTATTTTAAAGTTTTTATTTGGCATTCAAATTTTAAACCATAGTGCTGAGAAGTTACAAAATGCTGGGCTAGTAGAGAAAACCTCATTCCCAGGATCTGAATTTCTTTATCATCGGCTAATTACCATGGCAACACACAATAACAACAGGGCCCAAGAACAGGCTCCGTCCAGCCGCGGCCTGCATGGAACACGAGGGAAGGGAAGGGCCGGTGCCGAGGGACCCTCCCCTGGGTGCGGCCTGCCTGGCGCATGCTCCCTCCGCACTTGGGCAGCACGAGCGCGTCCAGCTTGGCGAGGGGGGAGGCTCCGTCTGTCCATACACACCCAGCGTCCCGAGCGCTGCCAGAGGGGAGGACGCTTTCATCCAGAGTCACTTTCAAACGCTTCCCCACCTGACCGTTTTGCTAGATATCTAAGAAAGACCTTTTTCCATAGGAGAAGCTCTAACATAGAAAATAAAATAATAATTTGGGATATAGTAATACCACCACTAGGCCAATTCACTCAGCACTTTTCTTAGAATGGATATTTAAGTAAAAATATACACTAATTGCTGGAAACTATCCATCCATATTGGGGGGTATATAGTTGCTATCATTTGGCAATAGGTGTTTTATGGGTTCATATTCTTTGATCTAGGAACACCAATTCTAGGAAATGCTCTAAGAAAACAATTCAGTAGGGGAAACACTTGTATTTATTAAACTATTCATGACAATGTCTTAAAATAGCAAAAACTGGAATTGCTGAAACGCCCAACTATAGAGAAATATAAAGGAAGTCGTTAAGTAAATGTTGGTACGTCGACCGAGTGAAATATCATCCAAATATTACAAATTATAAAGATGCAAGCCAGGCAGGACTAGGCACCTTTTACAGACGTCTACATAAGAAAAGCAGAACACAACAGCCACGAGTGACCAGTGGCTGGAAATTCCCTGGAGCCACAAAGCAGCACCTGGACAAGGAGCCCCACGTGTGGGCACCGCCCGTCCCAGCGCTCGCTCTGTGGCCTCCCTGCTCTGGCAGTGCTGCGCCCCCCTATTCCTAGCCTGCAAGGTGCTGCCCTCCTCTCCAGCAAGCCACGGGCATGATTCTGGCCAAGACCAGGTCAGTTCTCACCCTAAAATCCAACCACCCTGGATCAATTCTCACCCTAAAA
>JAKSZT010054335.1:9919090-9938022 GCA_026826555.1 Tolypeutes matacus | reverse complement strand
GTAACCGTCCCGCTCGCGCTTGCCACGCCAGGTAACCACGTAACCGTTCTGCTCAACCACAAATCCTGAAAGCACAGAGGCTGTATGTTCTTCAGCTTCCGACTCTTGATCAGCGCAGAGCAGGCTCTCGTAAATTGAGCACAGCACACCCTAGAGATCGAGGAGTCTAACACTGCTGACGATTCTTTGTAAGTGGGATGGCATAACTAATGACCAAGCTTTTGATCTGTAGTTCAATAAAAGAAAGCCAAGAAAATCTTCACACGTGCCTTATCATACAAATGTCTTTTCGTTGTGAGATGAAAAAAATCTCTTCATTTGTGCCTCCTCTTTGCTAATACACCTGGCCATACGACTGCAATATTATATTAGTAGAAATTATAAAAATGAAAAATGGAGGTGAGGCAGGTCAGAATAGGGAACTGGGAAAGCCGGGGCAGCGAACACAACATCTCAGGGGCAACCAAAAGACCTGTGGGCAGCCAGGCCTGAGCCATTGTGTGTAAAACTCAGGGACAACATTCACCTCCGATGCAAGGAAGTACTTACGTCTTGCTCTGCCCACTCTGTGGGAAGAGAACACGCTGGCCGTAACCCCTTCCCTACCAACAGGGGCCACAAGGCAAGGAGACCCTTCATTTCATCCGCACTTAAACCCCAGTTCCCAGCCGCCAGGCACCTCTTCACTAGCAAAAGCACACTCAGGTCTCGAGTGCGTGCTCTCACTTCCGCTTTGCGACTGCCTCTCTGCTTGCTTAGTTTGTGGTGCGTCTTTGAGTTTTCTCACGGACCTGGACACCCAGTAGCAGAGGTAGGCTTTCTGTAGGAAGCTCCTGGGTCGTGCCAGAGCCTTGATGTTTTGGAGTTTGGTGGCTGCCCAGACGATGCCTAGTAACTTGGCAGGTGCACACTGGGGGAGCCTGATGTGCTCCCGGGGTGCTCCTGGCCCTAGGAGACACCCTGACGCACAAGCTTGCCTCATGAGACCTACAAACCGCGTGGTTAAGACCTGGGCTAGGTGATGTGGTGCCTTAACCAAGCCACTGTGGGTGCTGCTGTGAGCAAAGACATCGCGGAAAAACCACGGGCTCACACTCCTGGAAAACCTGCGGGTCTAGGCGTGGAGCCCAGGAAAGGCGGCAGTGGAAGAGGGAGCGGTGGGAGGGGCTGGCAGCTGCAGGCTCTTCTGCAATCAAGCAGTATCCATTTTTGCAATCCTGAAGACTCTGCAACTTTAAGGGGTCTTGAGTACATCACAAGTCAGTGTGAGTTGGTTTAATACTTAGTTCCCCCAGCACCCTGCTGAAGTCACCCCCTGACCTGCAGCACAGGAGACCATGGGGAAGGCCGCTCTGCAGGAGGTTTTTACTCAGGAATTTAGACAGGTGCCACCTCCTTAAAAAACCCACCACATGGCTCTGTCGCCCTTAACATTTACCAAAAAGATTCCATTTTGATAGTCCGTTGAGGGTTAGGCCGTTTCTGCCCCAGCACCCTATGGCTTGGGGCTCACCCTGTCCAAGGGCAATTAAAAGATTTTAAGAGCTGAGCCAGCAGAATGCCCTGGAGGGAGAAGGCAAAGGGTGGGCAGCTGGAGCCCTGTGCCTTCGGAGGCAGGAGCCCACTCGCAGCCAGCCCGGGGGCGCCCGGCCTCGCCGCAGCTGGACATAGCCTGGCTGGGGAGAGCGCCTCGTGGAAACACTACGGTTTTTGCACAATGCTGGAAATCTCTGTCGTGATACTAACTATTTCTTAGAATTTGAGCAGGAAAGAAGTCTCCTCGTCAAAGGGAGAACTGGTGCTGGGAATTTCCCTTCTGCAAAACCCTTCTGATTCAGAGTCCTAGGGCTCCCCAGTGGAATCAGCATAACAATTCGGCCCTGCCAGAGGCAAAACCGCCCCAGTCGCCCAGGCCAGCTGTCCTCCTGCTAAACTCATAAAGCCCTATTTTTCCAGGGCGCTCTTGAGAGTTTTCATGTGATCTCACTTTTCCCCCTGACTATTGCTCCATTCTTTTTTCCACAGTTCATTTTTTTAAAGCATGACTTTTCCACCCATCGCCCATTCAGCAGTCACACAGCGTCTCCCATCAATTCATCTTTTATGTTTCGGGGTTACTTTATTCATCGTCAGTTCCTTTATCTCCCTTTCTGTGGGAAACACTGAGGGAAATTGTTTTCTTCCCTGCTCTCATGAAAAACGCTCCATCTTGTGGCCTGGTATCTGGGCTTCTCTTTGGAAGAGGTTGGCACATTTCCATCTCAAAGTCTCCGTATGCTAATTATGGACACAATATTTGCCATTTTCATGCCCAGATAATGGTCCTTTTTTAAACTGTAACAACAAAAGAAACCCAGTGTTGGAGAGGAACAAGAGCAAGGGCCGGTGTAACTACTCAGATTCTGACCACTCCATTGGGACTAAATTCTAATCCTATAAAAGAGAGGCTGGGGGCAGAGTGGCACAAGGGCTTGAACACTGGCTTCCCACATGAGGTCCCAGGTTCAACCCCCGGCCCCGGTACCTCAAAAAAAGAGGCTGGGTTCAGCCCTAGCAAACTGCACCAAGATTTGGAGAATTTTGGAAACTGAGGCACAGAGGCTTTAAGAAGCCTGTCACGGATGCAGAGTCAATTCCCAGGGCCCTGGGTCCCTGCACAGGGCTCTTGCGTGGCTGTCATGACATTAGGTCATAAGCCTTGGGCCATGGCCACGCCAAGGCCCCACGGCCACCAGCACCTGCCCACAGCACCCCTGCTGTGACCAGCATCAGTTTCACCAGGAAGCCTGGAGTTCCTGCCTCTCGGCTACTGGCAGACGGGGTGACAGCGTGGCCTGGCCAGCCACGGCGTCCCTTAGACCGATGCCCCGGCCGGTCCTGGGCCTTCCTGACCGGCAGCCCCTGGCTGCCTGCATCCACTACCTGCTGCTTGAACGTCCTGGACGTTCTCGCCTCTGGAAGCCAAGCCCTGCTCTCTGCTGAGAGCTGCTCCTGCCTCCCCTCGTTCTCACAGGCCACCTGCCAGGCCCAGGCACCTCAGCGAAGCCTGTGGAGGCCGCTGTGACACAGGAGGTCTGAAACGCATTTTGCCACCTCCTGTCAGCCTGGCGGCACCACCTTTCCTTGCATCCAACTCACTGGCCTGCGATGTTTGTTGAAGGGCTTTCAAAGCCGCAGAACCACCATGCTTCTCAGAGCCAGTGCTCACGGACGACTGCAGCCAGCGGGCTCACAGGGGGCTCGCAGGGGATTCTCCTCCTCTCTGAGGCCCAGACAATTGTGGGGAGAAGAAAACTGGGTTGTCTCAGGCAATGAAGCTCTTGGGGGAGATCCTGCAATGCCTTGCGACAGTTTTCTGGTAAGCTGTATCTGAGTGGAAACGCCTTTCTCACCCCGGTGAAGCGCGCAGGTCACACCTGACAGCTCACCCGTGAAATGAGGAAAGTCCTCCAGCTCAGGGAGGGGTAGGAGTGAGAAGAGCCAGCGCGTGGCACCGGGCAGAGCTTGAGAGGTCACCAACGTCCTCGCTGCGCACTCCAGCCCACGCCGACCGTGGAGGTGCTGGGCTCGGCCCGGCCTTGGCGCGATGGGACCGACCCAGCCGAGGCCCCAAGGACGCACCTGTGCAGGGCCTGCTCTGTTCCCACTTCTAAAGGCTCCCCGACCTCGCTGGCAGTAGGGAGACGAGGACGACACACTTTCAGGGCCCCGAAGGGGTGCGGGGTGCCACGGGGAGGGCCGCAGCCCGGGCAGTCTTCAGGCCCAGCGGGGCCTGGCTCGGCCGATCGCTGTGGGTGGGGGCAGCTGGCGGCTGGTGACGAGGGCCACTGTCCAGGTCGCAGGTCACGCCGCAGGCCCAGGGAGCCAGGTCCGCTGGAGGGCAGATCCACGACCACTTCTCTGAGCTCGGATTTTCATCCACAAAATACTGTTGGCATCACCGTTGGAATTAAATGAAAGCGCAGCTTTGGGGAGGCTAGCAGGGGCTGCCGCAGCTGCTCCAGGCCTGCATGGTTCACTCCCCCCGCGTGCTGGGGTGTGCAGTTGAGCCCAGGCGGACAGACGGACGCGCCTCTGCGGCTAAGAGTTATTACATTCCTTTTCCTCTGGCGCTCGCCATCAGCTTTTACTTGCTTTACCGAGCACCTCTCCATCTTTCCGTCCCTTCTCTCGTCCATCCATCCATTTTTGGATGCTTGTCTCCTGCAGAGACTGGGCTGCCTGGGGGCGGCGGGACCAGCTGCCAGGCTCTGCATCCTGCTGACCGCCGCGGCCTGGGCAAGGAGCTGGGCAGTGGCACCTGGAGAGCAGGAGTGACCAAACCGCTGGGAAGAGGTAGAGAGGAGGGGCAGGAAAGGGGACCTCCTCCCGTGGCATGGAAAACATGAAAACCAAAGAGAGAGGAGGGGGCCTGGGGCTTTGGAGCTCAGCATGGCCAGAACTGGAGGGAGGGTGGCATGGGAGCTGGCCTCGGGGCAGCTTAGGGGTCACTGGCTGTGGCCTGGGGGCAGTGGCCTGCAGGGAGGGTGCCCAGATCAAGGCATCCAGGCCGCCTGCCCAGCACAGGGGTGCCAGGAAATGGCCACGGCACGCGGCAGCCGAGGGGCTGGACGGAAAGGCCTCCCCTGGTTTTGACTTCCTACCCCGCGGAATCTCTGGGACAGCCTGTTCTGAGGGCCCCTGCGACGAGCTCCCAGGGGCTTTCTCTCCCCTTCCCCATTCTAGGACACAGCTCTGGGAAGGACGCCTTCAGCCAACACGCCGGGTCCTTCCTGCCAAGGCCTCCGGCTCAATCCTACTTGACTTTAAAGAAGAGGAAGAAATGACCTGCCTTCCCTTCATCCCAGCAGGCCCCACAGTAGTGCAGCCGAAGTGTGTTTAACGCAGTAAATCTACATTTGCCGACAGGAACACACAGCAGCTTTCTACAAGTCGCCGTGCGCCAGGGCTGCGCGAGTTTGTGACCTGCCGCGGAAGCCACATGGCTCGGGCCAGCGCGCGCACTTAGACTTCTGAAGAAGCGCGGAGAGCGCGGAGTGAAAGCCCTACGCAGCGAGGAAAACCAGGATCGTGCATTTAAACTCCTTTGAGGGCTGGGCATTCTGGTGGGGTGTGCCTCATCCCGAGCTTCCCAGTGAGAACACGGAAGCTTCCAGCTGCGTGGACTTCCGTCGTCCCTGCCGCAGCTCACCAGCACCGCGGCGAAGGCGGCTGGAGGCGGACGTCCCCTCTGGGGCCTGCCGGCGTGGCCTGGCGGCCTTGCACCCCCCTCGGGCCTCAGCAGCAGCCAGGGATGAAGCCCACCTCCGAGGGCTGTGGCAAGGTCAGGACGTGTGAAGCACACAGCTTATATAACTTTTCATTTAAAAAAATTTCGTTGAAGTATACCATCCACACTTGAATACACACAACCAAGTGTATCGTAAAAGTTGTGAACTTACAAAACAAGCACACGTAACACGCAGGGCTCCCATACACCACCCCACCTCGATACCTTGCGCTGTTGTGAAACATTTTAACAAACTATGAAAGAACATCGGCAAAGTGTTACTACTAACGAGTCCATACCTTATACTTGGTGTATTTCCCCCAACCTACCCTACTATTTTTTTGTTGTTCACAAACCACACGATTTATCTAAAGCGCACTATCAGTGTATATTATTTTATAGCATAGAATATGTGTGTAACAGGTCTATAGCGTTTCTATTTGACTATATATGTCATGTGTAACAAGTTCTGAATAAATATATCTACCCTAAAACACAGTTATTTATTTATACTCATAAAGCACATTTTTCACCACTAAAAAAATGTGCTGGTTTGAGTCTTTTGTGTGCCCCAGAAAAATTATGTTCTTAAACAAATCCACTCCTGAGGGTTTGCGGCCCTTTGATTGGACGGCTTCAGCGAGGCGTGACCCAGGGCGGGTCTCGGGCCTCTTGCTGGCCTCCTTTATAAACAGAGGACTGGAAGCAGAGACACAGAGAGAAGTCGCAGCGACAGAGAAGCCAGGAGAGACGAGCCGACGGCCCTGCCACATGCCTGATCGCCCACGGCGGAGAGGCGAGGCCCGTGGAGAGAGGTCGCTGAAAGCAACGCGGCTGGAGGGAGAAGCGAGATGAGCCGGCTGCCACCGTGTTCTCCCACGTGCCTGATGGCCCACGGCTCCAGCTCGGTGAGACAGTGTCTCTGATGATGCCTGGATTTGGACACTTTTGTGGCCTCAGAACTGTAAGTTTTCAACCTGATAAATTCTCATTTTAAAGGCTTAAAGGCCAGGCCAGTTCTGGAACACAGCACTGGCAGCCTTTGGAAACTAGAGCAGGGAGCTTGGACACTCCCGAAGGCTGTTGCTGCGCCTTCAGCGAGGCGGTAAGGTTGCCAGCGGACTTAAAACAGACAATTATTTAAAGGTGTTGTTTTTGTTTTTCCCATCCACCTTCTGTGACATCAGGAAAGAAGAACCTCATCTATTTTTCTCAGACATTTTAAAAATACCACCAATTCCATTAAAAACCACTAAAGCCATCTGGCACAGCTGACACAACAATTTGGAGGTAATTTCTTTCCAGACTGCTATGATGATTTCCCTTTTCTGTTTTCTTTCCCCTCTTGAAATGTCAAGGGCATCTGAAACTTTTCACTTTTCCATCTCGGATTTACTGAACAGTCCCAAACAAGTTTTGAAAGAACTCTCAAATTTGTTCCAGTCAGTTCAATTGTTTTTCACTTTAACTCAATTTTTAAACTGCCACTTGTTATCGTTAGTACTTTTTGATTTGAGTTAAATATATAAAATATCTACTGAAACATACATTGAGATATAAGAAATGGGAAAAAAATATCTGGGCTAAAACAACACCATTGTGAAGCAGTTACAATGATTTCACTAGTAGCTTTTTCAAATAGATGATGCTGCCGTTGGGCAGTTTGATGTAATTATGAATTCCAAAAATTTAAGTGGATCATGCTTGTAAACTGATCTGTTAATCTGGGCATGATTAGGTTAGGATTAGGGCGTTGAGCCCCACCCCTTGGCACCCCTCAAATATAGAAGGCAAGGCAAGAACAGTTTTGAAAAGCAGTTTTTGAGAAGCAGTTTTGATGTTGGAGAAAAGGCCCCAGAAGAAGTGAGCAGTTCGCCTGACAGTCTACAGCTGACCTTGTGGAGGAACCAGAGGAGCTGAGCCCAGAGAGAGACGCAGCCGCGGGAAGAGAGGAACCCAGGAAGCCTGAACCCTGGCAAACCTCGGCAGCTGTCTTGCTCCAACACGTGACAATGGACTTTGGTGAGGGAAGAATCTTACGCTTTCTGGCCTGGTAACTGTGGACTTCTACCCCAAATAAATACCCTTTATGCAGACCAACCCATTTTTGGTATTTCACATCAGCACGCCTTTGGCTGACTAATACAGATGATCTTAACAAGCACATTAAAATAAAAGTAAGAATGAACCCCCAAATGGGGAAAAGCTGCACCCCACCTCCCCAGACTCACAGAAGGCAGAATCGGGAATTCTTCTTGGCCGAGGGAGCGAAGTACCTGCCTACGGATTTTATACAAACGAAAGCGCACACGCTGAGCAGCGATGTTACCCAGGTTCAAATCCCGAGATCCGTTTTAAAAATGGAGAGCGCAGGCAGCACTAACTGATGCCGCTTCACGGCCCGGGCCGGGCGCCGAGCCTGTCTGCGGACGAGTTAGGACGCTCTGGAGAAGGGCGCGCTCACCCTTGCATCTGAGAAGAGACAGACGCGCAGAAGTAACCCCGACTCCAGGTGGCGCTTGTGCCGTTAGTAGCAAGATCAGTCATGACCACAGATGCCAGCTGGCTCCAGGCTGTGACTGGGGGAAGGGGGGCTCTGACGGGCAGCGCAAGGCGAGTGTGGGGGAGACTGAGCTGCTGGAGCCCGGGGTCAGGGCCGAGCAGGCCCTGCACTTGGCGGCAGGCAGGGCAGCCCGGGCTCGGCGTGGAGGCCCCGGGTGCGGGCCTGGAAGCGGGCGGCCCCGAGCCAGGCGGCAGAGCTCCTGGGCCGGGCAGAGCCGCCCTCCTCCAGCACGGGCTTCCCGCCTCACTTTAGAAACGCTCAGGCCTTTTCCATCCTATGCCACAGAGAGCCACGCTTTCAGTAGGAAGAGCTTTCCCGTCGGTCTGAGTAGTGAGGCTCCTGCACCTCCCCTGCGGCCTCCCAGCTCCCCAGCACAGCCCCGAGTCCTTGAAAGGAGGGGAGCCCAGTCTCAGCAGCACGCACCCAGGCCGCCGCACGCGCAGAGGCACAGCCGGCGAGAGCATCGGAGGGGACGGCGGCGCCCGTCCCTGCGTCCACAGGATCGCGGGGAGCACGTGGCGTTCAGGCGCGGCCCCGAGGTCACCCAGCCACAGCCTGCGGCGTGGCCCAGCGACGTGGCCCAGCGGCTGGCTCCAGGGCTCCATCCCGGGGCCGACGCCAGCTCCCGGGAGGGAGAGGGGCCCAGGGACACCCAGGGCTTCAGGCGGAAGAGGAGAGGCACACTGCTCACCCCCTCACTCTGCCTCCGGAAGCCCGTCAGGCTGGCTGAACCCACACAATCCCCTGAAACACGGGTCACCAACCACCAGTTCACGCTCCTTTTATGGAGTTTTCTTTTCTTCGGAATTCCTTCCCAGAGCCCTCTCCCAGCAGGACGCCCTCATCTAAAAATACCTCTCTCTCTCCTTGCTGGGGGAAGGGGGCCGCAGCCCGGATTGTCCCCACAGCCTGGGAGCTCGCCCCAGGAGCCCCGTCCAGGGCAGGACCAGCCTCCAGGTTTCCGTCCTTTCCAGGATGTTGTCCACTTTCCTGATTTTTACAAAAGGAGGGAATTGGGTTCAGTGGGTGAGCTGTAGGCCACAATTCTATATGGATGTTAAAATTTAGGGGGTAAATCAGCTGGTATCTTATGACGCTTTTCACCCAAAGCTGCTTGCTTGGCTCCGGGGAACGTGGTGAGGAGACAGTGGGGGTCTGCACGGAGCAGAGTCTATTTCCTTTACCAAGACCTGCACCCAGAGGAAACGGGGCGCTGGACCGCGCTCCGCGCACACGGTCGGGTCCAGCTGCTACCTCCGCCTGCCCAGAGGCCGAAGGCTGTGGGGCTTTTCTGGGAAAGGAACCCTGTGGAATGTCCTTGCATGGCAGGGTCTCCGTGGTGCCGAAAGAGCTAGCCGGAGGCGCAAGGAGGGGCCCAGGGCTGCTTCCATCGCTGAGCCGGGCTTCCCAGTGGCTTCCACAAGGCCGATGGCTCTGTACTTTGGGAAGCCCCCCAAGCTGGCCAAGGGCACTTTCTTCTCCCCCGTTGGGCAATGCGCTAATTCAGTAAAGTGATTCAGGAATGTTTATTTTCTCAGTCCACTAACGCCCTGCTTCCCTCTGCCCCTCCCACTAAGGCTCTTCAGGAAATACCTCTCAGCAGCTGGCGTGGAGGCTGCAAGACCAGGGCAGTGAGGTGCCTGCCCACGGACACACCTGCCACGCAGGTCTCTGCTCCACCAAGGACAAAGAGCACGTCCTGGCTCAGACACAGCATATCACAAGCCGATGGCCAAAGCTCCCACCTAAATAGCTTCTTTCTCCAGAGAGCTAATGAAACGTCCAGACTCTCAGCTGCCTAATCCTTGTGAGCCATCCACGAGGAAGGTAAAGGGCGGCCATGGGCCTCCCTGCCCTCTGGCATCCAACGCTTGGCCACCTGTTCTCCTCTTAGCTGTCGGGACCGCTGAGTTTCTCTTCTCCCAACGCACAGAATTTCACTGTGAAGCCGGCGTTCGTGCTTCCTTGTAACCCTGTTCCTGAGAGCCCTGGTCAGTAGAAGAAAGTCTCGGTTTGTATTCTACCTCGTGCATGCATCAGGGTTGCCAGAAAGGCCCTGCTACTCTGAAGTTAGCGTTTCTGTGAAGCCGTAATTACTGATCTTGAGAACTAGGAGACTAGTGTGTGAGAGAGAAAGAGAGAGAGAGAGAGAGAGAATGTGTGTGTGTGTGAGAGAGACACACAGAGAGACAGAGACAGAAACACAGAGAGACAGAAGAGACACAGACAGAGACATAGAGAGACAGAGACAACGGAGGGGAGGTGACCTTGGCTGGAAGCATGAGGATGCCATGGAGCCACCGTCGCCGCAGCCACCCGGGCGGCTCTCGTGGCCGATGTCTGTGTTCCGTGGGGTTCCTGCGTTGCCACGGCTGGGCGGGCCAAGAACTGACGAGGAGCTGATGAAGGACGGCGTGGCCCACCTCCTCTTTCCACCAGGGCTGCTCCTGCTTGCCGCGTCTTCCCTCCCAGCTTCCGAGCGATGCTCTCTGCTGGGCGCCTGCAAGGACGTTACGCTGCGACACAGAAGGACCAGAGACACCCCTGGGCTTGTGGAGAAAGAAGCTATAGAAAGAGAAAAGGCGGCATGGGGCCATGGAAGCCTGAGGTCCTGCCGGCCCGTCTGCCCGCAGTGCGGCCTGCAAGTACCCGCCTGTCTTCCAGGGGCCGAAGCGCCTCTGCAGATTCGGGCGGCGGTGAGTGAGCAGAAGGGCCCCGCTGGCCGTGCTGGCCCCGTGCCTGCCCCGCTGGCCCCGTGCTGGCCCCACCAGCCTCGTGCCTGCCCCGCTGGCCCCGCCGGCCCCGTGCTGGCCCCCCTGGCCCCGCCGGCCCCGCTGAATACTGTGACCGGGGGTGCAGCTAAGCAACACTGGGCTCCACGGCCGCAGAGCTCGCCACAGCCCTCGGTGTGGGGCGGCCACTGCCCATACCCCAGCCTCTGCTTGAGCCAGATTTTAAAAGCCTATGGTTATTCAGATGCCATAAAAACCTCAGTGAAGGTCTGTCAAAGCTTTGACACGGCTTGTGCAAGCCGCGGAGCTCGCGCTCAGCCTGGTCAATCCTGCTGCGGAGGCTAACGGCGCCGCATTTCTGCAGCGCGTGAGCTGTCCTGAGGCCCAGCAGGACCCAGCTGATGGCGGCTTTGATACGCTTTTCTGCACCAGTCTGGAGGGTTCTGAGGGAAAACTAAGTTTGGCTTCTTTAAACAGGAGAACATTAAAACAGAAGATACCAAACCAGCGAGAACAGGACGTGAATCTGCGTTTAGGAGAAGTGGAAAGTGACCGTTAGGGAAGAGACGAAATTTAAGGGAGGTGGACTTGCTCTTTCTAAACTGGTATCAGAAGCACTCAAGAAGGTGCCTCTTGATCACAAGATCAGCAGGATTGGGAAAGCAAACCGGGGATGCTACCTTCCGTGGTGGAAGAGAGGGAAGCATGGTGACTTGGGAAGCATGCTTCCTTACAGCGTTCTGTAAGGGTCAAGCTATGGAAAGGAAAGAAAGTCATTGGGAGGCCACACATTGTGGCAAATGTGAGGCTTCCATCATTATGCATCGAAGGGGCTTTCGGCAGTCAGGACCTGAACTGTGCGCTTCTGCCATTCCATTTCCCCAGCAGTGAGGAACCAAGTACCCACCACCTTCCAGAGGTAAAATGAAGAAATACACAAAATAAAACCAGGAAGTAAACCCAAGGGAAAGTGGAAGCTCAGAATGGCAAGCTTAAATTGAGGGATGGTGCTAACGTGTGCCTCCGTGTGCCAGGTTTGGCTCTAACTGGCATTCTCTGTTAATGCTAGCTTGCAAAAAAGTTTGAATTGGGTTCAATCAAAATTTAAATCCTTAGAAAATAAACTCATTGATTGGCTCATGTATACTCACGTCTAATATTTCAAACATCCCGATTTCTAGCTACGGTCAAATCATGGGCTATTGTTTCTGACAGAGGAAAGAAAACAACAGAGGAACGACAAAGACCCTCAGGAACCTAGTAGCACCGGGGCTGCCTCAGGCCGGGGCGTGTGACGGTCAGCTAATGTGTCCACCCGGCCAGGTAATTGTGTCCAGGTGTTTGGTCCAGCAAGCACTGGGCTAATTGTAATACAAGAGCATTTATGGACTTGGGTCACCAGTGAGTTTACTGCATGGATGGCTGGTTACATCTGCATCAATCAGGGAGATTGCATCATCAATGGGTGACCCTTTTATCCAATCAGTTGAATGCCTTAAAAGGGGAAGTGGTTTCAACATTCAGAGAGAATTTCCCAGCTCGTCGTTGGACAGCCAACTTCTCCCAGAAACTCAAGGACCTTTCATCAGACTTTCATCGGAGCCCCTGGTCTGCAGCCTGCCTGAGGAACCTGGACTTGTGCATCCCCACGGTTGTGTGAGAGACTCTTATAAAATATCTTATTATTTACAGATATCTCCTGCTGATTCTGTTTCCCGAGAGAACCCTGACTAATACAGGGCGGTTCTCGCGTGTGCTGGGCAGCCGCAGGGTTGCCACCAGCCCACGCAGCTTTTAAAGTTGGATTATTGAAAGTAAAGTGAACATTCCGTTTCTCATCACACTAGTCCATGTTCCAAGTGCACCAGAGCCACGTGTGGTCACCATATTGGATGGAACAGCCTAGAACGCTTCCATTGAGGACAGTCCCACCCGACAGCACTGCTTCGGCAGGAGTGCCCGTCAGGCCAAATCGGCCGAAGCACGGCTGGCACTGACAAGCTCCTTCCAAAGCTTGCCAGCCTGAGAATGCCTGCCAGCACCAAGCCCCATGTTTATTCTACACTTTCTTCACTCCTTTTCATTTCTGTCTCAGGTTCACCCGCTTTCCAGCCTAATCGTTGCTATTAAGAATAATTCAGTCACATGGCATGCCATCCCGTAGTTGGCATTGGGAAAGCTAATCTGGATCACTTCCTTTGGAGCCACGCTGGCATTACGCTCCTCTCTCACCTCTGGCTGGGCGTGGCCATAGCAGACGCTCGAGTCATTCTCTGCCCGACAGTTACCAGGCCCCGAAGTACTTTCGGCATCGGCCTGGACCCCTAAAGATGCACACGAGTGCTGACGTCGCCGCAGGGAGCAAGGCTGGACACAGGGACACAGACAGGGTCTGCTCCTTCCTCTCCTCTCCTTTAAAACAAGAACTTCCCTGTTTTCACAGAAGAGGTGACTCAGGGTCCTGACCACTGAGGAGGAAGGCTTGGGGTCAGCAGCGGGGGGTGTCCGAGCCCAGTAAGGTGTGCAGAGGTGGACGGTGCCTGCCCTCGTCTGTTCTGCCCAGTAGCTACGACCAGGCGGGTGCGGAGGCTGAAAGCTTCCTGCGTCGTGTGCAGACACACTCTCAGTCTCTTCCTTTAGGTTTCAGGGCCTCAGAGCCCTCCTGCTCAGTCAGTCTCACGCCCCTCCCAGCTTGCCAGGGCTGCACCCCAGAAGCCGTCACGCTGACCTGCCATTTCCCACCACCGTGAACAACTAAGTGCACCACTGGGGCACGGGGCTGGCAAGGGAACAGGTCTGAACCAGGAGCCAGGTCCCCCACCGTGCATGTCCTCCAGCCGTGCCCGGGCCTGCCAGCGCAAACTCAGGAGCGCTGGGAAAACGAGATGGGCCAGGGCCTGTGGCTCACAGGCCGCCAGCCGGCGGGCAGTGGGCAGGGGCAGCAGCAGGGGCAGCTCAGACGTCAGCTCGGCGACACTGCTGTGCAGCTCTGGGCCGTGCACGTGTGCACACGTGGTCCTCGCCTTTGGCTGCTGAGCATGGGAACACGCTGGCCAAACTGAGCGGTGCACAGGCCGAGCGCACGTGGGATTTCAAAGTATGAATAAAGAAAACGAAGTGCCTCCCTGATAACGGTTACGCTGATTACACGGTGAAGTGACAACACTTTGGATATATTGGGTTACATAAAATATATTATTAAAGTTAACTTTATGATTCTTTTTGCTTTTTTAAAATGTGGTTACTAGAAAAATTTTAAGTACACAGGTGGCCCTCGCTCTGTTCCTGGGACAACACATATCCGTGGTCCCAGGTTCCACCTGTGACATTAAAGAACTTAGAAAATGCTGAGTCATGGAAAGCAACTCCAAACACTATCTGCTAGGACAAAGAATCCTCTGGCAAGAAAAGCAGGAGAAAGGCTGGAATTAGAGAAGGCGTCGTAAAGATCTCCACTTCTGAGAACAACATAAGGTCTAGCTGGCGGCTGAGCTGTGTACTCTAACAGTACCCGCCCAAAGTCAGACAGCTTTCAGAGTCCTCACCTGTCTTCTGAACTGACTGTGGGAAAGCAGCTCGCGCAGTCCGCGGGGGCGGGGCTGGGCCTGCTACTCAATCCTCACTTTGATTTTTCCTTGATCAAAGACGGCACCTCGTTACTGAAAAGGAGCCAGGGGCGCCGGGAAGGAATTCCCCTGGCAGTGCACACAATGCCCAGGGACAGCAAGACAATGTAATAACGACATCTGAGAGCTTTCTGAACGATCCCAAACCCCAGGAACAGGAGCAAGGGGAGCTGGGGGCCGACACGTGGCTCTCAGACACGGACGGGCGACGCTTTCATCGAGGGGTGATCGAGTCATTCACAGAGCTGGCAGCGTGGCCAGGCCTGGAAAGGGGAAGGGCCGGGGGCTCTCCGCTTCCGGCTTCACTTCCGAGTTGTGCTCCTGTGTTCTAGACCAGGCAGGAAGGGAAGCCGCTCGTCCAACTGCTGGCCTCCCCTTCAAGGAGAGCGTTAGCCCGGCCTCCGCTCAGCTTCCCAGACGCCTGCTCCAAAGCCTGCAAACTATTTATAGCACTCCCAGGGGATCCGTGCGGTGCTGCCGGCTCAAGCGCGATGCGCGAGTCCAGCTGACAGCTAGGAGCCTGCGGGGGCCCGGGCGCTGGGGTGACGCCCAGCAGGGGCAGCTGGTCCAAGCCCTCTGCTGGCTGCATCTCCATCAGTATTAGCCAACACCTGGCCTGCAGGTCAGTAAATGTCGATGGGCTTTTTTTTTTTTTTTAAAGATGCTCAGATTACATAAATGTTACACAAAAACTACAGGGATTCCCATGTTCCCCTCCTCCCACTGCTCCCACAACATCCCACACAAACATCCCTCATCAGTGTGGCTCATCACCTGCAATGGATACACACATCCCGGGGCTTTGCCACTGAGCATAGACCACAGTTCACACTGTAGACCCCACTCTCTCCCACACAGTTCTGCATGGTATATGCTGATGTAAAATGGCCTATATCTGTCATTTTAATGTCACTCAGGATAATTCCCAAGTCCCGAAAAAGCCCCTGTATTACAACTGCTTTTCCTTCCCTGCCCCAAAAGCATACAGTGGCCACTGGCTCCACATCAATGTTGTAATTTCTTCCATTGCTTGAATCACAATATGTCTACAACAGAATACCATTAAGTCCACTCTAGTCCATGGCTCTTCCCCCAATCTCAGCATCTGAATGCCTTACCCTCCTCCCAGTGTGGGACATGACTCCCGGGGATGAGCCTCTCCATGGCAATGAGGAATTACTAACAAGTGCCAACGGGCAATACGACTGGAAACAGACCTTGAATAAAAGGGGGGAAAGGTAAAGACAAATGCGTTCATATGGCTAAGAGACTTCAAAGTGAGTCGGGAGGTCATCCCAGAGGTAACACTTATGCACATCTCAGTAGGACCTCACAGGCTTCCAAAGTGGATGTTACCCCAAATAGAGGGGCTCCTGAGGGCTCTGGAGACACCCAGGTCCTATATCAGGGCAGATAGCCCCAGAGTCTGGTGCCCTATCAGTGGGCTCTACTTTGGAATCTGTGCTGCTGACAGTGACAGAGTTGGACCCAAGTATGTCCTCCCTGCACAAGGTCCATCAGTCCCTTCTATTCAAACCTATATGTGGTGCTGGAGTTTGTAGGTGTCCCTCCAGGGACTGGAGTCTTTGGGCTGTCCATGTGCCAACTGGGCCCGGAATCTCAGTGGAGCTGCAACTCCTACTCTACAGCTCAATGGACTCACCCAGGACACCTGGTGGGGAGATGATGATGGACAACGGCCATCCCAGGGAATGGAGAGAGTCTGCAGCTGCAGGCAGGAGAATCCCATCCATCTTATCCCTGGGATATAAGGCCCCTGTCACTTGGAGGTGGAGGGGATGTCAGCATCTCGACGGGCTTTTATTGGCGCAAGCCGTGTCTTGTTAACTAGCACGATGGATGCAACAGTAGGTCCCACTGGGTGACATTTAAGACATTCAAGTCTGTGCAAGACATGCTCCCCCAGCCAGGCCTGTACCCTGAGTCCCTGGGGGCGAGCGCTGCACTTCCTGCGGACAGTGCCTTAGGTACAGGAGGACGGCTGGCTGGCAGAAGCACCAAGTCTGCCTTGGGAATGCCGCTGCGTCTGCCTTCGGGGAGGGCAAGGTGTCCAGGCCAGGAAGAGAGCCAGGAGCTCCAAAACGCAGCTGCCTGTGTCTCTTTGTTTCTTAAATAAAGGTGTGGCCTGCTGACCCAGTGGCCAGGTGGTGAGATACAGGCTCCCTGCCCCTGCTTTGACCCTCGGTGCCCTGCGAGCTCACCGGCTGGGGCCAGCGGCCGCAACCTGTCCGCGGAGCCTCCTCTGGGTCGCCTGAGGACAGGGCTTCCTCCACAGCTCAGCAGCCGCACCCATCACTTCCGCGTCACCCTCTGGGTCTCAGACTACATCGTGGTTGCCAAAGTTTGCTGCAACGAGCTTTTAAAAACCCCGGTGCCCACACCACACATCCCACATGAATTAGAATATCTGGGGTGAGAGCCGTGCGTCGGCATTTTTCAAATATTTTCCGGGGGCTAGTTTTCCAGGGCAGACTTCACTGACCTCCGCCCTCTGGCTCGCGGCTCTCTGCCGCTCTCTCGCTTTGTAAGCAGCTCTGCCCGTGCTGCCTTGGGCATGCTCTGGCGCCAGCACCCTGCCCTTCTCATCTCAGGGTCTGAAGCCCCAGCAAGTGCTTGATGGATGCTAGGAAAACGAACCAGCCAGGGAAAGGGGGTTGCTGCTAACTGCGTGGAGCTTCTGTCTGAGACGACGAGAAAGCGGAGGCGGGTGGTGGTGACGCCAGCACAATACTGAGCAAAGAAACGGGGCATTTCAGATTGTGCATGTTACAAGGAAAAATGAAAAATTAATGAATCAATGAATTTCCTATTTACCTTTTCACTGATACTTTCTTCCCCAATTAAAACAAGTCAACTAACCAAGTATCCGAGTGCTGTGTGATCAGCCTTCTAACAGGCCCTGAGGGTGGCAGAAGGGCATCGCGATCCGCTCACAAGCAGCATCGATGTGAACGAAGCCCTGCCAGAGCTGGGCCAGTGGGCGACAGGACAGCGCCGGCTTCCACGGCCCCTTCCTGGACTCAGGTGGGTGAACGTGGGTGAATCCCGGAGCCAGCGGCTCCATCCACCCAGACTTTGCGTTTGTCCCTCAGATTACTGGCTTCCACAGCCCAGCCAGCCTTCCCGACTTTGCTTCAGATTTGGCCTTGTGCTAATCTGAGCCAGATGCACTGACGAAATGTGAGAGAAACATCTCCATTTTGAAAACTGTCATCTTTAATTTTGATCAAGGATTTGGGGTAATATTTAAATGATTAGCCTGGTGACATGACTCAGAGCTTTGCTAGAGGGACAGATTTGTCTGTGCTTTCTAAAATGTTTCTTCTCCTTGCGTTATCTTCATGCAAATCCTGGCCATGTGAACATTTTCTGGCCCTGCCTACAAGCCAGTACCTGGTGGCAGGATGAGGGGCAGGGGCACAAAACATTCCTGGTACCTGCGAGGAGCCAATACACGAGCCAGCAAAGCAAAGCAGCTCTGGGCCCCTTCGCCACGAAACCTAGGCAGGGGCTGCAAATCGTGTCATGTTTACCAGCCATAAGACGGGGCCATTCTAGGCTGTTCCAGGTGAGGCACCAACGAAGGACACGCTGGAGGCAACAGCCCTTTTTCTAAGCTAAGTCCAAGCTGGCAGCAGGACTCAGCCTACGGAAGGAAGGAAGGAGCCCCCGAAGCAGCTCTGTGACACTCGGCAGGCCTCGTGGGGAGAGGCTCTCACTTGTCGCTCTGCTTTGGGACTGGCAGTGACCACGGGGCGCCCAGCACTCCTCACGTGCGCTCCCAGCTGTGTCCTGGGCCCCAGAAGGCAGCGGGCACTCCTTCAGCAGAGGCCTGAGGGTGTGACGGGAAAGCGTCCAGTGGGTCTTCTCCTCCCAGGAAACAAGGCGGCAGTGGGGAAGAGCTGGGCCGCTCACTGCAGTTTCCAGATGTGGCTTTTACTGTCGACCTGTGGCTTCTGTGCACACGTGCAGAAGATTGTCTAGGAGCTATTTAAAAGACAAAAACAAATAACGCCCAAAACTTCCAAGGAAAACTTAGAAACCCTTTTGAAATTTAGCAAAAATTAACAATGGCTTTCAAGTGATCCTTGATCAATTCCTTAAATATTTCGAAGCACACCTATAAATTTAGCATGTTTGATTTTCTTAAGTGCCTCAAATGTCTGAGCTTCAACACAGCCTTCCGCATACAAAATAGCTCCTGCGGAGATAACAGTTAAATCTTAAAATACAGCAGCTCTTAAGGGATCCCAAATGGTGCAGCATTGTCTGAGCATGTTGAGATCTCAACTTAAAGCCAGGAGTCTGAACAAAACGGCCAACACCCATTTCAACAAGACTCCGTGAAGATGCTCAAACACAGAGACCCTGCATACAGTCAGCTTGAAAACGCACAAACTCCAATATATGAGGTGATTTTCTTAACCGCTGCACACTTAATTTTAGGTCTTTTTCAGAGAACTGAGTAACTTCAACCATTCTGTGGTCAGGCCAGTGGAGCCGCTCTCCACCACGCATCTCAGCACAGCTTCAACTCTGGTGGCCGTCCTCGGTCAGCCAGGACACTGCGTGGGCGGTCGTGGCCGGTCACTGCCTCATGGACGGTCATTGCCTCATGGACAGTCATTACCTCATGGACGGTCATTACCTCATGGACGGTCATTACCTCATGGACGGTCATTACCTCATGGACGGTCATTGCCTCATGGACGGTCATTGCC